>VDFB02000007.1:61234604-61866852 GCA_007258455.2 Sequoia sempervirens
TTATAAAAGAAAGACTCTAAAAGTTAAAAGGAGGCTTACGTGGCCTTTAGGCTTGGAAGAATAAAAGAAAAGATAAAAATATGAGTATAAAGAAGATTTAGAAAATTAAGTATTTTAATATGTTTCCATGTAAAGGATTTTAAGTTATTTTTGTTTTTAGTTTAAGTGATTGTTTTATATATGTTGTAATTAGGTTTGTGAATATTCTTTAAAAATAAGCAATGTTAATTTATTCATATATTTAAAGAATAGGTTAGTGATAATTAAAATCATTATTTAGGGGGGGTGAAATTGGGTGATATTATTGTCTTTTAACACTTAAAATTATGGTTTAAAAATTATTATTACCAACTCAATGCTAATTTGGCGATGTTATTATTATACGTAGTTTCTTGATAATGTTCTTGTGTAAGAGGGTAGTCGCGATGCGTTTTTATTCCTATTGGTTGAGTTGTTAAACAATTAGTAAACGATTCTTTTGGTTGAGCCATCAATTAAATAATAACATTGTACCAATGCCTAGTTGTGAATCCAATCCAAAATAGGAGAAAGGTCTAAGTGGTTGATAAAACGGTAATAGTATTGTCACCTAAGAATAAGTGTTGATTAATTTACGATAATTTTTATTGATGTTGAATTGCAAGAGATGATGCTATTTTGATTAACGCTTAGATGGTAATAAAAATATAATAATATAATAAGAATAAATTGCTAATATTGGCTTATCGATTTGAAAAGGTTAGTATTCTAGTTGGGAACCTTATTACTATTAATAAAATTATCCTCGATAGTTTAAGCTATAACCATTGATGTATCATAAACTAATTACTAAACATCGAGAATAATATTATAGTATAAATAATATTTTTATTTAGTAATATTAAATTGGATCAATTTGTCATTAACAATCAACATGGGGTGTATGTGTTATAAATGGTAATATGAGTATTGTGAATACATGCCAATAATACTATAATGATAACATTTCCTTTAAGATTATCAAGGAGTAATAACATTGTTCCATAATGGGAATCAATGATACCAATGATGATATGTTTGGTGTCAGGATCAATTTTGTTATGGATTCTGTAAGGGTAATATGAAGAATTATATCCATTATGGATAATACATCTATCTTGTACTTTAGTCCAATTGTTGTTTCCCTACCTATTTAATAATTTGATTCCAACAACGTTAGTAAGAGGGGATAACATTGTTGGGAACATTAGGCTTAGGATGAATGAATTTAGTAAGTGACATACTATGAAATTTGAGAACCTCCTCTCAATGTGTATAGTATGCTTTCTGGTGTGTATAGTTAACATTTACTACTATATTTTAATATTGTAAAAATATTTAAGAAAAATAAAAAAAATTGTTAGGTATTTCTAGTGAAATTTTTTTGGGCATGACAAATTTATTCAAGTATTGAAGGATTTCATACCTAGACACAAAGAAATTGTTGCAGATACCTGAAATTTTACGATCTAGGGTGCCTCCGAAAGTGAAAAGAACTAAAAAAGGCACCCAAATTTTAATTGGGCGATCAAATTGTTAAATATTTTGTCCTTTTAAAGGAGGTGATGACTCTGCTAAAGAACTTGGTGAAGATGTAAAGAAATTTTCAAATCTATAAAGATTTCTAGTCAAAAAGAAGAATTTGCAGGAGCTGCAACATATCCAGGTATTTTCCATATTTTGGTTTTCAAGAAGCTCAACTTGTTATGAAAACCATATTTGAAATTCTAGAAATTTTTTGGTTCCCTATTGAGTGAAATTGAGCACTAAGAAAGGGAATGATAATGATAATTCTACATACTTCTGAGTTATGATTTATAGCCTCTGTATTGTGTTGAAGAAGTATGCTTGTTCTTGAAATATGCCCATTAGAGAGATCTTAGATGTAGATGTATTTTAGCTATGCATTGTAATATTGTAAGGTCATGATGAAAGCAAGAAATAGGGTAGTGATCAACTGTAGAGTTGATGTTTGAAGTTTGTAAAGGGGCATAAGAAAATGTATCATTCACTTGTACATCCTTGTGGGGTGTCAGATGCAAGCATGAAAAGTGTGTAGCCCCTGTCATGCCATCAAAGAAAATTCTCTATTGGAAGATACATACCATTAAATTCTAATAGTATTCAAAGTTTCCCAAATCTTGTTCCTAATGAAATAAGGGAACATTTTCCAAGGTTCAAATGGAAAAGCTCAGAATCAACATCTCAACATCTGCAAGGGTTTTCTGATTTAATGGGAGATTATGAGATAAGTCATAAAGGCGTTGTCATGAAGTCCTTTGTTCAATATTTGCTGAAGATGTGCTATAGATTGGTTTTCATTTTGCGTATAACCATCTTTCATGGAGTATTTCATTGCAAATATTCTCATTGAACAATTCTAGCAGAAAGAATTCATCCAAGTTCGAGGGAAAAATCGGACATGCACAAGAAGATGAGTTAGTCGCAGCTTTAATCTCAGAGTTGTAAAAGGAATTAATGCATATTCCTAAAACTATGAGACCAAATGATGTAGTATGTCTGATTATATACTTTGATGCATTTGATGAAGAAATGAGCTATCTCTTAAGAGATAAAGAGCCTGCAACATTACATCATGCATATCAAATTGCAATGGATATTGAAAACAACTTGAAATATTCAATGATGAAGGGATATATGGTTGAAAATGTTTGTTATCCAAGCACACGTCATGCAAATGCAATTCATGGACTAGATAATAAAAATGCTTGTCAAGATGATAATTCTTATGTTGTTTTGGTTCTTCCATCATTACAACACACAAATCATAGTGAGCTCCAAGTTGAACATCAAAAAATTTGAGCAATGTTGATCAGATGTCTTTTGTTCAAGAATTGTCTAACATGAAGAGGTGTAAGGGAGAATCACCCTATGATTTGTTCTCAAAAATTTTGGATGCTTTGTTGGAGGTCCCCAAGAATTTCAGACTTGAGGATTCATCGTGCATTGGTTTTTTTTGTGAAATATTTGAGTCAAGGCTGAGTACCTTGCCAAAAGATTTGAAGCCTCATAGTTTTGATCAAGTACTTGATTGGATAAAGATTGTGGAAGGACCCCAATGTGATTATGCACAACATATGATGTCTCAAAATGATGGTAGCAGCTATCATATTGTTGAATGTAAGAAAAATTAGAGCACAATGCACACAAATGAAAATGACATCAAAAAATGAACATCTGTCTTTTTGTATGGATGAAGATAGTGATTGTAATCAACCCATAAGAAGCATAAATGCATATCCATATATCAATGATGAAGATAATGATACACTTGCAAGTGTTGTTGATTTCTCATCACAAATCAGTGGTCTAGATATTGAAGATGAAAGTTTAAGCATTCACTCTGAAAAATCTGAGCATAGTTTATGCAATGATGCATTTTCTTGTGATGAGGATTATAGTGGCAATGAAACTAATTGCTTCTCTGAGGATTATGAATGTTCCCATCAGGATGATCTAGAGGTATTTTCTTTGCATGAAGGATGCAATGAAATGAATGTTCATGAAGTCACTTGTTCACAAGTCAATGAACAAATCCCATTTGATAAATTCCTAGAATGTAATTCGGGTTTACCATTAGTAAAGAATGCTAACTTTGTGAGTGAAGAATATTTTAAAGATAAGAATGTGTGTGTTCAATATCTTGATCCTTAGCACAGTGCTAGAGATGATAAATATGTTGATGAACATGATTATGTCCTTGTTGCTTATGATTGTTTATATGAAACATAAATGGAGTTGTTAGTTATATATGAAGAGGATGATGATGTACACATTGATGAAGGAAGGGGTCCATTATTGAATGATCAAGTTGTACATTATGACAAGCACATGGATCTTGAATCAACATTATTACCAATTGATAATATTGAAAAGCTTGCTGATTTATGTAACAATAAAATTTCAAAATGGGTTGATATTGTAGAACTTTTTGATCTATGTGTAGGACAACCAAAAGATGGAAGTAACGATGGATCTCATATTAGTGAATGCGAAACTAAATATTGTTGTTTCTTTGTTGATGTTTCTTATCTTCACAATATGAATATGTACATGTTTTCATCCAATAAGGAGTGCATTAGTGTGGAAGAGAATGAAGAGCCTTTTTGAATTACTAATGAACAACATTCAGATTATAATGAATCTTTCACATTTGGGTCAGTATACCTATCAATTGACGATGCACATGAGTGTCTTTTTGCTGACCCTATTAGTTCTGAATTGTTTGAGCCTTCTTTTGAAGCATTTTGCATTGAGATGAATGATGATTTGAAAAATGAATCAGAATATGTTATTGAACCTAGGATGAGTGCATTTACCCAGTTTTGGGATGTTGATGATGCATATGATCTCCATTTCCATGACACCAAGGAGTGTTCTAGTGTAGCTAAATCAAAATTCCTAGATATGTGCTCATGTCATGGTGTCTAATTCAAGAAGGCTTCTAAATATGCACTTTTTCCTTTTGATGCACCTGGGGATTGTTTGCATAATGCACAACAAAGTGTTTATGAAATTTTTCAGTTTGATGCACAAACTGAATTTGATGTCAAATTTTATGATGTCAATGGTCAAGTGGACTATGAGTGTTTTCAATTTTCAATCCAAATGGATGAGCATTTAATGGAACATGAACATGAGCTGGATAGGATAAGATGTCACATTGATTATGGACTTTAGTTAGTGCTTGACAACCAATTTCAAATTGATAGTTTATGGTGGCATTGGAGAGTACAGTGTTATGGTGAAGCATGCCAATGTTAATGTTGGTTCTCATATGTACAAAAACTTTGTTTCCAAACTTGGCCTAATACAAACAACTGAGAACAAAGTTTTTGATAGAAGTAAGGGTTGGTTCTATACTTTTGGTGGCATGGGGCCATCAAGTGAAGTTTAAAGAAGGGGTTGAATTTGAAGATAGTGTCTTTCACCTAATGAATCTGGCACTCGGTCTGCTCTTTCAGGAGATGTCTGAGATCTCACCATGCCCACAGGGGACATATGTCCTCGAACATAAGCCACTGATGGAGCTCTCAAAATTGCAAAGTGATGGAACCCACCCACTTGTAGGTGCCTAACAAATCACTTCAAAACAAGCAAACAGGTGGAAAAAAAGAGGTTGTGTTGTAAGAAACTCACACAACCTCTACAGAGGTTTAAACACGTTCTGCAGGTCTAATAATTAGTTTTGGAGGCATAAAAACAACTGCAAAGGCACAAACTAAGTTGATGTCAAGAACATATTGTTGCTATGGGTACCCGCAACACTGGTTGTAGGTGATTGTTTAGAATTTTAGAAATGACCATATTGTACTTGACCCTAGTGATACTAAAGCGAGTACATGGGTAGCAAGTGGAGACCTAATAACAGAGCATGAATGGAGGGCTCATAACAGTCAGGGGCAACAAGCATGATGAGAGAAACTTTTCATAAACCATGGACACCTCATAAATGGAAAGAGAAGTCAAAATGGAAAAGAGGTTTGCATAAAAGTTGCATACCATAGACCTAAAGGAGGACAATCAAGGGCTGCTATATGAAAGAAGGCATCAAAGATAGGGATCTCAAGGAACTTGCTAATTCTATGTCACACAAAAAAAATGAATTTGCAAAGGAAAAAGGTCTCAAGAGACTCAGGGTCAGGCAAAATTCATGATAACTTAGAGAGAACATTCTTTAAAGAGTTTGTTAAAGTGATAGAAGCATCAAATGTTGTTGTGGAGGTCCTAGATGCTAGAGATCCTCATGGATCCTGATGCACGAAAATGGAGAAGTCAAATTTAGAATGGAAATTAGCATCAAAGGCCCTCAAGCATTCATCACAACTTCAAACTATTGAATTTCTTGGGGTTCACATACTTATCAAGTTATTGAAATATTACTCTAGGAGTTTTGAGCTGAAAAAAAATCTATTACCGATGGTGTCGTGGGGTTACCTAATGTTTGTAAGAGTAGTCTTATCAACAACATAAAGAGGTCACATGTTGACAATGTTGGAGCTACTCCAGGCATAATGTGATCAATGCAAGAAATTTAGGAACAAATTTTTAAGACATTAGAACAATGATCGCTCACTTTTCCTTTCTCCCTCTACAACTGCTTGTGCTCTAATGCACACTAAGAAATCTAACTGCCTTATGTATTTGAATTCAAATTCTAGAAACTTTGGAGAGTGGAGTGCCTAGTGTTTATCCATGAAATGTGTTCACTACTCTGTCAATGGTAGAAAGGTTAGAGAGTGGTGTTGGTAAGTGGCTTGGTTTGATTGGGGATGTTAAACCTACAAATGCTAGCTTGAAGTTGCATGGAGAACCTTCCTTTGAGAGGGTGATACATGAATTTTGATATGCTACTTGTTCCATAGAATTCCCACTAGTCTCAAGAGAGAAGGTTGCTAATATTTTTCTTGCAAACTCTAGTGGAGGAGGGATCCAATGTGAATGAGGCAAACACATCTTGGAGAAAGTGATGAGAATTTCTTGTGAAATTAATGATATCAAGTTTCCACAATCCATCATGTTTTAGCTACTTGATTTCTAGATTCGATTGTGTGTAATTTTACATCAACATTTCAGATCACACTCTATGATCCATCATCAAGATGAGAGCAAAGAGCATAAGGAGAAAAAATGGAAGTTGCAGACCAAGATCAAGCTTAAAAAGACAAGGGGGGAGAGAAAGGGAGATGGCATGAGGGTCAAGATAGACAAGACCATAAAAAATTAAAAAGAAGAAGGAAACTAAATGAAAAGAAGTAAAAAATTAAGCCAACCAAAATAACCAACTTGGAGTCAACAAAAGAAAGTATAAAACAAAGAAAGAAAAAGAGGAAAACCAAGTTTATTACCAAAGTATAAGATAATGTATATGTATATATATAAATGTAAGTATATATATATATATATACACTTGGGAAATGCTGCTGCTGAAATGGGGCAAACAAGCAGGCTAATAAAGGGTCAATTTTAATATTGGTAGCGAAATTCCCCACATTAGCAGGCCAAAGAAGCTATTGTAGGAAACATATTCCTTTTAGGATGCCTAATTCTATGGTAATCTAGCATATGTTCAATTTTGTACACAAGGACAGTTTTTGCTTGTAGTGAAAATGTATCAAAATTGTTTGAGAAAATTCTATTTTGGCACTAACACTCAAATTTTATTATATTTAGCTTGAATACATTATGAAGCAAAATAGTGGCAAGATTGTAAAAGAAAAAAAAAAAAAAAATTATTATGTACGTATTTGGTGCCCTCAAATTACATGTTACACTTTGATGTTGGGGTTGCAATGCAGAAGTTTTCAACTTTAACACTTCAAAAGAAAAAATGTACTACTAATGAGGTTTCTCAATCAGTGTTAGAATTAATGAATGTGCTCTATGTGTTCATCCAACTATTAGCTATGGCAAGCTCACATACGCATGGCTTTGATGAGAAGAAGATAGAGTTGCATGTTCACTACTGTAAAAACTTGTTTGATGTTGCCAAAGTTTATAGAGAAGTAGTAGAATGTGAAGAGAAAGAAAATGAAAACTAGAGGAAGATCTTCGGCAAGATGATCACATGTAATATTCTTTGTTTCATATTTCCCATCACAGTTTTAGAATCTTTTCTCCTCAACATTTCAGCGATGGATTGATACCACATCCTCTTTATTTCCCATCATTTGTTTCCTTCTCTTTTCTCATTTTACTTTGGCAATGGCACAATGGTGTGTGGTTTTATCGCCCATCACTATATTGTGTCTTCCTCCTTTCATCACTTTGGCGATGTGTGATAACTACCGAGTGGTGATTGATATAAAGTGATAGTGGTCCTGTGGATTGATGCCCGATAACAATATTTGAGGGGATTTTTTATGGTAAGAAATAAATTCAAGGTAAATGCATGAGTAAAAGGGCTTTCTACAACCTGATGGAAAAGAATGAAGGCTTTTCATGGTAAAAACAAAATTTTCAACTATAGGGAAAAACAAAATGAAGAGGCGGGAGAAATAAAGTGCAGAAGGTGTTCTATGATGGAGAGGCGGTTATTGATCAAAGGACCCAAATGATGCCAGTTGTCAATAGGGATTTTCATTTGGGGTTTCTTTGTTTTCCCTTAAATGTAATTTTTTGCTTCATTTTGCAGGTAGTTTCTCATAGTTTGGTCTCATGGGGGAAATACATTTTGTAGTAGGTCTGAAATGAATAAGTGTTGGTTTCAGGTTTTGTAATAGTTTGAGTCATGTAATGGAGAATTTAATCATTGCATTTTCATATTTGTATGTAAATGATAAAATATTTTGATTTGGTTTTCTCCACAGTGCACATTGCATAGATTTTGAATATGAGTAATCAAAGATTGCTAGTATTTTTCTTCTTGTCTTTCCTTGAATGTTTGTTTAGTGTTATTACTCTCATTTAAAGTGTGAGTTAAACTTTATTAACATAAATAGAGGTTTATGCAACTATGTGTTAGGATTACTAAGTATGATTGGTTGAGTTTCTGGTATCAGTGGTGTAAGGCATCATCTGGTAGGCATAGTTATGATAGAGTGAATGTTGTGATGAGTTTTAAATTACATGGTTTAGGTGACTCCACCTTGGAATATGGCATTGGTCTTTTAATTTTGCAGTCTCCTGAGATTTTTTGTGGTTGCTACAAATTAAATCAACTTTACTTTTCTATCTCATTATGAATGTGTGTTGAGCTTAATGTATAGTATTTCTCATGTTTAAATTAGACATTGCCATTAAGGTCAACCAAATATTTAGGGTATTGTGTCTATTAAACAATTAAAAGAGAATTATTTTTTTATAGTGTTTTGGATGCTTTGGCACACAAGTATCTATAAATACAATGTCAGGATCACCCTCCTAGGTTTCATAGAGCCTGAAGTGCAGGGGTGAATTTTTTTATATCAATCTCTCATTTGTTGGCCAAATCCTCCTTGAATCTGAGTGTTTGGCCTTTCTTAAACTTTGAACAAGGTGCTGAAATCAAGGGTTCAATATGCATATTCCAAGCCTATGTTGAAGACTCTGTTTAAGGCATTTTTTGACAAGGCTACAATTTTTTAATTGATTTATCTTTCTAGTGTGTTTGGACTTACTTTTGTAAACTTTCAATATACAATGCACTTTTATTCTTTATGAATTAAGACTAGTAATTTTGTTGGTTGTATTGAGGCACAGTTTCATTCATGATAGAAAAGGTTGCACCCTATTGCTCAAATCAGATGGCGTGTTGCATATAAAGGAGGAAATATTCTAGGGTTATTGTTGGCAGCATTGAAGGAGAGAGCTTCATATATGGGACACGATCAACACTCTCCTTGGATTCTACATGTTACAGCTTGCTCCAGGAAGATTACCGACGTTGCAGAGTTTTTAAGAGATGAAAGGGGCATGTGCTTGCATTGAAGGGCTCTAAGCAAGTGTTTCCATCATTGCAATTTTTTTTTGGAGAAGTTTCTTTCTTGTCATTTATGTGCATTGCAACTCAGTTTTTTAGTCTTGTGACTAAAAACAAACATTGTAATATTCTATTTCTAAGCATTTTTCAAGCAAGATAGATATTTCAAACTTGTGCAAGTTGTAAGAACACCTTTCTTTTAATAAAGTTCAATGATTTTGTCTTCTTAATGGCTGTCTTATTGTGTGCAATTGATTATTGATGTGTATTTCCATGTTTTACATTTAAATCCTCAAATATCAGTCAATTAAAATGACTAAATATACTACTAATTAATGTCAATTAATAATTAAATTGACTAAATATACTACCAATAGACATAAATTGGTGAATAAATATGACTAAATATATGACCAGATGATGGCGAAATAATGATTAAAATGACTAAATATACTACCAATGGATGAAAATTAGTTAATACAAATGACTAAATATACTACCAATGGACAAAAATTAATGAATAAAAATGACTAAATAAGTGACCAGTTAACAACAATCATTGAATAAATTAACAACTAAATATATCAGTGAATTAAAAATGACTAAATAAGTGATCAGTTTAAAACAATCAATGACTAAATTAACGACTAAATATGCTACCAAATCGATCAATCAAAACAACCAATAAATGACTAAAAATGGTTTAGTCATCAATTCGGTCACGTTATAAATGACTGGCAATAAAGTACTAATGGTCACATGACCATGTTTAGTTATTTATAAGTAGTTTTTAGTATTTTTTTTAATCATATATTACTATTTTTGTACTAGTGAATTTTTTATTTTAAAATTTGTAGTAGTGCAGTCATATTGAGAACTAGTAGCATAGCCACTGAAGCACCTAGGTGCTTAGACCTTTTCCCCCTAGGCCCTAATAGGGCAATTTTTTTTAAAACGCCATAACTTCCCTTCAGGGTGTCAAAAGTTAGTAAATGAGATATTGACAAAAATTTAGTTTCAAGCACTTCACAATTGTGCAAACCATTCTTTCATATTTTCTTGAGGTGAATTTTATTACTAGTTGAAGTCAAATTTTCCTTTTTGAACCTCTAAGCTCATAGATTTTTTCTAAATTGTCCAATTTTCATGATTTTTGCCACATTGAAAAAGTGTTGAGGAGCTTTACATTTCTATCCATGCACTTTTTTCAGATTCAACCGTAGGAATCTTTTATTCAAGTTTGTGCAAATTTTCATTTTGATTTATTACTTGGACATACTAACACCTACAGAGGATTTTTCCTCTTGGGAAGGCTTCATTTTCAATGAAAATCATATTACGAAAGTGTACTTTTAGTTTGAGAATCTCATTCTAAAATATTTTTGTATTTTTCCAGCTTTGATCCATCTTGGCATTGTAAAATTTGGAACACAATTTTGGCATTGTAAACACACTACATATAAAGTTCCACATTATAGTATTGAGGGGTTTCTTGATTGAGTGACTTGGGGGGTCTCTTGGTGCATTTTTTGATTTTTTTGCTTGTGCTCTTCTTTTTCCATGGATCATTCTAAGGTTACTTTGCTAACATCATACATTTCAACTTGGCATCAACATGCATGGAGTATACTAATAAATCAAGGCCACTCTCTATATATGTTAAAAAAGGGGTACTTGAACCTACAAATGCTGATAAAAAGATTAAATGGATGATTGAATGCACTAAATCTCTTGGATGTCTCCATAGCTTAGTTTCTCAAGATTTTTTGTTTCAGATTAAATCATGTAAGAATTCTCATGAGGCTTGGGACAATTTAAAATTTTTTTATGGTACTACAAATGAAGTAAGAGGCTATCAAGTTGATAATGAACTGATGAGCCTTAATCCTAAGAACTTTGACAGCATCCAAGACTATATCACTAAGGTTAATGATCTAAGAGAGCAATGTAAAGCATGTGGAATTGATAAGGACATTTAGTTGGTCTACAGTACATTGAACAAACTTTTTCCTAATTATGTTTCTTTTATTTCTATCTTTCATACTCATAGGTTGATTATGGGGCTTACATTTACTACACCTTCATTTGCATCCATTTTTGATATGTTAATACATGAGCAAAAAAAGTGTCTATCAATGGGTCTCATAAAGTCATCTAATCTCAGGTATTGTTAGATAGTTAGAAATCAAAGAAAAATCAACATTTAGATCAACCAAAGAATATTTTTTCTTCCATAGATAAATCATCTAAGAAGAAGAATCCTACTTGTTCATATTGCAAGAAACTTGGGAATGATGAACATTATTGTTATAAGAAGAATATTGATGAGTTGAAACATCTTCTCAAAAATAATCATATTGATTTTCCTTCTAGAATGTTTGAGTCAAATTAGATTCTTCTTCAAAAGTGTCTAAAAAGGACAAAGGTCATGCTACTATAGGTAAAGTTATTTGTGCTTTTTCTAGTCCTAGATTAGGAAGATAGATTCTAGATTCAACATCTCATCATATGGCATATTTGCAGTCTATATTATTTTCTTTTGAGTCTTGTACTATGTCAGATATTTTGATGGGAAACAATACATACATGATTATAATTGGGAAGGGATATATAGCTATTGAGGAGGGTCCTTCAATGATGTTTTGTGTGTACCTCATTTGGCAAACAATATTCTTTCCATATATCAAATTACACATGGTGGAGGTGGGAAGACTATGGAATTCACTCCTAATTTAGTCATCATTAGAGACTTGAAGAGTAGATAGATTCTTGCTACTAGGATGGTTGATCATTTATCTCAATTGTACACCTTTGTATATTTTTCTTCTAGTGATGACTTTGTTCTTTTGATTGTTGATCACACTTCTAGTGCAAACCATGATTTTGAGCATACTTTTGGCTACTTGAACTTGGGTGTTCTCATATCAAATCCCATTCTTGAACATTGTATTTCATCTCCTCCATATTTTGTTGCATTTGATGATTCTTGTGTTGTCACCATGTTGACCTCTTGTGACTTAGTATAGAACAATCTACATTATCTTCTGGATACATCTTGGGATGCATACTCGAAAGAAATTGTTGGGTTGTTTGTTGAATCCCACTTCAAATTTAGGAGACAACATTGAGCGCATACATCTTCTCTTCACGAAGATGGTGGCTTCGAATTCGTTCACAAAAATTGAAGCAGTATCATCTTCATCATCAATATGAAGACACTTGAGCATTATTTAGAGACATCACATATCATTCTTCTTCCAACATCTTCCTTTCAGGAATGGGAAGACATCCTACATATTATCTTGGTTTTGATTCTTCCTAAGAGGAGGAATGTGGTTCAACAAGATTGGATCATCTTCAACATACAATGTCGAGCTTCTACCATTATAAGAGACTCACCATTGAGGGGGGCATGCATGGTCTCTCTTATTCTCTCTTATGGGGGGTCTTTTTCCTTGCATGGGGTTTTGTCCCTCTCATTCATCATTGAGAGAATTTTATATTTTATCACTCTTTTGGGGAGGAGTTTCGTCCCACTAGGTTTTCTCCTTTTCTTTGCTTATGAGAGATTGCACTTGCATTTGTACATGGGTACCTAGCATGACCTTGTAGCCAAGACCCATCTTTGCATCATTTGCATAATAATGCTCCCTAAGTTTTACTTAAGGGGGATGTTGGTGTAAATAGGTGTTTTACCTAGCTAGGTCTATTTACATGTTAAGTCCACTTAAGAGCTAGTTGTTTTTTAGAAGTTTTCGTTTTCTTGAAAATATCTTATCTAGTTGGTTTTTATTTAATGCCTATGTCCTAGATCATTTAATAATGTTGAGGTACTTGTCTCATTATATAGGATTAAGACACATGTCAATATCTTGTCTAATCTTATCTCACAACTTGCCTAAATTATAAGAAAGACATCATTTATACATCATTAACAATTCAGCTGAGTAAGTCCAATATGTCACTGCAATCTTGAGTATTGCATATTGGCCATAATCTTGCATCCATTATTGAAATTTAATGTTCTTTCTTTTTCCTCTTGTAGAAGGTTGTTTTTGGTTTGTGCAGGTGATCTTGGAGGCTTGAGTCCTTGAGTGACTTTAGCAATAATGACTTTTCAACACTTCAAATATTTGCACAAGAAAGAGTTTCAAAAATAAAAACTCATATCAACATAAGCAAGATGCAAGGCAAGACCATCTTAGACACAATTTTTTTATTGAACTATAAATTTATTCTCTAAATTGAAGCATAAAGTTTGTCTCATCTTTATTTGTGCCAAATTTCTATAAAAGGATGGCCCCAAAAATTTCCTTCACAATTTCCACTTTTAAGAATATATAAGAGTTATTTTTTTGTTTCCCCTCTTAACCATTTAACTTCCTCTCTTATGATTTTCAAAAAAATTTAGGATAAAATACACTTGTTTCACTAAATAATTTCATTGCAAATTATAAAAAATAACATAAAATAGTATTTATAATAGGATAAAACCTTGATATTCAAATGAACATCATGGGTACTTCTTTGAGAACAAATTTCATTGATAATATTGATTGTAACATTCTCAAAGGATTGATTCCCTCACAATTCATTGATTGGAAACATGATTGTCTTCTTGTGAGATTTCAAGTACAACATTTTATAGTGTCCTGCATCAAAGATCTTATTATATTAATGGTTTTATGAAAGCACAAGAAAATAAAACTTTGAACCATGAGAATGTGCAAAGGCATATAAAATTGATTAAAGGAAACAATTCCTCCACAATTATATTTTTCTATACCATATGATGTTTGTAATACAATTGAATGTAAAATATGTTCAAAAAAACATTTATCCTCCCTTTGGATAATAAGCCATTAGACTTGATAACATGGTTGTGACAAATTTAAAACACCCTCAATAATGATATGAAGATAATATGATGAATAAAGGACATCATACCCATTTTCCTATACCACAAAAAGAAATCCATCACTAGAATAATCAGCTTACTAACAAACTATTGAATCATTACTTTCCATTAATATAAATTGCACTAGAATCTCAAGCAATAACACATCATATAAAACTCGTCATCAAACTACATATCATAGACAATCTTTAATCATTGAAAGAAACATTGAGATTTATATGTATGTTAGCTTGGCTTAGATCCTATGAAAAAAACTTCATTTGTAAGAATTGTGTTTATTGCCTCTAATGGAATAGTGTGATGGGAAGGTTGGGCTTAACCATCACACACTAAGCTTTGACCACTTAGGTGGCAAGTGTGGGCCCTGTTTCGTTGAAACAATACTCAACCATTAATTGTTTGAATTCAAACTGCTCTCGTGTGAAAGTATGGTGGATGCCTGTAATTTTATCTTCCTATTCATTTGAATTTGTCTTTATTTTTCAAACATGTCTATGCTCCCTAGCCATTACAGAACAATCTTGCCACTTGAAACAGGGTTTCATTGGAGATTTAAATTTGATAACGCCTCTGCCATTATTCTGATACGTGGGTATTTTTCCTGCAGAAAGGAAATTCATTGGGTTTTTTTTATGCAAATGGTTGCTGCAGTGTGGAAAATGGGAGATTCAAAATAGGGTATGGACATCCATAAAATTGTAATGAAAGTGGTATCATTCCGCAATCTTTGCCAACATCCTCCCTGCCTGTGCCAAAATAAGATCTTTGGAACAGGGTGTGGGCATCCATCTCAAAATAAAGGAAAGAGAAATTTTATTATATGTTGCAGCTGCAATTGCCCTAGTAGACATGCATGCAAGATGTGGAAGCATAAACAAGGCATGTGAACTGTTTGATAGAATTCCTCCAAGAATTTTTTGACAGAAGTAAACCCAACTGCCCTGGTAGACGTGTATGCAAAGAAATAAATCCAAAGGTTTAAATGGAAAAAAAATATTAGCACAATTTAGATCAGTACTCTACCTACTCGTCATTCAGATGAGACATTTTAATATACAATCACATTTTGTCAAAAAGGGATATTGTTAACCCATAACAATAAACTATGGTTTCATATCTATAAAGATGTGATGTTCATTCAACATTATATTTGTAGTATCTTCTTATTTTCATTTGTATTTTTTTTATGTTTGTTATCATAGAATCTATCAGCACTCAATTCACTGATAACCCCCCTATGAAACTTGTCCATTTCATAGGTTCATGATGTTCAAGCATGCAAAACAAGGTGAATTTCAATCCACCTTGATGTATGTTCCAAAATCTCAAACAGTTTGATTGAGTGTCCTCCCTCGTCCGTCTTTCGAAGAGCTTTGAAACGAGCATCTTCATCAACTTCCATCCTTTGGGAGTTGTGAAAATTGGTAAAAGTGTAGGAGCACTGATTTTTAGTGCTCCTACATGTTGAGGTTGTAAAATTTTCTAAGTCCTCAAAGTGCACAAGTGATAAAAATCAGCGCTTGTGCATTTTTTTCAAAGTCAGTCTTTTGTGCACAAGCGCTAAAAATCAGTGCTTGTGCATTTTTGTCAAAGTTAGTCTTTTGTGCACAAGCGCCAAAAATCGGCACTTGTGCATTTTTGTCAAAGTCAGTCTATTGTGCACAAGCGCTAAAAATCAGCACTTGTACATTTTTGTTCAAAGTCAATCTTTTATGCACAAGCGCTGATTTTTAGCGCTTGTGCACTTTTTCTCTGTACTTAATTTTTTCAAGGCATGGGCGGTGATTTTCACCGCCAGTGCATATTTCCCAGTTTTCTCCATATGTTGCGCCTTCATTAAATGCACGAATTATGTTTCATTTATTGCACTTCTAAATCACTTTTAAGTGATTTTAAGTTAATCACTCCTCATTTTACTCATTTTAAATACTTAATCTCCAAGCTCTTCAAATGCTCGAGCGGTGTTTTTGTTCGCCGTTACACCTAAGATTTTCACTAACTCCAAGAGTAGGGGCAGTGAAAATCACCGCTCCTACATGGAGCTCAATTTCTCTAAGTTTCATAGTGCTAAAAAAAAGCTTGCCATTGCACTTCATGTGTTCTTTAAGTCTGATGAAGTGTCAAGGTGCTGATTTTCAGCGCCTTGACACATTTTGCAAAACTTACATGAAGAACATGTAAGGGTGCTGATTTTCAGTGCCCTTACATCTGAAATCATCTCTCTAAGTGTAGGAGCGCTGATTTTCAATGCTCCTACACATTTGGTAGTTTTTTCCTTAAGCACTTCAAAATCACTCCATTTTTTCTCCAAACACTGTTTCTTCGCTCCCGCTCTATTTTCTGTGCCTAATCACTCATTCCACACTTGCTCCACATTGATTGCTCACTTCACACTTCCCAATGCTACATTTTCTACTAACGCCTATTGATTCACCATCCTTGCAGTTTCTCTCCAGATTTCATTAAGTGATCCTGAAGGTGACATTTTTTGATCCAGTGAACTTTCTGAGATCCACAAAGAAGCCATCACACAACAAGTTGAAGATGCAAATTTTTTAAAAACCTCAATGCATGTCATTTGTGATATACCACTAACTCTTGATAATCTCAAGACACATCTTCACAGGTGCAAGAAAATCCATTCATCTGCCATAAGGTTGATCACAAGAGTTCACACCCTTGTAGATTACACAGTCGACCCAGATGATGCGTTCATATAGGAGACCAAGAAGAAGTATGAAGACTTCCACGCCCAAAGAAAGGAACCATGAAGATTCTTGATCTCCAGTGTTGAACATTTTGATGCTTCCCTTTATGCATCTTGTAAATAGTTTTTGACTTCTTAAATGTCTTTTTAGCAAGTGTAATTACAAGTAAAATCTAAGATGTTATCCTATGAAGATGGACAACATTTTGACATAGTCAAAGTTAGGTGAGATTTTCCTAAATTAGCTCACCTAATTTTCCTAATTTTACTCAATTGATTTCCTAGATTTTCTCTTCCCTCTCTTTTATAAATAAGAGGCATTTCTATTGTAATCTTTACCTTTAGTATTTTGCAACGAAGTGCTGCTCATTTTGCAACAAATGTATGAAACTTTGCATTCAACTTTGTGAATCTGAATCTAATCAATAAAGAAGGAAGTTTCATACCAAACTTTGCATTGGATCAATCATATTTTGGATTTGATTAAGATTGGTGGTAATTAGTGTGTGAGATCTAAGGGCCTTGGATAAATCTGTGTAGACTTTGTGTTATACTCTTTATTTAGATTTATGTTTTAATACTATTGTTGAATGGTCTACAAGACTTTGTGCTTGTAATTGTTCATGCTATTCATGGAATTTTTGTATCTAGAAGACTTTGTGCTTCTAATACGACAAATGTTACATCTCTCGCAGATTCATTAGTGAAAAGCTACATAATTACTTTGTGCCTCTATGAGCTTTTCTTTCTTTCTTTTATTTGTCTATTATTATCATACTTGGTATCTCTACACTTTTCTTTGACAAGATAGAGGTATTGGCATTAATGCTTATTTTTAGTTTAAAGTTATTTTGAATCAGAACTATCAACTGTGAAGCATTTTAAAACATCTTCTCTGAAAAAAGAGAGAAGCATGAATGTGACAAACCCCCATCTCGTAATTGTAGTGTACATTTTGTAAATACTTAATTATTTTTACTTAGCTTTTGTTAGCAGTAAGAAGGGCGCCTCCCCTTTCTGAGAGGAGAGATTACATCTCACATAGCTATGGCTGAAATTAAGGTTGTGTAATCCATTAAAAAGGGATTACATAATTTTCACCCAACAGATTTTTGGCGAGTCCATTGGGGACACGATACGCATTTGAAATCCTCACACTTTCATTTGAAGTATACCCATGTCCCTTTTCATTGTAATTTATTTTCTTGTAAGTTTTTCAAGCTTTCACCATGGACATGTAAATGGCTGCTCAAGGTCCTTGGAGAAATGATTTTGGTCCGTTGAGTCTAGCTCTACCCCTACATGCTCTTCCTGAAGGTTCATAGAAGAACTTTCCCAAGTTCCTTGGTGATGGAAAACAACATCTTGACGAGCACGTTGTTGCTTTCTACATCGCTTGTGGAGTTCATGGTGTTGAATATGAAGATGTATCTGTAAGGATATTTGTGGAGACTCTCCAAGGTGTTGTTGAAGATTGGTTTTATCATCTAGCACCAAGTACCATCACAAATTGGGAAACTCTCATAGTCAAGTTTGAAGGAAGGTTCAAACCTCTTGAAGACACTCATGCTTTGTTGGCTTAGCTCACCCAGTTGAAGAAGGAGACTCACATGCCTATGTGTGAGTTCATTGCTCACTTCAACAAGTTGACACAAAGAATTCCAACTATTGCTCAACCTATAGTTGAGAATTTGAAATATTTCTTTGTAAATGCTCAAGTGCCCGAGGATGGTTTCCTATTGAGAAGAGCAACCCCAACTACTCTTGCAGTTGTGTAGATCTTGGCGACAAAAATTGAAGATGATCTCATTCTTGCTGGGAAAATAAAAACTAAATCAAATTAGTCTGAAGAAATCCCTTCGTTGGAGTTATTTTTTTCATCACAAGGACGGGTCCTATGGTGCAAATGCTGGTAAATGAGCTACTTGTCCTCAAAAAGTAGCTAGCTCAAGGTGTGTTTTATGTGCCTTTGAAGGATGTACCAAGGAGGTCACTTTCAAATGTTTCTCATAATTTTTTTGTTGGGAATCAACACAAGTTATCTTCACCTCCAAAGAGGCTTGCTCTTGAGGAACCATTAGTAAAAATAGTAGCGAAGAATCTTGACTCCAATCCAAGTGATCTCGCTATTCTCTTCCTAGAAAAGGAAGCAGACATAGATGGCGACTCCCAATTTTGGTTTATGCAGTCTTAGAAAGCCATTGATGAAAAGCAAAAGGATGAAAGTCATTTTTTTGAAGTTCAAGTGAATGAAGACAATCTTGTCTTGAGATCTGAAAATATGGACATGTACGAAGGTCTCAGTCAAGTTGAAAAGAATGCATTTGTGTTTCGAGATCATGAACTTGAACACATGTTGCATAAAATAATTTCCCAAAGGTGTGATGAGGACCTTCTTATAAATAATTTAGATTTTCCCAAGTATGAAGATGGTAAACAACATATTGAGGTATGTAGTGCGGTCATATCCTCATCTGAATCACATGAAGGAGATCATTTCGATCAGCATGAGTTGCCATGGTTGATGAATTAGTCTTTCAAGTAGGAACTGGTATGAAGCATTCAATCTTTGACCGATCAAGGGAATGTCCCATAATACATCTTGCTTGGTTGGAGGCCAATGGGAAGACATAGGTTCCACTTACACCTGAGCGTGAAGAAAAACTTGAGGATGTAGCTAAAGAAGTATTTGTAGATGTGCAGGAGAAGTCTATATTCAATGATTCATTTTGGAGCAACAATATATCTAATATATTTTTCAGAGGTAGTTGAACCTCTTCATCTCTTTCATGAAGCAATGCTTCAAATTCATCTACATGTAGCTACTAATGATCATGGAAGGCATTGCAAGCCGTTGAAGAAAGGAAACTATTTTGTTGAACCTATGAATGGTTTCATTTGAGAAGGTTTCGTTGATGGCTAGTTTTAATTAGGTAGGTTTTTACCTTTTCAATAAGTGCATTTGCATAAGTTTGTGTCTTGTTTTCAAAGATTTTCTTTTTGTTGTCATTTCCTGACTCTATTCCCAATGGATGGATAAAGGAACTTGAATTCTGAAGTTCTTCTCCCTTCATTCATTTCAAACAACAGTTGAAGGAAGATCCCTAGCTGGAGCCAGCTGTTATCATAGAATCTAGTAGCACTCGATTCATAGATAACCCCCCTATGAAACTTGTCTGTTTCATAGGTTCATGATGTTCAAGCACACAAAATGAGGTGAATTTCAATCCACCTTGATGTGCGTTCCAAAATCTCAAATAGTTCATTTGAGTGTCCTCCCCCGTCTGTCTTTTGAAGAGCTTCAAAACGAGCATCTTCATCAGCTTCCAACCTTTGGGAGTTGTGAAAATTGGAAAAAGTGTAGGAGCGCTGATTTTCAGCGCTCCTACATGTTGAGGTTGTAAAATTTTCTTAAGTCCACAAAGTGCACAAGTGCTAAAAATCAGCGCTTGTGCATTTTTGTCAAAGTCATTCTTTTGTGCACAAGCGCTATAAATCAGTGCTTGTGCATTTTTGTCAAAGTCAATCTTTTGTGCACAAGCGCTAAAAATCAGCATTTGTGCATTTTTGTCAAAGTCAGTCTTTTGTGCACAAGCGCTAAAAATGAGCACTTGTGCATTTTTGTTCAAAGTCATTCTTTTATGCACAAACGCTGATTTTTAGCAGTTGTGCACTTTTTCTCTATACTTAGTTTTTTCAAGGTATGGGTGGTGATTTTCACCGCCAGTGCATATTTCCTAGTTTTCTCCATATGTTGCGCCTTCATTAAATGCATGACTTAAGTTTCATTTATTGCACTTCTAAATCACTTTTAAGTGATTTTAAGTTAATCACTCCTCATTTTCCTCATTTCGAATACTTAATCTCCAAGCTCTTCAAATGCTCGAGTGGTGTTTTTGTTTGTCGTTACACCTAAGATTTTCACTAAATCCGTGAAAATCACCGCTCCTACATGGAGCTCAATTTCTCTAAGTGTCATAGTGCTAAAAAAAAGCCCGCCATTACACTTCATGTGTTCTTTAAGTCTGATGAAGTGTCAAGGCACTGATTTTCAAAGCCTTGACACATTTTTCAAAACTTACATGAAGACATGTAACGGTGCTGATTTTCAACACCCTTACATCTGAAATCATCTCTCTAAGTGTAGGAGTGCTGATTTTCAGCGCTCCTACACATTTGGCAGTTTTTACCTTAAACACTCAAAATCACTTTGTTTTTGCTTTGAACACCATTTCTTCGCTCCCACTTCATTTTCTATGCCTAATCGCTCATTTCACACTTGGTCTACATTGCTTGCTCACTTCACACTTCCCAATGCTACTTTTTCTGCTAATGCTTGTTGATTCACCATCCTTGCAGTTTCTCTCCAGATTTCATTAAGTGATCTTGAAGGTGACATCTTTTGATCCAGTGAACTTTCTGAGATCCACAAAGAAGCCATCACACAACAAGTTGAAGATGCAAACTTTTCAAAAACCTCAATGCATGCCATTTGCGATATACAACTAACTCTTGATAATATCAAGACGCATCTTCACAGGTGCAAGAAAATCAATTCATCCGCCAGAAGGTCGATCACAAGATTTCATACCCTTGTAGATTACACAGTTGACTGAGATGATGCGTTCATACAGGAGACCAAGAAGAAGTATGAAGACTTTTGCGCCCAAAGCAAGGAACCTTGAAGATTCTTGATCTCCAATGTTGAACATTTTGATGCTTCCCTTTATGCATCTTGTAAATAGTTTTTGACATCTTAAATGTCTTTTCAGCAAGTGTAATTACATGCAAAATCTGAAATGTTATCCTACGAACATGGAAAACATTTTGACATAGTCAAAGTTAGGTGATATTTTCCTAAATTAGCTCACCTAATTTTCCTAATTTTACTCAATTGATTTCCTAGATTTTCTCTTCCCTCTCTTTTATAAATAAGAGGGATTTCTATTGTAATCTTTACCTTTAGTATTTTGCAACGAAGTGCTGCTCATTTTGCAACAAATGTATGAAACTTTGCGTTCAAATTTGTGAATCTGAATCTAATCAATAAAGAAGGAAGTTGCATACCAGACTTTGCATTGGATCAATCATCTTTTGGATTTGATTAAGATTGGTGGTAATTAGTGTGTGAGATCTAAGGGCTTTGGATAAATCTATGTAGACTTTGTGTTACACTCTTTATTCAAATTTTTGTTTTAATACTATTATTGAATGATCTACAAGACTTTGTGCTTGTAATTGTTCATGTTGTTCATGGAATTTTTGTATCTAGAAGACTTTGTGCTTCTAATACGACAAATGGTACATCTCTCGCAGATCCATCAGTGAAAAGCTACGAAACGACTTTGTGCCTCTGTGAGCTTTTCTTTCTTTCTTTTATTTTTTTATTATTATCATACATGGTATCTCTATGCTTTGCTTTGACAAGATAGAGGTATTGGCATTACTGCTTGTTTTTAGTTTAAAGTTATTTTGAATCAGAACTATCAACTGTGAAGCATTGTAAAACATCTTCTCTGAAAAAAGAGAGAAGCATGAATGTGAAACACCCCCCATCTCGTAATTGTAGTGTACATTTTGTAAATACTTAATTAGTTTTACTTAGCTTTTGTTATTAGTAAGAAGGGTTCCTCCCCTTTTTGAGAGGAGAGATTACATCTCACACAGTTGTGGCTGAAATCAAGGTTGTGTAATCCGTTAAAAAGGGATTACATAATTTTCACCCAACAATGTTTAGTGTATATAACAGTAGATTGATATTTATTTTAGTTTTATATTATTGTGGATTAGTGGTTTGAATGTATTATTTTAGTATACATATGATTAGATTATTTTGATGTATTTATTAATGTAAAATTTAGTTTATTAAAGTGATAGGTCTTAATTTCTTGTTTAGAATCTTGTTGTTTATGATCTGAATAGTTTATTCAACTTCAATAAAATCATAGGCTTGTAATTTGTCATTTTATTTTAAAATCCAAAATTTCACATTACAAATTTTACAATCCTTGGAACTAACCATTGCTCACTTATAGAAGTACCAAAAGTTTAATTTCATATATTTAGGTTGTGTATGTATTTAAAAATTCCATCCTAAGAGATTTGCACATTATGGAGAGTATCATTATAAAATAATGTTTTGATAGAGCATTGAAAATATTCTTCTCCTAATTTGCATATGCATCATTGAACACACCATAAATCAATGAAAAGTGGGCCTTCTTCTATCAAGTGTCATCCATTATCAAGCTAACACTTCAAGGCACATAGTACAAAATATCAATTGGCTTACATTCACAAGATTAGCACTTGATATAGTGATATTCATTTTCCTATTGATGTAAGGGCATATGGTTGGAAAGTGAAATCCTACGAGTCATCAAATTTTGTAAGTAAACTTTCACAAGTGTGTGGAAGAAGATCATGCAATGACATGCATTGTGCCTATGAGTCCTCCATGATTGATAAACTCACATTGTGTGCACATAATAACAAGAAGATTAAGCACAAATGTTGATAGTCAATGCAATGTCCACATGGTATTTGCACACGTGGTGATAGATGGCAATCAAACAAGACCAATAGCTAATTGTTGCATGCTATTGGATGATGTCATTATTAACTACTACATTTTTTAGATTTTAAATAGAATTCATGTCTTTAATGCATTAGATTAAGTTTAAAAATTTGAATGTTGGAGCATACTACATTAATGAAAATTGGTTGGTTTTGGCCACTAAAATCTCATTCTAAAATCTAATCAATAATAGTTTTGTGTAAATAGTCAAGGTTTTCTTATTGGCCTAAAATGGGAGTTGAATCTAAATATATAGTCAAGTTTGAATATTTATATATTTTACCCATAAATTTGTAATTTTTTTCATTCAAATTATTGAAAAGCATTGTTCTTGTACCATCTCCTTGTGTTTTCTTCCTTGTTGAGAGTGTGTTCTCCATTGCGAGTCTCTTTGCTATATGACTAGGCATACCTTCACTTGGGACCTCAAATTATAGTTGTATCATATTGTGTGGATCTCATAGCCTAAGGTTTGGTTTGTGGAGAGGTGAAAGCACCAAATGATATTGACTAAATTTTACAACCAAGAGATTTCTATCCTCCATAAAATATAAGGATGGGTAGAAGGTAGTGTAGATGTCCTCCAATGTGTAGAAGGTGTGGTGTGTATTTTTTATAGGATGACTGTTGAGGAAGGAGAGAATGAAAAATAGAGGAGTTATTTTTCAATAGATAAGGAAGGAACTAAGTAGCTAAAATAAAAAATCTCAAGAAAAAATTGTGTGACCTTCGAGGCAATGGAGAACACTCAATAAAGAGACGTGGACGCAAACTAGAGTGATGATATGACACAAGCTATGTGCATGGACAAGGTTGATGAAGAACTAGAATACAAGGAAGACTCTTGACAACCATCTTTTAGATTTACAACATGTAGCATATCCCTTCTAAGTTACTAGAAAAATAGACCCATTTCTTTTGTTTATTTACTTAATCCCAATCAATTTGTCTATAGCTAAGAAAGTAAGGATTGATGGCATAGTCACTTCTTTTAATAAGTCATTATAAGCTTATCACTAGTAACATTATAGTCCTATTTAATGAGATTAGTGTTGAGCTCAAGAATGCATGGGTGGTTTTAGTGTTTGTTTGAAACTTATACTAGTTATTAAACATCTATAGTGGTAGATGGTTATGATTAAGTGTTCATGATTGAAAGTGAGGAGAAAATTAATTTAATTGTAAATCCAAGGGAAATTTATGGGAGGTGAGAGGAATAGTTGATGTAATCTTGATTTGACACAAATAAATATTACCCCTTAAGCATGTGAGAGTCCTCAAATTAGTTATATCAATACAAGATCTTTTTAGTCACATTTTAAAAAAAATCAATTTTCCTTCAAGAAACTAGTCTCATATGTTCCACCAAGAAAGGATTTTGATCAAAAATAATAAATCTATGTAGGCCATATAAAATTCAATGATAGACCAATAGTACTTTTCCTGCAACCCTATATGGAAATGGCCCCACCACAAAAATTCATGGCTCTAAACTAGTCAACATTCATCTATAAGAGCTTGGAAGCTTTGACAACACATATAGAGTACAAGAGGTTGTAATTTTTTTTTAATGTCATCATCCATTAGGCATGCTAACTCAATAAAGCATAGGGTAGAGGACTCTTCATAGATGATATGTAATACTATCAACCAATAGAACAATGTTATTTTGATATTCTCTATGGAGCCTCATATGAGTACACACATCATTAGATCATATTTTTAGCAAATGATTGGTGCATCACTTGGAGGAAAAATTCCAACAATCCTTTTGGGTTGAAAAAGTATGCAATGTGGTGATTTTATGTAATCATTGAGCCTAACATCTACATACTTGAGAAAAAAAAGTGGGGGTCATCCAATGGTGCATAAGGGCCTTGAGAAATTTCATGGAGTTGCTTTGGATTTGTGTGAACTATAGGATCAAGTGAATATTATAGGGTTGATTCACTTTAGGGTTACTAATGTGTTTTGATAATGACTACAAATACAAAATCCATTAGATCAAAACAAAGTCAATGACCACCATTCTCTTTTCCAATTTTACACTATATAATCATAGAAAACACCAAAAAATAACTTATAAAAGATAAAATATCATCATAGGCGCATCACATCTTCCAACAAGAGGCTAAAAAAGAAAAAATAAAGAATATAAATTGATACTTGAGTAGTATTAGAATCTCAACCAATATTTTTGAAGGGGATAAATAATCAAAGGGTCTAATTTATTTTCAGTAATAAGCTCATGAAGAAGATCTTCAAACCTAAACATGGAATATGATTATCCTTTAACAATGAGGCTTTGATGGGTTCCCTAAAATTTTAATTTATACATTCATTATTAATATCTTATCTTAGTTCTAAATTAGGAAACAATTAAGTCAATTCTTTGACCATGTGACATTACAAACTACACACACATGAACCTAGTGGAATTTCATTAAAATCTTAAGGCACTAGTGATAAGGATTTCCTTCACCATATATAACTAGATTTATAAAATCCTAATGAAATAATTAAAAATAAGTTGTTAATCCCTCCAAGGGATGATACAACTCTAATCGAATTTCAAATTTGCAAATAATCTAAACATTATCTTAAAATTTAATCTAAATTCATTGGTTTGGGATCTTAAATTGAATTGTAATTCTTTCTAGTCATGCTTTTAGTACTATTATCATGAATGTGTGATCTTGCATATGGGCTAGTCTAAAAATAATCATTCAAATTTATACTTGAAACATATAAAAATGGGTGTTGTGTGTATCAAAAATGGATTGATAACAATGCACCTATTTTCCTAGTTTCATTCAAAATGTGTGTTATAGAGGACAAATTTTAAAACTAACAGAACTAACTATTAAAATACAGATCTAGAAAGGGTAAAATGCTATGTACCTATCACCAAAGATGCTTTTTTAGACCTCACTGAGGACTCATTTTCCCTATGGAAAATGGGTCCTACCTAGGGCTCCTGAAAATCATTTTTTGTGTTCTGTTATGCTCAGTCAACACTCCCAAATTCTAGTTGTTCACTGTCGAAAAGACGGAAATAAAACCTGTAGATCATTTTTTGTGATTTGACAACTTTTCTTGCAACTTTGATAACTTTGCAACTTTCTTCAATCTTGCTCTTCAAATGATCTTCAACCTAAAACCTGCAATCACACATCAAAGAGAAAAAAATGTTTGTTAGGGAATACAAGTTTTCCTTGGTCAAACCCCATTTTGGTAATTAAACCTTATGATGAAACAATGAAACATGAAGGATGAAACAATAAGACATGAAGGATGAAACAATGAAACATGAAACAATAAAACCTTACTTGAAACCTTGGATTTAACAAATCTGCAAACTAGCATGAAGTGGCCTCCATGGATGTAGATCTTGATCATAAAACTTGATGTGAAACAATGCCTTTGATATTCTTGATTAGATCTTGAACACTACATCACCATATTAGATCAAACAACATGCATGATGCAATACATCTTTGATATGACAGTGGAATCTTGATTGTTGAAATAATCTTCAATAATCTGCCCTTGAATGCCTTGACAATGCTCTTGAATGCTCTCAATAATGCTCACTTGAATTCACTTATGATAACTTCAACTTGCTAGGTGACACATAATGAAATAGCCTTTTATTTATACATATATTAAGATTAATTCCCAAAATTCAAATATCACAAGCCAACATTGAATTATAGATTTGAAATCATTAAAATACTGCCAAAAACATATTCAAAAGAGGGGTCCTAGGTCTAAGCAAGGATCCATTCGCCATAGGGAGAATGGGTCCTAGGCCACTTACCTAGGACACACATCGAACAAGGTGAAATATCATGTAAAAATAGGGTCCTAGGACTAAGTGAGGACCCATTTTCCCTATGACGAATGTGTCCTAGGTCACTTACCTATGAAACACATCTTCCAAAGTTAAGTGTTGTGAAATGGCATTTATGAATGTCGGATTTTATCCCTCAAAAATTGTATTTAATTAGGCTTGGATTTGATTTAAAGGGGCCAATTATGGAAAATTAACCTCAATTAATTAATAAATCCCTAGATTAGTGTGAAAGTGTAAAGGTACACTTTACAACACCCTAAAACAAGGCACAACTAAAACCATTTTATAATTAATTATTCCCAAATTAAGTGTGCAAAGGGATTTTCTTCCTACACTACAATAGTAAGTAATTTTAGAATCAAATCCTTAATCAAAATCATGCCTACTTTGAACTACTTATTTATAAGATATTGTTATAAAAGGTGATATAGTTAGTATAAGAGTTTATCATAATTCATTGGAATTAAAACTAAAAATCAATTTAGTTTATGTCATTTAGGATCACAATTCACAAGGATTTAAGATTTATATCCTCATACTAGTTTAGATAAAAAATGGGAAACATCAGGGCATTGCATTTGTCCCCATCTTATGGAGTTCCTCCTTAAAGTTAGAATTTAAAAATAATAATGAGTATAGAAATTGCATTTCTTAGATTTCTTCACATGTTTCCAAATTAGTCCTATAGTAATCCCATAACACTCTAACTTGAGTAATGCTATATAGTTTCAAAGCCAAACTATGTGTCAATCCAACATTTGGGTTGTTTCTACCTAAAGTTTGATATTACATATATTTGCAAGAAAAACTAGTTAATCACATGATTTATTTTAGGAAGATACTTTTGAAACTTAGATAGATAGAATGAATCATATAGTCTACATAAGTGTGTGATTGTACAACAAGTGTGTAGGAAACTAGTCTCATTTGTTGAAGAATTTCAATAGGGGCTATATATTTGTAGTGTAGAAAAATATATCCCTTTACATTTTCTCTCTTGTCTGGGCCCTCTTAATTAAAACTGGACTTAATAATGCTTTAAAATTTAGTGTTGTAAAATGTACCCCTTTACATTTTCACACTTGTTTAGGCCCTCTTAATTGAATTGAGCTTAATTATTCCTTAATTATCCCTTTGATTCATTTACAAGCCCATTAAATTATATTTTTCGAAGGGGAAACCCAACAATAATTCATGCCAATACATAACACTTCACATTGAGCAATGCATGTTCTAGCAATTAGGGCCTGGGACCCATTTTCCCACCCTAGGACTTGGAACCCATTTTTAAAACATGTTTTGACAATATTTTTATCATCTCAAATTTAAATTTCAAAGGTTGTATTTTAATGTTTAATTTTTGAGAAATTAAGGATAAATGTCTATAGATACAAGGTTATTTTATCAAATCAACTCGAAGCTTTGAAGAGAAATTTCACAAGAGAAAATATTATTGTCAATTTTTTGTTCAATCATGCATGTTTTTGGAGCTAACATTGTGATGTAGGTTTCAAGCATTCAATTCAAAGATTCAAAGAAAGATTCAAGTATCAAGATCCACATCCATTGAAGACATTTCATGCAAGATCAACATTAAGCTTTCAATCCTTCAAAGATTTAATCAAGGGTTTGGTGAGTTGCAACATTGCATTTTTCATTCATCATTCCTTCCATATTTCATTGTTTCATTTCAAGGTTTAATTACCAAAATAGGGTCTGACCAAGGAAAACCCCTATTCACCAAAAACAAACAATTTCCCCCCTCTTGTGTTTGTGTTGCAAATCTTAGGTTGAAGGAAAATTGAAGATTGGAGGTCTCTAAAGTGCAAAATTGCAAAAGTTGCAAAACTTGTCAAAGTTGCAAGAAAAGTTGTCATCTCGTGGAAACTCAGATCCCAAGCTCATTTTTCATGTGAAACCAGTGGGAAATTGCATCTCAGATCTGTCTTCAAAGGATCTCAAAAATTCAGCTCAAAAGGCTATCTTAGGACCCAATCGCCATTTTTGGAAAGGGGGGGTGTCCTGGACACTTTGCAACTGTTTCTGAACACTCTGCAACTAATTTTGAGGTAAGTTTTAAGTGTCTTTGACTCATCCAATTTGCATAAAGTCAAATGTTTCTATTAGAGTTATGTTACATCTGTGTGAATTAGGTCTTAGGTTACAAATTTGAGGTCATTTGCTATCTCATTTTCATCTCCCAAAACCCATGTTAGTCATTTTTATCACTGTCTCTATTAAAAAGACACCCAACAACATTTTGATGACATGTTTATAATAACTTAGATTTCACAAATCTGAAGGGAATTTGTGGATTCTCTTAGTTTTTGAAGGGTAGAATTTTTCTTGCGTTCTAGGGTTTTGGACCTAGAATAACAAAACTCCACACTCTCATTCAAGGATGACCTTAGAGATATCAATCCAATGAAGAAAGGGGAAAGAAATCTAGCAATAGGGCTGTCCTAAGGGCTGATTATAAACTAATGAGGGGTTCACCACCAAGCTAGTGCTTGGAAAGAAAAATGTAATGCAAGATGTAATGTTTAACCCTAATATGATGCAATCTTTCACTAAATGACCTAGAAATGTATGTAAAACAAAACAAAAAGCTGCAAGATGAAATGTGTGCACCTGGAAATTTGAAGATGAATAGATGGAGCTTTGAAATGCTAAAAATAGTGACTTTAATGTTGACTGGGAATCATACTCTAGGTTGGGTGAATTAGTCCCAGATCTAGGTTTCTATGTAGAAATAGGAATCTAGCAAATGGATATCAGAATTTGTAAAAACCTAAAAATTGACCTAAACTAGGAATCATATGCTAGAGCTGGTGTATCAATCCAGTTAGGGTTTTTTGAAGCTTCAAAGTCTTAATTTGGTCTTCAAAATCTGCTCTATGCTTCCCAATTGATTTCTAGATCTGAAACCCTGATTTACAACTTGTGGAAGTCTTCCAAGTATCTCCAATCCAAGGTGACAACTTTGACAACTTTGAACACTTTGACAACCTTCTCCAAACTTTCTCTTCAATGTATCTTCAATCTAAAATTGCAAATCACACAATAAAGAGGGAAAATTGTTGTTTTATTAGTGGAAAGGGGTTTGCCTTGGCCAAACCCTGTTTCGGTAATCAAACCTTGAAATGAAATGAAATAGGAATAGAGAGTGATGAATGAAAAAAATAAGATGTTACAACTCACCAAACCCTAGCAATGAAGTGCTGCAAACATGTATGAGATGGCTCCAATGGATGTAGATCTTGACTCTTGCTTGAATAGGATAGATTTTGAATGAAATTCTAGCTTGAATCATAAAACCCTACATCACAATTGCTAGCTCCAAAACAAAAATGATGCATGAAGACTTTGATGTGATGCTTGATGCTTGAATAATGCTCTAAAATGCTTGTTAATCTACCCTTGAAGACTCTTGAATGCTCTTGTAAACACTTGAATCCTCTTGTGAACCCCAATTTTCTATTATGAATTCTCTCACAAAAGTCTTAGGTGTTCTTTTGAATGCTTGGGTGAAAATAAGTGAAAGAACCTTGTATTTATACTTAATTATGAAAAATTTCTTGAAATTACAACACTACAAGACAACATCAGATCTAGGAGGATAAAATCTTGCCAATAATTTGAATTATTTTTGATTTTGGGCCACACGGGACTCATACACCCAAGGTGGCGTATGAGTCCCATTAGGCATAATTTATGGGACCAACTTCAAAAATGCTTAGAAAGGTGTAAAATCAGGATCGGGACCCAAAACCCTAAGTGGGACTCATACGCCCAAGGTGGCGTATGAGTCTCAGATCACTAGATATGGGCCACACAACCTAAAAACACCTGAATTATGACTGGATGTTGATTTGTTCCAGGATTATCCTTGAAAAGATGCATTAATTAAGACTTGTGGATGCAAAATAAGGCCAATTAAAGCATAAAGAGGCCCAATTATTAATGAAAACCCTAGAGAAGTGTGAAAGTGTGTTACAAAACTTTACAACACTCTGAATAAGGCATGATTAAGTTTATTTAATTCACATGGGCCCAAGACCTAATGTGAGTGTATTAAACACATTACAACACTAAGTCAAGACATCATTAAGTTAAATTTTACAAGGGGAGCCCAAACAAGTGTGAAAATGTTGCTGAAGACATTTTTCGACACTATAATTTCATGATTAATCTACAAGATCCAAGTGATAGTTTGCATTTTGGATTTGATTTACTATTTTTAGTGTGTCTCTCAAAAGTGCATTTCAGACATATTTACCCTATCCATACACAAAGGAAATTGCAATATTCCTCAAAGAATTCACTCACCTAAGGGTTGAAAGCGGATTTTAACTTGAGGGTTCTCATTTCCTAAATCAAATAGAATAATAGGTGGGTTCATTACATCATATTTTTCCCTTTCTATTTATAGTAAGTTTGGTGAAACATTCCAAATTTAGCGTAAAACCCCATGCTATTTTTCTATGTTTCAATATCTATGATTTTAATATTCCCTTTTAGGTTGTGTTCTCATAAATACTTTATCTCCAATGTTATACATAAAGGAGGGATAAAAAATTTATTAAAAAAAGAAGTACAAAGCAAGGGCTTTACATCGCCTTATTAAGCTCCACCAAGTGATCCAACTGTTGAGACAGATCTAGGGGTAATTGACCCCGATCCGCCAAATTCCAATCATGAATATGATCAGAAGCCCATTTAGCCAAACAATCAACAACATCATTCCATTCTCTAGGAATATGAGTGAAAGTAACAAACTCCAAAGAATCACAGAGGTTGAGAATCTGATCAACAATCAAAGCCAAATGCCAGCTAACATCCTCCAAATCCTGCCTATTCAACAAGTTTACCACAACCTGGGAATTAGACTCACATATGATCCTTTTCCACCCCAATTGACTTCCCCGCTCCACAACCAATAAAATGGCCTGAGCCTCCATTAAATTATTAGTATGAAGACCCTTATAAATCAAGAAGATAAATTGAACATCTCTAGAGCTATCATGACCAACACCACCAATTCTAGCATGACCAGGGTTTCCTCGAGAAGAGCCATCTCTGTTGATTTTTAAGACCCCCTGAGGTGGAGGAGACCATCTCCCCTCCCTATTCACCTTCGAGGTAGGACATCTACATCTATTGTGCATGAGTTGTCGATGCAGAGGAAGATGAAGATGATTACAACAACCAACATCACAAGGATCCATTGATGCAGACAGATCACACTTAGCCGCAACAGTCTCTCCCAAAGAATGCAGAATTTTCCACCACAGACGAGGGGCCACCAAAATCATATCCTCAAAAATTTGAGGATTTCTTTCCAACCAAAGGTTCTAGATAATAAAGGATGGGCCAAGAGCCCAAGAATCTTGAAGAAAGGAAGTAGAAACCGGGGCCCTGCCCCACTGATCCACAAACTCAGCCAACAAATAAACATGCCAATAGAGCATATTCCACCCCCTCCACCAAAAATTCCAAATCTCCCTAGCATAGGAACATTGGAAGAAGAGATGAGAGACACTCTCCTCATAGTTATGACACAAAACACACATTGAAGGGCCTTGGAAACTGTTGTGCAGTTTTTGCACACACGCCCCACTTGGAGTGGGGACCCTTTTTTTTGGTGTCTTGACCTTTGGTTCTATCGGATTTATCATTCTAGGGTCTTAACATGTTGGTCTTGCCCGCTTGGACCCTCCCTTGAGGTTGGAATTGAATGAAATTAGGTTTTTGGCCAGGTCCGGGTTTTCACCTGGATCCGGGATTTTCCATCGCTGGCGGATTTTTCCGGGCTCTGGTTCCTTGTCCGTTTCTGGTTGGATTCTCCGATTTCGGGTTTCTGCCTGACTTCGGGATTTTCCGGACCTGTCGGATTTTCCCGGATTCTGCCAAAATCCTGATCTTCCTGATTTCCCCGGTTTCTGCATTTCCGCGGAATCCGTGTTTCCACGCATGTTGGGATTTTCCGAAATTCCGCTTGGGGCTCGGGTTTCCAGACTTGTCAGAAATGTCTTGTCACGCATTAATGGTTGAGGTACCTTTGCTCAGGCGGGTATAAGGTCGAATTTAGGGCATTTTCAGTTTCATTCTGACTTCATTGCTTCCTTAATTTGCTCTGGCGATTTAGAATTTCCATTTGGAGCTTTGAGAACTGATCTTGGTTTGTTTGCACGGGGATTTCTTGAGTTCTTGTGCCGGTATTTCATTGTTCGAACGTGTTTACCGCGTGGTCGACTTTCTGAGCCCGGATTCTGTTTGCTTCGATCCATGGTATGTATTCATTTCCCTTCCGTTTGCTTGCATGATGATTGAGGGTTTCTTGCCTTGGGTATCGCTGGAATTGGGTCGGCCTTTGATTTGATTTTGATTTTGTATTTATAGAGTCGGAGTCCGTCCCGTTTTATTTTGAAACCTCATTTTCCTTGCTTTGCGAATTCCATTCGTCCGTGAGATGACGTATCTATCCTTTAGACGGGATTCTGGGTCGGAGTGCTTAATTGTTTCAGGCGCGAAATATGTTTTGTACGAATTAGGGTTTCCTTTGGTGATTCGGCCCAGGACGAGAATTTTGTTGTGCTTGAGTGGCTTTTGCCCCGTATCATGTTGGCCTCCCGTCTTATTCAAATTAGAAGGCTTTAGGTAAATCTTTAACCGATATTTTAAAACCTTAAAGCTTGTTCTGGTTTTAATGGCGGATGGTTTGATCATTCGGATTAGGGCATCTTTATTTTCATGTGGGGATTCATCCTTTGCGTGCTTTCGAGGGGTCTAAATCCTTGGCGTCCCGAGTCTTGTTGCTTGTCATCGGTTTTGTGATCATTCGAGATCGGGTAGGGATGATCCTGTGATCATTCGAGTTTTGGTTTGCATTCGTCGTTTTTTCGGGTTTCTGAGGTCGTCGCGGAATTTCCTCGCTCCCGGATTTTCCCGGTTTGGGCTTATTCCGCGGGTAGGGGTTATTCCCGGTACATTTAAGCTATCCACGAAAATCCATCCCATCCGGATTTTTCCGGATTTCCTGTATGGCTCCGTTCTTTTGATATTTCGATGATAGGATTAATGGAATGAGTGTCTAATGTTTATTTCTTGTTGCTAATAAATGCATTTGATAATTATCCTTTGATTTTCCATGCGCATTAATGATTTATTCGACTAATGATGCTTTGGCAGCAGGAATCCGTCTGGGTCGGATTTCTCCGAAATTCCGCCCCGACGGTATTTTCCCGGATTGCGTGATTTTCCCGGACTGTCTGATTTTTCCAGATCTCGATGGATTAATAATTAGCAATGGATTTTGATGGATTTACATGATTTGTGCTAACCTTTTGAATTGGAATATGAATAATAATTGGATTCTAATGACGATTTTTGGATGTGTAGGCCGAATCAAGCAAAGCTACTACTGGGAAGTCCAAAGGCGGTGCAAGGGCATCTTCGATTTCTGAGACAGAGCGGTTGAGACTGGATATGAAGAATCAGCTCCCGGAAAGCAGGGTGTCCTCTGTGTGGGCCGAGGTATCTGACACGAATGTTGGTGCCTGGCGCTATGAGGAATTCAAGCAGAGAGCGGCTGAGAAGGAACAGTCAGCTTTGAGACAAGGAATGATGAATTCTGGATTAGTGCATGTGGCAGGGTTCCCTCCGGCGGTTCAATGCTATGAGTTAATTTTGGAATGTGCAAGACAATATGCGTTTGATACCCAGATGGTGGTCAGTACTGAGGGACGAGTCTTGGCAAACTTCAGTCCGGCTTCCATTGCGCAAACTTTCAGCATGCCTGATCTTCCTTCGGTCTGTGCTTTGAACATTGACACTGCCAGGACCTATTACGAGAATGAGCCAACCAAGGCTCAGCAGATCATCAATTCATGGCTGGAGAAGCCAAAATCTCACCACTCCAAGTTTCCCAAACAGCTGCATAGGGTGAAATTCAGGTCGGACGTGTATGATGCCATCACACTGTTGAGCAGGGTGGCTGGACTGAGAACTGCAAGGGTATTGGAGAATTGGATGGTCCATGTGATCACCAAGATGAGCCAGGGGACAAACTATCACTGGGCAGGACTCATTAGTGCAGAGATTGACAAACAACTGAGAAATGTCCTGGAAGCAAAGAAGTTTAATATGTCTTCTTACATTGTGTATGTGCTGGCCTTTTCCTACCCATACAAAGGCTTGACTCCGAGGGGAACCATTGGGCAGAGCATAATCTATGAGGTTTATCCAGAGCTGCATTTGGGACATAAGGATTACAGGAGGACAAATGATGCATTCACAATGCACATTACCCGGACACTTCAAAATGCAGAACATATCAGATTATCCGATGGAGCTAGGGGACTAATCAAGAACTACGGAGCATGGTTTATCCAGTTCCCTACATTCACCTACCTCCGGATTGATGGATGTCCAGTTGCCCCTTACAGGTTGCCTCGGTATCCCACTGACCATATTGTGCTGTTGGAGGTTGTGCGCCAGATTTGCGAGTTTGATGCAGTTGTGAAGAAGGAAAAGCACAAGACAGGATTCGGAGGAGACTTCCCTCTTGGGATTGGTGTAGGGGAAGTGTGCCCATCTATTCAATCAGCTCACACTGCAGGTGAGGAGTTGGCAGCTTATGGATTCCCTTTCCATTCGAAGAGAATAAACTTTGATATCACAGGAGAGGCCCAAAGGAGGGCGACCCGGGAATATAGGCATAAAGAGGACTTAGAAGACTACTGGGTCAATATCAAGGATGACCTTGATGCACGGAAGAAGAGGTATTCTCGGCTGCCTGTAGAAGCCATTAGACAATACAATGTTAAGCTGATTCCGGATCAGCTTGATGATGATGGAAAGTTGGTTCAGGATCATGTCTACGAGCCCATAAAGGACAGGTCAGTTGCGGACATAGATTGGAATGAGCCTGAGGTGACAGAATTGGAGGACCTGATGGCTCCTGTGTTGAGATTCACCTTCTCTTGGGTCAAGCATAAAGTCTGGGAGTTGGAGAACGCTAAAGTAGCTTGCACCTTTGACTTGATGGGGAATCTCAACCCCATGTCAACTTCTGAGGAATCCGGGGAAGAAGACCCCAAAGGGAAATCAACAAAGACCTCACCATTCAAGATTAAAGTCAGAGGTCCTAAAGGGGCTGAGCCTGCAATGAAGAGGAAACCAATTGGCAAACGCAGGTGGAAGACCCTGACCATCAGCAAGTCCTCGGATGAGGAAGAAACAGAGAAGGCTGAAGAGGAGGATGCTCCTCCACCGCCCAAGAAGACAAGAACTACAAGGACACTCAAGAAGAAGGAACAGACTGCTTCGGAGGATGAACCTCCAATTGTAGATGTGGAGAGCTCCGGAGGGGAGAAAACCAAGGTATATACTAGAAAATCAAGAACTCCTTCTCCTAAGGATGTGACACAGCAGAAGGACTCTCCTCCAACACAACCAGTTGACGAGCAGGACAAGCCTGTTTCCCCTCTGCTAAGTGCACCAGAACCGGAAAATCCAGAGGAACAAGGAATTAGCGGGGAGGCCGAGCAGTTCAAGGAAGGAACACTATACAGTGAAGCGGCCGAGCTTGAGGAAGAAACAGAGGAAAGGCACACTTCTCCACTGGTGCAGTACAAGGATTCTCCGGAGAGTGAGAAAGGCCGCGGATCACCTGGGCTGGAGGAAAACATACCTGCTAGGACTCCATCACCAGTGCTTCAGGAATTGGGACTTGGGGAGGCTGATCGAGGTGAGCGGAGTCCAGAGAAAGAGGATGACAAAGCAACAACTGAGGAGGAGGTCGAGGTGACAGCCGCGGAGGAAGTGAAAGTGACAGAGGATCCGGGAGAAACAAGATCAGAAGGAATCCGGACAGACCCTGTAGCTCCGAACTGGGTGGAAAAGGAAATTGCCCGGAAGAAACAAGTAATTGTTGAGGACACTCCGTTGGATTGGGATGAAATGCTATCCCAGATCGGCAAAGGAAAGAAGAAGAGGGTCGCTAAGGTGATTTCCCGGGTAGAAAGGGATGAAGCACACAATAGGGTAGTTCACATCGCCACCCCTGCAGCAGATAAAATGAGGGATGATATAATGGGCCAGGACTACAATGTCCAAACTATTAATCTCGGCCCGGCCTCCCTAGAGCAAGACATTGAGGAGTTTGAGGGGTCGAGTGCCATAATTGTTGACAGGCTGAAGAAGGAGACCCAATCCAAACGGGAGCTGAAGAGAGAAAACGAAAGATTGAGGAAATGTTTAGAAGAGGTAATGAAGCCTCTACAGTCTCTCCATCCATCCTCTTCTGCTACTCCGGGTTTTCTGCCTAGGGAGACAATCTCCGGAATTGAAAAGATGAAGGCCTCCGTTCAAGCTACCACTGATTGGCTGATGGATGTCCAGACGAATGGGGATAATGCTATTAAGGAGATCTTGTCTGTGGGCAAGGATGCAGTCCGGGCAAAAGAACTGTTGGAACAGATCTTGTCTCAGGATAGGGGTGATGTAGATCTCCTGTTGCAGAAATCAAGGACTATCCTGGGGCATGGAAAAGAGCAGTTGGTTAAGGATGGAATCCTTCCCTCTTCCGGATTGGATGAACCATGGGAGTGGTTTGAGGCATTGCAGATCAGACAGAAGGCATTAAAGAAGATACAAAAACGAAGGAAATCAATTGATGGTGACCTGACATCAGTTTATGACGGATGCATTGCCTTCTTTGAGGTAATGACAGGGAGGAAGAAGATAGCTCCCAAGTATTTGAGCCATGAGCAATTGAAGGAGTGGTGGCATGAGATTTATGCCCCGGATTCTGATGGAGCTGTCACCGCCCACTTACTTGATGATGCAGCCACATACTTGGCGGTGATGGATAGATACATGGCCAGTAAGGAAGACTGGATTAAAGTTGTCGAGCGGTCCAAGGAAGAGATAGATTCAATTAAATGTCAGCTCAGGGTTTTGCCATTGCCACCTATTGCTGAGCTGGATAGAATATTCTCGAGTGTCCAAGGGACGTCAGTGCAGAAGAAGGACAAGGGGAGTGGCAGTTAATGCTCAAGTTCGAGATTTGTGCTTCCCTATTATCATGGGGCATGCATTGGACCAGACTTCCTTGAGGACTGTGCCTTGGCCGACTTGGATGATGGCATTAAATGTGTGCCTTAGTTTGTTTCCTTGGCCGACCTGTTTTGGTGGTTTTTATTATTTTGTAAAATGTTTGGCTAGGCCGACATGTTTTGGGGGAAATTTGATATAAATAGGCATTCTTGCCTCATTGTAAGGGTTAGACATTGGTTAGTTGAGCAGTAATAGAGATAAGCAAGAGCAATAGTTAGATTTTCTTAGTCTTTTCTTGAAGCAAATACTGTATCAGAACGGTTGAATTGTTGCAACATTTGGTGATTAATACAATTGAAGACATTGTGGTTTTCCTGGTGAAATCCTTTGTGTTATTTCATCTTGCATGGTTCCTTTGTTCTATCTTTTAAATTGCTTGAAGATTTAGGGTTTAGTACTCAGAAGTAAATTAGTTTTGGTTGGATAAATGATGTTTGTGGTGTCATATCTGGAATGTTTGTAGCTATCTCTGGTCTATACTCCCAGTAACTATCTGATTGTAGTAGGCTGGTAAAGTCAACCTGGACCGTATATTCAGTGTGCTCAAGTTCGATTGTAGATGCAAGTCTATGATTTGAAAATTTAAATACCTCAGAAGATTGCACTGTTCTTGTAAGATTGCATTGTGGGTCGATCAGGAATTGGTTATTTGAGATAGGTCCATTCCACATATATGTCATTTACATTGCTTGTCCTTGCAGTAGTTTAAGTTTTATTACTTCCTTGCATCCCTACCTTTTGCTGTTTCTTTAATTATTCAGTTAGATTTAGGATTCAAGATCACCATATTGTCAAATCTGATAAATTGAAAGGATACAGTTTGCTTGTAGTAAGGTCCGATTGTGATTACCAGCATTTCACATTTTATCTGAGTTGTTTTATGCATTGTTATTACCTAACACCCGAGAGACCTTGGGGTGATTTTCAGTGATTTATTATTGAAGATAACCTTTCAAGAGAGATAGGATACTATATTCTGTCTGAGTTGTTGCTGTGCAGAAAACACCATCAACAGAAACCACACTTACATAAATTATCCCAAGTAAGACACCTATTTTGAGCAACTAACCACATGAAGAAATTGCACTTGGGCCATGACAACTTGTGACAAAATTGCTTCCACCAAGGGACCTCAATATCCCCAAACAACTACCTACCAAGCTGCTTATAGCCAATAGACACATAGTACTTCCTGGACAAATGAAAACCATCCCAAGCCAATGCATTAGGTCCCCTCAAAGAATTACAAGCATGGGAAGCCAAAAGCTGAGCTAGCTCACATCTATCCTCCTCAGACCCCCCAGGTGGCCACTTAGAAGGATGCTTCCAACAAAAGCTTACAGTCGATCCACAATGTTGTGCAACCTTATAATGCTCAATGGTATCCCAGCTAGCCGTAGTAAAAAAATCTGAAAGGGACTAGAGGTGAGGAAAAGTAGAGAGAATAGGTGGGTGACCATCCCAAGAATCTAACCAAAAAAGAGCCTATGACCCCGAATGACAAATCCAAAAAAGTGCACACTTAATCAAATGTGCCCCCACTTTCAAAGTATGCCAAATCATAGAACCACTCCCCTCCAGAGGATAGAAAGGAACCTCAAAAGAAGCAACACCCCTTAGATATTTATGGTTGAGAATACAAGCCCATAACTGATGTTGATTGGTACACCAATGCTAGTAAAGCTTAGCAACAAGAACTTGCCTGTTCAAAATAGCATAATGTAGACCAAGACCACCCTCCTGCTTTGGTCTACACACAGATTCCCACTTAATAAGGCTCCACTTAGTAGACAACAAGTTACCACTCCAAAGAAATTGACATGAGAGCATCAAATTCCCTAAAGAAATACATAGGGGCCACTTGAAAAAAGCATTTGTAGATGGGAAGGGCCTAGATAACTAACTTTAGAAGAGTCACTCTAACAACTGTAGACAACCACTGACGAGTCCAATGAGTAACCTTCCACCTCAGCTTATCAAGCAACAACTACCAGGAGGACCTAGGTTGACGACCAACAACAAGAGGAATACCCAAACAAACAAAGGGAAGAGACCCTATTTGAAACAAAAAAATAGATGCAATCCGTCGCTGAATAGCCTAAGGAGTATTAAAGAAAAAGATAGAAGAGCTCATTGACTTTTTGACCCGAAGTAGCAAGGTAGATATCCAAAGCTTGCCTAAAGGATTCGGCTTCTTGAATACGAGCCAACCCCATAAGAGAGGTGTCATCCACAAACTAGAGATGAGAAAGTGTTGGCAGACCCAAACCCCACTGCCGACCATGAATCAAGCCTTGAGAAACCCTAAATTTAAGAAACTGACCCAGTTCCTTCACCAATATAATAAACAGATAGGACGAAAGCAGAGCCCCCTGACGAAGGCCCCTAGTAGCACCAAAAAGATCTGAAGGTTCACCATTCACAATAACTGAAAATGAGGAGGAAGTTACACAACTCATAGTACAACTCATCCAATCAAAAGAAAAGCCAAAGGCCAACATAATCTTTTGTAGAAAACTCCATTTAACCCTGTCATAAGCTTTGGCCATATCCAACTTGATGAACATAGACCTATCCTTAGAGGTTTCCATGGAATGAATGACCTCAGAGGCTACCACAACCCCATCTAGAATTTGATGACCCACCACAAAGCCTCCTTGCTCCTCAGAAATGACAATAGGTAGACAAGGTTTAAGCCTCTCAATAATCAATTTCGTAATACTCTTATACACCACATTACAGAGCGTAATAGGTCTAAAGAACTCAAGCCTATCGGCACCTTCCTTTTTAGGAATGAGAACCAGAAAAGTAGCATTCAAGGCTTGAAGCATCTGCTTGCTATGAAGAGACTCCTAGATAGCCTCCAACAAATCCAGCTTCACAATATCCCAAAACTCCTGGAAAAATTCAATTGCGAAACCATCAGGGCCAAGAGCTTTCCCCTTATTCATCCCAAACACAACCTCCTCCACTTCAGATAGAGTAATTAGACGAGTAAGAGAAGCATTCAAATCATTAGAGATCAAAGAAGGAATGCAAGCAAGGACCATATTTTCATCAACCTCAGCAGGAGGTGAATCCTCAGTAAACAGAGTAGAGTAAAATTGACGGGCCTCTCTAGACAAAGCCTGTTGCGAAGAAATTGAAAGATGCTCAGAATTAAAAAGAGAAGATATATAACACTTATTTTGATGAGCTTGCACAGAATGATGGAAGAAAGCAATATTCCTATCACCCTCTTGAAGCCAGTCAATCCTAGCCTTTTGTTTCCAGAAAATATCCTCACGAAGCTCCCACTCCACCAATTTCAAAGCTTGGGACTTCACATGACCAAGAGCCTCCGAAAATCCCAAATCCAAAATTTGGCAAGTAATAATAGCAAGATGATCATGTGCTTCCCTTTTCTTGGCCCGAAGATTTCCAAAACATGACCTATTCCATCGCTTAAGATAATACTTGATATTTTGTAGCTTCTTAACAAGAGAATACATAGTTGTACCATACGCAGGGGCTCCATCCCGCCACCACTAAGCAAAAAGATCATACAAGGATGAATCTTTAAGCCACGTAAGTTGAAATTTGAAAGGAGGATTCTTTGGAGAAGGGAAAGAAGAAGCATAAAACTTAATTGTCCAGTGATCAAAGCCACACTAGTTAAGAATCTCAAAGCAAGTGACCATGCTACCACCCACCCAAAAACTAGAAACAAGAAATCTATCCAACCACTCAGATATCTCTTCTAGCCCACTCTATCTATTATTCCAAGTGAATATTTCATTAGAGGGTTTGAAATCAACAAGAGCAAGAGAATCTAAATTTTCCCGAAAAAGATCTTAAGCAGGACGAAGCCTAAGCCCCCTCTTTTCTCCTCCAAACACAACATAGAATTGAAATCACTAGCTAAGATCCAAGAAAGATAAGGAGCACACGACCTAACATACCTGATATGGTTCCAAAGATGAATTTTACCACAAATGTCAATCAAAAAATAAAAATTACTAACCAAAATAGTCTCACCAGATTCCAAAACCGAAGCCACCACAAAAATAGAGGAATGGCTAAAAATCCACCAGCGAGGAACAACCTTACGTGGATCCCAGAAAAGAGCTAGACCTCCAGAGTTTCCCCTAGACCCAATACACTAACACTAACCAGCAAACCAAATACGAGGAGCATACTGAAGCATGAAGTCCACCTGAAGCTAGGTCTCTTGAACACAAAAAAAAATTGGAGAATGAACCACAATCAAATCCTGAATATCCTTTTGACGAGGGATGTTATTCAACCCCCTTGCATTCCATGAAAGAATAATCATGAGGAGGGGTGAGAGAAGTGGGCATCAATGGTCTTAACAGACCCAAATTCCACCAGCAAATCCCTAGTAGATTTAATCTTGTCCACATCCTTCTTATGACCAACTTTAGAGGAATTTTCAAAATGACCCTTCTTAAGAGGGCGTTGTAACACCCCCAAACCAGGAGATGATCCCCAACCTTTACTTGAAGACAACACCTCCTTAGCTAAATATGCTAATACAATATCATCCTACAAACCTGCAGAGGCACTAGGAAGCCCAGAATTCCCTTGCTCCAAAGTCGGAGAATTATCATTAACAACAATTCCCTGCTCCAGCCCTGTATCCATACCAGTGGCCCCAGAAGAAATTTCAATAGGAACCCCCTCCTCCAAGGCCTGATTATCCAAGACCTCAAAACGATTGAATCCCTGATCACTCTGTCTATCCTTATAGGGCCACTTCTGACCCCTCCCTTCAGCCCTCGGCTTAATAGGAATGAAGCCATCCTTATCAGGCCCACCCTCAGCCATAGGAATCTTTCCTTTATCCCCCTTCTCCACCGAAGGCCCTGATGAAGGAGGAGAAGAAACCCCAGCCGCTCTGGGTGCCCGAGGACAATGGCGCTAAAGGTGTCCATACTCATGACAAAAATGACATCGAAAAGGAAGGGACTCTTAATCTAATTATTGAAACCATGAAGCAAAGCCAAGACAAATTTCCAAAGAATTTGACAATGGATTATTTAAGTCAATTTCAACACAAATACGAGCAAAAGAAAATACCTTTTTATCCAAAGTATTTTGAGCGATGGTAGCCGGCTTCCCCAACAAAGTAGCAATCCGATGCAGAATATCCTCCCTCTAAAATTCCAACGGTAGCCATGGTAGATGAACCGACATAGGAACCCGTGAAGGTAGATCCTCTGCGACATTAAATCCTCCATGTCAGGGCTTCATGAACAAGCCAACATGATTGTAAAAATATGTCCCTCCCTCAAAAACTCGATTTCGATCTGAAATGCAAGAAAAATGAACCATGAAATAGCCATTTGCGGCAACCAAAATATCAAAATCACCCTCAACCTGCTAGGACCGACACATCTAGGAATCCAAAGTCGAGAGAGGGACACAAATACCTAGGAACTTAAAAATAAGAACATGTTGGCTGCAATAAGATATGTGCTCTTGAATCAATTTAGGAGAGATAACCAAGATTGGACGATCTTGACTTCGTGACAAACAACCATTCACTTTCTTAAGCATTGAGCTCTCACCCACAAAGGAGGAATCTGATAACCGAGCATGCAAATCCCCAGAATAACCCTGAGACGACTTCACACCAGCAAGCACCAAGCTTTTTGAAGCCCCTACCATTCCACCACACCCAACACTCAACACATAAATCACACAACACCAAACCCCACACACTGCCCTAACACCACTTCAACTCCTCCCCACCCCCTTCTCCAAACCACTTCCACCCAACGCCAACCTCCCCCCTCAATTTCTCGCAGCAAGAACAAAACAATGAAGATGAAAACAAAATCCCACCCTGTAACCAGAAAACGCTCCCAACAGAAATAATTCACTATGTAAAATCGTTGATCACACATGCAGAAGAAAGGAAGACCAACGCGTGCCCTCACAGGCCGTGCGCAGCCTCCCCCTCCCGTCGCAACAAATAAGAACCTTTGTAACTTGCCTCTATATATACCTTCATTTGAGCTTGACAAAGAGGATGAAGCACCAAAACCTTGAGAAATATTCAATTACCTCATAACAATCCTATTGATGTACTCTTAGATAAATTGATGGTATATGGTTGCTCTTCAATTTGACAGTGTGACTTTGGAATGGAAAGGTTTTATTCAAATGGATTAAGGATAGTTTGATTTATAGGTGTTGAGGATGGAGGATCAAGGGTTAGGATTTGATTTGATGATCAAAGGCTAGGAGTGTTTAAGAGATTAGGGTGAACAAAAATCCTCCAAGTAGAATCATGTAATTGGTGCGCTTGGAGAGGAAGAGGATAAAAGAGATTTGAGTGGCTAGGATTGGCTTGACTAGATCTAAGGGATTAGATTGAGTCCTCTCATGTACATGTGTGTAAAAGATCATTTGGAAGAGAGATTATGACAAGTTTCCTCTCACACATGTGTGAGGACACATAGGGAAGCAGTATTCTGATAAGTGTACTCTTGCATATGTGTGAGAACACATAGTGTCCTCTCAAACATGTGTAAGAACACATAGGGAAGTAGAATGGAACACTTGACTCCTCTCACATATGTGAGAGATCAAATGGGGATAAGGGATGGAGACATGTGACTTCTCTCAAATGTGTGAGAGATCATGTGGGGAAGATAGACATGACAAGTTTCCTCATACACATGTGTGAGTGATCAAATGTTTAAGGTGGAGGTTTGCGATTTTCTAGAATAAATGGATAGATAGGAATTTATTATATGATTTTAGGGATAAGTGGGATTCAATGCGGTTAATTCAATTAAATAATTTTAGGAATGTAGGAGAATTAATTAGTTTTTGTATATTTTGATTTTTCTTTAGAACCCATGTGAAGTAGTGTCTTCAAATAAGGTGGCATTGGGATTGTTGAAAGTTTCTTTGTTATTCTTCTTAAAAGCATAAAGATGAAATATTCCTTGTTTTAATATATATGGAGGAATGAAATTATCTTTCTCTTGCTTTATTAGTAGAGAACAAGGGTTATAAGTTGGATTTTGTGCTTAGGAGCATTAGGAGGCAGTGAAGAGGGCTTCATGTGCTCCTTATTTTTCCTTTTTAAATTTTTTATTAGGTATTTGTCATAGACTCATTTGGTATAATTAATAAATTTTATCTTTGTGTTCACAAGAAATAACTATTTTATTTTCCTTACACTTATTGTCATAACAAATGTCCTTGAGAGTGTCCAACGTCATTTTCAAGTGTGAAGTGACTTGACTCTAAAATGTAATCATAATCATTTGAATCATGTGGAGTATCTTAGAAATATTGCAATCATCATGAGAAAGATTATGCTAGTAACATCAACATGTGATAAAAATGCTAAGTATAATCATCATAATTGCAGTCCTAGAGAAAAGCATTGAAGTTTTTTACCAATATAGTAGGGTAGTGAAAAATTCCAAAAGGTATGCTTCCCAAATGGGGGACACCGTCAAAATACTATAAAGTATATAGAGTATAGAAACTCCAAATCTCAACCAATAATATTAGATGGATTATAATCTAATGGAGTGTTCTCATCTTATTTATGTAGTTTGCAACCACCTTTAATATTTTGAATTTTAGCATGATATGATGTCATTTAATGTGTTTGATATATGTAGAATAGGAGACGGACCCTTTATAATATTGTTATTATACTTGTGGATTTAGATTCACTTGTTCTTTTTTAAATATATTTTAGTTTTTCTTTGGAACCCATATGGAAGTAGCACCTTGAAGAGAAGTGGCAATGAGATTGTTGAAAGTTGCTTTCTTTTTCTTCTTTGGAACATAAGGAGGGAATCAACCTTGTTTTGGTACATATGAAGGAATGAAATTATGTTATTCTTTCTCTATTGATAGAAGACAATAGTTACAAGTTGGTTTTTGTGCTAGAATATTAAGAAGCAATGGAGAGGACTTCATTTTCTCTTTATTTCCTCTTTTATTTTTTGTTGATTCTTTTGTTACACATGCATTTGTTATAATTAGTTAATTATTTCTTTGATTTCATAAGAAGCCTTAATTTTCCTTACATTTGTAGTCGGAAATATCATTGAGAGTGACAACATATTTTGAGATGTTCCCTTTCCAAAGCTCTCATTTTGCACAGGCTGGGAGGATGCTAATAAAGGTTGTAGAGTCTGGCTTTACACCTACAATTGCATTTGGTTGTGAGTTTCTAAAACCTTTTCAACAAATCAATTTTGTTAATATTCTATAATAGTGGCATTTCATGAGAACAGTGCACTTTGAGGGATTCTGTGAAATAGTGCAGGTGCCTTGTCTATGCTTCCACGTTTTGCATATCATGCAATCATGGCATTCTGTCAAACAATTCTTGGAAGCATTTTGTCAGACAGTTCACATGCCTTGTCTATGCTTCCACATTTTGCTTACATGTCTACCAGAGCAGTTGCAGCTGCAACATCTGATATTTCCTTTATTCTGAGATGGATGCCCGCACCCCATTCCAAAGATCTGATTTTGGCACAGGTAGGGAGGATGTTGGCAAAGATTGCAGAACGTTGCTTTACACCTGTCAATTAAATTTGAGTGATAAGTTTATAAATCCTTTTCAAGAAACGCATTTTGTGCATATCCTGCAATCATAGCATTCCATGAGACCACATTTCTTTGAAGCATCCTGCCAAACGGTTCACATGCCTTGCCTATGCTTCCACATTTCAGAAGCATTTTAACCAGAGCATCTCCAACTGTAATATCGGACAATGATACCACTTCCATTATGATTTGATGGATGTCCATACCCTGTTTTGAATCTCCCTTTTTCCACGCTGCAACAAACATTTGCATAAACAAAACCCAATGAATTGTCTTTCTGGAGGAAAAATACCCACATCTCAGAATGATGGCAGCGGCGTTATCAAATTTAAATCTCCAATGAAACCCTGTCTCGAGTGGAAAGATTGTTCTATCATGGTTGGGGAGCAAAGGAACAGGGCCCACACCTACCACCTAAGCGGTCAAAGCTTAGTGTATGATGGTTAAGCCCAATGGGAAGGCTAGAATGAATAACTCGATATGTGGCAAATGGATCATCAATGATCAAACTATCCCTAAACTTCCCACTTCGAGCATATCATACAAGGTGAGAGAAACATTGATAAAGATTGCAGAGTCTGGTTTTACAGCCACCAATTGCATTTTCTTTAAACTTCTTATATCCTTTCAACAAATTTGTTATGTTTATCTTACACTCATCTCCTTTAATAAGACGAAATACCTTCATGACATTTTGTGAGACACTTCATTCCCTCTATTGACACTTTCAGATCTGTTACTTCAAACAATGTTTCAAAGTGCAGATGATGGCAAAGATCTATTTGGCTGCTAATGCTTCCACTCTGGAAACCACACATTCCATGAGACCAAAATGCTCTGAGGCATTTTCTGTCGTATCTATACTTCCATATTTTAAATCAGAAATAACTAAAAATTTTATCAGAAATTCACATTAACTCAATCTGACATAACTATCATTTTTTAACGAAAACATAAACAATAAAAATTCAACCTTTTTCCTTTTTTAAAACCTGCTTTGATAGTACTGTTAGGATTAGAAAGAAAATGACATGTTTCTATTTTTAAGTGTTGTTTGTGAAGGGTCAGAATCCTTCAACCCTTTTTATCATAATAAAAAACATAAAGAAATATATTCTTTATATCGCAGAGCTTGATGAATTCTATTACAATCTGAATTAATACAGCCATAATTTCTAATATAATCACATATTAATATTTTGAATCCTAAAATATTTTAGGACCCTTTAATGATGGAGCAGCAGATATATGTCATTAGTTCAAGAAACAATTAAAACTAAATACGACGAAGGACAATGGAAATGCAATCAAGGGACCCTAAAAGCTAAGAAGAACGCCTACAGCAGAATACCAGATATCAAAAAATCTAAGAGCATGGGAAAAAGCTTAGTGGCATGGATAAACATTTTCTCACATTGAACATAGACGGACGATCTTCTGGCCATATATTCAGCTTCCCAGTATCTATATCTATATAAATTATATGGCTGCCATAGCCCTCGATTTCCTAAATTATCCAAATATAATCCCCCCCAACACAAAGCACTCTAGGAGGCAAATGATTAGGCGATACAATTGCTTTATATTCAGATCTCCACTGGAAGCCAAACTCATCAAACTCATAAAAAATCAAAGCATGTGTATATGGTGAGAGTTCCATTGGTTTACTTTTACAAACCATTATCATTCTGCCCTTGTACATAACAACTCCCAAGGTCTCCTGCCTTACACCTTCAACCCCCCGAATATAAAGAAACCCAAGATTGCTATCTGTATTCAGATCACATGTAACCACATCTGTCCCATTTTTAGAAAAAACAATAGATTTTTTGGTTTTGCATTAAAATGCTTGGAAAAAAAAAATTATTCACTCTTTCCACCAATTGAATATCTCTGATTTCCCATCTCTGTTCAACAGATCTATAAATCAAAACAAAAAATTTGTTGAAACCTCCAATTATAACAATTACCTGATAAGTCTTTTCCGTTGAATCAAACTTGAGGTGCACACCCACATCATCATGATATCTTTTCATGTAATACGAAATCCTGCTTTGTGTGGCCAGTCTTGCATCTTCAAGACAATGGGACTGCATAGTCAGTGGATTGATGAATCGAAGGGTTCCATTTCTCTTACAGCTATAAACCAAGAGGCCCCCATCTCCAGCTCCAAGAAACCATTGTGAGTGACTGCAGCTCCACTCATCTTTAAATATCTTGTTGAACCTTAGCTTTCTATTGACATCAAAGAGTGCAAGTCCATTAGAAGGCCCACTTGTTTCATCATAATGATCCATCACCAGCCACATTTGCATATTACTCTACTCCCACAGATTGTGAAAGTGAAGAGAGCTACAAATAATAGTTTGCCATAAAGTACAAACGACTTGAACTCGGAACAAAGTATGAAGAGGAAGTTTGCAAAATATTATGTCCAAGATGTCCTCTATAATATGACCTACGAAAATTGATTCTTCCCTACCTTTTGAGCCATCCTCTCTGCATGACCAACTTGAAAAACTCTCACCTTTCTTCTCTGCATCCATGTCATATATACTTGCTTGATCCATCCTCTTTGCATGAGCAAAGGGTATAAAGTTCATTTGATCCAGAATCACCTCTCTTCTCTACATCCATCACTTTACCCTTGCCATATGTATCTTTCTTTGAGCCATCCTCTCTCCATGGCCCATTTCCAAGCGTGAGCCAGTCGGTATAAGCCTGCTTACTTATACTTGAATTTCTCTGAAAAATATCTTCTTTTTCTTCATTGATAATCCTATTCCAACTTATTCTCATTCTCTTAATGCCATGGATGAACCTTGAATTGTCAGATTCTCTCCTAGAAGCCATCATCTCTCTATGAGGTGCTTGTAAAAATCCCTTGTGGTTAAATAGAATTGAAGATTGCATTATATGAAACTTTTGAGCTATTTCCAAAACTTTGGTATTATGCAAATTTTGGAGCTTTGCACTATTTTGTGTCAATTTTTTTGGAGCCCTCCATCATTTTCAACCAAAATTTGACTTTATGTTGAAACATTGACTTTGGACAATCTGTAAACTTTTAATATGGTAACCTCCATTCATTATCACATGACTAAGCATTGGAGCATTTACGGTTCCATGGTAAGTTATTGCTACAAAACCATGTGTATTGGGAAGGTATTTTTTAATGGGAAAGAATTTAAAAAAAATATATTTATAAAACTAAGGTATTCTAGATTGAGGAAAAAATGTTGAAATATAGACAATTGATATACTTGATTGGCCACCGGTGATGGCGTTGCCTTCATGCGCAGGTGAGGCTGCACGTGGCCTCTGAGGCTGTGTGCTTGCTTGTGCATGTGTCGGCTTCTGTCCTGTGTGGCTGCGTTCGAGTGTTTGGGGGACTTCTTTTGGTTTCTCTGTTTGGTGGGAGGTTGCTATAGCGTGTGGGGTGGTGTGGGTGTTTGTGCAGGAGAAGGGTTGGTGGGAGGTGGTGTGGTGAGGGGGAAGGGGGTAGTGGAAGTGGTGGGGTAAGGGTCTGGTGGAAACAGAGTTGGCTGAGTGTAGGGGTACGGTGAGGGGTTATGGCTGGGGCTTCCAAAATCCTGGTGATTGCTGGGGAAAGGCCACCTCAAGCATTTTTGGCAGCCATGCATGCTCAAAAGTCAGATTCGTCCTTTGTGGGTGAGAGCTCTAAGCTCAAGAAAGTGAACGGATGCTTGCCGCAGAGTCAAGATCGCCCTGTTTTGGTCATTTCTCCCGACTCGGTTCAGGAGGACATATCTTATTGGAGCCAACATGTTCTAATTTTTAAGTTTTTGGGTATCTGGGTCCCTCTCTCGGCTTTAGAGTTGTGGATTCGTCGAACCTGGCAGGTTGAAGGTTATTTTGATCTTTTGGTGGATGCGAATGGCTATTTCATGGTTGATTTTTCTTGCATCTCAGATCGTAATCATGTTTTTGAGGGAGGGCCGTATTTTTACAATCATGTGGGTTTGTTCATTAAGCCCTGGCATGGAGGTTTTAATGTGGCGGAGGATCTGCCTACACAGGTCCCTGTTTGGGTCCGTCTACCTTGGCTGCCATTGGAGTTTTGGAGGGAGGATATTCTACATCGGATTGCTGCTTTGTTGGGGAAGTCGACTGCCATTGCTCAGAATACTCTGGATAAAAAGGTATTCTCTTATGCTCGCATTTGTGTTGAAATTGATTTAAATAACCCTCTGCCGGATTCTCTGGAAATTTGTACTGGCTCTACCTCGTGGATTCAACAGTTAGATTATGAGTTCCTTCCTTTTCGTTGTTGCTTTTGTCATGAGTATGGACACCTTCAGCGCCAATGTCCTTAGGCTCTCAAAGCAGCAGGGGTTTCTTCTTCTCCCTCTTCTGGGCCTTCAGTGGAAAAGGGGGATAAAGGCAAGGTGCTTGTGGTTGAGGGTGGGCCTGATAAGGATGGCTTTATTCTTGTTAAGTTGAGGGCTAAAGGGAGGGGTCAAAAGCAGGCCTATAAGGATAGACAGAGTGATCAGGGTTTCAATCATTTTGAGCTCCTGGATAATTAGGATTTGGAGGAGGGGATTCATGTTGAGATTTCTTCTGGGGCCATTGGCATGGATGTTGGGCTGGATACAGGGCTGGAGTAGGAAATTGTTGTTCAGAATTCTTCTCCAGCTTTGGAGCAGGGGATTTTTGAGCCTCTTGGGGCCTCTGCAGATGTGTAGGATGATATTGTATTAGCAGATTTAGCTAAGGAGGTACTCTCTTTAGGTAAAGGTCGAGGATCGTCTCCTACTTTGGGGCTACTGCAACGCCCTCTCAAGAAGGGGCATTTTGAAAATTATTCTAGAGCTGGTCATAAGAAGGATGTGGACAAAATTAAATCTACTGGGGATTTGTTGGTGGAATTTGGGTCTGTTAGGACCATTGAGGCCCACTTCTCTCAACCTTCCTCATGATCATTCTTTCATGGAATGCAAGGGGGTTGAAGAGCACCTCCCATCAAAAGGCTATTCAGGATTTGATTGTGGTTCATTCTCCTAATATCTTGTGTTCAGGAGACTAAGCTTCGGGTGGACCTTATGCTTCAACATGCTCCTCGTATTTGGGTTTCTGGCCAGTGTTAGTGTATTGGTTCTAGGGGAAACTCTGGAGGTCTAGCTCTCTTTTGGGATCCTCGTAAGGTTGTTCCTCGTTGGTGGATTTCTAGCCAGTTTGCTATTTCTATGGTGGCTTCGGTTTTGGAATCTGGTGAGACTATTTTGGTTAGTAATGTTTATGCTTCGATTGACATTCGTGGTAAAATTCAGCTTTGGGCTCATATCCGGTATGTTAGGTCTTGTGCACCTTTTCTGCCTTGGATCCTAGCTAGTGATTTTAATTCTGTGTTCAGCTTGGAGGAGAAAAGAGGAGGGTTGCCTAGGTTGGGTCCTGCTTCAGATCTTTTTCAGACTAATGTGGATTCCCTTGCTCTGGTTGATGTTAAACCCTCTAACGGTATATTCACTTGGAATAATAGACAGAGTGGGCTTGAGGCAATTTCTGAGCGACTTGATAGATTCCTTGTCTCTAGTTCTTGGGTTAGAGGTAGCTTGGTCACTTGCTCTGAGATTCTTAATTGGTGTGGCTCTGATCATTGGCCAATTAAGTTTTCTACTTCAGCATTTCCAAATCCAAAGAATCCTCCTTTCAAATTTCAGCTTATGTGGCTGCGTGATTCTTCTTTGGGTGATCTTGTTGCTCAATGGTGGCGGGATGGTGCCCCTGCATATGGTACAACTATGTATTCTCTAGTTAAGAAGCTGCAATATGTTAAGTATCATCTCAACCGATGGAATAGGTTGTGTTTTGGTAATTTTCGGGCCAGGAAAAGAGAAGCGCATGATCACCTTGCTGTTATTACTCGCTAGATTCAAGATCTGGGTTTCTCGGAGGCTCTTGGGCATGCTGAGGCCCATGCTCTGAATTTGGTGGAGGAATGGGAGCTTTGTGAGGAGAGTTTTTGGAAACAAAAGGTTAGGATTGATTGGCTTCAAGAGGGTGATAGGAATACTGCTTTTTTCCATCATTTGGTGCAAGCTCATCGGAATAAGTGTTTCATTTATTCTCTTGCTAATTCTGAGGGTCTTTCGATCTCTTCGCAACAAGCTTTGTCTAGAGAGGCTTGTCAGTTCTACTCTAATATGTTTACTGAGGATTCTCTTCCTGCTGTGGCTGAGGAGAATATGGTCCTTGCTTGCATTCCTTCTTTGATCTCTAATGATTTGAATGCTTCTCTTATTCGCCCGGTTACTTTGGTGGAAGTGGAGGAGGTTGTGTTTGGGATGAATAAGGGGAAAGCTCCTGGCCTTGATGGTTTCCCAGCTGAATTTTTCTAGGAGTTTTGGGATATTGTGAAGGTGGATTTGTTGGAGGTGGGTCGGGAGTCTCTTCATAGCAAGCAGATGCTTCGTGCCCTGAATGCTACTCTTTTGGTCCTCATCCCTAAGAAGGAAGGTGCTGACAGGCTTGATTTCTTTAGACCTATTGCGCTTTGTAATGTGGTGTATAAGATTATTACGAAATTGATTGATGAGAGGCTTAAATCTTGTTTGTCGGTGATCATTTCTGAGGAGCAAGGCGGCTTTGTGGCGGGTCATCAAATTCTGGATGGGGTGGTGGTTGCATCTAAGGTCATTCATTCCATGGTAACCTCTAAGGATAGTTCTATGTTTATCAAGTTGGATATGGCCAAAGCTTATGATAGAGTTAAATGGAGTTTTCTTCAAAAGATTATGTTGGCGTTTGGTTTTTCTTCTGATTGGGTGAGTTGGATTTTGAGCTGTGTGACTTCTTCCTCCTTTTCAGTTATTGTGAATGGTGAACCTTCTAAGATTTTTGGGGCTACTAGGGGCCTTCCTTAGGGGGACCCTCTCTCTCCTTATTTGTTTATTATAATGGTGGAGGGGTTGGGTCAGTTTCTTAAATCTTGAGTTTCTCAAAACTTGATTCATGGGTGGCAGTGGGGGTTGGGCTTGCCAATGCTTTCTCATCTTTAGTTTGTGGATGACACCTCTCTTATGGGTTTGGCTCGTATTTAGGAGGCTGAATCCTTTAGGCAAGCTTTGGATATCTACCTTGAGGCTTCGGGCCAAAAATTCAATGAGCAGAAGTTTTCTATCTTCTTCTTTAATACTCCTCAAGCTATCCAGTGGTGGATTGCAGCTATTTTGTGGTTTCAAATCGGGTCTCTTCCCTTTATCTTTTTGGGATTCCTCTTGCGGTTGGTCGTCAGCCCAGATCCTCCTGGCAGTTGTTGCTTGATAAGCTAAGGCGGAAGGTTACTCATTGGACTCATCGGTGGTTGTCTACAACTACTAAAGTGACTCTTCTCAAGTCTGTTATCCAGGCCCTGCCCATCTATAGGTGCTTTGTTCAAGCGGCTCCAATGTATTTCCTTAAGGAATTCAATGCTCTCTCACGCCAATTTCTTTGGAGCGGTAATTTGTTGTCTTCAAAGTGGAGCCTTGTTAAGTGGGATTTTGTGTGTAGACCTAAGCAGAAGGGAGGTCTTGGGTTTATGCTCTGCTATTTTGAACGGGAAAGCTCTTGCCGCCAAGCTTTATTGGCGATGGTGTACTAATCAACATCAATTATGGGCTCATATTCTCAACCATAAATATCTTCGTGGTGTTGCTTCTTTTGAGGTTCCTCGCTATCCTCTGGAAGGGAGTGGTTCTATGATTTGGCATACTTTGAAAGTTGGGGCACAGTTGATTAAGCGTTCTCTTTTTTGGATCTATTACTCGGGGTCTCAGGCTCTTTTTTGGTCAGATTCTTGGGATCGTCACCCTCCTATTCTCTCTTCTTTTCCCCACCTCCATTCCCTTTGTGATGTTTTTATTGCGGCTGGCTGGGAAACCGTTGAGCATTATAAGGTGGTGCAACATTATGGTTCGATTGTAAGTTTTCGTTGGAAGCATCCTTCTAAGTGGCCACCTGGTGGGTTTGAGGGGGATAGGCGTGAGCTTTCCCAGCTTATGGTTTCTCGGGCTTGCAATTCTTTGAGGGGACCTAATGTCTTGGCTTGGGATGGTTTGGATTTGTCTAGAAAGTACTCTGTGTCTGCTGGTTATAAGCAGTTGGGAAGGTAGTTGTTTGGAGACATTGAGGTCCCTTCGTGGAAGCAAGTTTGGCACAATCTGTCATGGCCCAAGTGTAATTTTTTCATATGGTTAGTGGCTCAAAATCGCTATCTTACTTGGGATAATTTATGTAAGCATGGTTTCTAAGGCCCTTCTATGTGTGTTATGTGTCGGGGTTGTGACGAGAGCGTCTCCCACCTCTTCTTCCATTGTTCCTATGCTAGGGAGATTTGGAATTTCTGGTGGAGGGTGTGGAATACGGCCTATTGGCATGTTTCCTCGTTAGCGGAGTTTGTGGAATGGTGGGGCAGGGCCCGTGCTACTACTTCCTTCCTTCATGCTTCTTGGGCTCTTGGCCCATCCTTTATTATCTGGAACTTGTGGTTGGAGAGGAATAGGCGGATCTTTCAGGATGAGTTGTTGATGGCCCCTCACCTGTGGTGGAAAATTTTACATTCTTTGGGGGAAACTATCGCGGCTAAGTGTGATCTGATTGAGCCCGTGGGCCCTCATGATGTTGGGTGTTGTAATCATCTTCATCTTCCTCCTCCACATCGGCAGTTCATGCACAACAGATGTAGACATCCTACCTTGAAGGTGAATAGGGAGGGAAGATGGTCCCCTCCTCCTCAAGGAGTCCTAAAAATCAACTCGGATGGCTCTTCTCGTGGAAATCCGGGTCATGCTGGCATTGGTGGTGTTGGTCGGGATAACTCTAGAGATGTTCAATTTATCTTCTCTATTTATAAGGGTCTTCATTCTAATAATTTAATGGAGGCTCAGGCCATTTTTTTGGCTGTGGAGCGAGGCAGTCAATTGGGATGGCGAAGGATCATATGTGAGTCTGACTCCCAGGTTGTGGTGAACTTGCTGAATAGGTAAAATTTAGCTGATGTGAGCTGGCTGTTGGCTTTGATTGTGGAAAAAATTCTCACTCTTTGTGCTTCTCTGGATGATATTGCCTTCACTCATATCCCTAGAGAATGGAATGGTGTTGCTGATTGTTTGGCTAAATGGGTTTCTGATCATATTCATGATTGGAATTTGGTGGATTGGGGTCAACTTTCCCCGGATTTGTCTCAATAGTTGGATCACTTAGTTGATCTTGATAGGGTTGCTTAATGCCCTTGCTTTGTAACATTTTCTTGTTTTAATAAAAAATTTACCCCGCCTTGATGTTTAAGGTATTGTAGATTAAAAGTGGGCTTTATGGGGAAGAGTTGTTAAAGTGACAACATTTAGTTGTTATCATTAAGAGGGGTAAACACTTTTGATTGGGAGCTATGAACTGGTGAGATCACATCACAAATGGGGACCTCGTCCCCAATATAGATTCTCAACAATTTCATCTCATGATCAGAATTTAGTTGTATTATACATATTATATTTAAATTTAAATTTGGACATGATAGTGTATTTAATTTATTTTTAATATTTAAATATATATTTTTAATAAATTTAATTATTAAAATTTTAACAATTTATTATTTATTATAAAAAAAAAATTAATGTCTCATGATAAGTTATTGCTACACAACTATGTATTTTGGGAAGGTACTTTTTATAACTTCAATTGTTCAGAAGTTCATCTCTCTCTAAGGTGCGTGTAAACCATTGTGGTTAAATAGAATTAAAGATTGCATTATAAGGAACTTTTGAGCTATTTCCAAAAGTTTGGTAATATGGAAATTCTGGACCGAGCCAAATTTTTTTGGAGCCCTCCATCACTTTCAACCAAAATTTGACTTCATGTTGAAAAATTGGCTTTGGATAATCTGTAAAGTTTTAATATGGTAACCTCCATTCACTACTAAGTACCTATCTTCATCCATAGTTTCGATCATTTAGGCTTCCATGATAAGCTATTGCTACAAAATCATGTGTCTTGGGAAGGTATTTTTTAAATTTTTATTGATAAAATGAAGGTATTCCAGATTATAAGTGAGCTTTATAGGGAAGAGGTTATGTTAAAGTGACAGGTTAGTATTTAGTTGTATTATACATATTATATTTAAATTTAAATTTGAATATGATAGCTTTTAAAAATATATATGTTTAAATATTTTTTATAAATTTAATTATTGAAATTTTAAAAAATTATTATTTATTATTAAAATATTTTTAATTAATGTCCCATGCTAAGCTATTGCTACACAACCATGTGTTTTGGGAAGCTACTTTCTTAAACTTCAATTATTATGATGAAGGCATGGAGATTACAAGTGGTCTTTATGGGGAAGAGGTTGTGTTAAACGATAGATCATGTTAGTATAATGCTAGTATTTAGTTGTATTATACATACTATATTTAAATTTGGATACGGTAGTTTATTTAATGTAATTTTTAATATTTAAATATATAAACATGTTTTTACCACAATCATAATGGTCCAACTGCAAGGACAATAATTCCATAGTTTAACCATGGCACTCACCAACAACTAAAAAATTGTTATTTTAAATCTAAAAAATGTAATATATTTAATATAATGATTATACATAAATATATATTGTTAATATTTATTTAAATCTAAAAAAAATGGTATAACATAATGATGGTATTCTCAAAAGCAAATATGGACTAGAGTATAAATATTAACAATTTTATTTTTTTAAATTATGTATTTTATTCTTATTTTTTTGAGAATTTTATTGCTAAATTTCTTTTACACTCTAGTGTATTAACTTTTGAACTCTACCCATTTAAACTCCTTGGTGCTATCATTTATTAATTTATGAGCTCTATTTATTTAAATCAAACCTAAAGAATATAGCTTAATTGAATACAATAATTATAAATATTGTTAAAACCTATGTGAGCCTCAATATATACTAAAAAAATTTGAATTATAAATAGTTTATATATTCATTTCTTGTCACAAAGCATTATGTAGAGTTCTTATTCCATTGAGAATTTTAGTATTAAACTCTTTATATTTATAGGACTTAATTTTTTAGGTATATTCAATTATAGAACAACCAACAAAATAAAAAATTAATACAAACTATTAAGAAAAAAAATTCAAAACAAAATTATTATTTAACTAGTGGTGGCTATTTAAAAAGTAGTAAATAAAATTGAATTGTAATAATGATATATTTTAGATATATAATAAATCATTTTTTATAAAATTAAAAAAAAATACGAGCCTTAAGATGTTTATATTGAATTTGTTATTTTAACTTTTAGTTAAACTATTTTATCTTAGATAAAATTTACTTTATTTTAATTGAGGAACTATTTTATTTTTCAATAATAATGCAATAAATCATAGAAACCATGTTGAGAAAGTTAAAAAAAATAGTATAGAAATGCCATTTTTAATATCCATCTAAACTACTAAATAATTGTGTTAATAGGTAAGTAGATAGATAAAAAAAAGAGGCAAGAACACTATTTAATAATCTGAATTTAAACTTAGTTTAATTTCTTTTTGCTAAGTGAGTTGCAACACCATTATATTGATCTCAAAAGAAAATTACATGGTTCTAGTTACAAAATAGGGTCATTGCACCTAGAACCATGAGCTTTTCTACGGATAGGGACATAATCGAGAAAAAATATTAGCATACTATTACTAAAATAACATCTAGAATTTCCCATAAGCGAGGTATAAAGTGGTAAGCACAAATAGCCACTTGGATCATGAAATTTCATAGTTTTAAGATTTAGCTCCACATTTGGTGTATGTAAGGAAGCTAAGGTAGCAGAACAACTTCCTACACTAATCTTGAGAGAATAATAATGTAAAACTTTACAGATCTTTACAATAGTTATAGAAACTTAAAAAAGAAATAAACATAAATATCATGCATACCACAACATAGTGATTTACATGGGAAAAACCCTTTTTAGGAGAAAAACCCCACTCTCTAAAAGACGCCCAATATATTATTCAGAAATCATAAAAATTACAATACTAGTAGAGCAAGCTTCTCACAAGAGTATCACCAACCAAAGATCTAGAGGTAACACAACTACTATCAAACTCTCAGAATACATCACAAAACACAATCATAATACAAAACCCTCATAAAATAGGGTTTCCTTCTAGGAAAATTCAAGCCAACAAAATATTGATCGCAAGATCTGAGACCTAATGATGAATGGTCCATATTCACAATAATAAAATATACATAAAATGTTTCTTTCGGGGGCGTTGCCGCTGAGCCCTCACTAGGGTGTACACCCCTCAAACTCCTTGCTGGGGGGATGATCCCCCCAAGCCCCTCGCGGGGGTGGGGGACCCCTGCATCCCTCATCGCCATGTATCAAAAGTACCTTATGCAATTACAAGGTTGAGATGTACATTTTCCCAACAATGTAGGAGTGAAGATGCATGTTGAAAGTTACTTCATTTTTCTTTCTTTTCCTTTGCACAACTATCTTGTTTCTTGCATCTATCCTTCCATTCATAGTTACTCCCATTTTTCCTTAAATGGGGAGTTAATTTCCCCCCAAGGAGACAAGATTTATAAGTTCTTTATTTGGTTTTCCAATTCTTTGTTATGTTTGTGGTCCTTGAATCGTTAATGCTTTCCCTCCTTGAGAGAGGTGAGTCATCCATAGTCCCAAATATAGAGGGAAATGATGGATCCTAAGATAGAAACTTGGATAGTAGCTTCCTAAGAAGAGATGTAGTCTTCATTTTACACCAAGTAGTGGTGGATAGAGACATCTCTCCACTATTATGCCTTGCATAACCACCCCATTTTATTTGGGGTCAAAATGGGTCCCCTTGCTTTTGTTTTTAATTGGTGTTCTTGCTTGGGACTTAGGAGTTATTCTTTTTTTCTCCTAAGTCCTTTGTTCTTTTTTTTTGTGGGATAGGGTCACGGGCTGCAACATGCACTTGTTCCTTTTCAAAAGGTTTAAGTTCTTGTTCATACCCCGATATTGGCCCTATCTTTGCCTTGTTCTTTTTCCATGCTTTTTTGTGTTCGGATCACATGTCGACACTAGCACTTGTTGATTTTTGTGGGGTGCTAGTTTTGGTCCGAGTCCCGATCCCGGTTTCCTTTTTTTCCTTGTGCGTTTTGTTCCTGTCAGGGTCGAGTTTTGGGTCAGAAACGGAACCAAGAACTTTTCAAGTTCTTGTTCCTGTTTCTAACCTAATCCTGGGGTTCAACCTCCTTTCGTGTCTTTGTTCTTTGCAGGTTTTGGAACATGACTTGAACTTTGCATCTTTTGAAAGTTCTGGTTCTTTCTCTTGACCCGGTCTTGGTCTTTGTTTTGTTCTTGCGGGATCGAACTTTGAATTCTTCAAAGTTCTCACTCCTTCCAGAGTCTCGATCCCGGTTCCCAGGATCTTTCATTTGTTCATTGGGACCAGAACACGGGATTTTGACTAAACCTTGCACTTAGTGAGGGTTCGGTCTAGGTCCATGTCCTGGCCCCGACTCCCACTTACCTTCTTCCCCGTGCTTGGTATCTATGAATCTGCATGAACCCCGAGACCCAACCAACCCGCCATTAATGCCATAACCACTCACACGCGTGAATGTGTATAAGTCCTGTTGCTCCTCAAATTTTCTCCATTCAACGACTGAGAAGTTTGGAGATGAGAATGAGAGTGACGAGGAGGTAGGGTTCTTAGGAATTCACCACAAATTTGTCAACGTGCTGCTAGAATCTTTGGGTGCATTCAAAGGTAGGTGTTTCTTGTTTTCGTTTCCGTTCTAGTTTCTAGTTCTTTTCTGCCTTTGTTTTCTTTTCCTTGTTTTGTTTATCTTCCTCATTTTCTTTCATTTGCTTCTCTGTGTTTTTTGTTTGCACCATTTGGTGTGTTTTTACTTTGCATTTGAATCCATTTTTTTGGGTTCCTCGTGCATTCTTTTATGTTTTTGTGTCATCTTCGTGTCTGTTGGTCATAGGATTTTCCATCTTGTTGTACCCTAGCTTCCTAGGGTTTTTTCTCTATGTGCGGTCGAACTGCTAAAAATTGTCAAATTTGAATTACTGACCGTTTGAAACGAAGTTTTGATCCATAACACAACCCGGTCCTGAAGGCATATGTTTAGAAAATGTCATATTTGATGTCACCTTCGTTATCCATTACCTTCACATGTCTCACTCCCGCATCATTATCGGAGGCGGGAATCAAGCTAACACTTAGGTTTATATACTCGTGGATATTGGTTCTTTCACTTGCTCGATCCCTGCATTGCTATTAGGATCGGGGCATGGACCGGTACCATGAGTTTGGGTTAAATCCATTTGATTAAGTTTTCTCCATAATCCTGTGCCTGACCCCCACATTTACTATTAGAGTCGGGAGTTGTTCTGAGACTGAACCTTTACCTTGCCAATTGGTACATGGACCTAACAATACCCCGATCCTGATTCCCGAAGTGTAATTGGGATCAGAACTTGAACTTGTTGCATTCCCACTATGCATTTTGGGATTTGACTTGACCATGGTCCAATCTAGTCTTGACACCTGATATCTTATTGGGCTCAAGACTTGGGAATTGACTTATACCTTTCCGTTCTAGATGACCCTAGTGTCACATCATGACCTGGTCCCGATCCTTGATCACATTGCGGGGTCAGACCACGCGTTGATACATGAATTGTTTACTATCAATTATTCAAGTGTCTAGTAATGACCCATGACCCAGTCCCAATTCCTGAACACTGTGGGATCGAGCTTTGAGATGACACTAAAACTCTTCGACATGGGTCTGGTTCCGAATGATGACCCAGTCCTAACTCCCGACTACATTGTGGGAGCAGACTACAAGTCGATACTTAAACTTATTTTCTATCATATGTCTGGTGTCGATCCATGTCTCAAACCCGGTCTTGATTCTTGAATACTATGGGGTCGGACCAAGGGACGATGCTGAACTTCTTAAACATGGGTTTGGTGCCTGGCCATGACCCGATCCCAACTCCTGACAGAACTTTTTTTGTGCATGAAAGTGGCTAAGTTTTAATGATGTTTTGAACCTGAAGCCTGAGAATGATCAAATTAACTGATTGAACTAAATTCTTTCTAACATTGACATTGATTTATTATGAAAACCTGTGTTGTGATGTTATTTACATGTTCCCTTTGTGCATCTAATGATGGTCAGTAGGGTAGGATATTTAACCAATGTCTGACTTCGAGGAAGAGATACCTACTGAGGGATTGGCTGTTGAGGGAACATCTGAGGGATCATCTAGGAAGGCCAGAGCCAAGAGAGTGAAGAAGAGAAACTCCCCTACATAATGAAATACAAGCATCAAGGGAATCCAGTCCCATCTAAATTTGACTCTGATGTCTCAAAAATAACTGACACATTGGTGGGGCATATGGATTTGGATCAATTCATTAAAGACACATTTTCAGAGGATGTTGCTCCAAGAGTAAAGAGAATTGCAGAATTAGGACTAGCCCATGTAGCTTGCTTCCCCATTGTTGTACAATGCCCTAAATTCATCCTAACAGCTGCACAAGCATACAACCCTACCTAGAGGCAATGTATTGATGCTCAGGGCAATGCCATTATAGACTTAACTCCAACCATGATCAAACTTGTCTTTGACCTCCCTCCTTACCCTGATGTAAAGATGATGGCTAAGGCTAAGGCACTTGAGTTATGGAACAAAGATGTGGAGGGAAATAAACAGGTCATCAACAAACAATGGCTGAAGAAGGAAAAGAAGTTAGCAAAGAAAGTGCCTGATAACCCAAAGAGGTCAGATTTTTATGATAACATTGGAGACATTATTACATAATTGGCCAGGGAATTTGGAAAAGAAAGTTATTATATCTTTTAACTATGGATGTTTGTTATCTCAGAATCTAGCAGCGCTCGTTCCACGGATAACCCCCCTACGAAACTCGTATGTTTCCTAGGTCCGTGAAGTTCAAGCACGCAAAATGAGGCATTTGTTGACCCACCTTGATTTGTGTTCCAAAGTCTCAAATAGTTAGTTTGAGCATCTCATTATATTGTTAATCTTGTGAAGACCTTTGAAACGGGTACCTTTGCGAGCTCTCACTATTGATATTTCATGAAAATTGTCTTTGGTGTAGTCAGTGCAAAAAACAACGCCCTGCTTTTGGAGAGGAAAATTTTTTGTGTGAAGTGCAGGGGCAGGGTTTTTCAGCACCCTTGCACCACGGTGATTTTTAGTTTTGGTGTAAAGGCACTAATTTTTACTGCCATTGGACCAATTCTCCAGACTTAGTCATTTTTGGCTAGGGTTGATTTTTGGTTAAAGTGCACTTTTCCCTGTTTAGTGCCTTTTATTTCTCCATAATTTAATGAGTGACTTTATTGAATTTATTCCACTAAGAAAACACTCTAAAGTGATTTTAAGTCACTCTACTTCGTATTCATCCTCATTTCACTCATTCTTCTTGCTGGGCGAGTTTTTCTCTTCTCCAAAAATGCGTTTTTTAGTTTTTGAGCAAATTTTGAGTTGAGAATTTTGTGGTCATTCTCAGGTATGTTTTTATTTCAGTTTCTTCTTGTTATTTCTATATTTCATTCTATTATTTTTGTAAATGCGTTTTGTTCTATTTTCTCTTGGTTTTTTCCTATAAAAAGACTGTGCTCTCTCTCTCATTTGTGCGCTGAGTCTTTCTCTCCTTGAAAACTCATTTTTTCTCCTTTTACTTGCATCCTGGTTACTTTCTTTCTCAAACACATTTATCTTTTGTTCATTAGATGTGTTTTGTTTGAGTTTTTGTGTGAGTTCTAGTTTGATCTTAAAAAAAACATTTTTCTTTCTTTAAAGAAAAGGCGTTTTCCTTTTGCTTGCTGTTTCAACTTGCATTTCCTGCATTTTTTAGTTTTCCCAGCATGCCCTTGTTATTTCAAAACAGTTATTGTAGATAATAACTAGCACTTGCACCCCAATGAGGTGCAATTCTTACGCCGATAGGCCGATATACTTTGGCATTATATTATGAGCATGTAGAAATGGTGTATTTTTTTTTGGCGATGAGCTTTTGTGTCTTTGTGATTTGTCTTCAAGACCTGTACAACGAAAGCAATGGGGTGGTTAGGTGTGTAGATTAGGTTTTGGTGGTGTATGTTTTTTTTTTAAGTTTGAATTATGTAATGATTTGTAAGTGCTCGGAGGAGAGTTTTGCAAGACAGAAATTTGTAACAATAGAATTGATGCATCATGGAAATTTGGGAGATATATCAAATAGATAGGAATGAGAGTTACATACCTTGTTTTAGGAGAGACATAGTTGTTGTAAGCGGGTCTCCTCTCGTTTCCTTATGATTGCGTATGGATTCGTTTGCATTTTGGAGTATCTTTCAAAAGAGAATGGTGGGTGAATGCGAAGATCGTTTAACGATTTAACTCTAGATATGGTTGTAAATGTTAGTCCCTACCTATCTATTTTACCAATATCAATTGTTGTTTTTTGCAGCATTAGGCCTTGAGCTTTGTGTATTGTAATAGCCCACACCATCATGAGCGGTATCTACCTTCTATTGCCAAGGGAAACAGGTATTATCAGTATACTCTTGGGGTCATGCTCGTTCCATGGTGGCCTGCTGTAGCTATCGAACCTTGTTACAACATACATGGGAACATCTGGCGGTTTGGAACCAAGGCTGTAAATGATTTCAACAACTTCACGAAGAGCTCCATTCACCAGTCCTGCTTGTGTCCATTTGTTAGATGTAAGCATGATGCGTTGCCCTTTACAAAGCAATACTTCTTTTTCAAGTTGTTCATCGTTAGCTGCATTATCTATTTCATACCTAGTGCTTGTCGCAACACTTATTGCAATTGGATGGTTCAACGATTTTAACATGCTGCTATTGTGTAGCTTAACTAAATAATTGGTAGCAGACAAGTACATTGAACTGTCGAACTCATCTTTTTCTCTTGATGTCAGTTGCTTGTTGGTGCGTGTCATTAAAAGTTTCCAATCTTCTTCTGTTGCTTCTGCATTTCATATGTTTTGCAATAGTTGATGGAATTTTCGTTGTGCTGGAGTCTCACCTTGTTGATGAAATACTATTTGTAAGGCGACAACAGTTGTAAATTGGTTCCACAGTGTTTTTGTAGTTGAGTGTGATGTGTACAGAGGTTTTTCCATCACGGGTGGTAGTTGGGAAAGGTCATTGATCAATATTATAGACACTCCACCAAAGTGTAGATGTTGTCGGTGTGGGAAAGCCTCACATAGTCTTGTGTCTATTTTTAGTAGCAACTTTGGACCTATGAAGCTCATCTCATCAATCAAAATGTATCTTATATGTTTCATATCTTCTTGAAATGTTGTTAATGCCTATCCTTGTAGTGGGTGCATATCTTTAATAGGGATCCGAAGCGTTGAATGTATAGTTGATGCATGAATCTTAAATGCAACAACCCTTGTAGGAGCTAATGTGAGTAGCTGGATTTTTTGTTGTGGGCTCTTACTTGTGAGTGATTTTCTTCTGTAGGAAACTAGGTATGATTTTCCTGTAACTGTTGTTCCTTGAACAATTATGTGTAACAGTTTTTCTGAGGCGCATTCACTATGGTCAATGATAATTGTGAGTGCTAGTTTTTATTGCACTGATAGTGTATAGTCTAGGACATCCAAATTTCCTGCCATAGTCTCTTCTTGGCTACATGCCTTTTTCATGGGTATGAACTGGGTGGAAATTTCATGAAGATCTTGGGGTACCGCTAGTTGATCCCATCTATTGTTGTTATCAAAATCACGCCTACCAAGTATCTCAAGTTCATTTAGGCTCACATTGTTTGAGGGACCCATTTGTGAAAACAATTCCCATTCATTAAGTTATGTTGTGTCCCTTGTGGCCATCTTTGTATTGCTCTCATCTTCTTATGTAGTGGTTGCTTCCATTTCAATTGTGTGATTAACATGCCATACATCATATTTGGTTGTGTATATTTTCTTCCAATTTGCAATTATTGTATCCTTAGTAAGTCCTACCTCGCTTTCTATGCTCCGAAAATGTTTGTATAATAGTAGCTGGCTCCAACAAAAAGTTTCAAAGTTGTCTGAGTCCTCCTTTGGGATACTATATAACTTTGGAAAAACATTAACAATCACTTTTACCTCTCTCTCTTTCCATTTGCATCCTTTGCACCTTGCAGAATAGGAGAAAGATCTTGCAAATTCGAGTAGCGTTATTGTTTCCATTTCTTGAGGCCGATTAATGTAGGCATGTAGGTAACTCGTATGGAGGTGGATTTCATCTATTTGTCTTGTTATTCGTTGGAACACTTTCCGGCCAACATTCAAAGATTTGAATGGTCGATTACAAACAACGAGTGGCAATTTTTGAAGCATATGACATGTTTCTTTTGCTCCTATATCACACTACAACAAGCTCTGTCATGAATTTTTGAAATGCTGTGATAGCCAGGGCATCTGTTCTCTGGCATGCAAATATTCTTGTTAACATATTAGTACAAGACTCAGATGCTCTCTTTGCTTTTGACGTATACTTGGAAATGTATTTTAGTACAATTGCTCTTGAGATAATTGGTTGGCAATCTATGTTAGCTCTCCATATCAAAAGCATTTCTGGATTGTGTATGTTTAGCCTATCATCATTCCTTGCAGGTGCATATTATTTCTTCCCACTATCATCACATGATAAGGTAGACACTATTTTTTCTTTCCATGGAGCTTTGTATCGACACTGTAGTTGTTTCCCCTTTTTGCGTAAGCATGTTCCCTCTTTGCATTTTGTGTGCCTCTGGACATGATTGATTATCTCCTCATAGTCATGAGAGGGATTTGTAGCTAATATTTGAGCTATGTTTAGCAAGCATGGGTCAGCGTGTTGGGGATGGTAGACTGTGTTGTTTCTATGTGAAGCAGGACGAAGGTTCCAAGCACTTACATACTTGTCAAAGAATTTCCTTGCTTGTTCAACTTCTGTGGTGTTCTCCCAATCAATTTTATCCATGTTCAGTGCATTTTCGAGCCAGAGGAATCCATGCACATGTGCATTTCCTCGATGCTTCCATTCATATCTATACCAATAATCTTTTGCACCAAGAAGTTTCTGAATGACCTCTTCACGAAATACTGTAAATTGTTGGTGGAGATACAATGATGTGGTGTGGGGGTTATTGATTACATTGTCCAAGCGTTGTTTATTTGTTTTCATTTCCACTATTGTGTCATTTGAGAGAAATCGTTGTAGGTCCGACCACTTTGTGTCTGCTGCACTCAATGTGAAAAATAGAGTGGGAGACCCTATTTGGTTGATCATGTTTGTTAGCTCATAATGAAACTTGTTCTAATATGGTCTTGTGCCTCGCATTGAAGATCCAAAGTGCATGAGTTCTTCAACTAATTGTGTGTCAGGGAGGCTTTTCAAGTGTGCACGAAGGTTTTCAATAGTGGTCAGGATGTTTTCTTCTGCATTTTTTTTAATGAATACTACTACAAGCCCTTGGCTACGATGTCGCAACATAAGATTGAACATAAATATTGAAACCTTGGATGCCTTCCAAACCTCTGGTCATGGAACCTCATCAAGTGTAGTGCATACTTGTGCATTCGGACTTCCCTAATCCGCGGTTGCATTTGTAGTGCAACCCATTGGGGAAGAGTGTTGGAAATGCCATATCAAGCAATCCTTTGGTATTGTATTCATTTATGGGTGATGAGTTCATCTTAGGCCAATCTATAGTGGTATTTGTGTTGTCCTCAAGCTCTAGTGCTTGCTTAATAATTTCTAGCTCACAACGTCTATTTGGAAACTTAGCCATAAACAATGATGTGTGTACTATGCTCTCCTCAATTTCATCTGCATCAATGGTGTTCCCATTATTTGGCACCCCTATACATTCGCTTGTTTCAATGGTGTGCAACATGCTTGAAATATCTGTGCTAACTTCAAGAATTTGAGCCAAGCCATCAACACTTATGGCAACATCATTATAGTGTGGCTCATATTTCACTTTGTATTGCAATGCATCTCTGATGTGACTTCTACTTACATAACAATCATAGAAATTTCCTTCAATATGTAGTCTTCGAACTATGAGTACATCCAAGTATTCTATCCTTCGAGGGAGGAATTTTTCAATTTTTTTGATATCTTGTGGGAAGCTAATTGTGTGACCGCTATATTTATACTGCCCTCTAGGAGCATGGGTTACTTGTACTAGGTTTACTCTAGCAATGAGCATTTCCTCCACTTGGGTCAGTCTTTTCAGTACATCAGGTTGTTCTCCTGGGCCCATGTTGTTGAGCAAGGAGAATCGATGTATACCTCTCTCATTGAAACATATTTTTCAAGTAGCATGAGTGTCTGATGAATGAAGAAGCATGCCTGGGTAGTTTTCCTTGCATATAATGCATGTTTTCTTATTGGAAAGTGCATCTATCTTTTGTCAAAATCTTCTCATTGTTTTTATGAAGCTAGTAGTTTTGCTGAATGATGTTCAATCTTGTATGTCTTGTTGTGTTTGCATATGTTGAGCTTGCCATGTTTATTTCTCTAAATGTTTAATGTGTTTCTCTACAGTTATTTCCTCTCTATGATGAGTATAGTAATTGCGGCTTCTCTCATGATCTCGTAGCCTTCATGCTTCTATTTGATGGGGGTTTAGTTGGCTGGGGTACAACTTATTTATCCACCTTGGGGTGGCTATCGCTTCTTTATGCCGAGCATAGTAATCTCGATTTCTTTTTTGGGTTTGTTGTCTTCTAATCTCTAGTTGTTGCAAGCGAGCTTGGCTTGTTTTGGGGCAAGGGTCCGCCATCTGTACTGTGGGAATGTAAGGCTGAATTAGTAATAAGAGAAGTATAAACAAACTTGAAAAACTATAGGTGGCATCAACACAACATATGTAAAGCTTACAATGCTGAAAGAAGTACATTTTGGATATTTATACATCTAAACAAACACAAACACACACATACATATATATAATGGAAAATTATCCTAATTTAATGTTCTTCACATAATTCAATAAAATTGTAGGAAGGTATATTAAGGTAAAAGAATACAATTTCTTAGTTAAGCAACCCAATAGAATCGGGGAAAAATAATTAAAATTCATATATATGTGGCAAAACAAAAAATAGAAAATTAAAAATTGCATATTCAACTCATAGTTTTTAGAACTAATATCTATTAAAGTGTAGTTCTAAGATAGTTGTAGATTACATCATGTCAAAATAAGTGAGTCCTGTAATGGTAGAAGAAGTAGATTCCACATATATATAGACATAAGCAAACACATACACGTTGCTAGATTTGTTTTACTAAGATATTACTGTTACATTTATAATTGGAACACACAATATTGAAGGGAGTAGAATTATAATTTGAAGAGTCATATACATGACATGTGTTGGAAAATGTAAACTCGGTAGCTTACATATTTCTATTTGTAGGTAGACATCACACATGTGGTTGGAGATTTGAATACATTTTGTCGCTTGAACAAAACCATCAACTATAATTTTATAAGAGGCATATACATGACATGTGATGGAAAATGTAAACTTAGTAGCTTACATATTTCTATATGTAGGTAGACATGACACATGTGTTTGGATATTTGAATACATTTTTTCGCCTGAACAAAACCATCAACTATACTACTATCTTATAATACAATCTATTGATCCTATGGTTGGTCATTCTTGTCACTGCACATTTCTTTGATCTTGGAAAGTAAGATGTTGCTCTCTGTAGTGAAGTCAACTTGCTCAACCTTTGTGATAGGTGCCTTCAAATGTTCTTCATTATTGTATGTTTCATTTCTACATGTCAAAGTAAACAAGTATTTTTTGTTCAACACGTCTCTAATTACCTGCTGAGTATCCCTTTCTATGTCATCCTCAAACTGTAGAGAGTATAGCTTTTTTGTAGGCATTTCCATGAGTTATGTTGCTCCTTCATCGAATGCAACTGCCCAAAGCATATTTGTGTGGTCCTATAACCTTATTTGTAGTATGTACCTATAATTACAAGAGGCACATGCTATGTGACACTTTGAACAAAACCACTTTTCATCTTCAGTCTGTAGCAATCTTTTCTTGCATTGTTTCCCCCTTGGTTCATTAGGGCACGCCGGATAGCAAAATGATTCAAATTTGATGAACAACAATGTTGTGTTTATTGTACATTGGAGATGATGCACTTTATGCAGAATTTGTTCTCAAACATCCCTAATTGTTATTCTTGTGCTAGGCATAGATGAATCACTAATCTTTGTTGAAGGTGATAGAATATTAGCCCCACTTTGTTTGAACCAAGTTTGTAGTTGTTCTGTCTCTTGTATGTCAAGGTCTATAAATACATTTTTATTGCTTGATGTGCTCAACACCTTACCGTTATACTCGCAGACTCATCCATTTTTAATAGCAAGAACAATTGTTTCTTGTAGGTGATACTTTTGTTGGAGATGACTCCCTTCCTTCTTTGCTATCGTGCCCCATAGAGTGATATCTATAGTTGCCTCAGACATGTCCAACAAGGATATTGTGCACCTTAGGACCTCTGTCCCATCTCTTCTCCTAATTGTGGAGCTTGGACTGACACAAGTGACAACTCCAATAACATCAACAGTTGAATTTCTACTCTTATTTGCAACTTCGCTGATAGGTGTAAATGAGAAATGGTATTTTGGAATAGATTGGTCATCTTCACAAAGAGTCACCTTTGACTCAACCGAAAAGGAAATTTCTAGCCCACTATTTAACTTGTTGTAAAGCTTATTAGCAGCCTTTACTACACCACCAGATAATGTATAGGTTTTTCCAATATTAATATTTTGATAATGAAGATGAACAACTTCATTGAAACAAGTGACACGTGTTTCAGTCCCTTCTGTGTCAATGATGTCGAAGGTAAAAAATTGACCAGTACCTTTTTGGGTATTGTACTGGCGAATATCCTTTGTGGCAGTCACACGACCTTTGACAATCCATCTTGGTTGAAAAGGGTTCAAACTTTTAATAGATGTAATTGTGACTGATGCTTCCATTCTACTCCTAGAAGGATTTACGCCAAATAATCTTCTCATAGGAGTTGATACTCTAGCAGTGCTAATTGTCTCAGGCTCCACATGTGGATCTGGGGAATTTTCCATTACCTGTTTTATAGGGTGCTCTCGTTCCATATAAAGTGAAGTAGGTTCATCGATTATATCCTAGTTTGTAGAAACAATCTCAAGGTTCACAATGACAATCCACCTATACATTTGCAACACAAGAGTAAGAATTAGTAATATAAGGAACAAGCTAAAAAGCTAATAATGATTTTATTTTGGAAAATTTTGGATTCCTTTACTCACCAAGACCCACTCGATCTGGGACAATTATATTTTGTCATCTATATTATCGATCCAATTGTAATTTCACCAGAGGCTATGTAATGATTGCATTTATGAGGTAAAGATGTGTTTTGTTTGTAGGCCCAATCAGATATTTCTACCTTGTAGTGGTTGTTGTGTTCATGGCCATGGTTGAAGTTTGAAATAGAAAAAAAATTCACATTAGGTTCGAACCCTTGATTCCCATCGTGGATAAGTTTAATTGCATCTGTGGTTAATATTGTAGCCATGGTCTATGGAAGTTGACTAACCCTGCAAAATTATATTACATGTAAGATAGTGTTTGCATAGAATTGGTGTATGCTCTTGTTTCAGAAAATATATAACTCAACATATTGTTGAGAATAAGAATACACAGGTGTTGAAGTACGTAATATTAAAAAAAAAAAACTATTTTGGCTCTAAGACATAATATATAACAACTAAGGTCTCAAATATAAGGTCCGCTACTAGAACTAGTTCACTCTACATATTACTATTTTGGCATCTTCATTTGGTTTCAAAAAAACATCTAATTTGTATCATGCTAGTGATCTTGATCAATCTCACAAAAAAAACTAACTTCAAAGGAGTTAGTTGAACTTCTAAGACCATATATTACTCAATAAAACTTGGAAACCATGTTTTAGGTCAAATGCATTGATCACTCCATAATATTCACAGTACTTTAATCCATAAAGGAAACCATAATATAGCTCAAGGGCTTATCATGTTGCACAAAATTTCCAATCTACTTCTTGCACCAATTCAACTCCATGATCCTGCACATCACATACATCTTGGCTTGTTCGCATAGCTTCTTCAAAAATTTGAGCATTGAGCACAACAAGATGATATATCAAAGGGTTTGAAAGAAACATACATATGACCAGGATACTTTACATAGCTAAATATTGCAAGAGTGGATTTGTACAATGATGATCAAATGATCTAGTATATCATCATTTTGAGCAACGTTGCAATATATATTTGTTAGACTTAAGGTTATAGTTCAAGATAATATTGAAAATAAGGGGACACAAGTATTACAATAAGTTGTATTCATTAAAATTAGAACTATAAAGATCAATATGTACAATGACATTACAATGTAAACATAATATATAACAACTAAGGTTTCAAATATAAGGTTGACCACTAAATCCATTTCGCTCTACATATAACTATTTTTTCATCTTCATTTGGTTTCACAAAACATCTAATATGTATCATGCTAGTGATCTTGATCAACATCACAAAAAGTAACTAACTTGCAAGAAGTTAGTTGAACTTCCACTAAATCTATTTCACTCCACATATAACTATTTTGGAATCTTCATTTGGTTTCACAAAATCATCTAATTTGTATCATGCTAGTAATCTCGATCGACATCACAAAAAGTAACTAACTTCCAAGAATTTAGTTGAACTTCTTGGACCATATATCACTCAATAACGCTTGGAATTCACAATTTAGTTCAAATGCATTCTCCGCACCATAATATTGATGGTACTTTAATTCAAGCAAGAAACCATAGTATAGCTCAAGAGCTTCATAGGTTGCATGAAATTTGCGAACAACTTCTTGCACCAATTCAACCTCATAATCCTGCACATCACATACATCTTGGCTTGTTCGCATAGCTTCTTCAAAAATTTCACGGCAACTTGTCAAGACATTGTTTGAAAAAGCTTCAACATTGTTGTGAGGAAAACCCAACCAATCCACATATGTTGAGTCAGTTGATGATAGAGGTATCTCATGGGTTGTGGTGAGGTTGTATTGGACTCAGAATCACTGCTTGAAATAGTAATAACATCTTGAGGTGCTCGTGCATTAGCCATATCCTAAAACTATAATTCAAAATAACAATATTAATATTAAAAATAGTTGTCATTAACAAGGGCATAAGTATTTACAAAGACCCAAACTACAAGCATATTACACACACCATTACGTTCTATTTTGCTATTCATAATCGACCCTATGAGGTGTGCCACCTAATTGGATTGTAGCAAATAAAGCTTTCATTGCTAACCGCACAAGTTGTCGAATCTAAGATGACATCTAGCAAGATAAATCAAAATATGAATTCTTGTAAAACTCACCTTTCATAACTGACCCTATGCTTAAATTTGACCCTTTCATGTAAATAAGATAAACAAATTATAATTGTTAGGGATGATGTTGGTGTTAAGTTTGATTCTTATATAAAATCTTAAATAAATAAAATAAAATATTGTAAATACAATGAAAATCATTCTTATATAATTTAAAAGTAAAATTGAGTAACTACTAATTAAATAAAATAATTTAAAAATAAATATCACTCCTATAAATAAAATATATAAATTTCAAATAATTCTAAAATAAATTAAAACAAGACATCTATTTTCTTTTAAAACTATTTAAAATATATAACTCCAAAGTAAAATAAAATAAGATATCTATTTTTTTTAAACTATTTAAAATATGTAGTTATAAAATAGAATAACATAACTATTAAATAAATAAAATATCTATAACATGTTTCTTAACTCAATCAAATCAGCTCTTCAAATATAAATGAATTAAAAAATAAAATTATTAGATAAATCGTATAATTTTAAAATAACTCTTAATTATATTAAATAAAATAAATTTCAATTTAAATTTACACTAGTTGAACAATAAAAATAAATTAACTTATCTATATTTTAAAAAATCAATCTTACAAATTCTTCTCAAAACACTTATTTTCAATATCCCAACATATTTTTAAAAGGTCGTCCGAGATTTTAGGTAAAATAAATGGTGCCTTGTTCACGCTTTAGCTTTCTTACAACTTAATAGAACACTTAATTTTTTTAAAAATGAACTCAAGCTATTAAGCCTGCTGCGTAAGAAACACTTGCAATTAAATGCTGCTCAGAATAGACGGCTTCACCAGTAAATTTATTGCCTTATATATTTGGACTATTATTTGACGTGCGAGTCCACAAGAGCGCAGAACCCGGGGCCACCTGACACAGCCGTCCACCACTATCAAATTATTGATTAATTAATATATTCATTAACAAAAGAACTCTCCTCGTATATATTATTTGTGTCGATGTTACCTTTTTTCCACTTAAAAGCCTACCTTCTAAATTTGGATTTATATGATTTCCTCTTTTAAGAATTCATTTATTTTGCGAAGAAAACCTAAATTTGTTGCAATGTACACGTAAATTCAATTTCTATTATTATAATTAAATGTTTAAATATAAATATTTATTATTGAAGTCATATGAATCCTATGACTCCTATTCGCACGCAAATCGCTAAGGCTTAGAAGGCATGGGTGTCAGAAAAGGTGACACGTGCATCGTGGGGTACGTTTTGCAGCCTCAAGCTCAAAATCAATCAACTCTGACAACCCAATTTTTTCTCATCTACTTTTAGATTGGAGTGTAAATGTGTGGAAGAGACATTTGCAACAACTGTGCATTGATTGGCGGCAACCTTTAAGAAAAGATCAGCAGCAGTATCGGGCCCACCAAGGATTCACATACTTTCAAGCTATCTCATTTCAAAGACATGTGAACTGATTAGTTCTATCTTTTTCCGATAGGAAATTCTACCCGTCGGTGTCATACTAGAGGAGATGCCGGTGGGGTTCCCCCAAGTAGAATAGCCTATCGACTAATAACCTATCTACGGAAGACATTTTGTTTTGGGATTATTTGTAGATCAAGTGCCATAGCGGTGATATTTTATGCCATTGATTTGACTTCATTTACTCTTTGATTTGACAAATTAGCAAATAGAGGCTTGGGAGGGGTTTTTGAGTCCGTTTACACTTCATTATTTTTCCAAAAAATACCAGGGCGGTGAAAATGTACGCCTTGACACCTAACTTTATTTCAAAAGTTCACAGTTGGTGCACAGGCATTGAATTTCACCATCATTACACCAAATTTAACTCCAAACAAAAAGGTTTTTAAGTGTTGGGTACAGGGGCGTTGTTTTTCAGCGCCACTACACCAAGTGACTTGCCTTTAAGTGCAAGGGCGCTAATTTTTAATGCCCTTACACTTTTTCCTACTTTTTGCCAAAAACCTTCAAAACTTGCCAGTTTCACCTCGTTTCTCATTCCTTCCACCTTGTTCATCGTTTTGCATGCCTCGACATTCATTCCATGCTTTTTTGACCTCATCACTCATTGCACGCATCCCAATGTTGGTTTTCAATTGATTCTTGTTGATTCCATAACTTGTAGCTCTTTCTCAAGTTTCATCCAGTGATCTTTAGAGTTATACTTTTGATCCAGTTATCTTCTCATGACTGCCAAAAGACCTCCGTCGTCTTCAAGAGCTTGAAGAAAAATGAATTACAAGTACATGGGTGTGTTTCCACCTATAGTGGTCGAGTCAAAAGTTGATGAAATAAAGGACACTGTAGTTGGTCACCAAGACCTTGAAGACTTTGTCAAGAGAACTAAGAAGAAACCTCTTGAAGAGAACTTGAGGGAAATTGTACACAACAATCTACACTTGGTGTCTTCGTTTCCTACCTCTACTCATAACATTGAATTTGTTCTCCAGGTGGCATCATTGTACATCCGAGAAACCAGAAGTGTGAAAGATGCTTCTGGACGTGAGATCATGAGACTAGATCCAAATTTCTTTGACATTGTTTTCAGAGTTAAACATATGGAGCAGTATACAGAGATCTCTATGCAGTCTACACAAGAGGTTTTCAATGCTGACACTAATAAAGCTAAGACTCTGATAAACACTTAGTGGTTGAAAGAACCCAGGAACTCAGTCTCTAGATGGCCAAAAATCCTTCCATGTTGTGATTTCAAGGAGGAGGTCAGAGATATAATCACCCTGTTGAGCAGAGTCAAAGGTTTTCCTGAATCTTCTCACTTTCATGATTCGATGTATGAGTACATTCAGATTATACGAAGGAAGAAGGCTCACATTGACTGGGGGAAGCAAATTAGTGATGAGATCCAAGAGCAGTTGATTAGTGTGCCCACCACTCTGAAGTTATACATGAATTCTTATTTGGTGTACGCAATAGCCGTGATGAGGCAATTTCTAGGTCTTTCCACAAGAGGTAGTAGACACACCAAACCAGTGTACAAATTCTTTTATCAGTTGGAGCTTAGAGAGAGCCTTCATCATTTCAGGAGGGTTACAGATGCTTTCTTCGTGCATTTTTTATATAGCTTTGATCCAACTCTCGAGAGAAAGAGAGTATCAGATGAGGCGTACAAGGTGGTAAGTAAGGTCAGATGCTTATTTTTCTAACTCCCAACCTTTACTTACATGAGAGTAGGATGTTATACTGGATGTCCTTATATGCTCTGAGGTATCCTTTAGATAAATGGGTGCTCATGGAGTTATGCAGACAGATCATCTCAGTGCATAAGGAACAGTATGATATTCAAAAACTAGGTTTCAAGTTTCTGCAGAAAATTGGAAGGTATACCATCAGAAGTGTGCAGAAGGGAAAACTAGTGTATGCAGAAATGTAGATAATGACAATCAGAACCTACAAACATAGATTTGATTTTGATTACCAAAATGTGAAGCAAATATTGAAAAAAGGACATCATCATAAGTACCACTTTGAAGACATCTGGGCCGATTGCAGAGATAAAGAAGTTATTTGCAAGATGGACTATTGTAGGTTGACCATTTAGTAGATCAAGGATCTTGATGTTGCTGATTTACTAGAGGAGTTCACAGATCTTGGTGACATCATGAACATTGTGTATGATGAACCAGAGGTTTATAGGAGACCCTTGCCTGCAATTCAGTGGTCAAAGAGGGAGTGCACTTCCATCAGAGAAAGGTTGTAGCCAATTTTGGCTAACACTTCAGAGTGGCTGCATAAGCATGGTTTTGAGATGAAGACCTTTAGAATGGAATCAAAAGGTGAAGAGTCAGAAACAAAAGCTAGTAAACAACATGAAATTCACACCAAAAATAAACAGGCAGTTGTCCCTTCCTCTTCTAAGAGAGGGCCGAGGATAAAGTTCACAGTTGGAAAGAAGGGCACATGTACTATCCCTGAAGAAGAGACAATGAAATCTAAACCATCTCGTAGCAAAGGAAAGACAACTATTTCCAAAGAGATAGATTTCAGTGAAGAAAATTCAAGTGTTGAATCAACTAATGAAGAAGATTAAGAAGAAATAGACTTTGTTGAATAAGATGATTCTGAAGATGCACAAGAGTCTGAAGGTGATCCAGAAGGTGAGCAAGATTTAGAGGATCAAGAGGTTGCTCAATAGGAACTCGGGCTTGATGATGAGCCAATTTTATCTCCACATGAAAATGTTGTTGAAGTTCTTCTACGGACATCATCTCCTGTAATTTCAATTGTTCCTCATACATCTCTGAATCTGAACACTCCTCCTCCACCTATTCCATCATCACCTATTCCTACATGAATAGTACTTGTAGTGTTCATTTCATCACCTCCTACAGCATCAACTGTGCTTGATACTCCTTCCATCACAAGCACAGGCACAATTGACATATTGTCAAGTCCTCCATCATCTATTCCTAGTTTTTCATCACCATCTTATGATATCACTTCAGAGGCAGACTTTGGCAGGTTCATGAGTGAATCTGCACATACTCAAATCGAGGTACCAAATTCTGGAGCTGTCATGACAAACACCATGCCTATTGTCTCTCTACTAGATATTCCTGAAGAAGTGCCAGTGATGAGAGAATTGTTTGTGAATCAGGAGGCTTACACATCATCTCTTCCCCCTTGGTTAGTATCTCAAGTGTCTAAGCGTAAGAAGCAGATGATTTCTCCGGAAGAGCTTGACCTTGAAGAGATAGCTCCTCCAAATGCTAAGGGGAAGAAAAAAGCCAAGGTGTACTCACAGATTCAAGTTGACAAGGCTAGAATGAAATATGAAAAGATTGGCATACCACCTCAATAGGAGGGTGATGTCAACATGGAGGACTACACCATTACAAGAGTTCAACTTGGTAAGGCCACCAATGCAAGTGCAAAGGCAGATGCACAAATGACATTGAATATATTGATAGGCAGGTTGGACAAGATGGAGCAAGCTCGAGATGCCTATAAACAAAAAGTAGAGCATTATGTTGTTGTTTTAAGGAGGCTTGCAAGATCTTCCAATAGTGCACAGCCATTAGTGATGATCAGTGTTGAGGACCCAGCTGTGAAGAAAGCTGAAAAGTTTGCGTCAAAAGGAAAAGTGTGTTCATAAGATCATGGAGCACGGTTGTCAGATCATAATTTCTGCTGATGAGAGAGAAACCTAGATTGCCAAGCTCAAGTTGGAGCTTGATAAAGAAGAAGGTGTTCTATGCCAAGAACGAAAATAGACGAAAAAATGCCTATTATTGTGGACACAAATGAAACAGGTAAAGCGCAGTCAATTGGTGGAAGCCGGGGTCATTCGTAACAAAGAAAATTATGTAGAGGTAAGAGAGTCACTGAAGCATCACATTCAGGTTATCAAATCTCTTGCAGAAGACCTCCACCAAGTACAGGAATATGTCGAAGGGCATCGCGCAATCCTTGAAAAATGGATTAAGGAGTTACCAGGATAGCTCTTCAAGGAAAACCAAATCTTTCTTCCGGCTACAGAACTTTCAAGGATCTTCAAAGAGGCTATCATGAAGCTAGTAGAGAGTGCAGATTTCTCAGATGCCTCTATGAACATCATTTGTGATGCCAGACTTACTATTGACAACCTTAAGATGCATCTTGACAGGTGCAAAAAGGTTAACTCATCCACCATGAGATCTATCACGAGGATTCACACCATTGTGGATTACACCTTCGGTCCAGATGAGACATTCATGCAGGAGACCAGGAAGAGATGTGAAGAATTCCGCGCCCAAGCTAGGGACCATGAAGATTCCTAATCTCTAGAGTTATATCTTTTTGATGCATCCTTTTATGCATCTTGTAAATATTTTCTGACATCTTAGATGTCTTTTTGTAAAATGTAATTGCACCAAAAGTTTGAGATGTAATTTCATTAAGAAAAATTACACTTTGACTTTGGTCAAAGTTAAGTGAGATTTCCTAAAATCACTCACCTGATTTCCTTAATTTTCTCAACTAATTCCTAATTTTTCTCATCCCTCTTTCTATAAATATGAGGGATTCCTTTTGTAATAGCTTACCTTTAGTTTTTGCAACGAAGTGCTGCTCATTTTGCAACAAATTGTGAAACTTTGTGTTCATGCTTTGTGAATCTAAATCTGATCAATAAAGGAAGGAGTTGCATACCAAACTTTGTGTTGGATCAATTGTCTCTTGAATTTGGTTAAGATTGGTGGTGATTAGTTTATGAAATATGAAGGACTTCAAGTGATTCTTGTAGACTTTGTGCTGCATTTCTAACTTGGATTTGTGCTTTGCGTTTTAATGCTTTTGGTTGAAGTATATACAAGAGTTTGAGCTTGTAATCTCTCATGTTGTTTAAAGGAATTGTTGCATATAAAAAGACTTTGTGTTTCTAATGCGACTAACTCGATTGTTCTCATAGATCTACTATTGAAAAGGATACGAAATGACTTTGTGCTTTCGTGAGCCTTACTTGTTTCCATTTTAATTTATGTTATAATATTATTTGATATCTCTAAGTTGTGCTTTGTCAAGATAGGGAATTAGTTGTACTGCTTTTGGTAAGTTTCTAGTATTGTGAATCAAGAATGTTTTCAGCTGTGAAGCATTACCCACATCTTCTCTGAAAAAAGAGAAGGATGAATGCGACACGCACCCCCAACTTCATAAATATTGTGAATATTTTGTAAATACTCTAGTTTGTTCACTTAGTAGTTCTAACAATAAAAGGGTGCCTCCCCTTGTTGAGAGGAGAGATTGAATCTCACGTGATTGTGGGTGAATCCAAGGTTGTGTAATTTGTTGAAAGTTGATTACATAATTTTCACCCAACATTTTTTTGGCGACTCTGCTAGGGAATGACTCATGCAATCCAAGCCTCATGCTTTGGTTGAAGTGAATAGCTTTCCAATGTCTTATTGTGGTTTTTTTTATATTTTTACTTTTAATCTTCATCCTGTCTAGATCTACACTCTAGTGGACAGAAGATACACACAAGGATTAAGAGCTCAAGGACTAGTTGATCCACTTTTTGAAGAATTGTTGCAACACAATTTTCATTTTACTCCCTTGCGAGTAAGATCACCATTGCAATGTACTGCAAGCTATCCTCCTCAAACACAAAGATCTCCTCTTCCAGTTGTTTGGTCTGTCTATCACAGGCATATGGTTCAACCTGTTGCCAGACAACTAGTTCATCCACTGGTCATGCAACCAGTCATGACTCAAGGACCGTGGGGAAATGCTTTTGGTCCCCTACATTTGGCTGTACCTCTTCATGAACTCCCGCGTGTTTCCAGGAAACACCTCCCAAAATTTCTAGGTGATGTTAAGCAACACCTTGATGAGCACATCACCTCTTTTTACATTGTGTGTGGTGTTCTTGGCATAGAACACAAAGATGTCTCTGTCAGGTTGTTCATTGAATCCCTTCAAGGAGTTGTAGCTGAATGGTTCTGCACGTTGGCAAATGCATTTGTCACCAACTGGGCCACCCTTCACGCTAAATTTGAAGAAAGGTTTAAGCCTGTTGAAGATGTGCATGCATTGTTGGCACAAATCACAACTATGCACAAAGAAGCTCATGAGCCCATGCGTGAGTTTGGGGCCAAGTTTAACAAATTGGTCACATAGATTCCAATGGCTGCAAGGCCAACAAATCACAATTTGAAGTTTTTCTTTATTAACACTCAAATCCCTAAGGTGAGCTTTTTCTTACATAGGGAAAATCTTGTTGATGTACAAGCAACTCAGCAGTTGGCCACTAGCCTTGAAGATGACATGATCCTTTCTGGCAAGATAAGGATGAATTCTAATGCCAACAAGAGGATGTAGGATTCTGGATCTCTGATATCTAATGCCATTGTTCCTAGTTCCAATTCCAATTTTATGGATCCTATGATCCAAAGGTTGGCTAATGAAGTGCTATCATTGAAGAAATAGGTTTCAAATAATAACAGTTATAAGGACATCCCGAGGAGGACTTTCCCTAATTATACTGGCAATTGTAATGAGAACCGTCTCCCAACACCTCAAGGTAGGCTTGCTCTGGAAGCCCCGCCTACTAATAATGTAGAGGGATATTACAAAGCTGAACAAGATGATTACGAGCAGCTAGGTTACCCTGAGAAAGAAAACGCTGATCTATTTCAAGAAGAAGAAACAGATGCAGCTGACGACTCCAAAATAGGCTACTTGCAAATGGCAGATGAAAATGATGAAGATGACCTTGTGACAGATACTTATGCTATTTTTATGCAGAATCAACTGAAACAGCTCGACGCAACTCAAGTTGTTGCTCCACCTGAAAAGGAGAAACCGCTGGTCACAATTTCCAAAAGAGGTTCTCCTCTCCCTTGGTAGCCTAAGAAAGTAACAAGTCCGCAAGAAAATGCACCTCGGCCTTCTTCATCAATTCCCACTATTCCTAAGGCCAATCCTGCAATTTCTAAGACTAGTGTTCCCTTTGTGAAACCCGTTAGTGAAGTTACCACTTCCAACCTTCAAAACTCATTTCAAGCCTTCGACATCATCAACCACACAAAGAAAATTAAGGTTCAGATGTCAGAGGTTGAGTATCTTAAGGCTAACCCAGATCAATTTGATAGGCTTGTCAAATTTGTTAAAAATAAAGAAATTACCCCAACTCAAGATATAACTCCTGATGTACAAGTTTCTCCTAAGCCTAAGCTGCCCCAGAGTAACCTTGTATCAAATCCTCCTACCACATCTAGACGCATAGATCCATTTTTCATCTCCCTACTCGTAAACGGTTTCAAGCTTAGTAACTATGTTATTCATTCGGGTGCATTTGACAACATGATGCTTGCCAAGGTAGCCACTGCATTAGGCCTAAATCTAACAAATTTTTTTGGCCGTTGCTTATCCATGGAAAATAAGCAAGTACCCTTGATTGGTCAAATCAAGGAAACACAGTTTGCGTTTGCTACATATCCAGAAAAAAAGATTAAAATGAAGGTCCTTGTGGCTGATGTACTTGCATCATATGGAATTCTTCTTGGACGCAACTTCTGTAAAGATGTTGGCAGAGAACTGAGTATGGATATGTCAGAAGCAAGGATATCAGTGAAGGGTGTCATGCAAAAACTGATTCCTGAAAAGGAGTCAAAATTTTAGTTACTCAGTCAGATGATCCTAGATCTCAGATCTTGTTTGAATCATCAGGTGTAGCGACTTACTATCTACAGACTAAAGAAGTGGGTGAATCCTCGAAAAGATGTGAAGATGAGAGCAAGGACTCTTCTTCGTCAATGGAGGAATCAAAAGATCTATCTGTTTCAGAACATGAGGCTTCATCGGATGATGAGGATGTAAGCTTTGATGTTGTCGACCTCAGAGATCCAAATGATATTTGGTTGCTCGAATTTGATGGTAGTTGTTCATGTACCAGATATGGAGTAGGTGCAATCTTGATTTCCCCTAAAGGAATTTTTTTTCCTTTCTCTTTCAAGTTGCAGTTTGATAACACCAACAACACCGCTGAGTATGAAGTGCTACTGCTGGGAATGCAAGTTTCTCAAAAGAAAGGTATAAAGAACCTCCATGCTCAAGGAGATGCTGAATTAATAGTCTTTCAGGTGAGGAATTTTTACCAAATAAAGAATGATAGACTTAAGAATTACAGGAACTAGGTTTGGGACAACATAGAAGAGTTCAATGCCTTTGGTATATCTGCACTCCCAAGAGAGTACAATGAAAGGGCTGATTCATTGGCGGTCTCAGCTACTCTCCTTGTTCTGCACAAGGATTTTCATGGTTCAAAGTATACCATTGAATTAGTTTTTCATCCTAGTGTTCCTGATAACTCAGAGAACTGGTAGATTTTCAATAACGATAGTCAAATCATTGCCTTTTTGGAGAAGGAAAATAATTTTGATGAGTTTTATTTCGAAGGAAGTGATTCTCCACCACAAGAGTCTATTTCTAACATTGATCTAGCCACTAGAGAGGAAATCATGCAGTTGAAAGGTAATAAGATTCCTAAAGGGTTGGTATCCCTTGAATGTCTCTTTGACAAGCATGATCGCTTCATGGAGAAACAAGCTTCGGATTTAGATTCATCCAAGGAGATTTTCCAAGTAAATCCGGGTAGTGAAAGTAATCCCAAAATGATCAACATCGGAAAATGTTGTACTTTTGAGGAAAGAGAGTAGTTTGTTCAATTGTTGTGTGAGTATATGGATGTTCTTGCATATTTTTATGAAGAACTCAAGTCTTTCAGGCCTAAGGAAGTTCAACATGATATTCTGTCGAAGGCTGGAGCACAACCATACAAACAAAAGTAGAGGCAATATAATCCAAATATTTCCGGTACCATTCTATCTGAAGTTTAGAAAATGTTGGACGCATGGATAATTTTTCCTATCCACCATTCGACGTGGATAGCTAACATTGTTCCCATTCAGAAAAAGAATGGTGAGATCCGCATCTGTGTTGATTTCCGGAACCTGAATCAGTTGTCTCTAAAAGATAACTATCCACTTCTGGTGATGGATCAGGTTCTCCAAACTATCACTGGATCTCTTTCTATGCTTGACGGTTTTTCTGGTTATAATCAGATTGAGGTCAATTCAAGTGATCAGCATAAGACAACTTTTACAACACTGTGGGGCACCTTTGCGTATCACCAAATGTTGTTCGGTCTTATCAATGTCGGTGTGACATTTCAATGGGCTATGGATCTAGCTTTCTATGATGTCATTGGTAAGTTTATTGTGATCTATTTTGATGATCTTACTATCTTTTCTAAAAAGCGTTCAGAGCATTGTCATCATCTGCGACAGATCTTGGAGAGGTGTCGATAGTATGATATTTCACTTAATCCCAAGAAATCAATCTTTGGGGTTACTGAAGGAAAACTCCTTGGTCACGTGGTGTCCAAGGAAGGAATCAAGATTGACTCTGAAAGAGTCAAAGGTATTCAGTCTCTAACTTTACCATCTAGTAAGAAAGGTGTTCACTCTTTCTTCGGAAAGGTAAACTTTCTACGAAGGTTTGTTCCCAACTTTGCAAAGAAAACTCGTCATATTGTGAATATGATGAAGGGATCTTCTACTTTCCATTAGACCACAGAGGGAAAAGTTGTGTTTGATGACATCAAGGATGCTATTTCTCACGCTCCAGTGTTAGTTTTCCTAGACTACACAAAAGATTTCATTATGTATAGTTATGCTTCTGAGCATACACTCTTAGCGATCTTGGTGCAGGAGAATGATGAAGGCTTTGAATATCCAATAGCATTTATTAGTTGTACTCTTCAGGCTTATGAGTTGAAATACTCACAAATGGAGAAGCATGCCTTTTCCATTGTTAAGACAGTCAAGCACTTTAGGTTCTACATACTTAACAGTCATGTCACAGTTTTTGTTCTAGATACAACTGTCAAGTCAATCTTGACGCAGCAGGATTTTAGAACAAAGAGAGGTAATTGGATTGCCAAAATTTAGGAGTATGACATGGATATAAAACCTACCAAGTTGGTACGTGGGCATGGTTTGTGTCATCTTATTGCTGAGAATAACCCTTATGTTGAGTTTTCAGAGTCTGAGGAGGAAGATTCAAGCGTACTTCCAATGGTGTTGTTTGTCAGCACAACTGATGAGTGGTATTCCAACATCGATCATTTTATGACTTACAGAGAGTGTCCTGCTAATTTTTCTTCAAAGGAAAAAAGGACCATCAAGCTTAAATCAACTAACTTTTTCTTGTGGGACAACGGATTGTACAAGTGTGCATTGGATGGTACTTTTTTGTAGTGTGTTGACAAAGAACAACAACAAAAGTTGTTGAAGTCATATCATGATTTGGCATGTGGTGGAAATTTCTCTATGCTGGTGACTGCTCATAAAATCCTAAGAGCAAAGTACTACTAGCCAACTCTTTTTCAAGATGCTTACTCTTGGGTGCATAAGTGCGAGTTGTGTCAGCAGTTTGTTGGCAGGCCTAAGTTGGCAGCTCTGCCATTAAAGCCAGTTGTAATTGAAGAACCTTTCCAGTAGTGGGGAATCAACTTCATTGGTGTAGTTAATCCATCATCATGTGGCGAACACATTTACGTCCTGACTGTAACTGATTATTTCACCAAGTGGGTGGAAGCTATCCCTACTAAGCGTGCTACTTCTAAAGTGGTGTGCAATTTCTTGAAAGAGAACATTATTTCCAAGTTCGGTGTCCTGAATAAGATTGTTGTTGACAACGCATCTGCCTTCTCATCAAGCAAGATCATTGATTTTTGTTTCAAACATGGCATAACCTTGTCACACTCTTCAAACTATTATCCACAAGGGAATGGTCAAGCAGAATCGAGCAACAAAAATTTGGTGACCATCATCCGTAAGCTGGTAGACGAGAATCAACGTCTATGGCACAAGGCTTTGTATGATGCTCTATGGGTGGACATGATAACTCTAAAGTGAGCAATTGGTATGTCACCCTTTCAGCTCTTGTATGGATTGAATGCTGAGATTCCTATAACTCTAGAAATTCCAACTCTCAAGTTGGCTAGAGCCACTGAGAATGAGACTTTCAACAACTCTGTTGATAAACATGTGATGTATCTTTCTGAACTGGAGGAAAAGCGAGTTCAGGTGGCTAATCATATTGTAGAACATCAAGATCAAGTGAATAATTTTTTTGATAGAAAAGCTAAGTCTCATGAATTTCAAGTTGGTGATCTCATTCTCCTTTGGGATAAACAGAGAGAACCAAAAGGTATGCATGGGAAATTTGACTCATTGTGGACGAGACCTTTCACAATTCATTAGTTGCATGGTGAGAATAGTTTTCTGCTAGCATATGGAGATGGAATGCCATTTTCCCTTCCTCACAGTGGGAAACATCTCAAGCACTTTACATAGTAAGGTCACTGGCATTGGTATGTAAATACTTTTTCTTTTAAGTCCTTTGAGTCTTTTTGTCTTTAAGTTGCGTCATCATCGTTGCCTAACTCCAAGCCCAATGGATGGATAAAGGCACTTGAATTTTGGAGTTCTCGTCCCTTCATTCGTTTAGAAGAATGGTTGAAGCTAGATCCCTAGATGGAGCTAGTTGTTATCCCAGAATCTAGTAGCGCTCGTTCCATGGATAACCCCCCTATGAAACTCGTTCATTTCCTAGGTTTGTGAAGTTCAAGCATGCAAAATGAGGCATTTTTTGACCCACCTCAATTTTCATTCCGAAGTCTCAGATAATTAGTTTGAGAATCTCATTATGTTCATCTTGCGAAGACCTTCGAAATGGGTACCTTCACGAGCTCTCACTGTTGATATTTCATGAAAATTGTCTTTGGTGCAGTTGGTGCAAAAAACAGCGCCCTGCTTTTGGAGAGGAAAATTTTCTAGGTGTCAAGTGTAGGGGAAGGGTTTTTCAGTGCCCCTGCACCAAGGTGATTTTATTTTTGGTGTAAAGGTGCTGCTTTTTACACCATTGTACCAATTCTCTAGACTTAGTCATTTTTGGCTAGGGCGCTGATTTTTGGTTAAAGTGCACTTTTCCTTGTTTCGTGCCTTTTATTTCTCCATAATTTAATGAGTGACTTTATTGCATTTATTTCACTAAGAAATCACTCTAAAGTTATTTTAAGTCACTCTACTTCTTATTCATCCTCATTTCACTCATTCTTCTTGCTGGGCGAATTTTTCTCTTCTCCAAAAACGCGTTTTTGAGTTTTTGAGAAAATTTTGAGTTGAGAATTTCGTGGTCATTCTCAAGTACATTTTTATTTCAGTTTCTTCTTCTTATGTCTGCATTTCATTCTATTATTTTTGTAAATGCGTTTTGTTCTATTTTCTCTTGGTTTTTTCCTCAAAAAAAAAATGTGCTCTCTCTCACATTTGCGAGTTGAGTCTTTGTCTCCTTGAAAACTCATTTTTCTCCTTTTACTTGTGTGCTGGTTACTTTCTTTCTCAAACACATTTATCTTTTGTTCATTAGATGCATTTTTTTGAGTTTTTGTGTGAGTTCTAGTTTGATCTTAAAAAAAAAACGTTTTTCTTTCTTTAAAGAAAAGGCATTTTCCTTGTTGTTTCAGCTTGTATTTCCTGCGTTTTTTAGTTTTCCCATCATGCCCTTGTTATTTCAAAATGGTTATTGTAGATAATAACTAGCACTTACACCCCAATGAGGTGCAATTCTTACGCCGATAGGCCAATATACTTTGGCATTATATTATTGTTACCCAATTCTCACCCACGGGCTCAATCAGGTAGGATAATCATGTGATAAAGGTTCGAGAAGGCCAAATGGAGCATTCAGATAGGGGGATAGGTCAGGCATCTGATGAAATTTCATAGGGGAGCTCAGTTGAAAAGCATGCCTTAGTCAATTTAACATATTTTTCCTTTAAGGAGAAATTCGGAAAGACCCTCCTACTATCTGGCCGACTAACAGCTTTGATACTCTCTGTTTTGAACAAGTCGTTGTGACCTAGTCTTTGTCTGGCCGAACGCGTCACTGTGGAGCCTATCGCTATAACTGGAGGGGTTCAGTATGATCTCTTACCACGTGGATCCCTTTGGCCGATAGGTCGCTCAATCATCATTCGGCGAGACTCACGGCGACCGCGGTCTTCGGGAAGACTTGAGGCTTTCGCTGAGATGTCTCGGCGATTAAAGGGGTCTCCCCGAAACAAAATCAGAGCTCGGCAAGAGGAAAAAGGGCCTGACGAGGGGTCTCGGCAGGATGTTTCTATTGTCTCGGCGACCGTGAAGGATCCTTGTCAGCATAACAATCGCCTTGTCACGACAACTTAAAATGCATTAAGCTTTTGGTATAGCGAATGCAATCTATGTGAGGTCTCCTCGACAGATGGAAGCTACAGCGACATACTTGGGACAGGTAGTCTCATCGGTGGGAGATGCATTATGTCTCAACGACCCGAGAGTGGTTGAGGTCTTTCGGGATAACAGGATGCATTCGGTATGATGTCTTGCCGACAGTGGAATGTCACGGCGATGGAAAACAGATGGACTCGTCAGCAAGATAAGGCATGTGTCTCGGCGACTGAAACATGTATCGCTATGACTGGAGGTGCTCGGTATGAAGTCTGGCCGACAAGCCAAAGTCCCAATGAAAGGGGAAGTCTATAAGAGGTCTTGGCGACTCGGGGGTGCTATAGCGACAAGCGGGGCTCGGCAAAGGTTTTTTCCTTCGGCAAGGTGTCTTGCCGAAGGATGAGGGTCACACCGACTGGAAACTTCGAGGTAGGTAAAGGAGCTCGCTAAGAGGTCTTAGTGAAGACATATGGTCTCGCCGACTGAATGGAGGGGGCCTCGATATGATTGTCTTCGGCAGGAGTCTTGTCGATACCAGGATGGGCTCACCAAAAGTTTCAAGGCTCGACATAAGGTCCTACTGAATCAGTGCCAGTCTTTCGGAAAGATGAGAAGAGCTCAGAAAGAATGCAGGGGTTCGGCGTGGGTCTCAGTGAAGCAAAAAGAAGCTCACCAAGAGGGAAAGACCTCGGTGTGAGGTCTAGGTGAAGTTAGAACGTCTCGCCGAAAGTATGAAGGGCTCGGTAGACCAAAATGTGTCGGGGTGACATCGGCAAACTCTTGCCGATACGGTTTGTAATATCAAATTCCCTGAGACTTCGAGAGGAGGCTGTACATTCAATGTGATGACTTATCGATGAGCGCTTGTCTTGGCGACCATAGAGGCAACGTCTGTATTAGATCTGAAGCTCAATAAAGGCTCTCAGCGATAGCGCCATGATATGCCGATAAGTTGCAAGGAACAAAATTGCATCAGTGAGACACTTTTAGTGTCTCGCCGAGATGCAATTCTTTTTAGAAAGGGCTTTGACCACCCGCCGAGCCTGCGTGGGAAATGTTCGACCAACCATGAGGAGCTGAGACGAATCGTGGCAGTCTGGTCAAAGCATAGAATGCCAACACAGGAGGAATGCAACCCAAATCATGATGAACTCAGTAGCATTCAAGGCGTTTGGCCGAGGAGCTTCGCGAAGACACGAGGACAGAGGAATGAATGTGGTGGTTGCAGAAAGATCAGAGGACTTCTTCGAGAATGTTTCTTCACCGACACCAACAATAGGGACACGCAGGGATGCAACATTAAATTCGATCAAAAGATCTATGGGAGATCTTTTCTGAGCCCGATATTTTTGTAAGCCCTAAGGGGCCGAGATCTTTTCTGTATATAAGGAATTTTATGCCTTTTTGTAAGCAGTTCAGATGTATGCTCTTCTGAGGTCTGTGACCCTTTTGAAGTCCTCTCTCAGACTAGCAGGCTTCTGTAATTCAACTTGAAACATAATATACAAAATTTGCCTTGGTTACCATTGATGGTCCATCTTTTGCCTTCTGATTCTTGTGAAGTATTGTGCATTCTTTTTGATTCAGTGAGCTACTTAGTGAAATTTTCTCTTTCCTTATAGCTTTTGTTTCATGTCATTCCTTTCTTTGCAGAAGTAGTATCATGTAGGTTTCTAACTGTGTTTACTCAATCTTGCACATGATCTTCTATTTTGTGAAAATCTACCTTTCCTTCTTGAAGCTCATGGGCATGTCAAACTTGTTTGAATGTGTGATCTACAGGATCTTGTTGTGCAGTCCCATGGTTGTCACCAGTATTCAGGTGTAGCTCGAGTATCTCATTGTTCCTGTCATTTCGGTGCATCACCTTAGAGTTTAGTTTTCATTTTTACGTATTATCTCTCTCCCTTTTCCTTCAAAAAATCAGTAGTGTTAGGTGACACCAAAGGAAGCCGGCCTTCTCCAGAGGTTCATTTCAATTATAGGTGACCCACAGCCTTGAGATGATCCCATGTTGCTCTAGAATGCTCAATTTTTTGTAAACTTTGCACAGGGTGCGATTCTAGGTGATAACAATTATGAGCATGTAGAAATGGTGTATGTTTTTTTTTTGGCGACAAGCTTTTGTGATCTTTGTGATTTGTCTTCAAGACCTGTACAACGAAAGAAATGGGATGGTTAGGTGTGTAGATTAGGTTTTGGTGGTGTATGTTTTTTTTTAAAGTTTGAATTGTGTAATGATTTGTAAGTGCTCGGAGGAAAGTTTTGCAAGACAAAAATTTGTAACAATAGAATTGATGCACCATGGAAATTTGGGAGAGATATCAAATAGATAGGAATGAGAGTTGCGTACCTTGTTTTACGAGAGCCATAGTTGTTTTAAGCGGGCCTTCTCTCATTTCCTTATGATTGTGTATGGATTGGTTTGCATTTTGGAGTATCTTTCAAAAGAGAATGGTGGGTGAACGCGAAGATCGTTTAAAAATTTAACTCTAGATATGGCTATAAATGTTAGTCCCTGCCTATCTATTTTACCAATATCAATTGTTGCTTTTTGCAGTGTTAGGCCTTGAGATTTGTGTATGGTAATAGCCCATGCCATCGTGAGTGGTCTCTACCTTTTATTTCCTAGGGAAACAGGTATTATCAGTATACTCTTGGGGTCATGCTCATTCCATGGTGGCCCGCTATAGCTATTGAACCTTGTTACAACATACATGGGAGCATCTGGCAGTTTGGAACCAGGGCTATAAATGATTTCAACAACCTTTCCAAGAGCTCCATTCACTAGTCTTGCTTGTGTCCATATGTTGTATGTGAGCATGATGTGTTTCCCTTTACAAAGCAATACTTCTTTTTCAAGTTGTTCATTGTTAGCTGCATTATTTATTTCATACCTAGCTCTTGTCGCAACACTTATTGCAATTGGACAGTTCAATGATTTTAACATGCTTCTGTTATGTAGCCAAACTAAATCATTGGTATTAAACAAGTGCATTGAACTATCAAACTCTTCTTTTTCTCTTGATGTCAGTTGCTTGTTGGTGCGTGTCATTAAAAGTTGCCAATTTTCTCTTGTTTTTTCCTCATAAGAAAAATGTGCTCTCTCTCTCTCTCATTTGTGAGCTGAATCTTTCTCACCTTGAAAATGTGTTTTTCTCATTTTACTTGCATGCTGGTTACTTTATTTCTCAAACACGTTTATCTTTTGTTCATTAGATGCGTTTTGTTTGAGTTTGTGTGTGAGTTCTAGTTTGATCTTAAAAAAAAACATTTTTCTTTCTTTAAAGAAAATTCGTTTTCCTTTTGCTTGTTGTTTCAACTTGTATTTGCTGCTTTTTTTAGCTTTCCCATCATGCCCTTGTTATTTCAAAATGGTTTTTGTAAATAATAATAACCTATCTATGCAAGACATTTTGTTTTGGGATTATTTGCAGATCAAGTGCCATAGCGGTGAAATTTTATGCCATTTCTTTGACTTCATTTTCTATTTGATTTGAAAAATTAACAAATAGAGGCTCAGGCGGGGTTTTCAAGTCCATTTACACTTCATTATTTTTCCAAAAAATGCTAGGGTGGTGAAAATGTATGCCTTGACACCTGAATTTATTTCAAATTTTCACAGTTGGTGCACAGGCGCTAAATTTCACCGCCATTACACCAACTTTAACTCCAAACCAAAAAGTTTCTAAGTGTTGGGTACAGGGGCACTGTTTTTCAGCACCACTACATCAAGTGACTTGCCTTTAAGTACAAGGGCGTTGATTTTCGACACCCTTACACTTTTTTCTGCTTTTTCCCAAAAACCTTCAAAACTTGCCAGTTTCACGTCGTTTCTCATTCCTTCCATTTTGTTCATCATTTTGCATGTCTCAAAATTCGTTCCATGCTTGTTTGACCTTGTCACTCATTGCACACATCCCAATGTTTATTTTCAATTGACTCTTGTTGATTCATAACTTGCAGCTCTTTCTTAGGTTTCATCCAGTGATCTTCAGAGGTGTACTTTTGATCTAGTTATCTTCTCATGATTTCCAAAAGACCTATGTTATCTTCAAGAGCTTGAAGAAAAATGAAATACAAGTACATAGGTGTGTTTCCACCTACAGTGGTCGAGTCAAAAGTTGATGAAATAAAGGACACTGAAGTTGGTTACCAAGACCTTGAAGACTTCGTCAAGAGAACTAACAAGAAACCTCTTGAAGAGAATTTGAGGGCAATTGTACACAACAATCTACACTTGGTGTCTTCATTTCCTACCTCTACTCATAACACTGAATTTATTCTCTAGGTGGCATCATTGTACATCCGAGAAACCAAAAGAGTGAAAGATGCTTCTGGACATGAGATCATGAGACTAGATCTATATTTCTTTGACATCAATTTCAAAGTTCCACATATGGAGCAGTATACAGAGATCTCTATGCAGCCTACACAAGAGGTCTTCGATGCTGATACTAATAAAGCTAAGACTCTGATAAAAAATCAATGGTTGAAAGAACCCAGACACTTAGTATCTAGATTGCCAAAAAGCCTTCCATGTAGTAATTTCAAGGAGGAGGTTAGAGATATAATCACCCTGTTGAGCAGAGTCAATTGTTTTCTGTAATCTTCTCACTTTCATGATTGGATGTATGAGTACATTTAGATTATACAGAGGAAGAAGGCTCACATTGAATGGGGGAAGAAAATCATTGATGAGATCCATGAGCAGCTGATCAGTGTGCCCACCACTCTAAAGTTCTACATGAATTCTTATTTGGTGTACGCAGTAGCCATGATGAGGCAATTTCCAGGTCTTTCCACAAGAGGTAGTAGACACACCAAACCAATGTACAAATTATTTTATCAGTTGGAGCTTAGAGAGAGCCTTCATCATTTCAGGAGGGTTACAGATGCTTTCTTTGCACCTTTGTTGTATAGCTTTGATCCAACTCTTGAGAGAAAGAGAGTATCATATGAGGCGTACAAGGTGGTAAGTAAGGTTGGATGCTCATTTTTTCAATTCCCAATCTTTACTTACATGAGAGTAGGATGTTATAATGGATGTCCTTATATGCTGCCGAGGTATCCTTCAGATAAATGGGTTCTCATGGAGTTATGTAGACATATTATCTCAGTGCATAAGGAATGACAGGATATTTAGAAACCAGGCTTCAAGTTTCTACTGAAAATTGGCAGGTATACCATCAGAAGTGTGCAGAAGGCCAAATCAGTGTATGCAAAAATGCAGATCATGACAATCAGAACCTATAGACATAGGTTTAGTTTTGATTATTAGAATATGAAGCAAAGATTGAAAAAAGGAAATCAACATAAGTACCGATTTGAAGACATCTGGGCCGATTGTAGAGATGAAGAAGCTATCCACAAGATGGACTATTGCAGGTTGACCATTCAATAGATCAAGGATCTTGATGTTGCTGATTTACCAAAGGAGTTCATAGATCTTGGTGACATCATGAACGTTGTGTATGATGAACAGGAGGTTTATAGGAGACCCTTGCCTGCAATTTAATGGTCAAAGAGGGAGTGCACTTCCATCAGAGAAAGGTTGCAGCCAATTTTGGCTAACATTTCAAAGTGGCTAGATAAGCATGGTTTTGAGATGAAGACCTTCAGAACGGAATCGGAAGGTGAAGATTCAGAAATAGAAGCTAGTAAAAAATGTGAACTTCACACCAAAAATAAACAGGCAGCCATTCCTTCCTCTTCTCAAAGAGGGCTAAGGATAAAGTTCACAATTGGAAAGAAGGACACACATACTATCCCTGAAGAAGAGACAACAAAATATGAACCATCTCGCAGCAAAGGAAAGACACCTGTTTCCGAAGAGATAGATTTCGATGAAGAAAATTCAGGTGCTGAATCAATTGATGAAGAAGATTAAGATGAAACAGACTGATGAAGAAGATGATTTTGAAGATGCACAAGAGTCTGAAGGTGATCTAGAAGGTAAGTAGGAGTTAGAGGATCAAGAGGTTTCTCAATAGGAACTCGGGCTTGATGATGAACAAATTTTATCTCCACATGAAAATGTTGTTGAAGATCTTCCACGAACGTCATCGCCTATAATTTCAAGTGTTCCTCGTAAACCTCTGAATCCAAACACTCCTCCTCCACCTATTCAATCATCACCTATTCCTACATCCACAGTACCTACAGTGATCATTTCATCACCCCCTATAGCATCGACCATGCTTGATACTCCTTCCATCACAAGCATATGCACGGTTGACATATTGTCAAGTCCTCCATCATCCATTCCTAGTTTTTCATCACCATCTTATGATATCACTTCATAGACTGAATTTGATAGGTTCATGAGTGAATCTATGCATACTCAACTTGAGGTACCAACTTTTGGAGTTGTCATGACAAACACCACACCTATTGTCTCTCTACCACATATTCCTGAAGAAGTGCCAGTGACGAGAGAATTGTCAGTGAATAAGGAGGCTTACACATCATCTCTTCCCCCTTGGTTAGTATCTCAAGTGTCTATGTGTAAGAAGCAGATGATCTCTCTAGAAGAGCTTGACCTTGAAGAGATAGCTCCTCCAAAAGCTAAGGGGAAGAAAAAATCCAAGGTGTACTCACAAATTCAAGTTGACAAGGCTAGACAAAAATATGCAGAGATTGGCATACCACCTCAAGAGGAGGGTGATGTCAACATGGAGGACTACACCGTCACAAGATTTCAACTTGGTAAGGCCACCAATGCAAGTGCAAAGGAAGATGCACAAGTGACATTGAATATATTGACAGGCAGGTTGGAGAAGATGGAGCAAGTTCGAGATGCCTATAAATAGAAAGTAGAGCATTATGCTGTTGTTTTAAGGAGGCTTGCAGGATCTTCTAGTAGTGCACAACCATTGGTGATGATTAGTGTCGAGGACCCAGTTGTGAAGAAATCTAATTTTTTTCCCTCAACAGTAAAAGTGTTGTATGATTTTGTTCGTAAGATCGTGGAGCATGGTTCTTAGATCATAATTGTTGCTGATGAGAGAGCTACATAGATTTCCAAGCTCAAGTTGGAGCTTGATAAAGAAGAAGGTGTTCCATCCAAAGAGTGAAAACAGATGGAAAAATTCCTATTATTGTGGACACATATGAAACAGGTAAAGCTTAGTCAATTGGTGGAAGCCAGGGTCATTCTTGACAAAGAAAAGTATGTAAAAGTAAGAGTCACTGAAGCATCGCATTCAAGTTATCAAATCTCTTGTAGAGGACCTCCACCAAGTATAGGAATATGTCGAAGGGAATCACACAATCCTTGAAAAAGAGATTAAGGAGTTACTAGGATAGCTCCTTGAGGAAAACCAAATCTTCCTTCTAGCTACAGAACTTTCAAGGATCTTCAAAGAGGCTATCATGAAGCTAGTAGAGAGTGAAAATTTCTTAGATGCATCTATGAACATCATTTGTGATAACAGACTTACCATTGACAACCTTAAGACGCATCTTGAAAGGTGCAAAAAGGTTAACTCATCCGCCATGAGATCTATCACGAGGATTCACACCATTGTGGATTACACTGTCGGTCAGAATGAGACATTCATGGAGGAGACTAGGAAGAGATATGAAGAATTTCATGCCCAAGCTAGGGACCATGAAGATTCCTGATCTCCAGAGTTAGATCTTTTTGATGAATCCTTTTATGCATCTTGTAGATCTTTTTGATGAATCCTTTTATGCATCTTGTAAATATTTTTTGACATCTTAGATGTCTTTTTGTAAAATGTAATTGCACCAAAATTTTGAGATGTAATTTCATTAAGAAAAATTACACTTTGACTTTGGTCAAAGTTAGGTGAGATTTCCTAAAATCACTCACCTGATTTCCTTAATTTTCTCAACTAATTCCTAATTTTTCTCATCCCTCTTTCTATAAATATGAGGGATTCCTTTTGTAATAGCTTACCTTTAGTTTTTGCAACGAAGTGCTACTCATTTTGCAAAAAAATTTGAAACTTTGTGTTCACGCTTTGTGAATCTAAATCTGATCAATAAAGGAAGGAGTTGCATACCAAACTTTGTGTTGGATCAATTGTCTCTTGAATTTGGTTAAGATTGTTGGTGATTAGTTTATGAAATCTGAAGGACTTCAAGTGATTCTTGTAGACTTTTTGTTGCATTTCTAACTTGGATTTTTGCTTTGCGTTTTAATGCTTTTGGTTGAAGGATATACAAGACTTTGAGCTTGTAATCTCTCATGTTGTTCGAAGGAATTGTTGCATATAAAAAGACTTTGTGTTTCTAATGCGATAAACTCTATTGTTCTCACAGATCTGCTGTTGAAAAGGCTACGAAATGACTTTGTGCCTTCGTGAGCCTTACTTGTTTCCATTTTACTTTTTGTTATAATCTTATCTGATATCTCTAAGTTGTGCTTTGTCAAGATAGGGAATCAATTGTATTGCTTTTGGTAAGTTTCTAGTATTGTGAATCAAGAATGTTTTCAGCTGTGAAACATTACCCACATCTTCTCTGAAAAAATATAGAAGGATTAATGCAACACACACCCCCAACTTCATAAATATTGTAAATATTATGTAAATACTCTAGTTTGTTCACTTAGTAGTGCTAACAGTAAAAGGGTGGCTCCCCTTGTTGAGAGGAGAGATTGAATCTCACGTGACTGTGGGTGAATCCAAGGTTGTGTAATCTGTCGAAAGTTGATTACATAATTTTCACCCAACAATGTTCTCATTCATCTAGTTGATGCTTGATGGAAAACAACACTTGGACTGGGGGCAAATCATTTCAGAAAATATTCATGATTAGCTCCTCAAGGTGACACAAACCAAGACATTTTATATGTCTTCTTATGTTATATATTGTGCAACAAGGACTATAAGATTTATTGGATTAACACTGTAGGGTCAATGGAAGAAGGCCCAGATCAATAGAAGGTCTGGGAACACTGTGACTAGCTGGAGCTCAAGGAATCAGAGAAGCATTTCAAAAGGGTAAATGATGCTTTCTTATGTGTGGTTATAAATTAGTTCATAGGGGACATAGGTTTCAGATTGTTCCAGGAAGCCATGGGATTCATTCAAGAATGGGGATACTGGTACATTCAATACCCCAAGTCAACATATTTTAGATTATTTGGTTTTGATGGTCATCTGTTTAAGTTGCCAAGATGTTGTGGCAATAGGTAGGTTTTGATGGAATTTGCTAGGCAAGCTACAAAGGTGAATGCATTTTTCTCTTCCCAACACAAGACTGTTGCACATGGTTTTCCCTGACAATTGGGGTTTTATTCTTGTTCCTCATCGATCATGGCCAAAAAAACAAATGAGGTATTTCAGTCTCTGAATTTCCAACAACATTCTTCTAGAAAGAATTTTGATCCTAAGAATAAGATGCATGTGCTTTATCCTACTCACTTTACTCATCATGTTCCTCTTCTTGAGGATTTTTGGGAAAACCTCCAAGATCAATTTGAGGTAAGAAAAATAGGCTATGAGAGGTTGACAATCCCCCATATGAGGTATTTTGACATTAAAACTGATATACTTGATGATACTACGGATGATGGGATCACTCTTGATCCCCAGTATGATATTGATCAAGTAGGTACATAGGTCTTGCCACCTATCAATTGGGAAGAGAAAGAGGAGACCAAGATTGGAAAGTGTCATGAGTAGTGGTAAATAGGAGTTTGAAATGGATAGATCTCTAGTTGAAACAACCAAGGGGTAGAGTGACAAAGAAAATAGGTCCTAGTAGTGAACCCACTTCATCAGCAGAGACCATAAAGTATAAAAGACTAGAGAAAGGTGTTGCAACGGTAGAGGTAACCATTGAAAAGCATTCACAAACTGAAGAGGAGATCTCACTGCAAAAACTTGATGATGCTTTGTGTAAAGAAAAGGTTACCTATGAGGCGGCCACTGCAGGTGTAACTACGGGTTTTGTTGTTGTAACTTTGTCTGTTGTTCACCTTGGTGAGGAGAGTTCTGTAGAGAGGCAAGTTGTTGCTCCCCCACAAGCTAAGGAAAGTACTCCTACCATGCCATCAACTTCAGAAGCACCAATCATTGGAGAAGAAGAGAAGGTTGAGGTAAACATTCAAGACATCTCCTCATATTCCAAAAGGACTCCATCGCAAGAGGAAGAAGCACTTGAGTGGGAAGAGTATTTGAAGAAAGTTGAAGAAGAATCAGGAGAGGAAGGAGTTGAATTTGAAGTTGGCAGCCTACATAATGCTGATGCAGAACTGAATGATGTGTTATCAGAGAAGGAACAATGAGAATTAATGGAAGGTGCTCAAAATTTAGCTGATGAACGAGTTGCCCAAGAAAAAGAAGAAGAAATAAAGAAGACTAAGGAGTTAGCTCGGGAGGTGGAAAAAGTTGAGGCACTAAAGAAGAAAGAAGATGAGGCCCGTGAATTAGAAAGGAAAGTTGCACAAGAGAAGGATATAGAAGAAGAGAACAAAGCTAAGGAATTAGAGCAGCAAAGGCTAAGAGATGAAGAAGAGGCTGCTAAGAAAGAGGAGGAAATAAGAAAGATAGAGGAAATCAAAACTGAAACTGAGAGAATTGAATAGGGGAGGTTGCAAAAGGAATAGGAAGATTTGTAGAACACTTCTCAGAGGACTGTTGGGAAAATTGCTTCTACACCTCCATTTTCCACACCTCCAAAGATTTAACAGGTGACCACTCAGCTAGCCACGCCCACTTGGTTAAAGTTGAATTTAGAGAAAAGGCAGCAAGTACAAGCCCAACCAATGAATTGGGATGACATGAGGGTAGAAATTGACAAGGTAAAAGGGAAGAAGAAGGCACATGCAGTGCATTCGACCAAGTTAAATGATGAAGGGGATTTAGTAGCTGAGACTGCTTCTCCAATTGTTGATAAGGACGATAGAGAATTGCTCCTTGAAGATTATCAGATAAGTAGTGTTAATTTGGGGAAGCATACTAGAAATCAGCAGATAAATTTAATTTACATTGTTGCTAATACCACCAAGTCTAGGCCGATTAAAGACAAGCAAGAGGGTATTTGCAGGATCATCATGGAAAAAACAAGCCCTTAAGTGGGGAAAAATTTAGAAAAATCAGAGTTAGGCAACTTGACATAAAAATTTGAATAAGTTATCTATATTATTTCAAAAATATGTAAGAATAGAATCTGTAGCAAATTTAATGTAGTTTCTAAACTACTATGTTTATTTATTTTTAAATCTATTTGGTGAAAATTTGAAATTTCAATGCAGTAGTACTTAAATTTTAGGGAAAAAATAAGAAGGTTTCTGTCTGGCCACCCTAACCACAATAAAATGATAATATTTTTTTATAAGTTTAGATATAAGTAGAGGATTCATGTCCCGATGTGATACATATTTTTTTGTAATTTTTTTCCAAGTAAATAATTAATTATGATTTTTTTATTACAACTTTTAAAAAATATAAAAACTTGTATGTCTAACCACCTTAACTTGGTGAAAACTTCATGAAATTCATTTTTTTTAATCCTATAGTATGCGAAGCAAAGAATGTGATGCATGTTTCAGATTTAAAAAATGTGATACCATATGAAAGCAATAGAGGTTTTTCAACCAGCATATTAATTAGGACTTTAGTCATAATTCAAATAGAAAATGAATAATAATTATTTATTAAATTCAAAGTAAAGCATAATTTATATTGGTGGAAAGCTAAAAATATCCTTTAAAAACCCTTTTCGTTTGATCAATTTTGGGTAAAAAAAATTCGTCAGCCACATACCCATCATATCACCACTTTTTGGCCCATCATGATCCTACACATACCCAAGCCAAAGATGAGTTGAAGGATCAAGTTGGTAAGATGAAAGATTTCTTAAAAGAATTGATGTCATCTACTCCTGAGCAGCCTACACCATCTACGATTCCCGTTTTGATGAGCAGAAAAGAAGTAGATGGTTTGACAAAGATGAAAAATAAAGCTACCTAGATTGACAATTAGCTTAACACCTTCAAATCGGATAAGAATAAATTATTTGATGAAGGTTTTAAGTATTATTTTAGAGGGCTTAAATTAATCAAAACAATAGAAGAATCTATGAAGAAATGGTGGGCAAAAGAGGAAAATCTCAGGGAATACTTGGGAAAGCTCAGAGCAATTAACAAAATGACTGAGGAAGAGATGGTACAGTCTCAGATTCTAGGTGATCAGGATTCTGGATATATTATAAAGGAAATTCATATATCTTATTTTAAGTCAGAAAATCTTATTCAACACTGGATAATCATGCTTAACAATTTCCGTGAGGTATTTGAACACACGGGTGTGTTTGAGGAGCTTGTTTCAAGATTTATTGATAAGTGTTTACCTTCAAACTAGAGGCTTGAATCCTTGGGAGATATAAAGGATGCATGGGAAGAATGACTGGATAAAATGCTGAAAGGAGATACTACCAAATCGCCACTCTTGGATAAATTGTTGGAGCTTAGATGTGACTTACGTTAGGCAACCAAGGATGTTGGCCAAATGAAAGTAACTGTTGATGTCGTGGAACATAAGTTTGAAGAATCAAGATTTAAGGTTGATTGGATTGACAGACCAGATGATGACACCATAAAATAGTTGTTTGCTAACTATGATGAATACCATAAGCCCCAACATAAAGGTGATCAATAAAAGTTATTTTAATTATCTTTTTGACAACGACAATATCTTTTTGGGCAGATTCTGAGTAAAGGAACAACCAAGCAACAAAGCTGACAAGTCAAGGGTAACTCACAGTAGTTGGCAGGGATCTAAGTGATGACTGGGAGTCTATATTTTGATTGAAGGAGCAGCTGGCACACTTGTTCAGCTTCAGAAATTGCAAGGGAGACAAACACTGGAGTCATCTGAGTGTCCCTACATTTTTTGATCTGGAGCCCTGAATTGTGGATCTTAATGTTTTTTATGAGAGGAATTAGTATTGAATTGGTCTATATGTAGAATTTCTCTCCATTTTGTAAAGGTCAGCTAATTGAAGGGAATATTAGCTGCCTAAAGAGAAATCTAGGATAGTTCTTTATAGTCTTTTTAGAAGTTCTTATAGTTTTATGCAAAGATACTCAAAACATTTTACAAGTTTTAATACAGTTTATGTTATGATTCAAAAGTTTATTAGTTTAATGGTAATGTTGATGAACAATAGTCATTCGTATGCTAGTGAGTTTTGCTATGCATAAATGTCTCTCATTTGATGAAAATAATAGAAGATTATGAATCTGAGACTATTTCATTGAGTTATTTGTGAATGAGATCTCTTTATGTTTATTGATCTATGAATTCTAGTAATCAGCTAGTGATATGTTCTTGTTTGAAAATGAAGTTTTAAAAAAAAAGTGATGAGGAATGGTTGTACGTCTTGAAATATGCACTATGGATGAATGCAATAGTATAGGTTATTCTATGGATTGCATCATCTTATGGTTTTAGTTATTAAAAGGAAATGCTCATTATGAAGTTCATATGTATGAATTAAAAGAAATCTCTATCTATGTTTTGTTGTCCTCAGCTTTGTTCTATCTTTTGTTGTTTATTTACACCCCCCAAACATCAGATTAATTTGTATTATGCAGTTTGTAACCCTTTACTAGCAAGCCCCTTGAACATTACAGTTGCATAGGCCACTGAACGACATCAGCGGAGTTGAGAACCAACTACAGAGACCTTGGAAGATGGGTAGTTTATATTGTCTTTTTCAGGAGAAGTAGAGTAGTAATATTCTATTTTAACGTTGTTGTGTTATTTTTGACCATCAACATCCACCAAGTGGCATGAATTTTTTTTTTTTGGAGAAATGATCAACAATATGACTAGTCATGAAACATCTACATCAATGAAAAGGTAAACCATCATAATCTAACATCTTCTTCTAACACCCATCAACAATTTTGAGAGAGATATTCTTTAATAGATTCTTTGAGGTATCGATCTCCACCAACATGCAATAATATGTAGTATGCAAATAATTTGATGAACCCTCATCAACTTCCAAAAACTTTCCCAATGAATTACCCATAACTTCAAAACAAGAATCAAACCAGAATTGAAGTGGAAGATTTGGGAGTCTTATCCAAATTGGAATGGATACAAATGATTTAGAGGTGGGGTTGAAAGCAAGATACCAAGGTTTCAGCATAAGAAAATGCTCCTCATAGCTCCATTAATAATCACAAAGAACTATGTGGTGATCTTGAACATTGTCGAAAACCACCACAAAAAACCCTCATGCACATGGGTATATTTGGAGATCACCATCCAAAATTGTTCTCCATGTTTTTGAAATACATTTATTAAGCTTGGAGAGGCTTGACCAAAACCTTTGAACCTTCCAATCAGACCATTCTTTGCAAAAATACTTCATTATCAACAACCTCGCCCATTATTTCCTTACCAAAAACCACTATAGGGGAGGCACTCACACATTGAAGGGGTTAAACCAAGCAATGGAGCCAAGGATCACTCACAACAATCCCATTTCTCCCCGCCATAGATAAATTTGACACACCATTGTCCATCCCCAACAAGGCTAAGCACCCAACACTTACTTGCATTGAGTTTCTACAACATTCATCTATGATCATTTTTGGCAAGATCAAGCTCTCCATGAATTTTACTAGATTCCCTAGTGATGGTAGGCAAGCACAGTGGTGGCATGGTAGTAGAGGGGCTTAAGTTAAAACTTAGTAATTTCAATATTCTTTATTTTAATTTTTTATTTAATTTAAGGCATAATTAATATTATGTTTATTATTAAATATATAAATTATGACTATCAAATTTAAGTTAAGGATTCTTTTTTTTGCTAGATAAGTGCTATCATGGGGACAGCTCCCTTTTCATTAATTACCAAACAAAAAAATAAATAGGAAACAAGCCATCTACTGGCCCTTCAAGTGTAATACATGCATGAGGCGTTCAGAGAAGGCAATGATCCTCTCAATTTGAGAAGGGGAGAACAAGTCCCCATTCTCACTTACATAGTAACTGAATGTCTCCAATTTTTTCCCAAACAAGCCTTTCCGGTATAGTGAGAGGGCTTGAGAAGAGACATTCTTTCTCTTCATAGTTGCAGCCTTGAAAATGCCAGCAATCCATCCCGCACTTGGTTTCTTGTCTACAACGGTTGTTAGATTTATCATGCATTAGCTAATAATTAATTACTCTTTGATTGATTATTAGTCTAATTTATTCTCATGCACTTAAGCTAAACTTAGAAGTTCTTTTATGCTTTTATTAGTTGAGTTAATATTAGATCATTTTGTCTCATCTCATGTGATGTTGACACTCATCGTGATCTGATCCCTTTCTCATTTAGGGTTTTTCTCTTATAAGAACTCAACCCTCATTGTAATTATTATCTCAGTTTTTCATATCTTTTGACAATCCCTTGCTTCCATAGCTTTTTCTTGTTAAGGAATATTACATATATTGTTTACAGATCTCTTGCATGGAAGGTGTATTTTTTTTTTGTTTGATCCTATGGCTTGTGGTTTTGTGCTTGTTTCACAATTCTAACATCGTATCAGAGCGTGGATTCAAGGAACCCCTTCTCAATTTATGAGGTTTTTTTTCTTCAACAAGGATTATAGGCTTCAAATCTGAATCTCCTTTTCTTTTTTTACAAATTTTTGGAGGTGGGTGAATTTTTGGAGCACTTTGGTGCAAAATGGACCTTTCCATTACATTTGAAGTGGCAAAAAACCTAAAGATCGACTATTGTTTCATGAAAATATAGAAAAGTATTTTTGGAGGCAAAATTTTTGGGCACATTTTACGAGGTAACAAATTTGTACGGTGGTATGGAATCCATATAGCATATGGAACCGTATAGCATACAACAGTGCCATTAATTGTTGGCTGGAAAAATTCACGTGGGGTTTCTTAAAAAAAAATTGTAGGTTTCAATTTTTTTGCAAAAGCTTTCGAAGTTTGATTTTTAAAACAAAAAGAATTTTTTAATCAAATATCTGCAACATTTTTCTTGAAATGATAGCAAAAGAATATTCCTAGTATATTTTTAATGATGTCAACATGATGTCACGATGATGTCATCCATACAAATGGTTTGCATGTCCCCTTCAAGACCCCATTATGCCCTAAAAGAGGTCTTTTTTTTTCTTTTGGTCATAACTTGGGCATAGAATGTTGGACTTTTGCAAACAAGATATCATCCAAAAGGTAGTTTCGCCAACTTTCCATTGGTGTGGATCTAATCGCCAATTTTTTTATGTTGGTACATTCTACAACCTGTTGAAGTCAGAGGTACTATTTTCAGTCCCGAGCTTGTAACTTTTGACCAGTTTCTTCATTTTTCACAATTCCAACGACATTGGAACCGTCTCTCAGAGATATTCAATTCCATCCATGCGATTTTTCCAAATTGTTCTCCAAGTACATTTTATTTATATTTTTGTGTTTTTGCACTTTGGTGAATTACTTGGACATTTTAGCTCATGGGAACTTTTTTGTTATGTGAGATGACTTTTTTTTGGCTGTTCTATATGTATTTTCAGTATTCTATCCTATTTGGGCATTAAAGACATGTTTTTCATGCACATTCTTATTTTTTAGATGCATTGAGATAAAGTGCCATTCTGGTGTATACTTTTTTGTGGATTTTGCACATCCTATTGTGCCTTTTGTATTCACACTATGATATAAAGTGCCATGGGGGGGTTGATGTTTTCCTTTGGTTTGTCATCATACCTTTGTCAAGTGAGTGTCCCTTCCATGACAATAGTGAATCCCGGTGATTCTTGCCTCATGCGTGTGTGTCTTAGTTTGCATGTACCCTTTTATTTGTAGGTTGTTTCTCCTACATGCATTTCTTGGTTTCACACAGTTTCAATGTACTTATCACAACTCTCACTTTTCAACATTATGGGGGTTTTATACTTTTGGTGCTAATGCTTCCTTGGTTTCATGTTTGAGTGATCTACATATCTAGTTCTTATTCTTATGTACTAGTCGGATGTAGCGTGTAACCCTACATTTCAGTGAGATGGATCATTTACCATATGGACACTCTTGCATTCCTATTTTTGGATGTTCTTCATTTCATCACTCTATCAGTCATCTTCGATTCCGGTCTACAACTTTGTGCTTCTGTGATGTTCTACATGTTCCTATTGTTTAAAACATTGTCTTGTTTGGAGGCTTCTTCAGTCCTTCACTTAGCTTTCATCTCTTTTTGGAGTGGAGTTTTTCCCATAAGGTTTTCTATATTTCTCTTCATTATAGAGATCTTTTTATTTGTCCATGGGTAGCTCATCTGGCCTTGTTTTGTCGAGACCCATCATACATTCTCTTTGTAGGGTTTTTAGCTACTCCCTAAGTTCATCTTAAGGGGGGGTGTTAGAGTTATCATGGATTAGCTAATAATTAATTACTATTTAATTGATTATTAGTGTAATTTATTTTCATGCACTTAAGTTAAACTTAGGAGTTCTTTTATGCTTTTATTAGTTGAGTTAATATCATATCATTTTGTCTCATCTAATGTGATGTTGTCACTTGTCATGATCTGATCCCTTTCTCATTTAGGGTTTTGATCTTATAAGCACTCAACCCTCATTGTAATTATTATCTTGAGCTTTCATATATTTTGATAGTCTCTTGCTTCTATATCTTTTTCTTATTGAGGAATATTGAATATATTGTTTGCAGATCTCTTGCATGGAAGGTGTATTTTCTTGTTGTTTGATCCTATGGCTCATGGTTTTGTGCTTGTTTCACAATTCTAACAATAGCCACCCATGCATTCACCACATCACCATTTTCCTCCACCACCAAGTTGTTGGTGATGACCTCCCCCCACATTCTAGCTCTCAAAATTTGCACGATACTCGTGATTATCTCCTATAAAATCACCTCATCATGAACATGTCATGTGCTCCATCTCTTGGTCCCAACTAGTTTGACAAATGCTTGAACAAACTCCACACTTATAGCTTTAAATAGGTGCCTAATATAGTTTTCCTTCATCTTAGTGAGGCATGCACACGACACACCCCAAATCATGTTAGCAGATATGATATAGTGAGCATATCGTTCTTTAGCTGGCTACATATAGTCATTTCCATTACTTGGCACCAAGAAAAGAATCCCAAAGCAAATATATCAACAACTTAGAGGATCCAATGGGTTTAGGTATGTCAGATAAAGTTCCTATGGAGATCATGGAGTCTCATATGTGGCGCAAAAAGAAGTAGTGTTCAAAGTATATTCAAGACCACCATATAGGACTGCACACAGTAGTTAATGATAAAACTTCCCAAGTGAGTGAGAAATCATTTCAACCTTTTATCAAGGTATCCTTGACATTATTTGCTAGGATTGTGTGCAAGCTTGACCATGCCAAAGGGATAGAGCCCAATAAATCCTTAATGTTTTCAATTGCCCCTACATTAGCTAGTAGGTCCACAACAACGTTACATTCCCTAAAAATGTGCTTAATTGTGAAGCTTTCCAATCTTTGTAAGTCTGATGTACATCTCTCAACCCAAGCTTGCAATTTCTAGTTCAATGTCTTTTTCCTGATAATGGCATTAACACATATCTTTGAGTCCCATTCAATGTCAACCTTACTATAACCTCTGAAGATGCATTCTCTCATCCCTCTTGCCAATGGCTCAAATTTTGCTTTATTGTTTATGGCAACCCTAATATTTCCTGAAAAATTCCCATACCAACTTACCACCTTTGTCCCTTACAATAAAACCTATATCTACATGGCCGAGGTTGCCCTTTGCTACCCCATCAAAATTTAGTTTCAATCAACCTCTCAGAGGGGTGGACCATTTTTCTTACAGTTGTAGACATCCAAATTTAATCACTTCCATATGATTAAATTTACCACCTTTCCACCTATCGTATTAATATTAATTTATTAAATTAATATTACACCTTTTGTCTCATATCGGTAAAGTATTTAATTTAATAATTAATACTTTGTCTTTTACCCTATTCCTCTCTAAATTAAATAAATACACTAATTTATTTAATTTAGTCTTTTTCCCCTTTTTTGATTTAAAATCAATTTAAAATTCCTCACTTTCTCTCTCCTTGTCAAATCCTCCATAACCTTGCCCTAATCTGAATTAATTTACTTAATTCATGATTATGATGTGCATCCTCTTAATCAAAGATTAATGTCACATCCTCCTACATTTGCCACTTGCCTCTAATCTTCCATTAATTAGCCTAATCCAATGTTTGCACAACCTTAACCAAGGTCATTAGCTAAATTTAACACCACTTTTTGGTCAATTCTTCCATTTTTCCTTTTTGGACATTGACCCCCTTTCCCATGTGAATTTTTAATTCACATTTATTTGTTCTAGGTTCCTCTCCTTTATATGTGAATTTTTAATTCACATTCCATTCTTCCAAAGCTTCTAGAACCTTGGACTTGTCACAATCTCCACATGTGACCAAGTCCCACCTTTTTGGAGCCCACCTTTTACCCTCTAGATCATCCTAGGAATGTGAATTTTTAATTCACATTTATATCCCCAACCACCTTTCCTTTTCCCATGTGGATTTTTGAGGAATTCCAAAATTCCTCAAATGTCCCTTTCACTCCCACTTGGGGACAAGGAATCCCTTTTTGAAGAAATCTCCTCACTCCCCAAGGTGCATGTCCTTTCTCCACCTCATGTACCTTCTTGACACCTCACTTACACCTCATATCCCCTTGTCCACTTCACCCTCCACATGTAAAGATGTGAGGGCTTGTGGGTTCTCAACCCACCATAGCCCTTCATCTTGGCCTTGTTGGAGCAATCTTGACCGTTGAATTCTCTAGAGAATTCAAATTCTCTTATAAATACCCCCTCCTCAAGGGCATTTTCAACACTTAGTCATTTTGCAACTACATGCTGCCATTTTGTGCACTCATCTAGCCTTCAATTACATTCACTTGCATTCATATCCAAGCACATAGTAAAATCTTCCATTTTAGCCACATCAAGAGCCATCAAGGAGCACACATATCATTCCAAGCAAGGGCCAATCAAAGAGACATCAACAACAAGGAAGGTAAAACCATTTGTGTCTTGTGTTATCTATTTTCCTTATTGTTTTGTCACTCTCTTTTGGCTAATCTTGAGGTGTCCTTGGTCCTTTTATCATTCATATTTTGAGTTATTTTATGCACTAGAATAGGATAAATTCCAAGGTATACAACAGTCTCTTAACTTTGCTTCCCATTCTAGTTTGAATCAATAGCAAAAATTTGAGTGCTGGAATTTCCTTGAGTAGATCATTGTCACAGCTAGAGAAATCTTGATCCAACTTCCTAAGGGTCTTGTTGTTGAGTACCTCACATAAGCCCACGTCAATTTTTGAAATGGTCTAATTGATTGTGCATTCCACCTCATTGAAAATCCATCTATTTCTTTCTTTCTAGATCTACCATGCCACCATAGAAGGCATAGTGAGCCAGATTTCCCCTCACAGCGTAAACCTTTGAAGAGTTAGCCAACCACAAAGAAATTACCCAAACTCCTCACTCCTTGGACTTGACCAACCCAATTATGTATGGATCCAATCCCAACATTGGCTCATGAAACTGTAGTTCAGTAGGAGGTGGTTTGTGGTTTCTTCATCATCCTTGCATAGCATGCACCACAAACGGCTAGCAATACCAATGTTGTGGAGGCAATATCAGTAAGGATCCTCTTATGAAGGTCCATCCAAAGGAAGGCCCTAGATTTAGGAAGTATCGGTTTCCCCCAACACAGATTCTTGTGCCACCCAAACCGATTTGCTTCCAATTGTGACACCAAATAGCCCAGCTTGGCAGGGTACTACCTAGATTCAACAACACACCAGATAATTTCATGTGTCCCTGTAGTAGGAATGATTCTTGGTTTTCTTAATTCCTCCATTAAGAGAGATTTATGCACTTCCATTCTGGGAGCATTACTTAGATTGATCCATTCAAAATTTTTGGAGATATGTTTGTCCACCGATCTAAAATAGTATGGAATTTTGACCCAATTGTGCCCTCAAGCGAAACTTGCAGTAGCTTGAGTTCTTCCATATCACCCAGTGAAGGAGCCCCCTCCCACAAGTATCTCCAAAAGTCAGCCATTTTTTCATCCCTAATCTTCCACGTCAGGTGCTTAGTGATGATTGTTTTGCATTCCCACATAAACTTACAGGTAGTCGAACCACCAGAGGAATTTGTAATTGTTAGAATTGTACGGGGTTCCCCCGAGTCAAGATATTTCCTTCTCATTATTTTACACCAAGGAATATCAGGCCTGGTGTACATTTTCTAAACTAATTTAGCACCAATTGCTTTATTCTCATCACCCAATAACCTAATTCCTGCTCCCCCATCAATCACCAATTTGCATACCATATCCCAGTGTAGTACTGAGACTCTTTTTTCTGTATTGGAGCCTTCTTAGAGGGATTTCTTCATTATTCCAATTATTTTGTTCTCAACTTTCTTAGTCAATGATAGACATGTCATTACATAGATTGGGGCAGTTTCCAGGATCAATTTGATCATCAAAATTCTTCCATCCAGTGAAAGCCACTATCCCTTCCACATCGTAGCCTTGCTTGTGCACTTTTCCAAAACACTACCACAAAGTGACGTTCTGTTAGCCCCATCAAAGAGAGGTTCCCCCAAGTATTTGGAAGGTAGTTCATCGATTGTAAAGCCAAGTTTCTATGCAATTCTTCTTTGCATCCCTTTCTTTGTGAAGAAGAAATAATTTTTGGGTAAAAGCACAAAGTTGTGTCACACTTTTGGCCAAATAAATAGTTCCAAGCGAAATATTATCAGTCGAAAAAGTTTCAACCGAATAGGTTTCAACCAAAACCAAGTGGCCCATATGTGGCACATAGGGTTTCGGCTGAATAAGTTTCACCCAAAACCCAAAAAATTAAAATTTTCCTTTTCTCGCTTTGAAATTGGTTTCTTTTAATGTGTGAGGTTTCTATAGAAAGGGTTTCGGGTGAAACCCTTTCTATAGAAACTGTTTCTACTGAAATTGTCTATGTGGCATCCTAGTTGGCAGCCAACTCAACTTTTTTAGAATTTTCTGAAACTTTCAACTTTAGCTAAGTATTTTTTTAGTCAGAATGATTAAAAAAAAAAGAAAAATACCCTTTTATAGAGCTCAGAGTGGTGAATTCGAATATGTAATTTTTTTAATATTTTGATTAATTTTAATATATTTTATTTTTTAAATAATGCAAGTAGGTTCTTAAAGTTAAAAAAGATGTTGATTAGATTTTTTTTAAAAAAATAGTAAAACATATTAATTTTTTTTAAAAAAATATATGGGGCACAAGAGGAGAGAGTCTTCTTCAAAAGGGTATAATTTGTTTTTTGAAAATGATTAAAAAAATAGACAATAGTTGACGGCCTATGAAAACTGTCAAATTCTAACAAGTTTGACTTTAAAATGTTATTACGAGAAAAATATACATCAAAATTTTATTTTTTTTCCATGCACAAGATATTGAAGTTACCTATTTGGAAAAATAAATTAGGGAGAAATGAAGTTTTTTTCAATTTATTTCTTGATGGCCCGTGAAGTCACTTTTTTCTAAAATTTTCAGCATTCCAAAATCTGTTCTTAAATTGATAAAAAAGTAATGAAAGCAATTTTTTTAAAATCTAAAAAATTACAGGAGTAAACTTCATCAAAAGCTCTACATTTCATTGGTTTACATCATTTTGAAATTCAAAACATAAAGACCACTTTTATGTAGTCGAAGTTCGGAATTTTGTTGTTGTTGTCTGATTCCTTTATAAAGTGTGACACAAGATTGTGTTTTTACCCTTTTTGACTTCTCTCTTTTTATTTCATGTTTGGAGCATCCTATATATGCATAAAGAGTTATCTTAATCGCCTTCACCTCCCTCATGGAGGCATCTCTAAACATAGTTGTGTCATTCGTAAATTGAGCATGGGAGAGAAGGGGGGACCTTTGGCCACCTCCACCCATGCTAGTAACGATCCACCCACTGGCCGCCAATGGTTCACTCCAAAGCTTTAGCCATAAGCACAAACATGAAGGGGGAAAGGGGCTCCCCTTGTTGTAGACCTTGGGAAGGTTCAAATAACCCACAAAGTGATACATTGATAGAGATTGAGAAGTGATGCAAGGAAACACAAAAAAGTATTAGATCTAGCCAATCCTTACAAAAACCAAACTAGTCCAAAACTTTCAGAAAAAGGCACCAACTAATTCAGTCATAGGATTTACTAATGTCCAACTTGATTAGCATGCTCTTTTGCCTTGTGTTGGGAATCGAAAGTAGAGCTTCATTAGCAAGGATGATGTTATCAGTAATTCCGTGCCTTGATACGAAACCATTCTGTTCTTCAAATATGATGGAGCCTAAGATCTTCTTCAATTGATTTTCTAAAGCCTTTGAGATGATCTTGTAGATTGTATTGCAAAAAGAAATCAACCTATAATCTCTGAAGGATTCACATTCTTCCTTTATTGGGATGATTGTGATGACGGTATTATTTATATCCCTAACAAATTTCTTATGCATTCTGAAGTCCTTAATGATGTCCAAAATCTTCCCACACAAAATGTGCCAACATTTATGGTAGAATGCAGCCGAAAAACTATCCGGTCCTAGAGCCTTGTTGAGATGCAGTTAAAATGTGCCCTTCTACGATTCCTCCAAAGTGAAGGGTTCCAAAATCATTTCATTATCACCATTGCATACAAGTTTGGGAATCACATTAGTAATGGCCGAGCAATCCCATTGGTCTACCCCATATGTTAGAGCCAATAGAGATTTGAAATATTCTACCATAGTGTCATCGATTTCTAACAAATTGGAGATCCTTATCCCCTCCTTGTTTTCAATTTTTCAAATTTTGTTTATAATCCTCTTTGCTTTGACTGAATTATGGAAGAATTTGGTATTTTGAGCACTGTTCTGTAGTCAATTCTTATGCACCTTTGATTTATAGAACAATTCTTCTTTTGCCAAAAGATCTGCATGTTCTACTAGCAATTCATTTTCCTTAAAAAAGTCCTCTTTAAACATCCCATCCTTGATACTTTAGTATTCAGTGCCCCCATTTCTGATTCGGCCCTTGCTTTTTTTGTGAAAATATTTTTGAATGAGTTTGAGTTCCATTCCCTCAGTCTTCTTTTGGTATGCGCTAATTTCGGAATAAAGATGAAAATTTTTGTTCCCCTCCATAAACGAGACTCCTTCCACCATTGTTCGATTAGGTTGAAAATTTTTGGGCACCTCCACCACATGCTTTCAAATTTGAAATAGCTTTTCCTAGGTAGAGAATCCTTGACAATACCCAATTCCACGGGAAAGTGGTCCAAGAGTGATAAGGGTAGAATTTTAGATGATAGGCTTTCCCCGCTATCAATCCATTCTTTCAACACAAGAAACTAATCCAACCTTTTAGATATGTTAGAGAATCCAATCTTGTGATTCGTTAGTGTGAAAATTCCATTTTTGGACAAAATATCACCCAAATTATTATCACTCACAAATTGTTTGAAATCTATTATCACTACAATCTCCAACTAGATCCCTCCACTTTTCTCCTCTAGATTGAGGAATGCATTGAAGTCCCCCCAGAATAATCTTATTGCCCAATGAGAAAACTTATGCCAAAACAACTTCCCAAAACTGCTTCTTATCTTCAAACTTGATAGGACCATAGATATTGAAAAGAAAAAGCTTCATATTAGATGAAAAATGAGTTACCTCAATATCCAATTCACCTCCTTTCAGATCTCTTTGATAGATAATGCAAACGGATTCTAGAGGATAGCCAAACCACTAGTCACACCCACAGATTCTTGTAACACACCATTCCAATTTTTGCAATGCTTGAGAAATAATTCTGCCTCTTTCGTACCCAATTTTGTTTCTTGTTAGAAAATCATATCGACTAATATTTTTTCAATATGGTGCTTGGTCACACACATCTTGTCAAGGGAATTCAAGCCCCTGATATTCTATGTAACGATCTTCATTGTTCTCCAAGGGAGGAGTTGTCTCCCTTCGATCACAACATGTATTCTTTGATGTTGGGAAGTCCTTTCTAAACTATCATTTCCTCCCTCTTTTGTTTTTTGTCTTCCTACCTTTTTGCTTCTTGGTCGTCAGATTATGCTTAATGGCTTTTTTTTGTGGACTAAGAAATACATTTTGGGTCTACAATATCAAGCTCATTATTTTCAAACTCCTCCTCTTATGAACAATATTCCATCTTCGCCTTGTCATCACCACCAATCGCCCCACTCCCAGATTGGCCATTTTATTTTCCATCCATTTCCACATCAATCATCATATCTGGTGGCACAACAATATCCATCCTTTCCATAATCTCAAGGGTCATCTCAACAACTTGGCTAGGGCATGGCTCCTCCAACCCCAAGCCACTCAAGGATCCCTCCACAACATTAGTCATCTCCACACCAATTGGATGCACATCAGAATTCATCCTTATGTCTTCAATCTCATCACCTTCGTTTTTCTTCCATTCCTCTTGGGTCTTCATACTTTGAGTTTTTTCTTGAGGTGATTTTCCTCCATATGATGTCTGTTGTTGCATTCCAGATAGAAGAACTTATCATCCTTAATTGTAGTTAGTTGAACCCACACACCATATGGAGTATCTAAATATAATTATGTGGGAATTGGTAAGATATTGGTAACCTTGAAGTAGGAAAAAAATTGCAACCTGGATTCTTTGAAACTTTCATCCACTTCTACCATCATTCCCATACTATCCCCGATAACCCTAAGGCAGTTCGAAGACCAAAATTTGATTATGTTTGATCCAAGATGGCTCCTTATTGGGAATGAAATCCCTCAGATTAAAATTCAGTGTCCACTTCTGGTAGTAGAGTATTGAACCATCCATCATCCATCAGGACTAGCGCTAGATCTCATCCCTTGCATTTGCATCTTGAAATTTGAGAAAGAATAAGCCTTTTGGCAGAAACCTTGGGGGATAACAGTTCCAGTTCTCCCCAACCCATTTTTCAATCTTTTCCTTGCCAAATTTCTGCTTGAATCTCCCAATAAGGCCACAATTCATCAACTTATTTGTCACCATATTGCTCAAAGAGATCTTAAGGCCTTTCATGGCTACACCAGTCATGGTAGGGGCCAAGCAGAGATTAGCCTTGTCCTTTCCCACACCTTCCTCTACTTCAAAGGTTCACACCACAATGAATTTTTGTCGCCCCGCATTTTCGCCTATTAAGTTAAGGTTTCTTATATTTATATGTTTTATTTTTATATTTAGGTCAATGAAAGAATAATTGAAAGAAAAAATATTTAGAGTGGATATTTATTTTTTAAATATAAAGACACTAATTCTAAAGTAAATAAATTAAAGTAAAATCATGAATTTTTTTAATTATGTTGTAAATAAAATAATTCTATTGTCAAATAAAGTAAAGACATTATTTTTTAAATATGTAGTAAATAAAGTAACTCTAATGTAAAACAAAGTAACTCTTAAGTGAGTAAAAATAGTTTTATGCTCTTTGTTTTAAATCAAGTATATAGATAGATAGATAGATAGATAGATAGATGGGAAATATTTTTCCAAGGTGTAGTGCCCATTCATTAGAATAGATAAAACACACACACACACATTGTGTAAAGAGTTCATGTTGTTGGTTACAATTTAACTCTGATACATATCCATCCCTATTTCTATTGTACAACAAAAATTCTGAACCATTGGTGAATTTTCCATCACATACCTTTTGTTGTAGTGAGAGGAGCAAAAAATGTTGTTTGATAAAAATTTCAAAGTCCTTCATTTTGTGTTTGACAGGTCTATATTAGAAAAGGAGGAATGATTCCATTATTAGGGTAAATTCAATGGTTTTGAAAGGCCCCCATAAATTTTACAAGGATGTACATAGGAAATATTGAGCACAACATAGATCATACATCAAACTAGGTTTCCAAAAAAACATGAATCAAGAAAAGAGAAAAATAAAATTTATCCAACATAAAGGATGAGTAGCTCAAGGATTTCCAAATTTCAATAAAATAATAGCTCTAAAGAATAGGTGAAACAAGAATAGATGGTCCCCAAACCAATCCTAGATTCTTTTGACATCTCTATTTGAGATCAAACAAGAAAGTGTTGAGGAATAAAACTAGACTTTAGAGGGATCTTCCTCCTTTTTTGTAAAACTATCCATGAATTAATGATACTCTTGCTAGTTGAAGGTAAATGTGATTTCAACAATGCACCTTCCAACAAGAAACTATTGGAAAATGTGAGAAGAGTGCGTTGTCATTGATGCCAGCCTTTGTTAGTGTTGTCATTGATGTCAACCTTTGTAGATATCATATATTGTTCATGGTTGGATGTCAAAGAGATGTAAGATTGTCTTATCTGTTGAAGTTCATGTTTGGATGCTATCATAGGTACACTATTGTACACCATTAGTCAAAGTTCATGCTTGGATGTCAAATTCCTTGGTTGATAAGGTTAAAATGTTTCTAAGGCATAGGATTGGATACATAGGAGCTCTATCAATTGCTCTGCATTCCTCAACAAATGAATTTTTGTTCTTGTGGTTTGAAGAGTAGCTTTGCATAGGTGAAAGTTATGCATGTTTCATGTATCCATGCAAGTGGTCAACCACAAATTTTTTTGGAGTTTTTAGAGTATAAATTTGCTAAGTCCCAAAGAATGTATGATAAAGAGAGAATTGCATGTCTCCACATTTCACCAAATTACAATGTTTTACCTTACAATTTTAAATTTAAGCTTATGAAGATGATATGTCTACTAAATCCAAGTTTTAGATGATTTGCTTCACCACTAGAAGTTTTGTAGATGATTGTGTGTTGTCTATGTTTTGATAACTTGTTAGGTTGGTTTATTGGTGTCTAATCGATTTGTGTTAGTATATTTTGGATCAAGGATGTGTACAGAGGGATTTAATGCATTATGGAAGCTCTTTGGACTCTTTAGTTGCTCCGCAAATTGATATATAATTATCTCCAACTCTGCTGTCTGTCTATTATGGATATCTTGATCTTCATATTTTTGTGCCAACAAGAACCAATTTGGAATGACAATGGGAATGCATAGAAATTTTGTTATATGGTATATCATTTTGTTGAAGGGGTCTGTAAAGTGTTTCTTTGTCTCTCTAGTATTGTCTTGGTTTGGAGTTAATGTTTTGATAGTTTGCTTGCTTGTAGGGCTGACTTGTCTTGGTTTGTTGATTGTGCCATAGGTGTTTAGATGTGTGTGTCATTTTTGAAGACATGTTTCATGAAGGATATGTCTTGGATATCTCTCATCTTGGACTGCATAAGATTTATTTCTATGGAAAATGTGCTTGAAGATGACTTCATTATAAATATTATATATCTTATATTTCATGTTTGTAGCCAACTTGGAGAACCTTTTTGAAGGATGTGGATGGTATAAATAGAAGATAATTTTTTTTGAGAAAGGGTGTGAGTGTGTTGTGAATTTTTTGAGTATACAATGTGCGAATAGATTTCAACATAATATATTTTAATCATGAAATGTGTTAAAGATCAGCTTTGACATATCTACAATGAATGCGAAGACTACGAAAAATATTGTGAGCATGTAAATGAGTAAGTTTGTTGAAGGCAGTGAGTTGTAAGCAACATAGCTTTTTGAAACAGTTGTATGTATCAAAGGCAGTGAGCCAAAGGTAACTAATATATTGAAATAATCTAATTGTATGTTGAGGTAGTGAACCTCCATTGTGAAAGTTGTAAAGATCAAGGAGTAGTGAACTTTGGTTAAAGACCATAAATACCTATTGTAAAAGTTATATTTTTGATGCTGGATTTAGATGGTAGATCCAAGCAGCTTACTCACCATGGTTTTTCCCTTGTAGGGTTTTCCACGTAAATCTAGTGTTATGAGTGTATGCATTTGTGTTCTTCTTATCACTAGTACAAAAACAACAATATATGGTTAAAAAAACTACTAAAAACTGCTTATAAATGACTAAGCATGGTCACATGACCATTAGTAGTTTATTGCCAGTCATTTATAACATGATCGAATATATGACTAAACCATTTTTTAGTCATTTATTGATTGTTTTGATTGATCAATTTGGTAGTATATTTAGTCATTAATTTAGTCATTGATTGTTGTTAACTGGTCACTTATTTAGTCATTTTTATTCACTGATTTACATCCATTAGAAGTGTATTTAGTCATTTAATCATCATTTTGATGAATTTGGTAGTTTTCTGTCAACTGGTAGTATATTGATACTTTGTTTATTAATTGCATAATCGTTATATTTAGTCATATTTATTCACTAATTTTTTTCAATTGGTAGTATATTTAGTCAATTGGTAGTTTATTTAATTTTTTTTGTTCACTAATTTCTGCCTAAAAGTGTTGGAAGTGAGAAAATGCTTTTGAGGTTTAAACATAAAAAATAGAAAAACATAATCAGTAATTCATTTGCACATGATGAAATAGCTATTAAGAAGGAAAAATACTAATTTTTTATTGAGAAAAGGTGTTCTTACAATAGATACAAGACTTAAATATGTGTCTTTTCTTTGAAAAATGTGTTACAAAGTGTGTTTCTCAGTGTTGTGACAGAGAAAACTGAGTTACAATGCTCTATTTTTTGCTTATACAACTCCAAAACATGAAAGAACTACTTGAAAAATGAAGCCTAAGGGTCCTATGAAAGACTCCTCTATAGACGCATGAATAATCAGTATGGATTGAGAACTATGTTCTACATATACCTTGACTAATAAGTTTTACTAAACATGACAATGCACAACAATAACCTACTTTTACAAATTCATGTTTACATTTGAGACTTTCAACTCTTGACAATCTAACTTTAAGCATAACACCTTTTCATACTCAGAACAAAAAAAAAAAGGTTCATACATTGTTTATGCTTTAGAAGAGATTATATGTTCTACCATTTCATAATTTCTCATATAGAGTGAGTCACCGTCATACAAAGGCATAGATAAGCCTTTTATGTTCAATTTTTTAAACTCTATCAATCTGAAACATATCGTCTGAAACTTCTAGTGCTAAGCAAAGATCAAGTTACTACATATACTATAGCATTCAGTGAGGTAAAAGCCACCAAACCACTAGCAATCAGTGAGGTAATAATCATTAACAAACTAGTAAACCCAAACCTATATACTCCACTTTGTAGTCATTATGCAAGAGAAGATATTCACCAAGAAGTTATATATTATTCACTAGCAAGCAACATGAACTTTGTGATCAGACCCCACACTTCACACTACACTGGAAAGCAACTACTAATATATACCATTATACCACCCATTGGGAAATTGCATGAGAAAACTTCACTCTATAGTAGAGTCATGATGTAAGAGAACTATATGGAATTGAAAGGAAGTCACTGTTAGAAGCATCATAAGAAAGAAGTATACCACTATCACAAGCTCAAGAAATTTGTTGAGTTACCAAGCAACCACTATGAACACAAATTTTCTATAGCATAGAGACCATACAAGATGTCACTGGCCATTGAAAGAGGACTACTGCATAGTGAGGTAACTGTATTATCTAGTTCGTCAAGCTATATTGTCAATAATGACACTGTACTATTATCACATCAAATTTTATTTCAAGAACACTGTCTATTAGCAACTACTAACACAAGAGTTATAATTCACTATCATAAACCAAACAACCAATATCACTGTCATGTCATATCAACATTTCCAAGTCAAGCAAATAAAGACAACTATCATTGTCAAGAAACCATTCACTATCTCTATCTCAGTTGGAAACTCAAGAACCAATGCATCCACAATACCACAGACCTTTGTTCATCAAAATCATAGTGATAGCAAGTAAAATGGATTGTACACTGGAAAAGAGGCATATCATTAGCAAAGATAGAACAAAGACTTCATGTTGCAAGACCATCAAGATACTCCACGTACCACTCCACTGTTCCATACAAATAGTCATAATATTGTCAGTAGAGACCCTCAACTAATCATCTGAGTAGAAGGGATATAAGGACAAAAAACATATAGAAGCATTGTCTAAAATCATGAAATGATATCGTCAAGTCAGAAGGCTTACTATCACACCATCAAAGAAATGTTGCCATTAGGAACATGAGGCATAATACACATGGATATATGTATATTTTATTTGTAATCACTGCCATTACAAACCAAATGCAAACAAAGACACTTATGTTTGAAACCAGTGAGGAAAGCATTCATGTCTGAAACCAAGTAACCATTGTTAGAAGAAAATGAAGTAAATATGCCATTGTTCACTATGCATTGACAATATAATTTTCTCAAAAGACCATATCTATTCACCTTGTGTCAACAAAAACCATTACCTTTGACACCAATGATGTGAAACCATTGATCAAACAAGGATGTAGATGCATACCACTATCAAAAGCAACCACTATAATCAGCAAGCCACTTTTTTCACTATCACAAGAAAGAAGTATAGGACCATAACTATCACAGTTAGAGAATTGCAAACTATCACTGTAGAAATTGGCTTGGAAAATGAAAAAAACATGGCATTTCTAGATTCAAGACTTTTACTTAATGCTATGGAATTGAAGAAAAAAAATCATTTATCTACCACCATAGTGAAAAGTTAGCAATTACATTTGGTTTGTTAAACATGACCCCTGGTACAACTATTAGAGTTGTTAAGAACCTTCAAGTATGTTTTTATTTTCACACTGCATCTAAATTCATCTCCAAGCTTGTTGCAAGAGAAATTGTTCTGAGAGATGTGAACCATTTCCATCATTTTAAACAGGGACAATGTTCTTGTGGAGAATATTGGTGATGCTAAATGAAATAATTTGAAAAATAGGTTTGCACTATAATAATGTGCACTACATCAAATATCCAATAATAACAAAGGGACATCCATTAAAGCATAACAACAAGGATTTTTTTGTCATATGTTGTAGTTACAAGTGCACAGCTAGACATGCATGAAAATGTGGAAGCATAGACAAGGCAAGCAAACTGTTTCAAAAAATGCCTCAAACAAATGTGATATAATGGAATGTCATGATTAAAAGATTGTTCAAAATGGGTTTTTCTTCTTAAAAGTCCTTAGAAAATTTTAAGAAAATGCATCCAGTGGGTGTAAAGCCCAACTCCTCAACCTTTGAAAGCATCACTGTATGCCTCCACCACAACACCACAAGTTTGTTGTTGGCCTTCACGGTGATGCAGGAAAATCATGTTGAGTCACCCACTCTCCCACAAAATCTTCAAGTCATGCCAGTAGTGATGCGAGAATTGTAGTCTATGACAATGTAAGTTAATTTTCATATCTTGTGTTTTGTGTATGTGATTTTTTGTGACTACCCACATTTTTCTTTTGGTCTCATGCCTTCTTCACTTCATCATTCAATTTTATATGAAATTCCTGTGCTTTTAAGTTCATGGTATTCATTATTAGCTAATGAATGATGTTGCAATAAATGAAATTCAAGTGCTAAAGAGAGTCGTGGAAGCTTCATTTTACTCCAGGCATCTTTGCATGCTTTTACTTTCCTTATTTATGTGCAGTAATTTTCTCCTTGAAGGTTGGTTCTTAGTTTCAATCAACTCATAGATTTTACTGATCCCTCAAATTTTATTGAAACAAAATTCTTCCTCCTGACACAAATGCATGTGGAAGAGAATTAAATAGCTACAAGAATGCTACTACTCATCAGGTTAGCCTAGATTCTGCTTTATTGAGTGTTTGGTTTATGCTTTCATTTTACTAGCTTTGTGTCATGATGGACTACATTGTATTTTATTTTATCAAAAGAAAAATGTAGAAGTGGGAAACAATTTAATAGGGTCCAGTTTGCCAAATTACAAGAAAAAATGTATGGGTTGCACCCCCTATAATCCATGGTTAATAGTTCCTCACCATCTTGGAGAGTCTCAAAATAATGTAGATGAGGAGCAACATTATTATAACCTATCATGAAAATGCAGATGTAGAAATAGAAGTTTCAGCCTTGAGCATTATTTATTTCTTTCTACTTAGTGGTTAAGGTACATAATGGTGAGCATCAGTGTGTTTGAAGCAAAGTATTCAAAATCCTAAGCTACTCATTTATTAGAAGTAGAAGCTTAAACTAGGTAAGCTTCCCAATTCTACAGTGCTACTGCTACTACACTTAGTGTAAATTTATCCCCATGTTTATTTATGAGCCTCTTGTGTTTATTGCAAATAGTGAAAAATAAAACATAAGTGTGATTGAGAAATTTAAAAGAACATCTCAAAACCATTTCAAAAATAGAAGCTCTACAACAACTAACAATAAAATTGTGTCCTTTGTTTCATTACCAAAATTTGAATCTCTTAAGGATTATAATTTCCAACAACTAATACCATGAAAATGGATAGAACGATCAACAAATTGGACAACAAGCATTTGTATTCCAAAAATAAAATTCACCATTAGGTTGTTACAAGTAGAATCCACTTGCATAGAATACCACACAAAATTAGTGGCTCAACATTCTTTGCAACTCCAAGAGAATCTTAAGCCACAAGAGTGTTGGCAATTGTTGTTTCACTGCAATCACATAGCATAAGTTGTACAATTAGCCAAAAAAAATAAGTGTTACCCACAAGGCAAGCATAAAATACATCAAATAAACTTAACCAATAATAAATTTCCTTGTATAAGCATAAGGTAACATGCTCAATAAGAATAGATTGCAATTTTATGACAGTACAACTTGATGATTTTATTGTCAACAGTCAAAAAACCTTGAAAGTTCATGAAAAATACTTTTTTCTAAATGACACCTTTATTTAATAAATTTTCTAATTAGAAATGCTAATTATTACTTAAAACTCACAACCATTATTCACAAACATTTCAAGTCCAACTACATTCATTACCAAATAGGTTAAAATACCAACTTCCACCATGCCATCATGAAACTATATATCTACATAATCCTAACTAGTTCCATCTATCTCCCACCATTATCAGTGTCATTGTCCTTTAATTCAAAAATAAATAGTAACCATTATTCCATACAGTACCCTTTTAATGTGGATAATAAAAGGCAGGGATACCTAGCTAGAGCCTCTGCTCCTTAAAATACAAGACACAAGGGGGTAGCATTAATATTTGTAAAAGACTATTCTTTACACTAGTAAAATCTTGTCTAAATTGGAGAGACAATGCATGGCCAGAGAGAAAATTTGCAAGAAAAGATTATAGATTATTTGTAGGGAAAAGGTATAGGGTACACAAGAAACCCCAACCCAGACTCAGAAAAGTATGGCCTAGGGGCACAAGAAACCTCGCCATAGACCAGGGAAAGAGGTTGACTAGGAAATGGGATGGAATATGTAGTGTGAATGTCACCTAAATTAATCATCCCTTGCAAAGAGAGCCCAGGTGCATTCCTACCCCATCCCTGCAAACTAAGGGACACATTTACAAGGAACATGCCCCCATTGAGCATACAGTAACAACAAAGATTTACGTAAGCATACCAAGTTATATTCATTGTATACCTCACAAAGATGGATAAAAAAGAATAATAAAATAAGGAATATGTTATTATTTCCAAACATGTGGCAGCTTCTTGAGCCTCTTGTAATGTCTTGCCAACCTATGGACTCTACTCTCCACTAAAATCAAGCGGAACTTAGAATCCTTATCCTTTAGATTCCTCTCAAGATGCTTCCTTACTGCAACTACTTCTTAATCAGGTGGTATAGATTGTCTTGTATTTCTAGTGCAAGGCTTGAAAGAATCCTCCTATTAGGAAAAATACTATAAAACTTAATGGTCATACATAATAGTTATCTAAGCTAGTCATCAGAAACTAGAATGTCACAATTTATAAATAATGCCTAAAGACCAAATTAGATACCATGTGCTTTCAGAACTTGCAAGATTTTTCTTCATGTTACACTCTTGGCCTAACCAATCCCATGAGTTTCATGAAGAATTACAACAATTTGTGATGGTGCCAAACCCTTCTTTGCAAACTTCCAGATATTCTCAATTTGAAGAAGAAAAACATCAAGAAGATTATGTGCAGTTTGCATTAGGTCCAAGAGAATTAATAGTTGCACATAACCATCAGTCATAAGATCAAAATTCAAAGCAAGAAAACATGCACAACAATATACAAAGAAGATCAGAATGCTAAGTTAGAAATATAGCATTACCACAATGGCTCATAGTGGAGGTTTTCTTTGTGTTGTGTTGGTGTCATTTTTTGCGAGGCCTTCGTGTTGTTCTTTTGGCTATTATTGAGAAGTGTAGATGCTTCTCCTTCTCTATCCCCTTGGGGATTTTGTGTGTGCTCTCAAGGGCTCCCTTCTGGTTGCAGAGGCTCTTGGTGGTGGGCTTCTTGGCAACCCCTTTGTATTGTCGAGGATGCTCTTGTTCCTTTGGAGTGTCGCTAGGATGGCTATGTTTTTGGCTTTTGGAGGAGGGAGAGGAGTGCTCTGAGTGGGAAGAGGAGTGGGGATTCCTTTTTTAATTCTTTTGGTGATTCTAGTGAGGAGGACTTGAAATCTGAGGTCGAGGAAGATGTTTCATGGCTGGAGGCACACTTTAATCTCTTTTCTTTTGTGCTCGGCTTGTTTGATGGGTCCAGTTTTTTGTGTGTGTCTAGAGGGGTTGGTTCGGTAGCTTTCTTGTGCTGCTCCCTACCTCTACTTTTTATAGATCCTTCTTTTGCATTTGATGCAGCCATTCTGCAGTTGTCCAAGGGTCTTGGAAGCCTGGTGCTTTGCAGTGGATTCTCTTTTTGGTGGCTTGTTTGGTCGACTAGTGTTGCTTGCATGGGTCTAGTCATTTGACCTTTGTGCTTTAGTGTTGGGTTCATTCTCTGGTGGTGCTTCTATGGTTGGTTTTTTTCTTTGGTGTTGTCGGTGCCCTATATGGGGTTGTTCGTCTCGCTTGGTGCAGGGGAGTCTCACCCCTGTTTTATCCCTGTTGCTGGGTTGTTTGTAGCTTTGGTGGTTTGCTTTCAAGTCTAGTTGTGGGCTTGGATGGTGGGGTTGTGGTACCTTGCAGGATGTTGTTTAGGATGGTGGCTTATTTTGGGCTCAGACCGACATGTCATGGCTAAATTTGTGCTTTCTTGTTTGGTCATCTCCCTGCTCCTTCCTTTCTTGGTGTCCTCTTTCCTTGGTGGACTTGTTTTACTCCCCTTTGACTAGGTGCTACCTCTTGGTTGCTCCTTTTCTGGACATGTGTTGGCCTTTTGTGGGGTCTTTCCTGGTTTATTGTCTCCATCTCTTCTGATGCCTAAGGTTGCTATGAGGGCTTATCCTACTAGAGTGGTTTCTTTCGTCTAGATTCTTTAGATGGTTTCTTCTCTAGAGGTGAAGTTTTCTCTTGTTGAGGTAGAGCCCGCTCCTTTTGAGGTGAAGTTGTTTGTTGAAGGTCCAATGGAAAGTATTCTTCTCCTTTACTTGCTCATTTTGAGGTGGAGCTAGTATGGGCAAGAGTTGGGTTGCTTTGGTGGTTTGAGCTCTTGCATCTTCTTCTCCTATAGAGGGGGGGCCTGTCCTATGGAGGTGGAGTGTGGGATGGTTTTTTCAGTTCATGTGGAGTTGCAAGAAGGTTGTTGCTTTTCAATCATTTGTGCTTTTGGGTTTGAGGTTCTAGCCAAAACCTGATGATGGATCTCTTTTGGGTTCATGGTCCCTAAAAAACCTAGTTAAGGGTTTAAGGTCCCTTCAAAACCTTTGGGTTTAAGGTCCCAAGTAAAACCTGTTTGTATTTGGTAGTGGGATTTAGGCCCCTGCTTGTTGATGGGTTGTGGTTGGGTTTGCTGATTATTCTTCTTGTAGCATCTTTTCCTTGTATTGGGTTGTAGGTCCCATCAAAACCTTCTTATAATGGGTTTCGGGTCCCATCAAAACCTGCTTTTCCTCATCAAAAACAATTGCATAAAAGAATGTTTTTGATTAGAGGTAAAAAATGGTTTTTGAAGAGGCCTGAAACCCTTTACATCAAAAAGTAGCTGTAACAAAAGAAACTAATAGAAAGCTAAAAAATAGCCTGACGACAGCGACCCATCAACAAAAAACTAGCCAAAAAGGAGGATCCCACCAACAACACTACATGCTTTTCAGAATATCTGTCGCCTCCACATCGCTTGCCATATCCTTCTGAGTATCATCCCCAACATCAAAAATAACTTTACCAGCCCTACCCTGAGCTTTTATTTTGTTCCTAGTCCTAGCACTAGGGCCCTCCTTCATTACCTCAGTAATCAAAACACCTTTTTCCCCACATTTACCAACAACATCACCCTCCACCTCCATCAGCTTACTAGCAACACCACCACCATCATCATGAGCACTATCTTTACACTTTTTAGCATTGGTCACAAGGGAAATCATAGTAGTAGACTCAAATTTTCGACCAGATTTAACCCCCTCCCCACCTCTCATGACAGTTTCCCAAATTTTCCCCATTTGCTCCTCAAGAATGATGATTCTGCCTTCAATATTTTGTTTCATATTGAGGGTTTCCTCCGCAACAGTTTTAGCCACATTATTTAATGAGTCAAAAAGCTCATGAATCTTGTTTTGGATTGAGGAACCCTCAACCTTACACAACACCCCTCTCACTTTAACATTAGTTTTGTTAATTTCATGAAAGAACCATTTAAAAAGCTTGAAGAAAACAATAGAGCCCTCTCAGGCAGTACCAAGAACATCAAACAAATCCTCTCTATCAATGTTAAACACCCCTTTCCCCAAGACCTCTTCGTCCTCAGAGGAACTAAATCTATCCTAACCAACAGGGGGAGCCTTACCTTTTTCAACAACTACCAGAGTCTACTAACACCACCCAAAATCCATGTGAAACCAAAGATGGGATAGGACCAAATAAAGAGTTTAGAATTTTGTTCCTTATGGCACACATCCCCCGTACCATACACTCGATTCAAATCTTGCTTACCTTTCTTTCCCATTATCACCAGCCATGTGAATAAAAACATGCACACCGCCAACTCTAATGAGAAGATGATCCAATTAAAATCTGCTATCATTGTTAATAGTCACTATAACCTCTATGGCAAGAGGGTCATTTAGATCAAGAGGGTCATTTAGATCCCATTCCCTAGTCTCTCTAACACCGATGTTAGCAAAAAATTCTGCTAACCCATTGCTTTCTCTTAGGATATGTGAGATATAACACTCCTCAAAAGACTTTATAATCTCAATAGAATCTTGTATCAATGACTCAATAGTCCATGAGGGTGGAGTGCAAATTTTCATGTTGTTAATGATGTTAAATGAATCCCCTTCCACCCATACTTTCCCATAACCTCTAGTTTTAGCCAACTTGATGCCATGATAGGATGCAATTGCTTCTGCATAGTGGTTTTTCTGGGTTTCCAAAAGGAACGCCATAGCAGAAACGAGCCTACCATTAGAATTCCTAATCACTCCCCCACAACCTGCAAGTCCTGGATTCCCTTTAGCAGCTCCATCAAAATTAACCTTCACCCAACCATTCAGAGGAGATTTCCACATAACACCTTCTCTAGAAGCTTTTTCTTTTGTCACCAGAAGGGAGATGTCACAAGGTAACTTCCACTTTTGAGATATAAAGATATCAGCAAAGGTAAGAGTAATCTTTGGTCCACTATGGAAGATAATCCCAGCCAAAAAAATTTATTTGATGGCAGCACAAATTTTATACACCACAAAAATAGCAGGGAGATAAGAATTCCTAAAATTTTTGTTGTTGCGCTTGTTGTCACATGGATTAGCACCCGAGAGCAAAGCCGAGAGGCTCAACAATCCCATGAAACATGGGAGTACTTCCAAGTTGTGGGTACCCTATTCGAAAGTAAACCTTCAAATTATAGGTCAGCTTCCTTTTTTGATTTTCTATTTTAACTAATGAAACTGGTTAGGAAAAGGGAAGAAGGTGTTGAAATGAATGCAAAACTAAAAAAAATAAAACTTGGTGATGCACCTAATTGGAAATCTAAATTGCAACTTAATTCACAAATGATTACTCGGTACCTCTACTTGCACAACTTGATCAATCTAATAGCCTAATCACCTAAATGTTTTATACAGAGGCCTTGATTGAATACAATTTTGAGGGAAAACACTTAGTTTTCATGACTAAACTGACTAATCAATTACATGCACAGTGTATAACTAGTGAGCTTAAACTAAACTGCATACATATATTTATGAAAGGAGACAAAAATATTAGAGGCTTCAAAACTGAAACACAATAATCTTTCGATCGAATCCCTCACAATGATGATGCCTGAAATCTTGAAGGAAAAAATTGAAAATACTAGAAATTAAAAAGAATTCTTCTACAAATTACAAACTTAATTAACCTATAAAAGCTGGTGCATAATCTATTAAACTATGAAAACTAAGTTACATGAATTATCTTTGCTAAAGGCAAAGGCAAAAAATAAGAACCAAGGAAAAACTAAGCCTTTTCCTCAATATATACAATAAAGGGCTTCAAAAATCCAAGAGGATATAACCGAAGTCAAAATATCTGAACTACAAAGCTGATGTGAAACTGCAATTATGTTTCACCATTTGCTCCATTTTTTCTTTGCATGATTTTGAGAAAAAGGGACTATTCGATTAAATATTAAAGATAATCAATATGATTATTTTAATATTTATCATGTGAGCTCCTTTTTCTTTCTTTTTAACATTGCATGGTAAATATTAAGATAATAAAATATTACCTTTAATATTTAATTACATATTTTGTCTTATTTAAAATCATGCAAAAGATACAAGCTAAGTGTTTTTCACTTTAAAATTAAATGATAATATTGAGACTTAACTCTCAACTCCACCAATATGCATGATGAATCATCTTTGGTCGTGCAAGTTTGAAAAGCATGCAAAAAAGGCCTCAAAACTAGAGCAAACTGAGTGATTAAGTGTCCAAAACTCCCCTTGAGTGATGGTCAACCCATGTAGGACCTCAAAACTAATGTAGAATTTCCCTTTGAGCCTTACAATCCTCCTAAAAAGGTGGATTTGTCTTTTGTTTTATAATTTATATCCAAAAATTGCGAAAAACCATATCATAGTTTTCGAGATATGATTGAAACACATGACCACTATTTGTTGCATCTTTTGAATCTGAGAAGGCAACATGTTGGGCTCAGCCCTTGTGGGAGCCCATTTTACACCACATGCTAAAATGTTGAACATGATGAACTAGACATGATACATGTACCTGTACCTGATATATCTTTGAATGTCTGGTTTTCTTATCTGATTTGCTCAAATCTCAAAAAAAAAATTCACCCCAGTTTAATAACTGCTTGATAAAACTTTACTAATTTAGTTGGTAGCTAAAAATTAGTAACATTTCTGGTGACCTTTTTGGGGTGTTTTCCTGCTAAAGAAATAAGATCAGTTGTCTTGCTTATCCATTGGGCATGGAGTCCATCTTTTTTTCTTTTTCTGACTTAAAAAACTCTATAACTCAGTTGTAGAAACCATTCAGTAGCAAACAAAACTGAAAAAAACTAGCATAACTTTGTTTAAGATAGAGCCAAAAAATTGTGCAGCATCTGCACTTTATTGAAAAATAAAACAATACTAAAATGAAGTGTGCTCAAAGCACTTATTAGCTTGAAAAGTACCCTACCCTACACTACCCAAACAACCGTGACAACCTCAAACAAATCCATTTACTATTTGGTTAAAGTATTTTCCCCTTCTCAACAAAAAACACTGATTTACATGTTTATGAATAGCTGAAACTAGATGAAGAACAAGAAGATATTCAATAAACTGTTGTGATTCTTCAAGAAGAATGCAAACAAACTCACTCACCCTCTAATTTTGATCAACCAAACTATTGGTTTGGAGTGAATGAGAAAGTTGGCCTTGTTGTCCTTTAATCTCAATCTCATGTTTGGAATCTGTTATGGAGAGATGCCTGATTGGGCATCCTATTGAGATGCTAAACCGAGGACTCTTTTTTCCGACTTCTTTCTCATGTGTTGTCTTTTCAACCACAACCTCTTTGGTCACCTAATTATGTTGATCACAATCCTTTATCTTCAAAGATGCTAAGTTTTCAACAATGTTAGAGCAAAAAACTTCAATGATGCTTGAGAAAAAGTCTGTATCATGATCAACCTTATCATAGAAAGTATGCTCTAACTCTTTTTCATGATGGTCTTCAAAGATCATACCTTCAAAATATGTGATTTGCTGATTTTCTTGCTCTACATGACTATTTTCATTTGTCTCTTCTTGGATCTACACCTTGTCAAATTGATTTCCTTCATCCTATTGTCCTGCCTTTTTCTCTTCAAAAGATGATTGTCTAGAGTCTAAACTTGAAACAAATACCTCAAGCTCATCCCAAAATGAGTCCTCTTCATTCTTATTTTCATTTTGTTATGGAAGAGGATTGTTTATTACCTTATTGCAGCCTTGTTGAGGGGTTAGAACATTACCTTTTTTACCTTCTTGTTGTTGATATGAGGCTAATACTATTGTGATATGAGACTCATCTTGGTCATCATCAATGAAGCATGGAAGTTTGTTAATCATATCAGTTAGATCATAAGAAACATCAACCTTTTCTTGATCTAAAAGTTGTTGATTTTCAACTATAACCTCCTCAATTTCTTGATCTACAACCTGATTATCTTGAGAAATCAAGATATCAATGGAATCTTTTATGGATAGAATGATTGTGTCTAAACAAGAAGTTTGATTTTGTTTAGGTTCTTAACACTGCACAAGTTTGGGGAAAGACTGCTCTTGAAGGATTGTAGGCTGAACCTACTCAAGAATAAATTCCTCTTGTATGAAGCATAGTTTTTTGAAGGTAGGAATACCTTCTCCAAAAAATGGGTTTGGAAAACTAAGAGCTAGGCTAGTTTTTTGCTCAATAACAGGCTCTTGAAATGAAGGGAAGCTCCTCAAACTTGGAATTTCGAAATTGGAAGACATAGGAGACTCATCTTGACTGAAACTTGGAATTTTAACCTTGGGAACCTCCTGTTTGGAAAGTTTTAGCCTCATTTATGCATCTTTTGCAGCTAACTCTCTCTCAAGTTTTTCTTCAAACAATATTCTTTGTGTCTCCAACTCCTGCTCATGAAAATAGGTCTGATAATCTAACTCTTGTTGCTACATATCAAACTATTGTTGCCTCCTAAACTTTTCTATCTTCTTTGTAATGTCTAACAATATGTCCTTGGTGTCATTCATGTTATTCTTCATATCATCAACCTCTTAGAGCTAATTTTGGACATATAAATGTTGATATGAAGGTTGAGCATGGGTGGGTGGGTGGTAAGCATAATAAGCATGTTGGTTATTTGTTGTTGCATGACTATGTAGGATAAAACCAGTAGTATAACTGGCCTGATATGGATGTGGATAGGCAAGAATTTCATGAAATGGAGGTGAAAACATGCTCTTTTCATAAAAACCAACACTTTATCTGCTTGAAACCAGTAGATTGTGCTTGGAGTCGCTAGGTATAAACTGTAACCTCTGAAAGGAAAAATACGTCGCTGTATATACTAGAACAACAACTTGCAATTTAAATTCTTTCACTGAAGTATGTTTCACAGTCCCACCAGGCATGCCAAAAATTGTTGTCATGTGGATTATCACCCAAGAGAAAAGCCGAGAGGCTCAGCAATCCCATGAAACATGGAGCACTTCCAGGTTGTGGGTACCCTATTCGAAAATAAACCTCTGGATTATAGGTCGACTTACTTTTTTTATTTTCTATTTTAAATAATGAAACTGGTTAGGAAAAGGGAAGAAGGTGCTTAAATGAATGCAAAACTGAAAAAAATAAAACCTAATGATGCACCTAATTGGAAATCTAAACTACAACTTAATTCACAAATGATTACTTGGTACCTCTACTTGCACAATCTGATTGGATAGCCTAATCACTTAAATGTTTTATACAAAGGCCTTGATTGAATACAATTTTGAGGGAAAACACTTAGTTTTCATGACTAAACTGACTAATCAATTACATGCATAGTGTATAACCAGTGAGCTTAAACTAAACTGCATACATATATTTATGAAAGGAGACATAAATATTAGAGGTTTCAAAACTAAAACACAATAATCTTTCGATCGAATCCCACACAATGATGACGCTTGAAATCTTGAAGGAAAAACTTGAAAATATTGGAAATTAAAAGGAATTCTTCTACAAATTACAAACTTAATTAACCTATAAAAGTTGTTGCATAATCTATTAAACTATGAAAACTGAGTTACATGAAGTCTCTTTGCTAAAGGCAAAGGCAGAAAACAAGAACCGAGGAAAAACTAAGTCTTTTCCTCAATATATACAATAAAGGGCTTCAAAAAGTCAAGAGGAGATAACTAAAGTCAAAAAATCTAAACTACAAAGCTAATCTAAAACTGCAATTATGTTTCACCATTTGCTCCTTTTTTTTTTGCATAATTTTGGGAAAAATGGACTATTTGATTAAATATTAAAGATAATCAATATGATTATTTTGATATTTATCATGTGATCTCTCTCTTTTTTTTTACATTGCATGGTAAATATTAGGATAATAAAATATTACCTTTAACATTTAATTACATATTTTGTCTTATTTAAAATCATGCAAAAAATACAAGCTAAGTGTTTTTCACTTTAAAATTAAATGATAATATTGAGACTTAACTCTCAACTCCACCAATATGCATGATGAATCATCTTTGGTCATGCAAGTTTGAAAAACATGCAAAAAAGGCCTCAAAACTGGAGCAAACTGAGTGATTAAGTATCCAAAACTCCCCTTGAATGATGGTCAACCCATGTGGGACCTCAAAACTAATGTAGAACTGCCCTTTGAGCCTTACAATCCTCCTAAAAAGGCGGATTTGTCTGTTTCCTTAGAAGTGAATATTTCTCAAAAAATACTAACTAGGTCAGTGAGAAATTTAAAGAGTTTTTTTTCCTCATTGTTTTATAATTTATATCCAAAAATCACGAAAACCCATATTGTAGTTTTCAATATATGATTGAAACACGCGATGACTATTCATTGTATCTTTTGAATCTGAGAAGGTAACATGTTGGGCTCAACCCTTGTGGGAGCCCATTTTACACCACATGCTAAAATGTTGAACATGATGAACTAGCCATGATACATATACCTGTACCTGATAAATATTTGAATGTCTGGTTTTCTTATCTGATTTGCTCAAATGTCAAAAAAATTTCTCACCCTAGTTTAATAACTGCCTAATAAAATTTTACTAATTTAGCTGGTAACTAAAAATTAGTAACAACGCTCTAGCCAGACACCCCAAATAATGTGAGGTAGAGACAAAGACCACAAAATTTGAAGAGCAAGATTAGCCATGGGGCCTACCCATTGAGACCACAAGTCTTTGATAGAACCAAGGAACACCCAACTTAAATTCCATAGAGAGAGCACATGATGCCAAATCATTCTAACAAATCTACAACTAATCAACAAATGGTAAACATCTTCCGCTTCCTCTTCACAAAGAAAACATTTGTTAGGCATCACAAAACCTCTTCTGACCAAATTATCAGTCGTTAAAATTTTATTTTGGTAGAAGAGCCAAAAGAAAATATTAACCTTAGGAATCAATCTAGAAGACCAAACTAAAGCCCAATACAGAACAGGGCCAATAAAGGAATCATTAGAATGAGGCCAAAGCAACAGAGAAATTACCATTAGAGGAAGACTTCCAAATGAAATTATCTAGCAGAGGAGAAGAAGGAATATGGACTACAAAAATAGCTTTATACAAGACTTCTAGACCAAGATCCACCTCGTGCAACTTCTTCCAGCATCCCTCCTTTATGTAATCAACAACAAATCTACCAAACCACTACACACATAGCTCCCTAAAAGGCTGAGCCCAAGGTTCATCTTTAAGGGGCCTATTACAAAACTAGTTATCATCCTAGAACAAAATGCTTCTGCCATCTCCCATTTTCCAAAAGAGACCCTTGACCACAAGTCGATAGGCCTTAATCATACAGTTCTAAAGAGCAGATCCAGATGGAGGAATAAAGTCTTGGGACAAGAACCCCCTTATCTTATCAACACCATGTAAGTATTTACTCCAAGCAATTTTCGCCCATTCACTCTTAGCTTGCAAAAGGTTCCAAATCTACTTCACCAAAAGAGCAGAATTAAACGCCCTAATCTTACGAATACCAAGCCCTCAAACCTTTTTTAGTCTGCAAACATCATCCTAGGAAACTAAATGAATTCATCTATTATCCTCCACACAAAACCAAAGGAAATTCTTTTGAATTCCCTCCAAAATATCCACAAATTTTCTAGGCATATAAAAGATACTAAGAGCATAAACAAGAAGATTCTGAAAGGTGGATTTAATCAACTAAACTTTACCAGCTTGGCTTAAAAGAGCTCCCTTCCAGCCCACTGATTTTGAATTGAATTCATCAATCATACTCCTCCAAAAAGAATCAAGAACTTTAGAGCACAAAGGAAGGCCCAAATAAGACGCAGTAAGCTCCCCAATCTGGCACTACAAAATTCTGGCAATTTTAATCTGTCTATGATTCAGAGTATTAAAGAAGAAAATGACACTCTTGAGCAAGCTAACCTTCTATCCCGAAGCAGCCTCATATCTCTGTAATATAGAATTAACATCCTTGGCCTCCTTGATAGATGATTGTCCAAGAATGAGAGATTCATCCACAAATTGTTGATGAGAAAAAATAAGGTTAATGGAAGAGGGAGCAAGCTCAATCATAACCCCATTGTCAATAGATCTTTGGATGAGACGGCTAAAGGATTCCACCATAATAATAAATAGAAAAGGAGAAATAGGATCCCCTTGCCGCAAGCCCCTAGAACACTCAAAGAGAGGAGAAGGGGACCCATTAATGAGAACAGAGAAATGCAGAGTAGAGATAAGCTGAAGCACAAGAGCCACCGCTTTCTCAGCCAAGCCAAAAGAAGAAAGAGTCTTAGCCAAAAACCCCCAGTCAATTATATCAGAAGCTTTCATTAAGTCAAGCTTCAAAATAAAACCAACATGTTCTTGTTAATAGTAAGGGAGTGAATATTCTCATGAACAGTGAGGATAGAATCCAGAATTTGCCTACCGGCAATAAAACCATTTTGTTGAGGTGAAATAAGAAGAGGTAGCAATCTTTGCAATCTAACAGCCAAAACTTTGGAAAATATCTTATAGACTGAGTTACATAAACTGATGGATCTAAACTCTTCAAAAGATGTAGTATCGGGTTTCTTGGGATCCAAGACAATGAAAGAAGAATTCAATTCCTTTAGAAGAGAGCCAGATCTAAAAAACTCCTTGGTAGCCGCAACCACATCCTTAGCAATGATTTCCCAGTTAGATTGAAAGAAAAACATCAGAAAACCATTTGACCCAGAGCCTTATTCCCTTCAAAAGAGAAAAAAACATGCCTAACTTCATTCGCCAAGGGAATGAAAACCAGTTGTTTATTCATTTCATCATCTAAAATCTGAGGAATTCCCCTGAGAATATCCTCCTGACTAGCCACATCAAGATCCCCCTCAACCGAGAGCAGCTAAGAAAAATAGGAGGAAGCAATGAGCTGCAAATCAACATCCTTCTCCAAAACCTGATTATTAAAATTGATCACTTTAATTTGATTATTAGCCCTGTGTTTCAGAGTAGAAAGGTGGAAAAACTTAGTATTCATGTCCCCATTTTTCAGCCACATAATCCTCGAACGCTACTTCTAGAATTCTTCCTCCTTCACCACAATGTTATACAATTTGGAGAGCAATATGTTTTCCTTCTAAATCATAGTCTGATCATAACCATTCAATTGGATAGATTGTTGAACATCCTGAAGCTCCTTAGTCACCCCCTCTTTTTCCATAAAGATATGACCAAAGGAGGTATGATTCCACTTTCAAACATTCTCCTTGACATTAGCAAGCTTCTTGGCAACTCTAAACATAGTGGAGCCGTCCACTTGAATATTCCACCAAGCAGAAATTAGATTGCTTAGATCGAGATGACACATCCACATTTTCTCAAATTTGAACAGGAAGTTTTTCTTACCCCCCAACAGATCCACAAACAAAGCCAAATGAAAGTGATATGAACCTAATCTAGTAAGAGAAGATAGCGAGCAAGAGTACCTAGCCAACCACACAGGTGTTATAAGAGAATGATCAAGCTTTACCTGGATGAGGGCATTACCCACTCTTCGATTCGACCAATTGAAGGAAGCACCTTTTAGGTCCAAATCAAAAAGAGCATTATCATTAATAAAATTCATAAGATCATAGCCAGGGATAACTTTAAGAAACCCCCCCCCCCTTGGCGAAGGTGTAAAATCCTGGCGAATCTTTCCTTTTATTTGAAATTTTTTATTAATTTTCTTGACGAATCTATGCACATTATTAAAAAAAATTGTAAAATCCTAGTGAATCTTAATGAATAATTGGTAAAAATAATAATCATAGTGGTGAATCCTAGCGAATAATCACTAAAACGATTAATTATAATGGCAAATCTCTTCTTTAAAAATTTGCATAGTTGGTCGGCACAGTTCCCCTATTTTCTTTTTGTTTTTTGTAATATTGAAGTAGGGGCTTGGGGGTGGTAGCCACCGGCGGGGTCAAGTGGCAGCGCCCCTTGTGGGGGTCAAGGGGGAAACGCAAATTTCATGTGGCCCAAAACAAATTTCAGGCCTCAACAAGCCTCTTAAAAGGCACATGCGTATTAGGTCGCGGAATTAACCTGTAGCCATCCGATTAAAAATCTAATCGATAGCAATAAATAAAAGCCCCAAAATTAAATGGTAATTTATTATTAGTGGCGATATTGCCCCAAAATTAATGGTAGGAATATAATATTACTGGCGAATATAATTAGTATTTGTAATTATAGTATAAACTACTGGCGAATCAGTTCCAATGATTCATCGTTTAAATAGGCGAATTAATCAGGACAAAATTATTTTTTTGTAAAAACCTGGCAATTCAACATCCTTTTTAGCTTGTACTATTCACCATTTTTGGAGGTCCCAATTTCAATTATTCGCTAATTGGCGAAGATTTGCCACTAAATTTTTCCCTAATCATATCTACTCTCATCCACCATTTGCGACCCACCCATCTTGTCAGTATCAAATAGCGGAGTATTAAAATCGCCCATAACCAGCCAATTCTCAAATTGATTCCCAGCTTTAAAGGAGCACAAGTTCTCCCATAATATTTTCTTGTCACTCTTATAGTTCAGAGTATAAATATTAGACAAATTCCAAGAGAATCTGTCACACAAATGAGTAAAGGAAGTCACCACATGATTACTATCATTAAAGACCTCATCCCCCTAAATCATCCTAAGATTCTAGAAAGAGACAATTCCTCCCAAGGCCCCAACAGCTTCAGAGCAATGCATCCCACAATCCTTAAAAAGCTTATTCTTCAACCTAGACAATTTATCCATTCCCATTTTAGTTTCTTGAATTAACACAATATTGGGATGATGATCTCTTACTAGATTAGCAAGAATATCATGCTTGTGAGGGTGGTTTAATCCCCTCATATTCTAGGAAATGATCTTCATAATAACTTGTTGGTTGTGCTCTTAGAGCACATATCCAACAAAGTTCTTTGCGTACCATCAGCAATATCCATTCAAATCTTCTTTTCCCTTGCAAAATTAGCTGGAGGCCAACCCCTACCATGCGGCTCAGACCCACAATTTGATCTCTGTCTATTCCTGGTCACTACTCCCGGAGAAGGAGAGTGTTTTTTCCTATTTCAACCACAAACCTGGGTATAAGGAGGGTTTTCCAGATCCTCAAGCTCCCCCAAATCCTTAAGTTCAATCATCACCTCCAAACCTTTAGCCTTCGCCCCAAAATCATTCACTAGCATCCCCCCTAAAGGTGGAGAACTTACCACATTACTTCTAGAATTCAAAATATCCTTGACAACCTTGGAACTAGCTACATCCATGGAAACAACGTCTTTAATAGGGGAAGACTTAACCTCATCACCCTACACCAAATCTTGATTCGTCTCTCCAACAGACACCTGGCCTTCCTGCATAATGCCCTTCATCTCCCCTCCCTAGTCCTTTTCCATAGGCTCAATCACCTCCATCTCAGACCGAGCTACCCCCTAGATTCCAAGAGCCCCCCTTCCTTATATGAAGCTTTATCTTTTTCTCTCCATTGCTTAGGCAACTGCTTTGGCACCTTAAGAGGACACTTTTTGGCCTAGTGCCCAAATTTTTTACAGTGAAATCACACAAAAGGATTCAATTCAAATTCAATCGCTTTCTCCTAGACCCCAAATTTGGAGTTAATCATTATCACAGATGGAAAGTCTGCAGATTGCTCCACATTAACAGAAAATCTGGCATAAACCAGCCACTTTCTTGAAGCCGTCATTTGGTCAATTTATAACAAGCACCCAAAAGTGCTTGCTATTCCTTTGAAACCTTCCTCATCCCAAAATTCCATTGGGAGACTAGGAAGGAGAACCCCCACCGGAGCAACCGAAAAGGAGCACAAGTTCGGGTTAAAGCTTGGTTCCCACTTTTTCAGCATCAAAGAGGACTTACCAATAAATCATGAGCCACCCATCAACACCGAAACCAAATCATATTCATAGTTGAAGGAGAAAGAAAAGAAACCTTTAGCCATGGCCGCCACATCAATCTGTCCCTTAGGTTTCCACCTACTTAAAGCAAACTTGCGCACCAACTCGATATGAGGTCGAGGGCCAACAAATTTTCCTAGCAGTGCCATATCCATGTTGGACATACTCTTCTCCACAATACAGTTTGGAACAAAAATAGAGTACTCTCCAGTCTTAGCATTTGCAATAAACGACACTGGAGGAGAAGTAATTTTTCCTTTAGGCTTAGCTCCAAACAATTTTTTCCACTTAAGAGCAGAGCTCGATAGAAGATCATTCTGAGCCTTACCAATCCCAAGACCCGCAACATTAGGAGTCCCATCACCCCCACCAGATAGTAGGCCATTTCTTGACTTTTCAGTCCCAGGAATCTCATTTTTAGAGGACACTGAGGAGTGCGTAGGACACACAACCTTCGCAGACCCTTTCCCACCAAAAAGAACATTAGCAACTAAAGGGAACCCACAACACTTACCTGCAATAAAGGACCTGCCTGACATCACCTTCCCATTAGAAACTATCCACCATTAACACCTGCAACATCATCAAGAAATCTTGCCTTTTCAGAATTTGAAATTTCGCCATCACCATCACCACCACCTGAGGAGCTCTCCATTTTCACTATTCAAGCAAGCATGGTGCATAACATCAATATGTTATGTATTGCATAAAAGAATGTTATTGAATGACTAAAAGTGAAAAATATGATTTTGACTTTTGGAATGCCAAGTTAGAAATATAACATTACCACAAAATTAACAATTTCATAAAAGAATGTTATTGAATGACTAAAAGTGAGAAATATAATTTTAACTTTAATATAATGGAGCCAATATAAATATTAAAAACTTAAAAAAGTAAATCCGTCCTAAATGAGGGAGAAAATACTATTTGATCAATTCAAAGGTCTATATAACCATCCAAGCAGTATCACTAATGAAATTCATAAACTAATCTAATACATAGATATGACGATATAATATAGATATAACCATTAATATAAAATACCATCGCTTGCAACTTACATCCGAAGCTGAAATCTTCAGCCAACTTGGGGGAGTCCTCTTATAGGGTAGTCCTAAAGAGGAAATACATTTTCTACAAAGTGAATCAATCCATAAAAAACATTATAACTCAATTTTAAAAATTGAATTCTCATTACATAACCAGTATAGAATGTGACTTGATGAGACATAATACTGTCAAAAAAGAAATAATGACACACTTACAATATAACAAAATATTTTACCCATTGAAACCATTACGCCAAAAACACAACAAAATCATCACTAACTTAGTGTTTTAACTCATCCTTCACAATAAAATAGAATGTTTTGCACTTGTGTTCAACCCTAATCCATGCAAGTATTTATAGGCACTAGCAAACTGCTAAATGGTATTACATACAAAGGGTATAAAACTATGGGCAAGAAAAACCTGCCTATAGGGACCTTAAAAAATTTTTAGGGGCCCAACTAATTATGGGCTTGTGGCAGGGTGTACTATATGTATGGAGTGTAAAACTTGCACAATTTACTACATACAACATCACTCTCTGTTTGACATAATATTAAGCCCAAGCATTTACCAAGAAGTCAAAATCTCACAGTGTTGTCATACTACATAGATCTTTAGTGTCAATAAAAAGAAATATCTATCATAAGAATAATCCAATGAGTACAAGACAAAAATTCATGTACCAAATATAAAAGGATAATACAAACAATTATGATATTCAAAAGAGAAGCTACTTCTCTAAGCTATTGCTAACTAGATTCCTTCCAATTTTAACACCTAATAGAATTACAAAGGCACACGACTTCAAGTCTTTGAATGAACTAAACAACCACAATTAATAGTTACTTAGGAAAATTATTCAAGGCCCCATTCTTTTAAGCTTTATCAGATACAAAGGACCAAAGAATTTTAATATCTATGAATTTTCAAAACTAAATCTAGAGAATTTCTTACTCTCACTCCATTCCACTACCTTTCCATATCCCATCCTTTACTAGCACAAACTAGCTTTACCAATGCTAAGATACAAATTCTAAATGCATTCAACCTACTACAATTTGAAAAGCATATGATGCAATACATAAACATCCTCCTTTTTGAGAATATGCAAATCAATCCAAAAATGAAATCATCAATTAATGTAAGATGACTCCTCCTAGGAAATCTCAAATAATCTCTCTTATTATTTTCACAATTGCTTGAATACCATTATGCCCTTTATAAAGTGCAATTTTCAGACAGTGAAACCTTCATAAATGTAATATAGGAACAATCCCAATTCCTTGGTACATTTATTGGAGATGAATGCGAGAAAGATTCAAGAAGAAAAGCAGGGGCATGGAACAGGTACATACAAAATCCTTAAAGAAATAGAAAAATTGGTGGATATTTGATAGGTAAGAACAACATGGTTAGAACAACACTACTAGTAAAGAGAACCATGGAAATTGATTTTGGGAACCACCTAAAATAGGAAATCTAAAATTTAATTTCAATTCAGCAGGTCGTGAACCTTTACATGAGAAGCATGGGAAGAACTTATTAAATGATCAAGGTACTTGGTGTTTATGTATGTTGTAGAAATGTATTGGAAATACTGCAATAACAAAGCTAAGGTTGAAAAAAATTACATGGATTTAAAGGATTGCTAAGAAGATAATACAATAAGATGTATCTAGAAGAAGATTATAAAACAAGAATGTTAAAAAAGGGCTTTTCAGAGAGTTCTTGGAAGAAATGATAACACATTATTAGCATGTACTTTGAGAACAACATTGTGTCTATCAGTAGACAAATAAATCTTCAAATTGTGCAACAAACAAGTTATTGGCTATTCTAAAAAGAGTGAATATAGGAAAAAAATTAAAATTTGATAAGGAAGAAAATGAGGTAGGGTATAATTTTAGAGCTCCTGTTTGTAGAGAATACCACAACTGGTCCTCTAACTTACTTGCATTCTATCACTACAATTATTCATCATTTTAGGATCTAAAGGAGTTGGATCTAAATAAAGTTTTGTAGCTAAGCATAAAAGGTACAGTCTCACATGACATTGTTGTGCCAAACAAAGTTGAAGTTATCCTTGGAATAGGGGAAAAAAACTTCCCATCAAGCTTGTGCCTTAAATTCAGGACAAAAATAAAATGAGAAGTAATTGTAGACTCTATAAGTTTCAAGCCTCAAGTTATATTCAACAACACTTATAGAACTGCAGAAAAATGTTAAAATGAGCCACACACATCTGAATGTAAATAATATTGGTGTTGAACAATATTTGTTCCTTTGATTTGAACCACCTATGCAAAAATGATTACTTAAATGCAAATTAATGGTAGTCAGTTGTTTATTCTGTTGTGACATTTGGATTGGGAGTTTTATAGTAATAAAGAAAATAAACATAAGTCTAATGCTAAGGATGAAAAAGATTAAACATGACAAATATGATTACAGGTGGCAATTGGTAAAGAAACCCACTGTCATTTTGGCATATCTCATGACTATCACAAAGATCAAAGTGCACCACTATTTGATTCCATTCAATATGGACTATTATCCATTGTTTGATGTCACTCCTTAGTAAAGGACTGTCTATTAACCCTATTTCAAATATCCTATTGAAAGTTTATCATTGTATATGGGGTTTCAATAGCCTAAATGTAACCTCTTTTCATAGAAGAAAACAAGCACTTCTCAACAGTATAAGGCCTTTGAGGCGTACCTGGCAGTTTTATGCATGGGAAATGCATGCAAAGTCTTTAGATCTTTCAACTGGCAGCATGGGAGGTGCTTGGAAGTTAGGAACTACATATCTCTCTTCAATCCTCAGGAAAACTGTCTCTTCACTTCACCTTCAACAGGAGCAAAACCATAGTATTCATCTTCAACATGGAGTTCTCTTTAGATTTACCCTTCTCCACAAATGTTGTTCAAACATGAAGTTAACCATAATTTCTTTGCAACATGAGATTCTCCTACTCTTCCCTTAAAATTGAAATAAGATTAACACATAAATCAACAACACAACCAACATGGACAACAAGAAAATAATCTATCTAAAACCAACATATTAACATCACTATTGAAAACTACCACATCAAGTGATCCAAAAATTTTATTAACATAAAATTGGAAGGGTCTGAACCCATTACAAAACAACCACTAATGTATAGTAGAGGGGTCTCATAAGAGGTGAGACAACACAAAATCTAAAGAAAAGAAGACAAAAAACCAAAAACCAGTAACCAAGAGATATTGAGATAGGACCAATTATTGTTCTCCATGAAGTTGGGGATCTTTTATGACCTACCAATACTTGGTGAGGAACTGAAGTTTTTCTTAAAAAGACAAGGATTTTGAATCTTCTTGTCAATGTTGTCCTCAGAAGTAGACATTTTTTTCTTCACAGTCTTTCTTTTTTTGTTGGAGCTAATGGGGGGCATCCAAATTTTCTTCCCTAGCTCTCTTAGCATGGTTACTTTTCAGCTCCTACTGAAACACATGTATTATGACTATTTTACTATTCATAGTTTCCTTGTTGTATTTGATAATCTCCTACAAAATGAGGAGGATCTTGTCTTGATTGAAATAGAGTTGTGCAACCTCATTTCTCAAGCTCACACACTCATCAGGAGACTCGATAACACTTTTAATTTCCCCAACCTTTTTTTTCCAAATTGGCCCAGTTATCAAGATTTTGAGCCATGCCTCTTAGCAGCTCCCAATGATTTGCACCTCCTCCTCACCCAACCAATATTTAGTCTTCTTCAAAACAATAGTCTCCAAGTTTTCAAGATCTTATCCTTCATTGTAAACAGTTAGGTCAACAACCACTTAAGGATGTCATTTTGAATATTAGTGGCTTTACAAAGCTCATCCATTTTATCCCTCAGGGAGGCACAAATCATACAGGGGTTTGACATGTTCATAGAAGCAGCCTTTGGCTTCTGAGAATGACCAACATCAAGAGGATAAATTATGATACATAGGAGAACTAGGAGAAGAATCTTTGAGAGTAATATCTAGAGAAGGGTTACCAGGAGGAGCCTAAATTGTCATCTAAAATAGAAATTTGGGGAGGTTCTTCAAATGACTCCTTTTTCTTACCAAAAAGAGTAGGGGAATCAAATGCAAAGGTTTTGTATTTTTAAAGCTCAAGGGGAGTTAGACCTCGTGACTCTTGGGTGTTGGAAGGGGGTGGAATAGGTGGCTAAAGAAGGGGTTTCGGGGTTACCCACCAAAATACTAGTAAAACTCTTGTGAACAAGGTAAGGGTTAATAACAAGAGGGAGGGAAGATAAGGCAATTGAGAGAGCCAAATTATAATAATAGAGTTTGTAGATCAAACCTTGATGAAGGGGCTGGGGTTTCCCATTTTCTTGCACAACCTTAATGGGTTGTTCCAATGAGGAGTAGATCCAAAATGAAAAATTCATTTTAATGTTGTGGAAGAAGTGATTTAAAATAGGAAAAAAATAAGCGTGAAATATTTTAAAATGACCATTGAAGGTAACATACTTCATCAACACCTTAACAATCTTCTTCCACACCTAGACAAATACTCTCTATTATAACCAATTTGCAACCTGTTGACTTTCTCACCTTTTTTTAAGAAATTTTCTATATCTCTTTGATAGTTCCCTTTAGGTATTTTAGGAATGTTAGCACTCTCAAATGGGAGACCCGTGGCTGCCAAAATTAACTCCACAGAAATAGAGGAGAGGCCTCAAACCTTGATAAGACCTCCCTTCCAAGAATTTTTGAACTTTGTGGAAAGGTTAGGGTTGTGGCCCTTCAAGGCCTCAATGCATGAGGTGAGCTTCCCTTTTTGGAGGATAGGCCATATCTTAGGATCATTCCTCAAAGATTCATATCTATTGGGATCTTCTTGAACCAGTTCCCCACCCATAGCAGTTGATAAGGGAGTAATGAAATAGTAGTTGAATACTAGTCAAAAGTGACTCCAAAAGTTTTGAGCAACAACATAAGAGGCAAGGTGAACATGTAACTTGCTAAAAAGAGCTAGAAGTGGTAAGCGGTAATTATTTTCATGAAACTAAGTGGATGCATGATATTATTACAATCTTGAGAGAGATATAGATCAATCTATGGCATGATGTGTAATTTGAAATGAAACTTCATTAATGATGGAGTTTCTCACATGTTCTAGGATCAAATGCACTTCATCCCAAACTTTAATATTTTTGAAAAAGACCCCTAAATTATCCATCCCATCTACAGAAGATTTCCCTTCTTGGTAAACATTCATTATTTTGCATTATCCTATACTCATCATGTTTTAGTAGAAATATTCTATGAGGTCACTAAGCGAAAAACTTGGGGAGGCTTCCCCATTCAACATCATGATGGTATTCTTAGATTCCCCTTCAATGAAAAAAAAATGCCTCTTTGATTAGTTAATTGAATACCATGAAAGGCAACGACTTCCTTCACAAAACTAGAAGACTGAGTGCACAAATTAACTGCATAAGAAAAAATTATCCTTCCCCTATGATCTTTGAGGATGCCACCCCCTCCCACCTGACCTAGGTTCCCTTTTGCAGAGCCAACAAAGTTAAATTTAAAGCAACTAGAGTTAGGGAGTCTAAAGAATATTATTACAAGTAGTAGGTATTTTAGAGTTCAATTATTTTAGGATTTCAATGATATCCCAATACATAGCAACATTAATTTCCAAGGTGGAGGGGTTTCTTGTATGATTGATGGTCACATCCTTTGAATTTTCCTTGATGTTTTGAATGGTTATGTTTACAAATACATTCCAAGGATATTTGTTATCCATGAAAACTCTATTGTTGCGTTCTTTCTAGAGCCCAACTAGTAAGAAGGAAGGCCTACCACCACAACTCAATTAGAAAGGAATGATTGAAAGTAGAGGTCCAACAATCAAAGATACTATTTGTGCTCCTATGCCAAACCCAGTTGAGAAAGAAATTTGACTAAATTTTTTTGCAAACTCTCTAGGAGTAAAGACAATGAAAAGGGTGGTGATCAATGGTATCCTCATCCTCTTTGCAAAGGAAATTCCTATTAACTAGTTGAATTCCCCTCTTTTGAAGATTGTCAAGAGTGAGGATATTCTTGTGGCATGTGGTCTGCCAAAAGAACATAACTTTGGGAATTGTATTATTCTTCCATATCTTTGTCTAATTTAATTGAGAGGCCCAATTCGGGAATAACTGATTGTATCTAGATTTGATAGTGTAATTATCATCTTTAGAATCAACCCAAACAAGAGAGTTAGAAGAATTCATTCTATAGAACCTCTAAGCTATGCACATTGGTGTGACATGATTCTGTGTGCTAGAAAACACAAACACAATTACTAACACATTAAATGTATTATTAAAAAAAAAGTTGTGCATGGGGTTTAGGAGTTTGTAGAAAAGGAGAAATAAAAATACTTTAAAAGAAAAGAGTGTGAACTAGATTAAATAACATTTAGAGTAAATTGATTTAACACAATAAAATAAATGAGTTTTAATGATGACTATTCAACACTTCACATATTTGAACAAGAAACAGATTTAAAAATAAAAACTTATATCCACTTAAGCAAGATGCAAGGCAAGACAATCTTAGAAACAATTTTTTAATTAAAATCCTATACTATTATGTATAAATGAAGCATAAAGTCTCTCTCTTCTTTCTTTGTATAAAAAATCTATATGAAAATGGTCCCAAAAAATTCCTATACAATTTCTCTTTTTAAAAATATATATGAATTAAAATTTAATTTTCCTGTCTTAACATTTAACTTCCTCTCTCTCTCGATTTTCAAAAAGTTTAAGGATAAAATACAATTGTTTTGCTAAATGATTTTTTTACAAAATATTCAACATAATATAAAATAATATTATAATAAGATTAAAACTTGATATTCAAATGAACATCACAAGTACTTTTTTGAGAATGCATTCTATTAATAATATTCCTTGCAACATTATGAAATTATTGATTCCCTCACAATTCATTGATTGAAAACTTAATTGTCTTATTGTGACATTTCAAGTACAACATTTTATAGTGTCTTACATCAAAGGTCTTATTGTCTTAATGGTTTTAGTAGAGCACAAGTAGAGAATACTTTGAACTATGAGAACGTGCAAAGGCATGTACATAATCAAACACTTGGACCTTTATAACTTGATTAAAGGACTACAATACCTCCACAATTATATTTGTCTATATCATATGATGTTTATCTAATACAATAGAATGTGAAATATGTCTAAAAGAAAGAAAATATGTTTAAAATGCATTTTTCTTCCTTTGGATAATAAGCCAATGGATTTGATAACATGTTTGTGATAAATTTAATTTACCCTGGAGTAATATGAAGACAATATGATGATATACTCCCTTTCAAATACCAAAAAAAGATTACACAGCTAAATTGATCAACTTATTAAAACACTATTCAATCATTTCTTGTCAAAAACTGTTTTTCATTAATATAAATTACAGAGTCTTGACCAATAAGACATCATATAAAACTCATCATCAAACTACATATTATGAACAATCTTTAATGATTCAAAGCAACATTGAGATTTCTATGTATATTGGTTTGGCTTAGATGCTATGAAAAAACCTTCATTTATAGGAATTGTGTTTGTTGCCTCTGATGGAACAGTGTGATGGCAAGGCTAGAATGACCAAACTCCTCCTGACATCACCGAAGCATTTTGTGAAATAATTATTGTAGATTGCCTCTGCCTTCATTTCCTTCAGGCAATTGTCTCTGTTGATAAAGATTGCAGAGTCTGGTTTTACAGCCACCAATTGCATTTGCTTGAAACTTCTTAAATCCTTTATGTGTACCCTGCACTCATCTCTTCTACCGAGACTTTCACACTCTGCATATGTGTCTGCAACTACAGTTATAGCTTCAACATCTAAAAAAATTCACTTCAAACAGTGTTTCAAAGTGCAGATGCTGGTAAAGGTCGTGAAGACAAGTTTATTTGGCTGCTGGTACTCCATTTTGACCCTTTATTAATGGATCAGCAGATAGATTTCATTGGTTCAGGAAACAATTAAAACAAAGGACAATGGAAATGCAATCAAGGGACCCTAAAAGCTAAGAAGAATGCCTACAACAGAACACTAGATCTCAGAAAATCTACAAAAGCTTAGTGGCATGAATAGACAGTTTCTCACATTGAACATAAACGGGTTAATTTCTGGCCATATATTCACCTCCCCAGTATCTATATCCATACAAATTATATGGCTGCCATAGCCCTCCTTTTCCTGAATTACCCAATATAATCCCCGCCAACACAAATCATTCCAGGAGGCAAATAGTCGGGCAATACAACTGCTTCATATTTATATCTCCACCACGACTGAAGCTCATCAAACTCATAAAAAACCAAAGCATGTGTATATGATGGGAGATCCACTGGTTTCCTTTCACAAACCATTATCATTCTGCCCTTGTACATAACAATTCCCAAGGTCTGGTGCCTGAAACTTTGCATCCCCCAAATATGATGAAACCTGATATTGCTATCTCCATCCAGATCATACGAAACCGCATATTCCCCATTTTCAGAAAAACAGTAGATTTTTTGGTTCTGCATTAAAATGTTCGGAAAAAAGCTAATTGTCATATTTACATTCACTCTTTCCCACAAGTGAATGTCTCTAATTTCCCAACTCTGTTCTACAGATCTATAAATCAAAACAGAAAATTTCTTTCTTCTGAGAAGATAAAGATTTCCAATTATGACAATTACCTTATAAGTCTTTTCCTTCGAATCAAACTTGAGGTGCACAGCCACATCATCATGATATCTTTTCAAGTAAAGCGAAATCCTGCTTTTTCTGGTCAGTCTTGCATCTTCAAGACAATGGGACTGCATAGTCAATGGATTGATCACTCTAAGGGTTCCATTTCTCTTACAGCTATAAACCAAGAGGCCCCCATCTCCAGCTCTGAGAAACCATTGTGAGTGACTGCATCTCCACTCATCATTAAATATTTTCTTGAACCTTAGCCTTCTATTGACATCAAAGAGTGCTAGTCCATTAGAAGACCCACTTGTTTCATCATAATGATCCATCACCAGCCACATTTCCATATTACTCTGCTCCCACAGATTGTGAAAGCGAAGAGAGCTACAAATAATAGTTTGCCATAAAGTACAAACGACTTGAACTCGGAACAGAGTATGAAGAGGAAGTTTGCAAAATATTATGTTCAAGATGTCCTCTGGAATATGACCTAGGAACATTGATTCTTCCCTGCCATATGCTTCTTTGTATGAGCCATCCTCTCTGGACAAACTTGAAGAACTCTCACCTTTCTTCTCTGCATCCTTGGCGTCATCCATGCCACATATATTCTTGCTCGCCCCATCCTCTATGCATGAGCCAGTTTTAAGGGTAAGCCAATTGGCATAAAGCCCACTTGGTCCAGAATCACCTTTCCTCTCTGCATTCATTACTTTACCCTTGCCATGTGTATCTTTGCTTGAGCCATCCTCTCTCCATGGCCCAATTCCAAGTGCGAGCCAGTTGGTATAAGGCTGCTCACTTGTACTTGGATTTCTTTGAAAAACTCCTTTCTCTTCACTGATAGTCGAATTCCAACTGATTCTCATTCTCTTTGAATTGTCTGATTCTCTCCTGGACGCCATCATCTCTCTGTGAGGTGCTTCCAACAAACCCCTGCGGTTAAATAGAATTAAAATTTGCATTGCAAAGAACTTTTGAGCTATTTCTGAAAGTTCGGTAATATCGAACTTTTTGGACCGACTCAAACATTTTGGAGGTTTGCGTTGTTCTGTGTCAAATTTTTTGGAGCCTGCATTATTCTCAATCAAAATTTGACTTTCTATTGAGAATTTGGCTTTGGACAGTCTGTAGTTTGGAGCGTTTAGTGTCCCACGGTAAGCTATTGCTGCATAACCATGTGTTTTGGGAAGGCAAGGTATTTGAGATCACAAGTGGGCTTTATGGGGAACAAGTTATTTTAAACTGACAGTTCATGTTATTATGATGTTAGATAAATTTAGACATGGTAGTTTATTTAATTTAATTTTTAATATTTTTAATAGTTAAATATACAAATATATTTTTAGTAAATTTAAGTAAAAATTTTATTATTAAAATTTTAATATACATTTTTAATATTTTTAATAGTTAAATTTGAGTTCATCCTTGAAATGAATGTACATTAATACATATAGTTGAAACCTATGAACTTAGTAGTCCAATATGCAATGTCATCACAATGACTCAAAACAAGCCAACAACTAAACCATCACACTATTTCACAAACAACTAAAAATTTGTTATTTTGAATCTAAAGAATAAATCTATTTTAATATAATAATTATATATAAATATATATTATTTAATAATGGCAATAGTGTATAATTTTTTATTCAACTCAGTCTTTATTATGTTAAGAATTATATTGTTAATATTAATTTAAATCTAAAAAATAGTAAAATATAATGATTGTATTCTCAGTCTTTATTATGTTGACAATTTTATTGTTTATTTTTTTATACTTTTGTGTATTAACTTTTAAACTCTACTCAATTAAACTCCTTGGTGCTATCATTTATTAATTTATGAGCACTCTTTAGTTAAATCAAACCTAAATAATATAGTGTTATTCAATACGATAATTATAAATATTGTCAAAGGCAATGTTGAATCTTAATATATACTAAAAAATAGTTTGTGGTCAGGCAAATTCATTCACCATCAGAAAATTCACTGCCAACAATTCACAATTCACTGCGGGAAAATTCACTGCCATGACAAATTCACCTCAAGGAAAATTCACCACCAACAATTCACCACCATGGAAAATTAATCAGAATTTTCCTTGAGGTGAATTTATCAGGGCGGTGAATTTTTTGGTGATGAATAGCTGGCATTTCCTAGAGCCATAGTTTGTATATTCATTTCTTGTCACAAACCATTGTAGAGTTCTTATTCTATTGAGAATTTTAGTGTTAAACTCTTCATCTTAATTTTTTAAGTATATCTTATAATCTAGGGTAAAACCAACAATAGAGCACAATCCAAAATAGAAATATAAACATAAAGTAAACATTACCTATGTCATGGTTGCTTGACTTCCATTGCACTTCTTCATCTTGCTAGAATATGCTTGATGCCCTCACTTCTCCATCTTGCTGGAATATGCTTGATGCCTTCAGATTTGAGTATGCAACAATAGCCTAATGATAATGATAACAAAATATTGAAGATTCTATTTGTCTGTGTGCTTGAGCTCAAAGTAGTCTAGGTAAGGTGAAAATGACAATGATAGTTGTCTTTTATAAAATGTCAAAATGGTATGAAGGGTTGAGATCAAATGTCAATAATAAGATATGTCAATCAATGGTCAAGAATAAAAGTTGTAGTATGGAAATAGGGTTAGATCAAAGTTAGGGTAAAAAGAAGGATGAATGGCCAAAATTGAATTATAAGATAATTCAATCAAGGGTGGAAAATGAATGAGACAAGAAAAGATAAGATTGACACTGATAATGAGGTCTAACACAAAAAAAGAGGTTGTAGGAGGACTTTAAAAAATTATAAAATTATTTAAATGAAGAGGGAAAATGAATAATTAAAAAAAAATATATTTAATTATACAAGACATGTGAGGTGGCATACAACAAATTCATCGCCAACAATTCACCGATGGAAAATTCACCACCACAGAAAGTTCACCAATGGAAAATTCACCATCAGCAATTCACCACCAGGAAAAATTCACCGATGAGAAATTCACCGCCAAATATTTTTAAATTTATTTGGCGGTGAATTTTCCATCTGTGAATTGTTGGGGATGAATTTTCCTAGAGTCGTGATAGGTTTGACTTTTAAATTAAATAATAATTTAATTCAAAAGTGGGAGGAAAATAACAAATCAATAACTTTTAATTGTGGAAGAAAAAGATAAATGAATAATTAAATAATTAAAATAATTATTTAATTATAGTAGAAAATGACAATAATAATTAAATAAATAAAATTTATTTAATTATAAGGAAAAAAGACATTAGTGACTTAATAAAAAGACATGAATGAAATTAAATAATTAAAATTATTTAATTAATAGAAGACTTATGATATTAGACAATAATCAAATAATTAAAATTATTAAATTATTAAGAGTGAAAGGGGAATTGATGAAGGAAATATTCATAGGCCTAGGACAATTTTTAGTGTCTACATTTTTCCTGTCTTTGATACAATGTAGTTTTATTGCATTGTGTCAAAGAAAATCAGTCAAAACATGCTCCAGTGTAAACATGGTGGACCTATGCCCCCTTCGAATTTTTTTTGAAATTTTCAAAATTTTCAAAAATTTGAGAATTGTTCTGATAGACTCATTTGATAGTCAAGAATATGATGGTGAAAAAAAATGACATTTAGGACCTTTCGGGTAGTGAAATTTAGGTTTTAGACCTCTCATAGAGTGCAACCAATACAAACCGTAACTCAAAACTCTAAAATTGATTGCCTATAAATAAAAATTTGTGTAAATTAGCTCAGTTGTGGATTTTGACTTTGGAGATTAAGGAGCTCTAATAGTGACCTACTTCCAAGATGTCACTTGTTCCTCGCACTGAGCACTATGGATATTGAGCTCGCACCTTCAAACGACCATAGAGCGCAGAGGACCTAGTAAGTACCCCATACTCGCTTTGTGATTTTTCATTTTTCATGTAGATTTTAGGGTTTAAAAATTTAGCAGGTAGATGCGATGAACATCGTTCACTGCAACTGTCATTGCTTGGGACGCAGGTGACATCGATTCACCGCAATTTTCATTGTGCACCAAAACTGCTAGGGTAGGATGGCAATCAAATGCGGTGCGACACAACTGTAAAGTGCGTTGCATTTGCTTCCTGCACCACACCCATGGACGGGAACGTCACATTCAACAAAGTGAACCGCATGTGTGAAGGGAAATGATCCATGTTTCGAAGTGAGACACAAATAATTGAAGGTTCATCGCAAGTGACATTGGTGATGCATTAGCTGAGGCATATGACACAAGTGCAATTGTGCGACACATATGCAGAAATAGTGACACATTTGATTTGTGTGGCACATTTGTCAAGAAAAATGACGCAACTAATTGGTTAATTTTTTTCCCAAGTTTAGGATGAGATTTCTTGTGCAATGTGAGTCCAATAGTTTTGACCAGGGTTTTGGATTGACATGATGACTTTTTCTTGTAACGACAAGTTTTCCTTGCCCCTATTTATACTCAATAGTCATGGTCGTTGACTTTTCAACTTCGGGACTAGTTATCTGATGCTGAGAAGAATTGACTAATGCATCTTGGCTTGTACCATGTGACCTTCATGCCCATCATTAGGGTGAACCAGGGTTTGTTGACTGCACTCGCAAAGAGGTGGTACTTCGAGACATGTTCGTTCCACTTCTTGATAAGAGAGGTGACCATGATCTTGGAACATGTCTACAAGATATTGAGGCTATCGATCCAAGGAGAGTGGGTTAGGTATGATCTTGAGCAGGAATATCAAGCTCTCACAGACCATTATGCTTATGATGACGTCATGGAGCTTGGCATGGAGGGCTATGAGATTAGGTGGGAGGCACTAGCAGAGCGGTATGTGAGATATGATTGCATCCTGTGTACTCTAATTGTGGGGGTGATTATTCCAGATTGCTGATGGCATAGCTTTCTCGTTGGATTGTTGATATGTGGTGACTGATCGTGCAAATAATATACACGCATAACGTATCCTCGTTGGGGTTCGGGGCTGAGTCGAGCCCTGAGCGGGGGTTTGGGGTGGCAACCCCCAATTTTTTTTGTTAACATGTCAAGGTTTTCCCGCTGACACGCCAAATGAAAAAATGACTTTGTAAAACCCGAATTGTGGAAGCTTCCAAAAAGCTTGTTATAAGCGGCTAAGGTGTAAGTTGTGGTGTAATTTGTGAGATTGTAATCTGCTTTGCACTGGATAATAAAATCATTGGGTGGCTGAGTTTATGTGGATGTAGCCCATATTGGGTGAACCAGGTTAAATTTTTGTGTTGATCTCTTTTGTGTTATTCTTCATTGTTATTTCTAGGTCATTTAATTTGCATAGAATTGTTAATGTTTATTGCTCCCATCTACCTGAACCCTAACATGGATGGGGGCAGGTGTTGGTAGGGATGATGCGACCTAAGACAAACTACACATGGGGGCCTTATTTATTGTCCATTCTATACTTTCAGTTACATGACATAGCCTATCGAGATGGTCAGTCCATGAGTTGTGGGGTTACTCTCTTGATGGTGTGGACATGGGAGCACATCGCCTTGTTTCCTCCTCTAGTCGGCAAGAAGTTAGGAGATAGGATGCCATATGTATACATGTATGGAGGGGTCATTACTTAGACCCATGTTGGTGATACATGGTATTGGCAACATGGGATTAATGTACTTGTCAGTTTCGTATGGAGGTCATGCAAGGACTGTTAGTAGTGGCATGATGAGGACCAACATTTGCCATGGTGTAGAAAGGATAGGTACTTGATTGGAAAAACAATCCAATCGTAGCACATCATCAAGTAGTATTTTCCAAAGAGAGTTGGGAGGTAGTTCGGGGAGACACAAGATGTGGCTCGAGGAACAACAGAGTTTGTGTGCTTATCGTGTGGGGTGCAACCATGGGGTCAAATGATTACCATGACAATGGAAGAGTAGGGGATTGATGGACTGTAACCAGTGCAATGGGGATGGGGGAGTGGAGTGGTAGATCTATGTATGACAGTTGAGTATGAGTGGGCCAGTCATAGGCCTAATCCATATATAGATTCAGATCAATCAGCGCCTGTCAAGCACCGAGGCAGGGGCCCACAAGGCTGGAGAGGAGGTAGAGGAGATGGAGGGTGGGGGATGATGGAGGGACAAGTGATGGAGGAGATGGATTGGGAGGTAGAGGAGGAGAGAGAGCTTGATAGGGGAGGGTGAGGAGACAGTGGGTGGTGAGACCAATATCACCAATCTGGGAGGAGGGTGAGGAGGAGAGGATGGTCGAGGAGAGGGTTGCAAAGGAGTGACAAGATGATGTGCGACTTCTCGAGGTGGGACAACATGATGTGGTGATGGAGGAGGTTGAGATGGAGGAACGTTAGGAGGAGGAGAGACAGGAGGTGGAGGTGATGGGAGAGGTTGAGTGGATCCTTCGAGAGAGGATTGTCATGGGTGTGGATGTGGGGGAGGGACTAGAGGAGGTGCCAATTTGAGGGGGTGAGGGTTCAGTAGCTCAAAGGATAGCTAATCTATAGGCACAGTTGGATAAGGCCATAGTCGGGATCTAGGCATTGGAGGTGGAGGTGGGGGCCTTAAGGACAGAGAGAGATGAACTGAGGATAGAGAGAGATGCAACAATGATTGGTAGGTAGTGGGCAGATCACAGACGTGTGGAGTTCATCGCTACTATCACGGGTCCCTCAACTACATTTTCTCACCAGTTATTTGATGTTGGTCAAGAGGCCAAATATTATAGGGACTTATATGAGTTGTGAGTGCCATCAGCTAAGAGAGCACCCTCCTACACCAAGTCATGGAGTCAAAGAAAGTCACACTCTTAACATAGCAAGTCATAGTGTAGTGGGGATGTGTCAAGACCGAGATAGTTAGGGCTATATGACAGGCCACCCTTAGACCCTAGGCCATTAGGATCATAGGAAGAGGAGAGATAGGAGCATCAACAACCATCACCTCAACAATAATTTGCATGGGATTAGGGTAGCTCGAGCTAGAGCACATTTTGATATTATATTGTGACACATTTTGAGTGATATATATATATATATATGCTCTTTGGAGGTGATTATATGGTATGCATTCCTATGTTCTATATGCATGTATTTATGATGTTATGTGATGGATGATTATTTTTTATGATGGATGACTAATGTATATTTCATGATTATATATGATTCTTAGATGTTAGATGGATGCATTTAATGTCATGATGCTATGGATGTGATGTGCTGATTATAGATATTATGTGAATGCATTATTATGTATGCTTAGTGATTTATGGATGCAATGTGATATGTTATGATATGATATGATTATGACTATGCAATGTGATGTGTATTATGACTAATAAATTAATGTTATGCAATGCTTATGAGATGCAAATGCATATGCATTTTGATATATAATGATGGATTATGACTATTATGTGATGTGAATGTAATGACATGCTAATATGTGATGACCTACAGTAATAAATATTAATAATGGGTGTTATGTGATGAAATTATAATGCCATATGGATTCAATCTATGTTTTTGTATTTTCTCATGTAATATGGATGAACTAATATGATGATGCCTATTAGGATGATGTCTATAATGCTGCTAATCATGATTATGTATGCAGGATGTTTTTGTGTGCCATAGGACTCCATCAAGATGCAAATAGAAGAAAAGTTAGCATGGAGGATGTGGATGTTAGTGGAGACAATAAAATTTTAATATTCTACTTAGTATAGGTTAGGCATTGCACCTAATCATCATTGGGCGGTAAAATATGACAAATGAACAACAAACACCATGGTATGACATAGACCAAGGTGTGCACGGTCATCCACTTTGTGTCGATTTGTGTCGAAACTACTTTCCAAAGCCGCTTCTTATCTTTAGACTTGATAGGACCATAGATATTAAAAAGAAAAAGCTTCATATTAGATGTAAAATGAGTTACCTCAACTAATAGCCAATTCACCTCCTTTCAGATCTCTTTAACAACTAATGCAAACGACTTCCAGAGGATACCCAAACCACCAACCACACCCACAAATTCTTTGAACACACCATTCCAAGTTCTACAATGCTTGAGAAATAATTTTTCCTCTTTCATACCCAATTTTATTTCTTGTAAGAGAATCATATTGACCAATAGTTTGTCAAGATGGTGCTTGGTCGCATGCAACTTGTCAAGGGCGTTCAAGCCCCTGAATTCCATGTAACGATCTTCATTGTTCTCTTAGGGAGGAGTTGTCTCCCTTGGATCTCAACATGTATTCTTTGATGTTGGGGAGTCCTTTCTCACCTTTCATTTCCTCCCTCTTTTTCTTTTCATTCTTCCTACCCTTCTGATTCTTGGCCGTCAGATTCTGCTTAATGGTTTTTCCCATGAACTAGGAAATACATCTTGGACCCACAATATCAAGCTCATTGTTTTCAAACTCCTCTTATGAACAATGTTCCATCTTCGCCTTGTCATCGCTACTAATCGCCCCTCCTAGATTGGCCATTTTCTTTTCCATTCTTTGCCACATCAGCCACCATATTCGATGGCACATCAATATCCATCCTTTCCACAATCTCAAGGGGCATCTCAACCACCCGACTAGGGCATGGCTCCTCTAAGCCCAAGCCACTCAAGGAGCCCTCTGCAAAATTAGTCATCTCCACACCAATAAGATGCACATCAAAATTCAACCTTGTGCTTTCAACCTCGTCACCTTCCTTTCTCCTCCATTCCTCTTGGGTTTTCGTACTCTGAGTTTTTTTCTTGGGGAAATTGGCCTCCATATGATGCCTACTTTTGCATTATAGACAATAGAATTTCTCCTCAATTGCAGTTAGTTGAACCCACACACCATATGGAGTATCTAAATATAATTTTGTGGGAATTGGTAAGATATTGGCAACCTTGATGTGGGCAAAAAAGTGTGATCTAGATTCTTTGAAACTTTCATCCACTTCTACCATCCCATACTATCCTTGATAACCCTAATGTAGTTCGAAGACAAAAATTTGAGTGAAATATTATAAAGTCTGATCCAGGATAGCTCATTATTGGGAATGAAATCCCTCAGATTAAAATTCGGTGTCCACTTTTGGTAGTAAAGTACTGAACCATCCAACATCCATGAGGATTGGTGCCATATCTCATCCCTTGCGCTTGCATCTTGAAATTCAACAAAGAAGAAGCCTTTTAGAAGAAACCTTGGGGGGCAGCAGTTCCAGTTCTCCCTAACCCATTTTTCAATCTTTTCCTTGCCAAATTTATGCTTGAATCTCCCAATAAGACTACAATTCATCAACTTACTTGTCACCATATTGCCCAAAGATATCTCAAGGCCTTTCATAGCCATGCTAGTCACGCTAGGGGCCAAGAAGATATTAGCCTTGTCCTCACCTACACCTTCCTTCTACTTCAGAGGTTCACACCCCTACGAATTTTTGTCACCCCACATTTTTTCCTATTAAGTTAAGGTTTCTAATATTATATGTTTTGTTTCTATATTTAGCTCAATGAAAGAATAATTGAAAGAATAAATATTTAGAGTGGACATTTATTTTTTAAATATAAAGACACTAATTCTAATATAAATAAACTAAAGTAAAATCATGAAATTTTTAATTATGTTGTAAATAAAATAATTCTATTGTGAGATAAAGTAAAGAAATTATTTTGTAAATATTTAGTAAATAAAATAACTCTAATGTAAAACAAAGTAACTCTTAAGTGAGTAAAAATAGTTTTATGTTCTTTGTTGTAAATATTATATAGATAGATAGATAGATGGGCAAGATTTTCCCAAGGTGTAGTGCCCATACATTAGAATAGAGAAAAACACACATACATCCTGTAAATATTTCATGTTGTTGTTTACAATTTAACTCTAATACATATCCATCCCTATTTCTACTGTACACCAAATTTTTTGAACCATTGGTGAATTTTCCATCACACACCTTTTGTTGTTATGAGAGGAGGGAAAAACATTATTCAATGAAAATGTCAAAGTCCTTCATTTTGTGTTTGATAGGTCTATATTAGAAGAGAGGGAATTCTTCAATTATTAGGGTAAATTCAATAGTTTTGAAAGGCCCCCATAAATTTTACAAGGATTTGCATAGGAAATATTGAGTAAAACATAGATCATACATCAAACTAGGTTGCCAAAAAAACAAGAATCAAGAAAAGAGAAAAATAATAGTTATCCAACATAAAGGATGAGTAGCTCAAGGGTTCCCAAATGTCAATAAAAAACTAGCTCCAAAGAATAGGTGAAACAAGAATAAATAGCCCCAATACCAGTCCTAGAATAAAGTGTTGACGGATCAAACTAGACTTTAGATGAATCTTCCTCCCTTTTTGTAAAACTATCCATGAATTGATTATACTTTTGCTAGTTGAAGGTAAATGTGATTTCAACAATGCACCTTCCAACAAGAAACTGTTGGAAAATGTGTGAATAGTGTGTTGTCATTGATGCCAACCTCTGTTAGTGTTGTCATTGATTTCAACCTTTGTAGATATCATATATTGTTCATGGTTGGATGTCAAAGAGATGTGAGATTATCTTAATCTGTTGAATTCATGTTTGGATGCTATCACTAGTACACTATTGTACACCATCAATCAAAGTTCATGATTGGATGTCAAATGCCTTGGTTGATAAGGTTAAAATGTGATTAAGGTGTAGGATTGGCTACACAGGAGCTTTATTAGTTGCTCTGCATTCCTTAGAAAATGATTTTTTGTTCTTGTGGTTTGAAGACTAGATCTACACTGGTGAAAGGTATGCATATTTCATGTATCCATGCAAGTGTTCTACCATAAAATGTTTTGGATTTTTCAAAGTATGAATTTGCTAAGTCCTAAAGAATGTATGATAAAGAGAGAATTGCATGTCTCCACATTTCACCGTATTACAATGTTTTACCTTGTAGTTATAAATTTAAGCTTATGAAGATGATTTGTCTACTAAGTCCAATTTTCAAATGATTTGGTTCACCACTAGCGGTCTGTAGATGATAGTGTGTTTTCTATGTTTCGGTAACTTGGTAGGTTGGTTTGTTGGTGTCAAGAGAGTTTCCTTCCCTATAAACATGAGAGATATGAGTCTTGGCACAAGTTTTTAACATAATTTTTGTATCTTTAATTAACTGATCCACATTCCGAATCGAGGGGTGAATACCTTTCAAATAATTAATGATATTCATTGAATCTCCATCCACCCAGATTTATGAATAACCCTTACTAATGGCATATTTCACACTTATGAATGTAGCCTTTGCTTTCACATGATGATTTTTCTGATTACCCAAAGGGAGTTCCACTGTGCCAAGAAGTCTACCAAAACAATCTCTCAACACCCCCCACTACTCGTAGGCCTAGGATTCCCCTTCACTGCCCCATCAAAATTAATTTTAATCCATCCTTCTAGAGGTGGTTGCCATCTAGTATTCCTCCTAGCAATGAAACTATCCTTAGGGTTGATATCAGGGACACATAGCTGGGACACATTTTTGAGAGTCAGATTTGATGAGAGCATAATTCTCCAAAATAGCCCGATGAATCTTAACAAAAAGGCTGTCAACTTTCAACTTAGATTCCCGAAAAATTCTATTGTTTATCTCTTTCCACAGACCCCAAGAAATATGCGGGGCCATAAGATCCCAAAGAGCCCTCATCACTGGAGAATAAGACAGGAAAAACCACTACTCATAAAACTAAGCTAAAGAATCCAGAAAAATCCAACCCACCTCCTAGAGACTAAGGAATCTACTCAATAAAGCAAAAGAGTATTCACACTCAATAAGGATATGAAAGGCATTCTCCCCATTAGCTTCACAAAGAACACACCTGTTGGGGATGGAAAACCCCCTCTTACAAATATTGTCTATTGTGAGAAATTTACCTTGCATGATCAGCCAATAGAAAAAATTAATCTTAGGAATGAGGTTCTTATTCCAAAGTCTACCCCAAAATAGGATAGACTTGGGAACCACTAGAGAGCTTAGAAAAGTAGAGGCCACAAAGAAATTGCCACTCGAACAAGGGGCCCACACCACTCTATCCTGTCTAGAGAACAAAGGGATCCAAAAGCAGCTAAGGAAGTCCTTAAGAATCTTCAGAGATGGGTCCTAGGCATCAAAGTTCTTCCAAGCCCCATCTATAATGTAATCCACAACTTTAACACCAAAAAGTTGTTTGTAGAAAGGAGTAATATGGGGCACCCACGAAAGGGAGATCAAAAGACGATATCCACACCAAATGTCATCCCAAAAGAGAATACATTTGACATCACCCAAAATCCACTTAGCACCTTTAGCAACAACGTCCCTGCATTGCAAAATATTCCTCCAAAACCATGAACCCAAAGGAACAACATTAGAAGAAAGAAAATCCCAAGGCCTATCTAGCCTAGACAAGTATTTATTACCCGCTAGACTGTCCCACCCTGCATCCTTATTCAAAAGCGTCCAAATATTCTTCACCAAAAGGGCCTTATTAAAAGAGCTGAGATTCCTAATTCCCAGACCACCCCACTTCTTAGGTTCGCACACCTGATCCCAAGCAACAAGAGGAATCCTAGCTTTGGTTTCCACCCCAGACCATAAAAATATCCACATAATCTGATCCATTATGCTCTCATACTTAACTAGCACTCTAAAAATATTCATAGCATACCGAGGAAGGTTTTGAAGAGTAGCCAAAATGAGTTGGATATTACCAGCCTGACTGAGAAGTGCACCTTTCCATCCAACTAACTTTTTGCTAAATTTTTCCAACAATACCAACCAAAACAAGTCCAGAGTCTTGGTAACACACAAAGGAAGCCCCAAATAGGAGGAGGGGAACTCACCTCAGTTACAAGATAGAATTCTAGCCACCTTAACCTGCAACACTTCCGAAGTATTGAGGAAGAAAATCTAGCAATTGGGGAGATTGATCTTCTGACCAGACACCTTTTCATAGTCTGCCAACAGCTTCTTAACAGCCTTGGCTTCCTTAATAGAAGACTCACCCATCATCATAGTATCATCAAAAAATTGTTGATGAGTAATTAGAGAGCACCTTGATGAAGGAAAAAGACCCCTCATCAAACCTGTCTGCAACACCTTCAAGATATTGCGCCCCAAAGCCTCTGCCATTAGGATAAATAGAAGAGGCAAATAGGGTCACCTTGTCGCAGCCCACACAAACTCCTAAAGAAGGGAGAAGGGGAATCGCTCACAAGGACAACAAACGAAGGAGAGGAGATAAGTTGCTCAACCAACTGGATGAATTTCCTACATATATATTAATAATATATATGTTAATTTACATATTTAAAAGTATTTGAAGTATTTATAAGTAAATACAACGCTAATGTATAGCGTGCTTGATAAACCATACCCTATATATTTAAAATTATCTATGCAATGAGTGTTGATAGCACATGTCATTGCTTTGTTTACAAAGCAAATAACATACATTAAAATTGCTAACTATAGTATTTAACTAGCGCATAAGTTAATGAGTCAATGGACTTATAAAATACACATAGTCCACAATTTACATGATGGCAATGAATTCCAAATGGAATAGCTTTGAATGCTTATAGGATATAAGCCTATAGATGGATTTATTGTTGCACCATTCTAAACCAAGAGAGACCAAGGAAATAGTCAACGCATAGGTTGCCATGGACAACACATAAACAAATAAATGTTAAATGAAGTATTTAAATATTGGTAATGGAAACTTGGGCAGTGCATAGGGTATGGCGCGTGGGGGGATAAGGAAGCTAAGTGTCTATGTTGCAACAAAGGACTTAGTCAATCTGAAACATTGACTAGATATCAACATACAAATAATAATTAGACTTAGTCTTTTAAACAACAAGCTAAATGATAGGGAATATGGTGAATTTTGGTACCATATTATGAACTCAATAGAACTCTCTTAAAATTGCAAGTCGATTTCTAGTATAGAACATGTACAAATATGAATCAGTCAACATGTCATTGGCATGAAAAGAGTCAACCTACTGTTCTATTTGGATGAATATTGAGATAGGATTTTGCTAACTTTTTGTTATCATGCTGAGTCAATTGAATTGAGTTGAGAACTATCAATTCGTTGGCCTTTCCTATAGATGCTAGTTTTTCATTATAAATAGAGGCACTTTACCTCATGCGAATACACATTACTATGCATTATCATGCATTCTCTCCGTTCTATTTGCTTTTATTCTTGTTTTGTTGAGATTCATTTGTGAGGAGTGTTGTAAGACAATTTGTGAGAGGAATTGAGAAGGGAAGGAGTTGCAAAGCTAATTTTAGAGCGGGCTTGGCTAGGAAACCAATGGGTCAATTGGATTATAGCGTATAACGGGTATGAGGTTCTATTCTCTTAATGTTAATCTATTTTTGGTGAAAGATTGAATGTCTTGATTGTATTGTTTGGGAATTGCATTAGATTGATTGAATAGAAAATGGATCTATTTTTTATTAGTAAGGAAAAGAATCTAGTTGTTATGATTTCCTTATGAGTGTTTATATATACTCCATATTAAGGAGAGGATATTCTCAATGGTATTTGTATACACCTAAAATCGGTCAAGACATTTAATTAATTAAATATTAGTTATTTAATTAATATTTCAACTACTTATAAATAAATTCTCAATTTATTTATATAGTTCATATCTTCTAATTCTCCAAATCTAAATTCACATTCATCTAATTAATTAAATAAAAAAAAAATATAAAGTTTGTTTTATTTAATTAATTCTCACTAATCCCAAATTTGGAATTCAAGCACATTTCTACAACTTTTTATGCCACCTCACCAAGGTCACATGAAATTAAATAATTCTAATTTTTAATTAGAATTATCTTCAACAAATTTTCAAACACATGGCTTATTCTTCACACACTTCTTAAAATAAAATTGAACACATGGTCTTTTTCTCACACACTTGATTCCTCCATCCATTTGGCATGTTGTCTTTGGTCAAGGGAACATTCTTCTTCATTCTCTCCATCTCCATTGTTCATCCCTCTAGTTTGAATTTGGATCGTCGATCGCTGCCACATCACAAGATGCTTGGAAAAGCCTATAAATACAACCCTTTGCTATAGTATTTTGCATCCCACATTTGAGTAGAGTTATCATGCAAGAACAACTTTGGAGCATTGGAGCATTTGGAGTCTTATAACATAGATTAGCATTTTAGCAAGTTTGCATTGTAGTATCATGTTAACTTAGAACCATGTTTTGCTTTATAGTTGCATTTTAAATCGTCATATCAATAGTTATTTGAGTGTATGGAGAATCATTCTAACTTTCACAACATTTGCATCACTTAAGTTAACAACATTATCCATATTTGTCAATATCTTCATTATCATTGCATTATGGCTTTCATCACTTAGTTTCATGTAGGAAATTAGATTTCTTGCATTTGGAACAACATCTCATTTCTTAAGTGGTCATTTTAACAACCATAGTGCACATACAAAATCTGAGAGCCAAATGGTTTAATAAATCCTTAAGAATAGAGGACAATGGAACATTTTTAAAGATTTGTTTAACTGCAGTTTAGAGTAGTTTATTTGATTCAAATCTTTACTATAATACATCTCATTGGTGTTTGTGTTGATTTAATAACAATTCCCACATTTAACACACACATAAAATGGCACCCACCATGGGGCCCAACCCCATTTTTAACATTTTTTCTGGAAAAGTGCTTGTGAACAGGTTGGACATGACGTTTTAGCACGACCGTGAGTTCTTATAGCGCATACAACAAATCTTTCAGTGCATCCGCGGTTTGTTACAATGCATATGAAAAATCTTTCAGCACATCCACGGTCTGTTACAGGGCATACGACATTTCTTTCAGCGCATTGAACAACTATTGTAGCGCATACAGGGAGTCTTTCAACTCTTTCAATCAATACTTTAGCACATCTATTAGTTCTTTTAGTGTGTTCAATAGTTCTTGTATCACGTAGAGTATCTGTTTTAGTGCATTAAAATGATATTTTAGCGCATTGGATGAATATTTTAGCGCATGTGTTAAAATTTGCAAAATTTTAAAAATCCTGAGAACTAATTATTGTTTTCTACTTGTAGGTGGGTGATACGCTGGTTAAAGACAAAATTTATGCAACTACTAATGATTTATGCAGGGGCTGGAGTTATTTAAATTCTTCCTTTTGATTAAGATAGGCATCTAGCTTAATTAGAAGGTTAAAGAACACCATGTTTTATGTGCTTGATGAATGGTAGGCATATGCTCTCCCCTTAACTGGGTGGCCAAAAAGCCAGACCCATTCATTTTTTTTTTTATCCATAGAGGGCCTTCCTTGTTGGAAAAATTAATCACCCAAGGGAGCGACCCAACTAGTAACATGCTAAAGCCAAGTGACTTCCAACTGGGATATAAATGTGGGTACTTGAGGAAAGAATGTGGGTACTTGAGGAAAGTTCAAGTATCATGCAGATTGTTCTGACAAGAAGGGTGGCAATGGCCTCTTGTTGTATGGATGATCCTCCATGAATGGAATGCCTATACTAAAACACTTTGTTGTAGCAAGGCCAAAATCCTTAATCTATTTATTGGCGTAAGAATGGTCATTATGAAGTCATCCCACATTTTTGCGGCTTGTAGTAGAGATGAGAAGTATGCCATGGGAGATTTATGGTTACTGATGTTTGGTTGCCCCATATAAGTGAGTGCCATAGAGGGGATCCAATGAGGTCAAGCATCTAGTCATCCGCTATAAACGCAACTGGAGTAAAATCCAAGTGGGAATCAAGTGAATATTGTCCTACACAACCTTAAGTTGTACATGCTTGACGTGTCTTACCAATGTGTTTTTAAACAATTTTTCAAACTAAACAATACACTTTGGAAGTGAAAACCTTGATTCAAAAAAAATCCTTGGAAACAACCAATTCTTTAACTCAAAAATTAGAAAAATCAAACAAAACTTGCAAAAAAATTGTGGCATTTTCCCAATTCAGCACATCCACGCTTTGTTTTAGCGCATCTATGCAAAGTTTCAATGCATCCATCCTTTTTTCTGATGCATTTAGGAAATCTTATAGAGCATTGGTGCAATCTTCTATCACATTTACTCTTTTTTATAGTGCATTCAAGACATATTTTAGCGCATCCATCATTTATTTCGGCACATTTAAGCAATCTTATAGCACATTTTTGCAATCTTCCAACACATCCATTCTCTATTATAGCACATCCAGGTTGTCTTCCAGTGCATTTGTGAAATATTTTAGCCCATCCAAGCTCTATTTTAGCGCATCCATTACATGCAAAACCCGAGAGTTAAACTTGTCCCTTGTTTCACAGTTTGAACCAGAATTCAGAATCTTTTTCAATCCAGAATCATTCCTCAGGTATAAAAAAATCTAAACATGTGCTTTATCAAATTATTTCATGAAAGATCAAAATTCGGAAACCAAAGTCCAAAGATCTTAGTTCAAAAGTTCGTCAAAATCATATCTCAACACTCTACGAATTTAGAGAGAGATTGGTCTTCAATTTCTACAAAAGAGCTTCAAAGAACAATCCCAACTTGTACATATTTTATTACTGTCAAAATCCAAGACTTTTCCAAAGGTTTGAGTATCTCATATAGGAACCAAAATTCAAAATCTTTTTCAATCTGGAGTCATCCGTCAGGTACAACAGAGTCTAAACTTGTTAAAACTGACCTCCACAAGTGGAATTCTCCAACCTAAACCTAGATCTAAACATCTCAAAGTTCCTAAATCATCAAACCTATCATATCCTTTGATTATTAAGCCTAGTTTCATCATCACGATTTATCATCCTTTCATCATGAAACAAGGCTATATAATCAAATCAAACTTAGTCTCATTAATAGAATTTGTCATTCTATTCGACTTAGTTTTAATCCTTGGCACTATTCCAAATGAAGATCAAAGTTTAGTCAAAGTATAACTCGTGTATGCCCATTCAGACGAGATTAAAAAAGTAGAAACTCAAGGAAAAATAACTTGAAACACAAAATATTGAAACTCAACACATCGGAACTCAAAACAGTGAAACCCAAAACACCATGGTTGAAGCTGAAGAGAATCCTTTCCATGGAATCCACAACACTCAAGGAGAAGAAATAAATGAGGAAGACCTCCAACAAGCCGAACAAGATCCCAAATTTCATAAGTTCCTAGAAAATATTTTTGAGAGGGATGGAGAAAAATACTTCCTAATGTTGGCTAATCAAGGCATCAAACTTCCACCTGATTTTGATGTTAATTCATTGAAAGTACCTCCCAAAAAGCCTGAAAAGGAAATAGAACAAGTGGTTTCCTTAACTCACCAAATGAAGAACCTTCAACAAAAAATTCTTGATATGCAAAGGGGAACCTCAAAATGATACTTGATACAAGACATTTGTCCATACCCTTTTGATCAATATATTAACATGATTCCTTTCCCCAAACATTGTGAATTCCCAAAGTATGACAAATACAATGGAAAAACCAATCCAATAGATCACATAAGGGAATTTCAAACCATGAGTCTTGAATTTGCACATGAAGAAACTTACTTGATGAGATTATTTCCATGAAGTCTAGGAGGGACATGCCTTGAATGGTTCTCCAAACTTACACCACCAATGAACACCTTTGAAGAATTGGTTAACAATTTCATCACCCAATATTCTTACAACATCCAACATGACATAACAATGAAGGACCTTTGCAACTTAAAACAGAAAAAGGGTGAGTCATTCCTTGTATTTTTGCAAAAATGGAGAAGATTATTTGCAAGATATTCTTGTCCCATGCCTGAAAAGGAAAAGATAGAAATCTTCATCGACAACCTAAATGAAGAGATGAGCTACATATTGGAATTACAATGCCCACCTACCTTCAAAAAATTGATTGAGAATGAAATTAAAATTGAAGAAGCCTTGGTCGAGAGAGGAGTCATCAAAATTTACAAATGAAAACAATGCATCAAGCTCCTCTAACAACTATAATAGCAATGATAAACCAAATTTTTGGCAACGAAAAAAGAATGTTGGTAACAATGATGAAAACCAAAATACAAAACCTATATTTAACTTAACAACTACCACTAAAACTAATCAAAACAACAATCCACCCAACAACCCAAACAACAACCAAAACAACAATTAGGGTAATGTTGAATCTAAACCACCACCATATCGAACATCATCCAATTGAAGGAAAATCATGCCTTTGGGGAAATCATTGGAATCAACATTAAAGGATCTTACTAAATCTAAACTTATCACCATACAAGAACCATGAAATTGGGATCCACAAGTTAAACCATCTTGGTGGAATGATTCCCACTATTGTGACTATCATCAGAACAAGGGTCATATGACAAAGGATTGTTGGCAATTGAAACATGCAATACAAGACCTAATTGATAACAAGAAAATACTCAGACCCCAAACAAACATTGATCATGGAGTGCTCAATAACCCTCTACCAAACTACAAAAAGGTGGAGTCCTCTTCATCCAACACCAAAGGAAAAAACATAAACTATGTCTATGATTCCATGGTTTTTCATATCGAGGTAGTTGATGATCAAACAAATGACAAACAAGACTTTATTGCAGCTGAAAATTATCACCATGACATCAACACCACCTCACATAAAATCAATGACCTTGTGCCGATAAATTTGATCACCAACATTGCTACAAATGACAATAAAATTAATGTCATCAAAATTAGAAAAGAACAAGACAATTCATCGATCAATGCAATCACAAGAGGACAATCCAAGGTAACATTGAAAGGAGCTACCCCTTCCACATCCAAAGCAACCACTATATTTGCAAATCAATATAACATAGTTGATCAATTGCAGAAAATACCCACCCAAATATCCATATTAGAGCTTCTGAAGATTTCCTCGATGCACAAAGAGATCCTAGAACAAGCTCTAGTTGTCACCATGGTACCAAAAAATCTAGAGGTTTTCCAATTTCAAGCTATGGTGTGACACTTGACTGCACCACATTGCTTATCATTTTTTGAACATGACGATGTATCAACCACCCATCCACATAATGTTTCCCTCCACATTGAGGTTTTAATCCATAAAGATCATGTCAAACGTGTTCTAATAGATGGTAGAGCTGGCCTAAATATATGCACTCTAAAACTTGTCTGTGCATTGGGATATTCTGAAAATGCTATTGATCCTAGAAGGAAAATCACAATAAAAGCGTATGATGATGAAGAGAGATCCTCCCAAGGATTGATCATTTTACCAATTCAAGTAGGGATAGTGGTCAAATATATAATATGCCAGGTATTGGACAAGGAGTTGACATATAACATACTCTTGGGACGTCCTTGGATACATCAGATGTAGGCAGTACCATCAACATATCATCAGTGTCTGAATTTCCCTTTCAATGGGAAGGAAGTTACTATTGCAATTGATTCCAACAACCCCCAATATTGCAACAAACTCAAAACAACCTAAGATTCTTTTGTGCTACATAATAGGGAATCCATCACTCCTAGTCCATCAAACACAGAAAGTCAAATCCATTCTTCTTCAAATCAGCTTGAGGAAAAGATTGAGTCAAAAGAAAAAGGTGTCAGTGATTGCCTTCCATCAAACAAAGAAATTCAACTCAATGCCTTATAAAAAAAGGTTGAAAAGATCCAAATGAAAGACAAAGGCATGGGGGAATACTCATTTGAGAAATCCTCGTGTTTATCACAACTTTCATCTTCTCCTAAGTCGTATGGACAACCATCAACATCAAGACAACAATCATCACAACCGACCACACTCTTTGATGGTAAATTTGTAAGAGAAGGAACCTTAGCAAATGAATCAGAAGACAAGGAGGTTCTAAATTGGTTGTACAAATATGAAGAGCAATCACAAGCATCTACTTCCTATGCACAAACATAACAATATGGCAAAGGGAAGGAAATCTTGGAAAACATGGGATATGAGGGAAAAGGCCCTATTGGTAAAATAAAAGAAGGCATCACAAAACCAATACAACCCATCACAATGAATTCTAAGGAAAAGACAAGACTAGGATACAGAGAAGAGTCAAAAGAAGAAGCAACTCAAAGGGTTGTTGAAAGAATCCTACAACTACAAGCTAGTGAAGGTCATGAAACAAATTCCAATGAGTATGAATGGGATTCCCTCTCTAAAGAATCTTGACATGATAAGGAGATTGATGTGATACAAAAGTATACACCAACACATACGAAGGGACAAATCTCGAGTTCTAGACCACTTGAAATTGGATCACAATATATTGATGACTCAAGTGGAGACGATCATTCTTCAAGTGAGATAGATACTTCAGAAGAGAATAACATCTTAGACCTTGATATTGCCTTTAGAAAATTTGATGATGTTTCCATTATGACACTCACCCCCTTTGACCTTAGCCAATTTGACAACTCCTTGCCATTAATACATCCTGGACTGATTGACTGGGAGCAATTTGAGCTGCTTGACATACCCACTTTTTCGAATGATGACACCATCGCAAACTTCCTCTACTTAGATAACCCTGACACACGTTCTATCATGGAATCTCTTAATGAAACTCCTAACAAGGGGAGTACCAAATCTTCTAGTTGCAAAATGAAAAATACAAGAAATGGATCTAATAGTGAAAACCATCTAATGGCACTTTTAAATCAAGAAAAAGTAAAAAAAAGAGTGTATCTCAAGGTGAAAACCTCTCCCAAGCACTGAGAGATGGAAGGTTTGACATGCTCCCCAAACACTATCAGGAGAGATCTTCAGTGCTGATTCAACCTACACAATCCATCAATGTCAGCACAGCTGAAACAATGAAGACCTTGCATCTAGTGGCATCAATGACAGAGGAGGAAACACCCAGTTTCACTAATTTTTTTGAAGAGAGGCAGATCAAATTTGCATGGTCCTATGCTGGCATGCTAGGCATAGATCTAGAACTCATCATGCATCATTTATCACTACCACCTAGCGTGAAACCAATAAAGAAAAAGCTGAGAAAAATGCATCCCCATATTGCCCTCTTGGTGAAAGCTAAATTGAAGAAGCTACTGGATGTGGGATTTATCAAACCCATTGCCTATGCTGAGTGGATATCAAGTATTGTGCCAGTTTCAAAACCATACAAGAGCATCAGGATATGTGTTTGGTTGTAGTATTTTCTACCCAACAACTAAGACATTACATGTTGACTTATACCATTTAACTCATAGCTAAAATTAATCCCTTAAAGTATCTACTCAGAAAAGTTGCTTTAATAGGAAGACTAGCCAAATGGGTCATGATATTGAGCAAGTTTGATATTTAGTACATGGACATAAAAGGAATCAAAGGTCAAGCCATAGCAGATCAACTAGCTGAAGCACCATTGCAAGGCAATCATCGAATGAACATTGAGTTTCCAGATGTTGATGTCCTTACAATATCATCACAACAATGGATGTTGTGCTTTGATGGTTCTTATACACAACATGGATCAGGTGCAGGAATCTTGTTTATCTCGCCACAAGTACATACCATTCCCAAGTCCTATAGATTGATGTTTCCTTGCACCAACAACATAACTAAATATGAAGCCTTGATCATTGGTGTCAAAATAGCAGTTGAATGGAAGATCACAAAACTGTAGGTCTACGGAGACTCACAATTGGTTATAAACCAAGTGAATGATGACTATCAAATGAAGGATGATAAGTTGCTATCATAAAAGAGAATGGTGGAATATTTCAAAAAGTACTTTATTGAAATCAAATTTGAATGGATTCCCAGAGTGGAAAACAATGCTATCAATGCAATGACCATAATTGCTTCTCTCTTGCAGATACCAGAAAAGAAAAGACATCATGAGTTTATGGTAGAACAAGTTTCTAATCTTGCCTATGATGATCCTGAATCCCAAGTGATATGCCATATTGTCGACCTTGAAACTTCCATCTATGGAAAGATTTATTCCTACTTAAAAGACAATACCCTTCCACTTGACCTTTCTCGAAACCAAAAATGAAATTTCATCTGAAAAGTAGCTTGGCACACCCTTATAGCCGATGTGCTTTATCAACGAGGTCTTGATGGTAATCTCCTTTGGTGTCTAGAATGTAACGAAGTTGAAACCGCTTTACATGAGGTTCATGAGGGTATCTATTGCACACATTCAAGTGGCCTAACTTTAGCCAAGAAACTCCTACGTTTGGGGTATTACTAGCCAAATATGGAGGAGTCATTTCAATATGTCAAAAGGTTCCCAAAATGTCAAATTCATGGAAACCTGATACATGCACCAACACAAGAGCTACAAGCTTTCGCATCAACATGGCCTTTTTGTCAGTGGGGATTGGATATTTTCTATAAAATACACCCATATTCCTCCAACAGACACAAGTTTATCATCACAACCATAGAGTACTTCACCAAATGGATTGAATTTGTTCCTCTGACCACCATCGCATGAAAAAAAAATTCATCATTCATCTTGAATTACATTGTTTGTCAGTATGGCATTCCTCAATCCATTATCACAAACAATGGAAGACCCTTCAAGAACCAGGATATACAAGAACTCTATGAAAGGTTCCATATACATCGATTTTCTACACCATACTATCCCCAAGGAAATGGCCAAGCAGAGGCCTCAAATAAGACTATCCTGAAGATCTTGAAGAAAACCATGAACGAGGCTAGATGCGATTGGCATGTTCAATTGAACCTTGCTTTGTGGGCTTATCGAACCAGTATCCACACTCCGATAGGAGGAACACCTTATTTTCTAGTCTATGGATCAAAGGCCATTCTACCTATAGAGGTTGAACTAAAATCACTACGTGTGTCACTAAAGGGGATCATCTCAAATGAAGACTATCGGGTGTCTAGGCAACAAGAGTTAGAACTATTGGATGAACATCATCAGCAAGTAGTTGATCACCTGAAGGCCTATTAGCAAAGGATGTCTAGGAGCTACAATCATAGAGTAAAGCCTAGAACATTTCAGGTGGGTAACTTAGTCCTGAAAGAAAATCCCCATAATCAATAGGATCGAGAGAAGAAGGGGAAATTTGAACCAAACTGGCTAGGTCCCTTTGTCATTGTATCAGTCTTTGGATTAGGTGCATATCAGTTGTCCACACCAGAAGGGGATTTTTTTGATGAACCCCTCAACAACTTGCATCTCAAGAAGTTTTACACCTGAATCATCTAGTGCATCAGTAAAATTCCTGAAAAAAACCAAAAATATTAGAAAACGTCCTAAAAAAATGGTTTCCTTGATGAAAACCTGGAAAATAGGCATCTTGGTAACAACAAAAAAAACAAAAAAGGAGAAAAAAAAGTGAAAAAGAAGAAAAAAAATCACAAAATCTGAAAAAGTGAAATAAAAATAAGTAGTGAAAACTTGGAAATAGACGATATTTGTGATAGATTAGCTTTTCCATTTATTTGAGCATATTGACCATTCGCTTTCACCATTTTCTTTCACCATCAAAGTGCCTATCATCTGAAAGCTTCATGTACATATCCTGGCATCGCGGTCATGTCTCACCCTAGACTAGGGGCAAAATCCTGAACTCACTGAGGGCAATAAACTTTGAGCTTGAACCAACAAACAAACATTAGTAAGACAAACAGAACAAACAAAATGATCACGGCACAACTCAACATTGAACATCAGACAAATAACATGAAGACATCAACCATACACATCAAACAACTAAATCAATCGAATCAAAACAACCTTCAAAGGATAATCTTCTTTTGAATCAAGGGTTTATCACTATGGCCTGAATGTTCAACTGTTGCACTTTGATTTATGTTATCATATCTCTAGATCACCTCGATGATGTATTGAACTAGAGGAGCCAGGAAGGAGTATGATTTTTCTTTTTTTGTTTGTGAGTTGATCACTATTACTAAGCCAATTGTCGCGGGATGTGCTCTACAAACTATCACTAATGACATTCCAAATTTGCATAAGAAAATGGTTAACTCTTGTCTATTTACATGAGGAATGCTCAGGTCATCTCGATTTAATTATACCTAGATGCTTGTGTTAACTTGCAATATTAAACATCATGGAAGTAGTACTCAGGTCATCATGGTCTAAAATATGCCATCAATGCTTGTACTCACTTTCAACATTTTAAAAGCTCAATGATGATACAAAGCATGACAAATCGATTGTTATGAATGACAACATTTGCATATTAGGTCTGCATGGTTATGTTAGATTGCATCCATATTAGTTTACATCTGTATTTATGGGGTTTCCAAGGCTGCAAAAATTTCATGATGATGCTATCTCTATTATTATTGGATGGAGTACATTTGACATTAACAAAAAACACATCATTTTCATTTAGTTGCACATTAGTTGCATCATCATTTGCATACATTAGAAAACACATTAGTTGCATCATCATTTGCATATATTAGAAACCATTCTCATATCACTCATCCATTCATGCATTACATCATAATATTTGCATCGGAAAACACAAAAAGAAGTGCATTCCATCTCACTTGCATGATCCAAATCATTTCACCAATTATTAATGGATTAAGAAATTGGTCCATTAAGAAGATTGAAAGACATATCTAGCAGAGTAAGATTGCCAAGCATAAAAGAATCTCCATTTTTATAGGGGCATAATTGAACTTGATGCATCTATGAGTCATTGAAATCATTTATTCCTTTATTAATAAAATGGATATTATGAACATCTAAAACTAGTAGTGAAGATGAATTTGTTATTACTCAAATCCAAGATTGACAAATGAATAACTGGATCAACACCATCATCAGACGATCATTGCATAAAATACATCACTTGCATCTCACCTAGCATAAAACATCATTCATTAAGCATATCAAATCATTAATCATGCATTATCATATCATCATTGCATACATCACATAATTATCATGATCATCATTATATAAACATCATAATCACATAGAACCATGCACCATCATATGATCATTCATTATCATACATTCATACATTCATTTCATCATATATTTGCATTAGAAAAGTACAAAAACATAGAATGCAAAAAATCACATGGCATCATAAAATAGAAATCAAATGCATCCATCATAATCATCCTAATCATCATCATATAAAAATCATAGGAACATGGATCATAAGATCATCAACGCATATCAGATAACCTCAAAATCAGAATGTTAAATATATAAAGATATCCAAAGGTATAAAGAGATACATCAACATCAAAAATGAAAGTGTATCATAATATCTGAAATCAAGATGTACATCATCAATGTCTCAAACTGAATAAAGGTGTATACATCATGTCCAAAATACATCAGGAAATCATCATATAAGAGCTATGTAGTGCTCCCCCCAGATGGTGTTGGCATCATTGAATGCATACCTCCACCTAATGGCCCAACACCAAGATCTGGATCTCTCCGATCTCCAGGAAGCAGCTATATGACACCTCTGCTCACGGTCTGAGACTGGGACCTACCTGACCAGGACTGCACAAAGCTCTCTCCCTGCTTGAGAGGAACCAGCTCATGGTATCTCCCTCTGTAGAACTCGACCTACTGAGCATTCTGAAAAACCTCTATGAAGTAATTTGTTGAACCAGTAGCCTCAAATTCCCACTGTAGTCTCTTGGCGATGCCGCTAGCCTAAATGGCCCACTGTCTCAAGGTGTCTCTCTCAATAGTAAGTGTTGTAATTTTCCCTTTTTCCTGTACTTGTCCCTGATCTTGGGCCTCTACCTATGCTAGCTAAGCCTGTACCTAGTGCCTAGCTGCATCCCTCTAGGCCATCAATGTTTGGACCTATCCCTATTCCTTTGTGAGAAAAGCTTGAACCTACTCTAGCTGACCTTGTAGAGTCTCAACCTGTACTTGTAATGCAGCGATCTGTGTCTACTGTTGTGGGGAGAGTAGTCGGATCTCCACATGTTGCCTCCTACGAGGCACTCTCAACTCTCTAACATCAGGACCTGGCCCTCCTCCACCCTCATCTCCTCCCCCATCACCCCCATCATCATCCTCGCCGTCTCCATCACTCTCCCCCTCATCACTACTATCCTCCTCGGACTCCTCCTCCTCCTCCTCCTCCTCCTACTCCTCCTCTCTCTGTCATCTCCACCCTTGACCTCCTGCTCCCTCCCCCTCTGACAATGGTGTTGGATCATCCAAAATGGTAATCTGAGGGAATGGATGCTGGAACATATAATGTGCATACTCATTAGATATCAATGCATTGGTGATCTCCAGATGCACCTCCCAAATGATACCCTAGAACCCCTGAAAATGTTGCACTACTACATCATAAAACAAAACCAGACCCCACTCTATAGCATCTTGTCGTTTCTGCATATAGTGTACCATGCCCTGGGGCATCCTCTACAGTCTTCCATACTATCTTAATACTCTTAGCAACAAAAATCTCTCGATAATAAATTGAGTACGACCAATAAGATATATGGACTGACATAAAAATGGCATCTCAGCCTGATCCTCCAGCCACAGATCACATTCCACATATGGTCACCACACCATTGACTCTAAATCATCTAAGGTCCTCCTCTAGAACTCAAGTTTTCCTAGTCTAGGCTGAGCAAGTCAATTTCCATAAATATGTACATATGGCCTTAGGGCGGCATGCTATCTATCCCCCACTAGACATGAAACTACTATATGCTCCCAGACCCAGACCTGGAGCAATGTGATACCCACTGATAAATTGGCCCCTTGCAAGTAGACCACCTAGTGCAGATCATGGTATAGGTGAGAAAGCATATAACAACCCCATGCATACCAAGTACCCTGAGTAATCATGCTCTCTAGAATCCTACCCCATCCAACTGACAGTCCCTTTGACCTACGATCAGGACAAAGGAATCCTCTAATAAATTTGGCAAGAACAAACAACAATGTGGCATAACCATCAACCATGTCCCTCCATGCAATCTCGTAGTTGCATATGTGCTCATCCTCAAAAAATATGTATAATGCGTCAGTCCCACCCTGATCTTGAGAATCATATAGAACCAACTCTCCAACCACATGAATTTGAAGAATCTGATATACATCCTCTAGGGTAACTGTGATCTCACTAGTGGGCAAATGAAAAGTGTTATGATCACTATTTTATGATCTCTCAGCTAAAGCTATCAGTAAACCCTTGTTCACCCTAATTTGGAGCATATCTATCAAAGATGATAAACTGAATCATGCAATCACACCTACCTCATCTGGTGTTAGGTGAGGAATCAACTCCCAAGTCCTAGGAAAGTGCTTTCTAATCTAAAACTAGTCAACAGCTCCTATCATCACAGAATCACAAATCAATCAATCAATCAAACAACATCAATCAACCTATCATCAATCAATTCAATCCAACCTCACCTATCATGAGGTTCATCAATCAACTTGACCTCACCTATCATGAGGTTCATCAATCAACCTAACCTCGCCTATCATGAGATTCATCAATCAACTTAACCTCACCTATCACGAGGTTCATCAGTCAATCCAACCTCGCCTATCATGAGGTTTATCAATCAATCAATGTACCTCACCTATCATGGGGTCCATTAATCAATAAAACTATAATTGTAATCTCACCTATCATGAGATCAATTATCATCATCCTATCATTTAATCTCACCTATCATGAGATCAATTATCATCATCCTATCATTGAATCTCACCTATCATGAGATCAATGGACATCTAATCTATCAACATCATCAATAATCATCAAAACAAATGGTTGACATGATCACACATCAAAGAAATCAAGGAGTATAATCAAGAAAATCATCAATCTGGCCAAAATTTCCCTAATGTGCTAAAGTAGTGCTCCAGTGTGTTGAAACATTCTATGCACCGTAGAAATTCATCAATGTGTTGGAACAAAGGTTCTATGCACTGAACTATCAGATGCGCTAGAACAAGGTCCCGATGCATCAATTCACACTATGCACTAGATCATCTCATCAATGCTCTAATCTAATTGCCCTATGCGCTACTTTATCCTATGCGCTACATCGGCGCCCCTATGTGCTAGTCTATTGTATGCGCTATTTCACTAATCCTACGCGCTACATTGGCGACCCTGTGCGCTAATCTATCCTATGCGCTAAAACATGCATCCTATGCACTATTTCAGTCTTCCTATGTGCTAAACTACATAAAAAAAAATTCAAACAAGAAAATAAATGGGAAAATTAAATGCACAAATCAAGAGGTAGTTTCCAGGGGTACATACTGGAGGACTGTTCGTTGCTGGGCAGTTGTGACGCCTAACCCTCTCAAACTGATGCATGTGGTAGGAGATCACCATTTTTCTCCAAATTGCACAAATCACTCTCACTCTCAAGTTCTCCAAATTGCAAATGCACAAATGAACTTTCTAAACCAACTTTTTAACCTTTTAAGGTTAATTAAGTGGCATTTTTATGGGGATGTTTTATTTTATTTTTCAAAGGGGCTTAATTGATTATTTCATCACTCGGTGGCTTATCAATAATTTTTCAAAAGATAAATCGTTTCTAACACACAAAATTTTGAGATGGTAATCAAATCATCGAAAAATCATCAAAATTTTCAAAAAATTCAAAAAATCCTAAAAATTCCAAAATTCGCCGATTTATCTCTCGAGGAGGCATATATCTGTCATCACTTGAAAATCAACGTCTGGGACATCAAAAAAAAAATCTCAGCATCAATATCGAATTTTTCTTTGAAACGTGTAAACACATTACTTCAGAGAGGGGGAAAATGTATACACCTAAAATCGGTCAAGACATTTAATTAATTAAATACTAGTTATTTAATTAATATTTCAACTACTTATAAATAAATTCTTAATTTATTTATATAGTTCATATCTTCTAATTCTCCAAATCTAAATTCACATTCATCTAATTTAATTAAATAAACAAATTTCTAAAGTTTGTTTTATTTAATTAATTCTCACTAATCCCAAATTTGGAATTCAAGCATATGTCTATAGCTTTTTATGCCACCTCACCAAGGTCACATGAAATTAAATAATTCTAATTTTTAATTAGAATTATCTTCAACAAATTTTCAAACACATGGCTTATTCTTCACACACTTCTTAAAAAAAAAATTGAACACATGGTCTTTTTCTCACACGCTTGATTCCTCCATCCATTTGGCATGTTGTCTTTGGTCAAGGGAACATTCTTCTTCATTCTCTCCATCTCCACCATTCATCCATCTTGTTTGAATTTGGACCATCGATCACTGCCACATCACAAGATGTTTGGAAAAGCCTATAAATACAACCCTTGTTGTAGTATTTTGCATCCCACATTTGAGTAGAGTTATCATGTAGGAATAGCTTTGGAGCATTGGAGCATTTGGCGTCTTATAACATAGATTAGCATTTTAGAAAGTTTACATTGTAGTATCATGTTAACTTAGAATCATGTTTTGCTTTATAGTTGCACTTTAAATCATCATATCAATGGTTATTTGAGCATATGCAGAATCATTCTAACTTCTTATCACAACATTTGCATCACTTAAGTTAGCAACATTATCCATATTTGTCAATATCTTCATTATCATTGCATTATGGCTTCCATCACTTAGTTTCATGTAGGAAATTAGATTTCTTGCATTTAGAACATCTTGTTTCTTTAGTGGTCATTTTAACAACCATAGTGCACATACAAAATCTGAGAGCCAAATGGTTTAATAAATCCTTAAGAATAGAGGACAATGGAACATTTTTTAAAATTTGTTTAACTGCAGTTTAGAGTAGTTTATTTGATTCAAATCTTTACTATAATACGTTTCATTGATGTTTGTGTTGATTTAATAACAATTCCCACATTTAACACACACAATATTATATCCTAGGATTGATGGAAGCATGAATAGCTTAAAGAAGTTATTTAATACTCTTGTATATCCTATAAGGGAATTTAGTTGATGTTTCTATACATAGATAGTCTACACTACATGTACATAGAATGTGACATGTATTGATGTCATGAAATAACTTGACATTGTTAGTTTATTATGCTAGGAAACCTTGGGAATGATAAGGTTAGCTATATAGCAATAATGATGGTATAAAAGATATGATAGGATGTGACATCATGCAAACCACATCAATAATCTATACTTGATTGATCACTTGAATCATTACTTTACTCTCGAATGAAACCCTAGGTTGAGAATAACCTAAGAGAGTTGGGATATTTACATGATTACTGATTGAAACCAATATGTTGTGAATAACCTACTTGGTTGGGTTGTTTATTTTACCTTTATTTGGAACACATAGGTTGAAATCAACCTACACAAATGAACTGATTGTTGATTATTGATTATATCCGGGGATTATGATAAACCAAGGTTGAGACTCACCTACATGACTATGTTGATCACTTGATTTTGGGAATTTCTATTTGATTGGAGCCACGGGTTGGATTACCTATTGAGTTGGAATTAAAACTTGAGTGGTTGATTTACACTCTTGACAAGAAGTCATTTATTGGTGAGTACTTAATCTATGATCTAGATGAAGGTTATTTAGCTATACTTTAGATTATAAAGTTATCTATTATGAAGCTCTTGTAAAGATAGAGACTTGAAGAGAATAGGTAATTCTTGGGATTAGATTGTCCAATCACGAAGGGGATAGCTTATGCTTGTGAATACTGTAGTCATATTTTCCCTTTAAGTCCAAATAGCCTTCAAATTGACTGTTTTCATTCTTCCATTTAGGTGTTCAAGTGAGGTTTTGTCTACAAATTGCCTGAAGGAATTCATTTTGTCCTCTATAAGCTTTTCAAAATGCTTATTTCATTCCATAAAAGGAGGGAAAATGAGGGATAAATATTTTTTTATCCATTCTTGGTCTCTAATGTGGCATAATAAGGTTTAAATGGAGAAATGAATGCATTTCTTCTATGCCATTTCCTTTATTTTATTTCAAAGGGAACATTGTATTTTGGAGGGATTTTTTTTTTTGAAGAGAATTTAAGCTTCAATAGAACAGTTCAGGCTATTAAGGTTTGATAATGATTTTGAGGTTTTGCATGACTACTTTTGTGGGAGTCTTTTAAAGGGACACAAGATTGGATTCAAAGGAAGGAGGATTTAAAAAAAAATGGTTGAGTCTCTGAATACTAAATACTATTGTATTCCTTCCATGACAGAGCTTATAAAGGCATGCACTAATGAAAGGAAACATGGAGATGAAGTAGCAGATTCAAGGGCTTTCTTTTAATGGGAATTATGCAACTCTTTTGATTTTGATCATGCAAAACTAGATGATATTGGATTGCAGAGAGGAGCTTCATTTAAGGTTATTGATATAGTCTACAAGGGTGCATTGTCACTCATAATATAGAGCTTATCACATTATAAACCCAAACAATACAATTGTTGCTCTTGGTGTCCCTCGATATTGATGTTAAGGCTATGATGTATCTAAGTTTCCTAGTCAATAATTATCTCCCTAGAGCAACAAAACTTTGGGAAATTGATATATTTGTCTTTTTCCACACATACTAGTTGGTAACATGGTGACTAAAAATGCATTAAATTAAGCAAGGGAGGCTAGAGCTACATCAGTATAAGAAAGAGAGTGAGCTATGAATGATTTCCCTATGTTGTTTAGTAGATTAAGCACCCAATGGTATTATGAGGGTTTTTGTACAAGTAGAAAGGATTACTAAAAAGGAAAAAAATTACAGAAGGAGAGGTGAAGATGGTGCAAGATTTTTGAATCTCCAGTCTGTCACAACATTCAAGGTAGTGAATAAGGTTATGAAACTATGGGAAAAACAAATTTTTAGTGCACGAAAGACTTGGAGAAGTAATAAAGTTGGAGGCTTGAATAAGAATAAAGGTTAGTGGGATGTTGTCTCTATTTAAAAATAATCCAATATTTCATGTCGTTGATGGTGGAAGGGAGAGAGATGAACTCTTTAGAAAAAATTTGTTTGAATTATGGCGTAAGTGAAGGGATGAGATTTCCGGTGGTGTACGTGCAGTTACAATGAAGGAAATCCCATGGCCGATAGCTCAAGTGCTCAAGAGGCATCACAAGATGTCTAGATAAGACCAAGATGGGGTGAAGGCATGATAGGAATAAATTAAACTAGAAGAGAGGTTACTGAAGGCTCTACTAGCATCAAAGTAGTAGATCCATCTTTTACTCAACAACGACAAACCTCTAGTCTTATGGGGTCAACAGGATGAGAAGGAAAAGTGCATCACAATGCACCATGCATCACGAGATGATAATGAAATCATGGCTAAGCACATTCACACATGGGATATGGTAAGCCATATCATAAAAAATACATTGAATGGATTTAAGGGTAGTATATTCTCATCTCTAGTGTCATGCAAAATTCCTAGGTTGATAGGGCACAACAACAATAAGGAGTAACAATATATGGCTAAAAAGGTCAAGGAGGTAACAATGATCTTAAGATAAGAAGACATAAGTATGAGTCTATTTCAGGAGTTCAAAGAATAGCAGGGATCATTTACATTCCTAATAACAGTACACTCAAAAGTACAAAAAAAAGACAATGTAATTATGATAGTCCATTTATGCTTTCCAAGAGTGTTAGTAACATGAGATCCTAAATGAGCAATGATAGGTTATTGTTACACCAAGGATAGTGATGAATGGGATAATCTTTTAGAGGTTACAAAGGAGATGAAACTTGGAAAATCATTATTATCAAAGGACAAGAACTTTGTGAACCAGGGGGAGAGACTTTCATTGCATCAATATTTGAAGTTTCAATCTCTTCTAAGTGCAACAAAGGCTTAATGATGATTAGATCTTTGTATTCAACAAAGCATGCAATAGGGAGTTTCCTGATGTGATAGTTGCAGTCCATTTTCAACACTTGTCAGTAATATCAAGCAAGTATTTCAAGGAGAGGAGGAAATTCAAATTTAAATTTTGAGTTGTCATTAATGCAATGGAACTGTTTGGTATTTTTGTATCAATCCAAGCCTTGATTTTGGAAGGGGAACCCAAGATAAAATTTCAAAAGGAAGCCAAAGGGGTCGACCAAAAAGGAAATCCACCTTTTAAGGAGGATTTTAAGGCATAAGGGGCAATTTTTCACCTAATTTGAAGGCCCACATGGGTTATACAATAGTCAAAGAGTGTCTTGAAGCCATAAACAACCAGTTCACCTCAGTTTTGACCCCTATTTTGAGGGCTTTTCAAAGTTGTACGCCCTCGTGGGTAGATCCATTTTTCTAGGAGCTTGAGAGGCAGTTTGGGACAACCAACTCTTCAATCAATGCCTGATTTTAAGGGAGGTGCAACAGTTCATTTGAGTTCAGCCTCAAGTTCATCTTGACTTCACTTTTAGTCTACTCAAGAGCTGTCCAAGACTTCTTCAAGCTTCTTTCTCTTCTTATAGGCAAGGGCTAGTCTCTTTTTAGGGGGGTTCTGACTTTTCTATTAGCATGGACTGTAGCTCTTGAAGCTCTTTCAGGTTGAAGATCAACTTTGTAACTCACATCTTTAGATCTAGTAGCATTGGCTTTTCAAACATTACAACTTGTATCAACAAATTCCTTTCATTTTCAATAAAGAAGCAGCATTTCCTTCTCAATTATACTTTGTTCAAGTGTTGTTTGTGAGTAGTTTTGATAAGAATATTGTTGTTTACTTGAAACCCTTCATTTTTATCTTATTCCTTCAATGTTTGGTACAAGTTCAATATGTTATAGTGCAAGTCTGTGATTGTGTATCTCATTTGTTGAATGTGAGTTATGAGAACAACATTATTTTCTTTCAAACAAACTTCAAATATTGAAACTTTTCACGTGGAACACTTTTGCAAAACATGTCAATTTGAGTTGTGAATAAACAAGGATTCATGTTTGGAACTGATTGTGAGTTTAGGACTACAAAAAGGTCTAAGAATAATTGGTGCATCACCTCCTAGGGTAGTTTTCAATTTACAAGCAATCTTTCTATCCCTTTTCCTATCAAAATCAGTAGTTTCTTGGAGGATTCAAAGGGAACCAACCCTTCATCTAGAGATTGATCTTCACTATAGACAACCCACAGGTCTAAAGATCATTCCATGTTTCACAGGATTGCTTGGCATTTAGCTTAGCAACACGGTGCAATCTCTATGACAACAAATACTTAAGGAAAGTATCTTTGTGATTTGAAAAGGGAATGGGTTGTTTATGAGGTTAAAGATTACCTATGGAAGGAAATTACCTATGCATAGTATATAAATGGTCATAATCCAAACCAAGCTAGGGTAGTGTATGTGAATAGGATGACTATCACTCGAAGTACTGGGTGAAGAATACTTTGGCCAAAGTAGTGTAATAGGCCACTGGTTGCATTGCCAATTCATTGTGTTTGTTTTATGGATGCTAGTTCAAGATTGTAGTGGATACAAGTTCTAGTTATGTAGGACACAACACTAAGCTCAGATAGGCTATTTTTATGTGAATACCATACCAAACTCTTCATGGAAGGGAAGGTCCATCTTTCCTTATGTGGTGGACATGTGGGGGACCACAATAAGTCTACAGTTGGCAGAAAAGTGCTTGAGTGATGCTTCTCCTCTTTAGTTGGTAGTCGAGGTTTGAGAATGTTTACACCAATATTGGGGATAACTAGGATGTATACACCAAGGAACGAGGACATCTAGAATGTATGCACTGACATCAAGACCAATTTGTATATCTATTGCCAATAAAACCTTAGATGAGCTAGGAATGTATCTTGTATCTATTTATATGAAGAGATGGAAAATGTATTTTGTATTTATTTTACAAAATCAATTCTTTGGAAAGATTGTAACATTTCATTGAATGAAATGAGATAGATGAATTATTACTGCATTACAATGTAATGCAATGGAAGTTTGGAATAATATTTATTTCAAATGTTCATGATATCTTTGTTTTAAAGAGAGAAATTTTATTGCACTATGAGATGGCATTGTGAATTATTTCACTTGTGAGTTAAAATATTAGGAATTTTTTTTAATATAACATTAGGCATGTTACACGTGGTATCAAATCTGCCAGGTTCAACTCTAGAACCTATGAGCTCATTACACAAGTGATGCAAAATCCTTATTGGAAGATAATGGTTGAAAATTTCTTATGCTAAGATAGCAAGAGGAAAAGAAAAAAGTGGGAACAAAAGGGAAGTTGAGATTCTTAAAAATTTGTTTAAATTTGGGATTTGGAAAGAGCCATCCTTGGAGTTGGAAACTCCTAAATCATCAACCCAATAAGAGACACCCCTGGATTGCGGAAGATTATGCAACTGGGTTTAGTAGGAGGGATATGAACTTTTACCAATGGGTACCCTCACCCTACGAAATAGTTAAATGGCTCTAGGGATATGAATAATTGATCTATAACCCTCTTATTGATAACAACCAATAGTTGCAAGGAGTCAATGAATTTAGACTAAAGTAGGGATACTATAAATCTATGAGTATGCTTAATTGGGAGGGAACTAATTGATAGCATAAATTGGAAACTTCTGTCAAAGTAAGAAGTCAATGTTTTGTGAATCAAAACAACTAGAAAGGTAACAAGAGGTTGGATAAACCCTTGGAAAACCTGATTCAATACAAGGTCAAAATCTTGCAATGATAATTGGAATCAAGAGAGAAAGTTGATACTTTTGAATGAAGGTTAGAGACTAGAATGGTAAACAAAAGAAGCAACCTACAAAGAATAAAAAGTCAACATGATTCCATCAACTAGAATAGGCAAGATCAATTTGGAGATTTCAATTGAAAATGGGAAAAGAAAACAAAAAACCTTAGAGTGTCTGAAGTTGTGAGAAAGGAAATTACTAAGAACTTGGACAAAATTTACTTAGAAAGGTGATTGTAAGGTAAAAATTGGAAAAGAAATTGGACAATTCAGACAAAGGTATCAATTAGAGCATAGTTTGGTTGAAGCATGAATAAAACTTACCAACTTGTCAACGGATGTAATTGTTAGATCTTTAAGTGATCATTAGAATATTTTTTAAAGAGAAATTGAATATGGTCAAAAGGCCATATGTATACATGAAGAGAATTGGAATGAAACACTATAAGTACCTCTTAGCTTGTAAAGTTGCTATCCATTCATTAGATATCATTATTGGGAATCCAACTATTGATTCTAAGAGATTAGAAGGTGATGACGAATCCAATTTTGGAAATAAGTATGTTCAAGGCATACCGAGGATGGTAAGAAAGGAAAGTAATAGTCAATCAACTATCGAAATCCAAACAACAAGGAATGATAGATCAATTCAAGAAAGAAAATGTTTACTAAGAGTTCAACTTTGAGTTGAATGAATATCATGGAAATACTAAGGGGGGAAGAAAGAGAGTAGTTGGACTCAGATAAAGTACCCCATGCAATGAAATACATTGATGTATTTACAAGAACTTTTGACTTTTTCATAAATCATGATTCAACCAAAATATTGTCCTCAACAACCACAAAAAGGTTGGAAAGGATAAAAGATAAACTATTAGAACTAATAATGGAAGGTAGTGGAAAGGTCAAGGCTTATGACCAATGAGAAAAAAATATTTACAACACAACTATATACATAATTGAGTTGGAAGATCAATTGTTATAGTTGATTCCTTAGAAAAGGATAAGGCAGTATGCCTAATCATGAAAGGAAAAATTATCACCTATGGAATCAGAAAGGGAAGAATTATATATTCTTGATCTTGAGTTATGAAGGAATGTATATGCTTATATATTTGGTAGCTAAGTATGTAATAATTTCTGATATCTTTTGGAAGATAATATCGAGTCAACATTATCAAATGAGAATTATTACTCGAACTAGTATAGATGCTCATCAAAAGAAATAGATTGAGATGGAAATCATATTGCAACTTTGGGAAAAGATTATAAGATAGAAGAAATCCAAGATCTAGATGTCCTATGAGGACTTGGAGTTTAGATCTACCATCAATATTTAAATATTATATTTGGAGAATCGAATATGGCATAATTCCATAAAAAGATGTTTCACTGAGTCAGGATGGACTATTATGAACCAAGAAAGAACCTATGTACCCAAAATTTTGAAGATGAAAGAATGAATGAGATAAGTTGATGTCTTATTCAAAAACTCAAAAGGGAATGACACTTTTTTTTGGATAAGGAACCATTATAATCTAGAAGGGGATAGAGTATGTGCTACTATGAATGTAGCAAGTTGATGTCTAGAATGCTAGAGGATGATGACTGGATGTCATCATTGGCAAGGCTTGTATACTCCCATGGAATTCCAAAGGGGGAGTGGTAGATTAATAGAATGGTTCTAATCTTTCTATGTCGATGGAACTGACATAATGTTATGGTGGATAGACTCACCAAGGTAATCAATTCTAATTGGGAAATTTGATTGATAGGATAACAATCCTAAAACATCATATTGTGTAAGTGGTCACTTAATGTACTTGAGTAGGTTATCTCAAAATGGGACACACAAGTAACATTAGGTTTTGTATAAACCATGATTATCATATGAGAAATTAAATTAAATGAATGCTCAATTTATTACTTTAAATTAGCCAATTAGGAAAAAGGGATAAAATAAAATCTTGGAGGATTTGTAGAATATTTATATTACAATTAAACCTTTATTATTAAAATTTGGTTCATGATCTGAGAAAAAGGGTTGAATCTCTATAAAGGTGGGATAAGCTAGGGAAGAGGATTAATCTTAGATCAAAAAGGTTGTCAAGATGGAATAAGAGATCAAAATGATCAAAGTGACTTTGTTGATACAAAGCTTGAAATATGAAGTAGTATCGTTGTGATTGGAACTAACAGGTGTCCAAGAGCAATGTTATGCTCAAGATGGACAATAGCCAAGAGTATTAGTTTCGTGCTTAAGGAAAACATATGTGTAAGTGATGGACGAACTTGGCTTATGAGTTGTCTGAAGGTGTAAATACCAAAGGGAAGGATGGGACCCACGGTGTAGTGCGCAATGCACTGACATTCCCTTTCTACTTGGATTACACTAAGGATAATTACATTAGCTAATGAGAATGTGTTTTTTGAGTCACTATGGTATAGGTGTCATGTAGGATATAGTTATCATTGTACTTATGATGAACATATGAGGAAATATGATTATAATGAATGAACTATTTATGAGTGGAAGCATGTAGGAATTTCACAAGTTCTCCTTGTATGTTAGAAAGGTCACTCGGTGCAAGGTCCAAGAAGGACAAGATTGCAAGGGGTCATTCTATGAGGAAAGGTTCGATGGGAATATACTTATTTCCTACCTGATTTGGAAAATGGAAAGTAGACCCATTATTTGACTTTATCTATATTCAATTAAGTGCTTTAAATCATCGAGGATGATGATTCACACTAGGGGAAGCATGTTACACCCTGTCTTATTGTTACCGAGTTAATTTTACCTTCACATGTAAAAAGGATGATGAATGCAAATCATGATTTTGATATATTTGATAAAAGAATGGAATATTGAAATAGGTATTAAGATTTTATTGCTTTGAAAGAGTAATTATGTTTATATTGATGAAGTACAATGAAAGAATATGTATTGCAATATGAATATTCTAATGTATTATGATGAAAGTGGATTTCATATGAATGTCTAACTACTATTGTGAATGTGCCAAGTTGGATGCAGGTATAGGTCCATGCCTCTAGAAGGGAGGGGAAGTATCACTCAAGAGAAATACTTGGTCTGATAAACCTTAATGAACCTAACTAAGCTTACACACAATCACACCCTAGTTGGCAAGTAGAATCAAGTCGGGTTAGGTTGTAGAATCAAGTAAGTAACCTTCAGTCTTGTTTGGGCCTGAATTAGAAAGGGATCATAATTTATGTTGTGAGCACCCTTGGTTTGTGACAAGTGCTTGGTGCATGTGAGTTCTTCCTTGTTTGGCTATGTGTAATCAATGATATATATATATATATATATATATATATACACACCACATGATGGATGATAGATGTGTATGAAAACATGATTTAAAGCTAAATGAGCATGATGCAAGCTATTTTAACATGATTTATGCTACAATGATCAAGATGTGTGAATCCAAAGCTAATCTAAATGAAGTTTAAGATTAAAAGATTGAAACCCTCACTACCAAATAAGATAAATGGATGCATTTATGTTATCATGGAAGCCATTAATGGAAGCTAAGCTAATATGCAAGTAAATAAAGCTAAAATGATGTAAAATGTGAAGTCAAGTGAGAGTGATTTTAACAGCATAATTTTTATGTTTAAAAATGGATCCCTTTTTCTCTTTTAGTGACCTTTTTATAGGAGGACAAATGAGAAATGAAGGGTTGAGATAAAAAAGGTTAATCAATGGTCAAGGATGGGGGAAGTTGGAGGCATGGACCATGGATTCTCATCAAGGGATGAGAATCAATGATGAGATTTAATCAAGTGTTCATATTTATCTTAAACAAACGCACTTTCAACTTGCATAAGAAGTCAAGTAAGTTAACTTGCACAAGAAGTCTTGTAAGTTTGTTACAAAAAGGAATATTCCCCTTTTTTAAATGAGTGAGGAGAGAAAATATTCTTTGAAATTTCTTATGGGTGAGGGAAATAGATAATTAGAAAATTAAACTAAGGTTTTAATGTGACAAAGGGGGAGTAATATTCTATGGGAATATTCCTCTTGGAGGAATGTGCAAAGGAGGAATATTCTCTTGCAAGTGTGAGGAATTAGATTTAATTAGTAATTGATAATTAAACAAAGGTTTAATTACACAATTAGGGGGATTTCATGATATTCATTAAATAAAGTGATTTAATGAAAAGGGGGAAAGTGAAATGATATTTAATTAAATAACTTACAATTATTTAATTACCCTGATTTGATTAATTAGGTTAATAGGTGAAAATGACATAATTAATTAAATAGCTATGCTAGTTTAATTAATTAAGTGAAAAGAGGATGGGTTTTAGGAGGAAATGATGTTAGTATACCTGATTCGAGTGCATGATATCATTCAGGACATTTTTTAAGTGTCTACATTTTTCCCCTCTTTGAAGCGAAGTACTTATTACATTGGTTCAAAGACTGATGCCCTTTAGATTAAAAACTGTTGCTTAAATAAATAAAAAATCTAATTTTTTTGGATGCCCAACTGTTGCCCCAACAGAAGGAATAAGTTGGTTCCCCACCCCCTCGAGAAATTGGGCATAAATTTTGAATTTTGGGTTGATTTCTTGACAAAGGTAAATACTACCTCAGTGGTCTGAAAAGGCTCTGGGATACATAAAACATGCCAAAAATGGTGCAAAATAAGCTTTAGTTTGGTAAGATTGGTGAAATAGGTGAAAAACCCTAATTTTTAGTCTTAAATAGGTGATAAAGGGTCACTTTCAATTCATTTGTGCATTCACACCTTCAGGATTTCTTGCATTTTTAGCTCTAACCTCTAGCAAAATGGCTCGCCATGTACTCCCTCTACATCTTTTTGATTGAGTTCAACAGTACCAACGGTATGCAGATGCAGAACCCCAGGTATGTGACTCAAAACTTCTCTCGATTTTCACTTTTAAGTGCATTTAATAGGGTGTCGAAGTTAGCTCAATAGGCCCGTCGCTATATAGCAATGATTTTAAAGCATCGAAAGTGTCACTATTGATTTTATAGCGATGCACCCTCTGTTTAGGCACACACCCACATTTTTTGATTCAACGACACAATTGATTTTTGGGTCGCCAAGGTAATATAGCGACACATGGGATTTTTAAGTTCATCGTCACTCAAAAGTAGTGGGTGATGCATGTAAAAAATGGAAACCCACCCCAATTTTATAATAAAGTGACGCACCCCAATACCAATTCACTATTGAGCGTAGCAACATGCATCACCAAATTGTCGACACACCCTTGAAATTGATATAGCGATGCACTCTAAAAACAGTGATGCTATTGATTTCAATGATGCTATTGATGTTTTGGGTGAAAAGTCTTACATTTTGATCAGTTTTTTCAACTTTTTTGGAAAAATGACATTGTGTGCGTGATGTGTGTAGGAGGATATGCCACTGTTAATGTCTTGAGAGCATAGATACAACATTTTGTTAGTGGCTAGAGACTTTGACAACTTGGAGGGAAAGCGGTTGGGGAGGCTAGGATTAGGCTTCGTTGCTTTCATGCTCAAGGTCAGTACCCATCTAGCCTTCATGACAATGTTGGTCGAGAGGTGGCACAAGGAGACCTCTTCTTTTCACTTGCCCACTAGGGAGGCGACCATTGCACTTGAGGGCGTGTAGCACATACTACGATTGCCTATCCACGAAGAGTGCATTATATACGATCCAGATGTTGGGAGAGATGAATGCCTCTCCCTTCTTCACAAATAATAGGTTATTCTTGTCAGCTCCTAGATTGATCTGGATTTCTACCAAGGTTGGGTAGATACTTTTAGATTGTTTGTTGCAGCCTTGATTTGCGTTGTTGTTGCTCCAAATTGGCAGGGCATAGGTTTCAATCCCAGATGGGGCTTAGCATGGGAGGGTATGATCTTGAGGGATATTATGTATGCTTGAGGTTCAATACTCCTCACCTCCTTGTACCATGATATGCATGAGGCCACCTACTGAGACGGCAGGAGCATTGGAGGAAGGGTGACCTTGCTACACATATGGGCATACGAGCATATTGCAGTGTTGAGGCGCTTGGTTGTTCTCATTTATATACATGAGGATGAGGCTATTATTTTCAAATATACAGTGCCAATGGCATTGCAACACACAGGCCCCATAGGTTTGGCATATTGGCCATGTCATTGATGACATGACAGTGTTCATATGAAGGCCCTGGCTACAACATCCATGATGGTATGATGATCAGTAGTAGCTATATTTTGCATGATAGACTTAGTACATACAGGGCCAAGAACACACTATCATTGAGCGGTACCTCCTAGACCATGTTTCCTGACAGTTTGTAGAGGTACTAGATGCACTTGCTAATGATTACATTGCTATTTTGCTAGGGCTCAGAGAGAGGTACAGTGGGGAGCCCTTATTGATCCTGTTGTGGTGATCAATTATTTTTGAGTGCTTGTCCCACAATCATGGGCATATGATCAGGGTCTCCCAAATGCAGGGACCACTCTAGCCTATGATGTGTGGTTCAAGCCACCCACACACCTTACAGATCCAACAAGGGAATACCCCAGTAGAGGCTAAGGCTAAGGCTGAAACAGAGGCAGGGATGGTGGTCAAGGTAGAGGCCAGCATCAGGTACATGTTCTAGGTGATGGACACCAGCAGCGACAACAGCAGGATCAGGGTCATCAGGACCTAGGGCATCAACAACACAATGGATAGGTTCCGGGGGCACCATCGCCTCCTCCTGTGTAGCTAGATGCATAGGCTTAGGCACATATCTAGGCCCTTACTACAGAGAGATCAGTTGTTCCAACAACTGTAGGATATGACTATGCAACAAGATCATGAGGTTTAGTTGTGGCAACAATTGGACCTACAACTAGCCTAGGAGATTGGGCAGAGACAGTAGTTAGAGGTAGTGACTACAACATCACAAGGTTGTAATGTATCTACTAGGTTGTATAGAGAGTTAGTCATAGAGGCTACATACTACCACATGCACTATCATCATGATGTTCCCCATGCGATGCGACAACCTGATTTTTCATAGTGGAGAGAAGCACCACCTAGAGCTAAGGATCAACCATCAGTTAGGGGTGAGTCCAACAACCATGAGAGTTAGCCATTTTGTAGACACTTTTTGGGTATTTGTCTTGATTATTTATATAGATATACATTCATGGGCTCCTTTTTGATAGCCTCATGGATATTGTATTTTGACTGATATACAAATACACTGATTCATATATTGTATCATGATAGACCATTTTTTGATATATATACAAGATGATTTAGATTCGATACGATGTGATGTGCTATTTTATTTCATGCTTATGAATGTATGGATGCAGTTGATATGATGTGATGGGATATGCGATGATGATCTATGATGTGATATACATGATATGCGATGTAATGGATTCATGTATTTCTTTTTCCATATCTTTTTATGTTATCTTATGGGATGGATGCACCTCTGTTTTAGTATCTTTTTATGATATGTTATGGGATGGATGGTATGATATGCAGATTTTATGCTTATGCAAATGATATGAATGCATTTCTTTTTGTGTACTTTTCCATGCAATTTATGATGATGATGATGTATGCATATGGATGTATGAATAATGTAGATATTGATTCCTATGATATGATAATACGATGTATGTTTATGATATGTGATATGTATGCATGCTGATGATTTGTGGATGTAGGATGGATGCACTGATGATGTTTTTGTCGACTGTCATGATACCAAGTTAGCGTGGAGAGAAGATAGAAGAAATAAGAAGAATAATTTGACCATTGATTTTGATGATAAATTCCAACAAGTCTATGATCCACTGACACTTTATTAGAGATGATGATGAGAGATGCATGATGATGATGATTCACTCATATCTTGTGATTGGGATTTTCTGGCATTCCTTATTTTGGATATAACACATAGATACGATGCATCAAGGTACTAATAACTAGGATGGCGTTGTATCTAGTGTAATGGAATTTGACTCTGCAAATAGATAGGATAGTTCTTTTTCACACCTTGACATACAAAAAACTCATCAAAATATAGTTTAGTAGTTTAGAATATCTTGGATCAAAGCATATGCAATAGTCAACAATCTACTTTAAATAACCTCCCTACACACAACTAAGCAAGTATGTGCCAATATTATTTTACAGGAATACCCACAAGCATAAAAAATGAAAGATAATGATCGATGCCCCATTCCTTTCTCTCTAAATCATCAAGACATTATTGAGAGGTCCTCAGAATGGGTCATCGAGATAAATAAGAAGAATAGATCAAAGGCAAACAGTCAGTGTTATCTATATCTCTTGCTAGTTATTTTAGCTAAGGTGATGTCTTATGTTGACGTCCATCACAAGAAGGATGCATCCTAGGACATATTATTAGATGGTTTGATTAGGATGAGGTTTATGATAAGTCGTTGATACAAACTCCACTGACTTGTTTACCTATGCTCTAGACTTTAGATTTTGACAATTTTGTTCTCACTTTACGGGTTGCGATACTTGATTTTTATTTGTGTTATCAAAGGTTGAAGATGAAGATTGATTTATCATGGGTGAAGGTTTATTGTGGGTGAAAGTGAGATGGGACAGGTGGTTTTTTGGAATATTTCAATGTTTTTGGTATTTTGACTATGTTTTGAGGCTATTTTTTTATCTTTTTTATGTGAATGTTTATGTTTTTTTATTATGTGAGGATGTTTAAGGTTTTCCAATGTTTTTGGGTTTTTTGTATTTTCAAATATTTTGGGGTTTTATGAGATTTTGAATTTTTAGGGATTTTCTAATATTTGGATATTTAGGGATTTTCTAAGTTTCGACCAAGAACCTAACCTAAAAGACCTATCCTAGGGGCCTTAGGGGCTGATCAAAGATGAGCCTTGCCTATGTTTACATGCAGAGACCACGTAGTTCAACTAACTTGACTTATTGATGATGAGATATTAACCATTGATGGGATGCCAATTTTATTATGGACTCCTAAAGGACTGACCTATGGTGTCTCAAGGAACATCAATGATCCCCTTGCCTATGTTCAAGCTCGGAGACTCGTAGTTTGAGATGGTTCTATTTTTGGATTTTTGATGTGTTTTAGATGTTTTGGATTTTGAATTTAAAATTTTATGAATGTTTTTGGATTTTTTGATGAACATTTTATGAATGTTTTTGGACTTTTGATGATATTTCCAATAACCTTAAGATATACAAGAACCCGATCTAATCTGGAACAAATTTCCCCCAGTGTGATGCAATAAACTACCTCAATATAGGTAGGACAATCTAACCTTTAGAATATGCCAAGTAGTTCTTAAAGGGGATATGATACTTCACAATATCAAGCCATGATGTAGACATGGATGGGTGATGGAATAAATAGGATGGATGGAATGATAGGATAAAGAGCCCAAGTAGATGGAGGTACTTTATTTATGCAAGATGCCTATTTTCCAATCACCAAGGTACTTTCCCAAAGTTCCATCGAAGTGGTTTTCACTAGAGGATGATTATTTTTCTTTACTTTTTCAATCCTTTTTCTTATTTTTTTGGATTTTGATCATTTTTTTATTTTTTTGTATTTTTAGATTTACACCCTTCAAGACTAGGTATAAAACCTTTTGAGATGCAAGTTGTTGGTTGGTTCCTGCAAGGGTTCACCTTCAGGTGTTGATAATTGATATGCTCATGATCCATAATTTGTTGTGATGACAAAGAGACCTAACTAGTTAGGCTCAAACTTTCCTTTGTTGTCCTGATCTAGGAGATTTTTTTAATTTTTCTTTAGGACAAGATCTCCTACTTGGAAAGACCGATTCTTGATCTTCTTTTTATAGCTTCATTTCAATCAATTTTGATATACTTCCAAGTGATTAAGGGAATCAAGATGATGCTCATCCAAGAATTATAGCTCATCTAGCTGGGATACCCTATACTCTTCATCTGTGATTAGGTTTTGGAGTCACACTCACAGTGATGGAAGCTCGACCTCAATAGTCAGGATGGCTTCTGATTTAGAGACCAAGGAGAACATGGTTTCGCCTGTAGGCGTGCAGATACAGGTTTGATAGGCCCAAAGAGTGGGATTTAATTGTAGATGCTAGTCACGACCAACTTCATTGACTATTTTCTTTAGGATCTTCATAATGGTCTTGTTTGTAGCCTCAATTTGACCATTACCTTGGGGGTAATACAAGGTAGAGAATCATTGTTGGATGTTGAATCTTTGATATAGCTCTTTTACATCATGATTCTTGAAGGGTGTTCCATTGTCTTAGATAAGGGTTTGCGGAACACCATAATGACAGATGTGGTAATTCAGGATAAAATTAGCAATTTTCTTCCCCATTATGTAGGTCATAGGAATGGATTTGACCCACTTGGTAAAGTACTCAGTGGTTGTTATGATAAAATTGTGGCCATTAGATGAGGTTGGGGAAATATTTCCTATGAGTTCAAGCCCCCACTATGAGAAAGGACAAGGTGTGACCATTGGTTGCAACTCTTAAGCTAGACCATGAATTAGATCTCCATGTCATTGACATTGAACACACTTCTGCACATACTGATGGGCTACTCTTTCCATGGTTTGCTAGTAGTACCCTGTCCTCAATAGTTTCTTAGCTAAAGTCATACTGCTAGAATGGGAACCACATATGTCATCGTGAAATTCTATTAAAGTGGTCAAGGCTTCCTCTTGGTTAAGGAAACATAGTAATGTCTCTTGAATGCTTCGATGGTATAAGGTATCACCTAGGATCACAAATAAGGATGCCTTCTTTACAAAGGTCTTTTTAAGGTTGGAGGTGATATCAAATGGGAGGGTTCCTCTGGCTAGGTAGGTAACTATGTAATGATACCACGAGGATCCAGGACCAACAATGACACACACAAATTTAGATTCCAATATTTCGAAAGCTAGTATGAGAAGTTGTTCCACCAAAAATTCACATTGAAGGACATTATGTGGTATGTATAACAATGATCCAATTGTTTCCTTAACATCTCCTACTCGGTTGTTCATGCGAGGAATATGCTCAAAAGTTATATCAATAAAAAGGTCCTTGAGACTCTCTACCATATTCTTATAAGGAGTTAGCCCATCATCCTTAGTTTGGTAGTCATCATTGACTTGGTTGATAACTAGTTGTGAGTCTCCATAGACTTTCATCTCTTGTATCTACCATTGAACTGCTATCCTTAGACCTGTGATTAGGGCTTCATACTCAGTAATGTTGTTAGTACATGGAAATGATAGCCTGTATGACTTTGAGATGCAATCACCTTGAGTTGTGATGAAAATGATACCCAACCCTGATCCATGTTGGGTGAATGATCCATCAAAGTACATCTTTCACTAATTTGTTGCATAGACAAGGAATATTGATCCATCCAAGAATTCAGATATCAATGGATTCTTTGCATAGATAGGTGCCTCTTCCAATTGGTATGTGATCACTTGTCCTTTGATTTCCTTACATTCCACATACTCTATGTCAAATTCAGTCAAGATCATTACCCATTTGGCCATTTCCTAGTGAGAGTTGCTTTGGATAATACGTATTTCAATGGGTTGATCTTTGTGAAGAGTTTGATTTGATGTGACAACATCTAGTGTCTAAATTTTTTTGAAGCAAAAACTACTACTAAACATGCTTTCTCAACGGATGAATTGTTCATTTCATAGCCTACTAATGTCTTGTTGATGTACTAGATAGCTTTCTTTTCCATTTTCATCATGTTGTGCCAGAAGAGCACCTAGTGCTGCTAATGTTGTTGAGATATACAAGATCATTTGTTTGTTCAGTATTAGTGGCATGAGAATTGGAGGTGTCAATATATAGTCCTTGATCTACTAGAAATATTTATCACACTTCTCATCCCACTTGTAATTTATTCCTTTATGGAGAAGGTGTGAGAAAAGGCCACGGATTTTGTTTGATAACTATGCTATGAACTTCTTGATGGACTATAATCTTCCTTGTAACCCTCTCATCTACTTTAATGTTTGCAGTGGTTCCATGTTTATGATGGCTTTTATGTTTGTTGGATCAACTTCTATCCCTCTCTATGAGATGATATAGCCAAGAAGCTTTCTTGATGTCACCCCAAAGACACATTTTTTTGGATTCGGCCATATCTTATACTCTTTGAGCCTGTCAAAGATGGGTCCCAATACTTGTATGTGCTCACTCCTTTTCTTTGACTTTTCCAAAATATCATCCACATAGTCTTCAACTATTTTATGGATCATGTCATGAAATATGAGGTTCGTTGCTCTCTGATAGGTTTCTCCTACATTCTTTAGCCCAAATGGCATCATGTTCCAATAGTATGTCCCCCATGGACAAGTGAATACAGTTTTGTGTTGATCCTCCTTGGTGATCATGATTTGATTATAGCCTAAAAACCATCCATGAGTGAGAGAATTTCATGCCCAAATGTTAAATCCACTATGATGTCAATGTTACGAATAGGGAAATCATCGTTTAGGCATACCTTGTTCAAGTCTCTGAAATCAGTGCAGATTATGATGCCCCCCAGTGGGTTTGGAGACTGGTACTAGGTTTGAAACTCACTTAGGATAATCTATCAGTCAAATGAATCCAATGTCAAAAATATTTTGTAACTAAAGTTTCACCAAGAGTGCTATATGAGGGTGCATTTTCCTTAACTTTTGCTTCATTGGTTTGGCTTTAGGATAGACTGCTAGATGATGCACAACTACTTCTGGATCAAGCCTTGGGATATCCATGTATGACCATGCAAAGTTATCTCTTCGCTCTTTTAGGAATGATTCTTAGGTTCTTATGTTCTTCATCCAACAAGGATTCAATGAAGAAAGTTATCTTGGGTTCTTCTTTTGTTCCCACGTTGATTTGAGTGGCCTTTTTTGCTAAGACTGCTGACTTTTCTAGATGCATTGCACTAAGGGGGAGATTGAATTCCTCATCCTTGGGTGTTGTTATGCCTTGCATAACCACCCCATTTTATTCTGGAACAAAATGGGTCCCCCTTTGCTTTTGTTTTCTTTTCCTTTGGTTGTCTGGTTTGGTCTTAGGAGTTCTTTTGTTTTCCTCTTGAGTTTGTTTTTGTTCGGTCAAATTTTGGTTTTGCTTCAGCCTGAGTTGGGTTTCTTTTTGTTAAAAAGTTGAATCAAATGATGAAAAATGATATATTTTATATGCTTTGGGGGCTAATGGAGGCATTTTTTTTACAGGATTGAATCATATAGCTGATGATATCTCTCAAGGAGGTCGGTTGGAAAGCATCCCTCAATCCAATTTAGCATAAAAATCCTCAAGAAGAAAGTCGCTGGGACCTTTCAGATGTCTTGCCAACTGGCAGTGTGTTATTCATTTGGGATCCACCGGTCGCCATGACATCTCAGTCGTTGTGAGGTTTTATATGTCTGTCTGCTCAGCATAAGGTCTCATCAATCCATTGAAGTCTTGTCGAAAAGGGGATGTCATCAAAAAGATCTCGCCGAGAGAGATAACGTTGACATAAAGTTTGGCTGAAGGGGAAGGCTCTCGCCAAAGGCTCATGGTTCGGCATAACGTCTTGTCGACTAAAGGAGGTCCCACTGAAAAATTTTGAGCTCAGGGAGAGTGGTTCACTTTCGGCATGATGTCTCGCTGACCAAGCAAAGTCTCCCCGAAATGAAATGAGCTCTCGCCGAAACAAGGTGGCTTCGATGAAATGTCCTACCGACAAAGAAAATTCTAGGCGACAGGGGGTAACGTCGGCATGAAGTCTCACTGACAGGGTGGACTCTTGCCGAAATGGAACGACATCGGGAAAAGATTTATATTCGCCATAAGGTTTGGCTGACTACGGAGGGTCTCGGTGAAAGGGCGTGACTTCAGTGTAATGTCTCGGCGAAGGAAGCTAGTCTCGCCAACATGGGATGATATCGGCATAAGGTCTCGCCAACCCGTGGAAGTCTCGACAAAAAGGTTTGTCATCGGGGAGAAAGGATTGCTCGGGGAGAAGTCTTCCCGACCCGTCGAAGTCTTTCCGAAAGGTTAGGGCTTCTCTATAACGTCTCGCCAACCCGATGGTGTCTCACCGAAGGAAGAGGGGCTCGCTATGATGTCTTGTCGACCGTCGTACATCTTGCCGATAGCTGCTAGGAGGTATGATCACATCAGGGAGACACAATTAGTGTCTCACCGACATGCGATTCGGTGTGAATGACTTTTGACCGCCCAGGAATCTTATGTGGCATGTGTTCAACTAATTAGAGAGAATTAAAGGTGAACCTTGGACAGTTTGACTGATTGACTACACTTGTGAGGAAGATCAACAAAATGTGTGCGGCATGGATATGCTCTGTGAATAAAGCCATGGATCATTTCAGTATCTAGGGGTGCCACCTGTGAAGATCCAGGGGAAAATCTGATGCTGCTTCCAGAAGAGGTCAACTTGCAGAAGGATTTTGAGCACAAAGAAGTCGAGGGGAGAAAAGGCCACGAGTCTTAGTGACAGCTGTGAAGCCTACTGGAAAAAGGAAGATTGATATTAATGGTGATGCTCCAGGGAATTCAAGGCGACTCTGATGGAAGTTCGAAGATGGACACGAAGGCCATAAGTAAATTCCATAGTTGCAAAAGATCTAAGACGTCATCCCCGAGGCAATCTTTCATCGAAGGTGGACACAGAGGATGCAATTGAATGAAACATTAACTTCATTCTTGAAAGATCTGAGGGTCGACCCTCCTGTAAAGAAACTAATATTTTGTAAACCCTAAAATAGGGGCCAGTGCATTTTTTTTGGTACATTTTGTATATATGGCATTTTTTCTCTTTGTAAAGGTGGTTCAGGAGTTCAGAGGTTCAAAGACATAGAGACATAGAGATATAGATTTTGAATAGTAGTAATTTTCTAAGAAGTAAGAGAAAATTAAGAGTAGCAATAAAGTAGGAGTTAGATTCGACAGCAGGCAGTAATGTATCCTTCTAGTTCTCCTAGAATAGATGGAAACAATCTGAAGACATAGGTTTTCTATACACTGGTGATTGTGCCAAAGTTGTAAATATTGCTTATCTATTTCACCAATAGTAGAAGCAACCAGATTCAAATCTACTTCATATTGTGTTTCAGAATGGTATTTATCTTGGGTTAATCATTTGATTTGCAAAGCTTTCAAGAAATGAAATCTTATTTTATGTTTTGTTTAAATGGTAAGTAACAATCTGTTGTTGAAGTTAGCACTGTGAATAAATGAAGTTGTGTGTTAATCACAAGTTGATTTTGTTCTCCAGTTTTAGTTAGCAATTCCTTGGAAGGTAACAAGTCTAGTTGAGTTGGATGAATTATCATTCTCTTCGGTTCCAAAGCTTTGATCTATCTTTTTTTGTTTCTTTAAAAACCCCAGTTAAAGTAGGTTTGAATTTATGCTTGATCTTAGAACAATCCACAAGGTCAACACCAGTAGGCCCCTTGAACATTATAGTTCACATCAACCACTGAGTGAAATCAACATTGTTGAGAACCGATTATAAAGACCTTGGGAGTTAGGTATCCATGTGTTATTCTTTCTCTTTTAGGAGACCAGAATAGTGATATTTTGTTTAACTATTGTTGTGCTTATCTGAACCATCAACAGAGAATTGGCGCTAGAAGGAGGGCCTAGAAGAGAAAATTGGATAATACTAGGTTTTTCTCACCAGAAAGGTCCCAGAGAGTTCTTCGATCTGCTGAAAATCCATCACCTTTGATAGAACTCAAGACCACAACAAGACACAAGATTCGCAAGACTGGGGCAATCATCATACCACCCTTGTCAGCTCCGCTCACTCCACCAAGCTTCTCACCAATACCCCAGTGGATACATATCAATCCACCACCGAATCCATCTCAATTTTCCATTACAGCTGGTTCAACCCATCCAACAGCTGGTTCAACCACCACCAATGGCATTTTTTTAGAATAATCCCTCTCCATTAGGGACTATTCCTGGAGGTTTTCATGATATGCCTAAGAATCCTGAGAAATTTTTTCCCAAATACATTCATGGTGAATCAAGGAGTGTTGAAGAGCACATACAAGCTTTTAAGGACGCTTGCACCAGAGCTCAGATAGCTCACCATGATGTAGTTTGTAGGTTGTTCCCTTATTCCTTAGGGAATATGGCATACAATTAGTACCTAAATCTTCCTCAATGCTCTATTCTGAGTTGGACAGACCTGGAGAATGCTTTCATCAATCATTTTAGGATTTATGTGGATCCATCCATTTTGTTCCACCAATTTACTACCATTAGGAAGGAGCCAGGTGAGCCTTTGCCCTTGTTTAATACCAAGTTTCAACGAATGTATAAGAGACTGCAGGACCCCTATCTAGTTGTTGAGAATAGTGCCATCCAAGCTTACTTTAGAGTTATAGACCCTTTGATTAGCTTATTCCTGCAAAGGACTTACCAACTGACAGATATTGATTCCTTGTCTAAAGTCTATCATCTAGCCATTAAGCTACAACAACAAATTAGTTCTCAACAAGGAATTTTGGGAGGAGGTTTTCCTTCAATGGGGTATCAGATGTCTAGCCCAACCCCTTTATTCAATACTATCTTAGGGATGTCTCCTTCCCATTATGGATCCATATCTAAGTTATAGACTCAACCTCCTATTCCATTCTTTTCCAATGGAGCTCCTGACTTCTTTCAACAATCATAGGCTCATCATAGTCTGCATGGTCATCATAACCAAGCTGGAACACCAAATCATGTCAGTCATCCACTTGTTGCTAAGAGTGTTGAAAGTGAAAAGACAGTTCAACTCACAAACGAAGTGGAGACCTTAAAGAAAAATCTGTCTCAAGTCACAAATGACATGGCTCAGCTTAGACTGAACCCTTCTCAAAACCAAGGTAATTATCCTAATTAGGGCAATAACAATCAGGGTAATTATCAGAATAACAACACTCACAGCCAAAGGGGTTATCAAGGCCAAAACTCCCCTAACCAAGGTTATCAAAATCAAAATAGAGGATATAACCAGAGGCCAAGTAACAATCGACAATGGAATACAAGACCAAATAATGGTGGAGTTCCTCACAATTATCAAACTAATGAAGAGAGGTCACATGCTGCAAATGTGGCTTACCTTAATTTTATGACTAACTGGTGTAGGTTGCATGATACGACAACCCATTCTGAGGTAAACTGCTCTAAAATGGAGAAAGTTGTCAAAATTGCACAGGAAGATGCCCAAACCTTCCAAGGGAATTCAAACAAAGATGGTGGATCAATAGATACAACAATGACTTATGACCTCTTTGAGGAGGAACCTTCATTCCCAAGGCAAGATGAGAATGAACCAGAGGAAGATTCATATGATGCCCAAGCCTTTTAGACAAAGGGAGGACACTTTCTAAGAAATCAGAATAAGGGTATGTTCACTACATTAGCATTGCCTAATCACATGGTGCCTCTGAATCAAAGTGCTGATAACAACCCTCCTCCACCAAAAGGCCCACCTGACTTCCATAACAAAGGTAATTCACCTAGGGTTGTCAAAATTAATGCAAGTTACAACACAAAGTTTGATATTGTTTCTGAGTTGCAAAGACAGAAAACCTATTTATCATACTTTGACATCCTAAAGTGGTGCCTTGCTCAACGAGAGATAGTGTTGAAAGCTTTGGAGCAAGCTGATAAATGAAAAGGAAAAAACAAGGTGGCACCTACTGCAGATATGAATGCAGCTTTGTACAGAAGCAAGGTAAGTACCCCACAATTTCTTTTGAGTTTAAGAATCTATGAGAAGAATCTACATAATTGCCTGCTAGATTCAGGGGCTTCTGGCAATGTTATACCATTTTCTGTATGCAATAAATTGGGATTGAACCTTATTCAAACAAACAAGAAGGTCATCTAGCTTGATAAAATGAAGGTTAATGTAGTTGGAGAATTGAGAAATATACATGTGCAAGTAGGGTCTGACCCCAGGATTTTAACCAATATAGATATTCAAGTAGCCGACATTCCCGAGACTTATGGTATGTTGTTGAGCAAAGATTTGATGAAAAGTATAGGGGGATATCTCTCCCTCAACTTTTCACATATGTGGCTACCATGGAGGGGAGTTCCTACGCAGATTAGGATTGAAAGTGAACCTCGTCTCAAGCATATCATCATTGAATACGATTTTCCTAACGAGGTAGCTTATTTTGAGACTGAGATAGGGGTTTATAAAAGAGAAGAAATTTTGACCTTTTCAGTTCTTGATACCAAATATTTTTCAACACAAAAGTTCCTTGATCCCATGATTAATGAAAATCAACAAGCATTGATCAGGAAGTTGCAACAAGATCAGTTGGTCTTAGGGGAAGATGTTGATTTGCAAAGTCTTTTACTCCCTAATTGGTGTAGGATACACTACCAAAATCATTCGGAATTGACCTGCCAACCCTGCATCAGCATTTTAAATCAGGTTTCCCAAGCTGAGGAAACTAGTCTAAGTCACCTTGAGACCGTTGCAAATCACTTCTCATTTGAAGTCAAAAAGACAATAATGTTAACCAGGGATAAGATACCTTCAAAGGAAGTTCCTTCTCAAATTGAACTTACCCCAGTCACATTTCCAAACCAACATAGTTATGAGGGACAACCCCAAGTTTTGCTTGATACCCCTGCACTCACAAGTATACCAGAACCCAAGGGATTAATCAAAGATGTAAGTGACTATCAGAAGGATAGCCATAGATTATATGATATATCTGTGTAGGGACTGGAAATTGCACCTGAGGAACCTATTGAACACCTCTTACCAATATTAGATGCAAAGGATCAAGTGCCACCACCTATGGCTCATCATATCCAAATGCCCATAATAACCCCAAAGGGATCAACTCTAGCTCATGATCAACTGTGGACCCTCACGTTTGATGGATCCAAATCCAAAATAGGCTATGGTGTTGGGATTGAATTAACCAGCCTGAAAGGGAAAACTTTCCTTGCTTCTTACAGGTTGCAGTTTGGATGCACTAACAACGTAGTAGAATATGAAGCTCTAGCCCAAGGGTTGATGTTCGCACATAAGAAGAAAGTCACTGCATTGATGGTTAAAGGAGATTCAGAAATAGTTATCAAGCAAGTGCACAACCAATACACATGTCATAATAGAAGGCTGGCAGCTTATAGAAATCGGGTATGGAACCTGATTGAAGACTTTGATGCTTTTGGGATTAGCTTAATCCCTAGAGAGGAGAATCAAATAGTTGATTCATTAGTTGTTGCTGCAAGTACCCTGGAACCCATGCAAGGCTCCAAGCTTAAGAGATTCTCAGTAGAGTTGATTTCCACCCCGGTTGTTCCTGATAATGTCAAGAACTTTCAAGTCTTTGATGATGATCGACATATCCTTGCTTTTCTAGTAAGTTTAGATGTTTTTGAAGGGAAGATCATTGATGAGTCCAATAGGGATCAAGGAGATTGGAACCCTAAAGATTGTGATACAAAGGGGGTCCTCAATTTAAAAAGTAATAGTATTCCCAAGGGAATGGTGGGCTTAGAAAGAATTTTTGATTCAGACCCAAGGGCTCAGGAAAAGATATCAGCTGAAGATAAAGGAGGTGAATATCAAACTGTTAACCTAGCTGATTCTGGCTCGGAAAGGAATGTTTACATAGGGAAAGCTTGCCCTGAAGCAATTAGAAAAGATATACTGAGGGAATTGAAGAAGGACATTGCTGTAATAGCCTGGGGGTATGAGGATTTAAAAACATTTGATGCTTCTGTAATGACTCATACCATTCCTCTGAAGCCTGAAGCTAAGCCATTTCAGCAGAAATGTCCTGTTAACGCCCTCATTGAACTAATGATCTTTAAAGAAGTTGAGAAATTGCTTTCTATGAGAATAATCTTTCCTATACGACACTCAACGTGGGTGGCCAACCTAGTTCCAGTTTGTAAGAAAAATGGAGAGATTAGGCTATGTGTGGATTTCAGGAATCTGAATAGAGCTTCAGAAAAAGACAACTACCCACTCCCTTCTCTGGAAAAAGTCTTGTAGAATGTCAATGGATCTCAGATGATATCATTCCTGGATGGTTATTTTGGATATAATCAGGTGATGGTCAATTGTGAGGACAAAATGAAGATAACCTTCACTACTAAGTGGGGAACATTTGCTTACAAAAGAATGCCATTTGGTTTGATAAACGTCGGAGCAACCTTTCATTATGCCATGGACGTAGCCTTCAAAGATCTGATTGGAAAATGCATCATCATTTACATGGATGACCTAACAGTGTTCTCTAAAGATAGACTAAACCACACTACAGACTTAGCTAGAGTTCTTGAAAGATGTATCTGGTATGGTGTCTCCCTAAATCCTAAAAAGTGTGTGTTCGAGGTTTCTGAAGGGAAGCTTTTGGGACACGTAATCTCAGAAAGAGGAATATTGATTGATCCAGGCTGAGTTGAGTCCATTCTGAAAATAGCCATGCCAGGAAGTAAGAAGGAGATGAGATCCTTCTTTGGAAAGATCAACTTCGTGAGAAAGTTTATCACAGGCTTTGCAGAAATATTTAAACCACTGAATGAAATGATGAAGAAAGATGCCAAAATAGAGTGGAGTAATGAGGCAAAGGCCGCATTTTCACAGGTCAAGCAATCCATTTCGGAAGCACCAGTTCTCACCAGCCCTGACTACTTGAGGCCGTTCTATATTTATTCTTTTTCTTCTGAACATTCATGTGCAGCTGTCCTAACTCAATGAAGAGAAGAGGGAGAGGAGAGGCCAATTTCCTTCATGAGCTCTCTGTTCAAAAATGCTAAAATCAAATATCTGCCTCTTGAAAAACAAGCTTTTGTGCTAGTCAGAGCTGTCAAGAAGTTCAAACATTACATCCTCCGAAGTCAAATTATTGTTGTAGTTCCTGATGCTGCTGTGAAGTCTCTACTTATGCAGAGCGAGCTGGGAGAATGAAGAGGGAAATGGATGGCCATTTTGCAAGAGTTCAATTTGGAGATTCACCTTGTGAAACATTTCAGAGGTACAGACCTATCTGAATCCATGGCAAATGTTGGTGGAGACATTATTTTCTAGCAATACACAACTCAGTCCTTTTCCAACGACCCTTGGTATGCTGATATCATCTATTTCATGCTCAATAATCGGTGCCCAGAGGGAATGAATACGACTAAGAGGAGAGTGCTGAGAATGAAAAGCTCTCATTATATGCTCAAAGGAGGATTGTTGTATAGGAAGAATTTTGAGGGGGTGTACCTACAATGCCTTGATCAACAAGAGGCTACGCATGTAATTACTGAATTTCATGGGAAACATGGCATAGGTCATGGGTTTGCAAATTTGTTAGCACATCAGATCCTCAGATCGGGTTACTATTGGCCGTGTGTGTTCAAAGATGCCCATCAACATGTAACAACATGTCACATATTCCAAATTTTTGCATCAAAGGAACGCCATCCAGCCATGCCATTGTAACCTGTTTACAAGGTAAGACCATTTTCCCAATGGGCGTTGGACTTTATTGGGGTAATTAACCCAAATTCTTCTGCAGGACACAAATTTATTTTGACTGCCACTGATTACTCCACGAGATGGATAGAGGCTATACCTTGTAAGAACAGTACAATAGAGGTAGTGATCAAGTTCCTCATCGAATGCATCACAATTAGGTTTGGAGTACCCTTCGCATTGGTATGTGACAATGGCTCTTCCTTCTCTTTTGTTGAGTTCATTTCATGGGCTTATGATTACAAAATTGTCTTAAAATATTCTTCAAACTATTACCCATAAGGAAATGGAGTTGCAGAATCAACCAATAAGAATCTCTTAGGGGTAATTAAAAAATTGTTAGAAAACAATCCTAGGGACTGACATACCTAGCTAAGATTCGTGTTATGGATAGATAGAACTAGGATCAAGGCTGATTTAAAGACTTCACCATTTAAACTAGTGTATGGCCAAGAGTCTGTGTTCCCTATTCATTTGCAAATACCTATCCTTGAGTTCATCCAGAAATTCTACTCTAGTGATTATAGGATATAGGTAAGATTAGTTGCATTGTTGAAATTAGAAGAGCAGAGGGATGCCACCTTGCAGCAATTCTTTAGACACCAAGCTACTGTCAAACGCTGGTTTGACAAAAGAGCCAAAATTAAGGCTTTCAGAATATCATACCTTGTGCTGCTATGGGATAAAGCTAGTGAAAAGAAGGGTAGTCACCATAAATTTGATAAGCTCTAGTTGGGTCCCTATCAAATTGCTGAGATCCTAGGAGAAAATGCCTTCCGACTGAGTAGTTTAACAGGAGAACCTGTTCCATTGCCTATCAATGGACAGTTTCTTAAACACTATTTTGGGTCATGAAGTTCGGTATTTTGCTAGGGAGTGCATTTATGTAAATAGTTTCTGCGTTTCTGCCTGTAAATAATCTTTGTATGTAAATCATTTTCTTTTCTGTTTGTAAATAGTTTTTTTGTTTGTTTGCTTGTCCTTTCTTTCTGTCCTTTCATTTCCTTTGTTGTTTGGTTTTTGTCTTGTTTGTTCTTTGGGGTTTCTCTGTTCTTTCCATCTTGAAATGGTGGGTTGTTATTTGAAGTATACTTTGGTTATTAGGAGAGAGGTGGTTTGGATATTTTTAGGTTTTCTAATTGGATGATTTTGTCCTAAATTCGTTTTTTTATGCCCATTATCAATAAGAGTTGTGGAAATTCTTGAAAACAAGGTGCAAAGTAAACAATCTTCATTAACTACCTCTGAATCTATCACAAATCATCAAGATCATATCCTTTTTCAATAGTATATTTGTCCTAGGGCGATAATGTTGTAAGATTTGAGTGAAAAATCTAATTCCCAGATGTTGTTATAAGATCCATATCCATGGTAGTTTTCAACCCAGAACAGATGTCTGACATCTGACATATTGAGAAAAAAAAATGAATGGAATATCTGAAACTCCAAGAGAAAAAGAAAATAAAAGAGAACTATCTAAAAAAAGAAAAGAGGACTCAATATGAATGGGTGATTCTGGTATCTCTATCGGGGCTATGGATACCTAGCTGGTAGTAGAGCAATGCTGTGAGAAAACTAGAGGTATCTCCGTTGGGGCTATGGATGCCTGACTGGCAGCAGAGTAATGCCCAGGATATCATTGCACAATAGCTAAAGGAAATCAACTCATGTAGTTCAAATCTTGCACATTTTTGTTCAAAAGATGAGGAGAAATTTATGAAAGGATGATGCACCATCAAGCACACACATAGATTTAGGGGTATCCATTGTTGATTTACATTTGAGATTCTAACTCAACCTTGATTGTTAAAACTGACCCAACTGGAGTTGTGATGTTCATAAACCAAGAGTTTTGGGTAGTTGAATCCTTCAGTTTCTTGAAAATGGTTAAACCATTTTCCCAGCCGAGTCGCCATTTGTTATGCCTTGCATAACCACCCCATTTTATTCTGAAACAAAATGGGTCCCCCTTTGCTTTATTTTTCTTTGCCTTTGGTTGTCTGGTTTGGTCTTAGGAGTTCTTTTGTTTTCCTCCTGAGTTTGTTTTTGTTTGGTCAAATTTTGGTTCTACTTCAACCTGAGTTGGGTTTTTTTTTGTTAAAAAATTAAATAAAATGATAAAAAATGCTATATTTTATATGCTTTGGGGGCTAATGGAGGCATTTGTTTTACAGGATTGAATCATACAGCTAATGATATCTCTCAAGGAGGTCAGTTGAAAGGCATCCCTCAATCCAATTTAGCATAAAACTCCTCAAGAAGAAAGTCGCTGGGACCTTTCGGATGTCTTTCCGACTGGCAGTGTGTTATTCATTTGGGATCCACCAGTCACCATGACATCTTAGTCACCGTGAGGTTTTATATGTCTCTCCACTCGGCATAAGGTATCGCCAATCCGTCGAAGACTTAGCGAAAAGAGGATGTCATCGGAAAGATCTCACCAAGAGAGATAACGTCAACATAAAGTCTGGCCAAAGGGGAAGGGTCTTGCCAAAGGTTCATGGTTCGGCATAACGTCTTGTGGACTAAAGGAGGTCCCACCGAAAAATTTTGAGCTCGGGGAGAGTGGCTCACTTTCGGCATGAGGTCTCGCCGACCAAGCAAAATCTCCCTGAAATGAAATGAGCTCTCATCAAAACAAGGTGGCTTCGATGAAATGTCCTACCAACACAACAAATTCTCGGCGACAGGGGGTAACATCGGCATGAAGTCTCACCAACAGGGTGGACTCTTGCCGAAATGGAACGGCGTCGGGAAAAGATTTATATTCGCCATAAGGTCTAGCTAACTACGAAGGGTCTCGATGAAAGGGTATGACTGCGGTGTAATGTCTCGGCGAAGGAAGCTAGTCTCACCGACATGGGATGATATTGGCATAAGGTCTCGCCGACCCATGGAAGTCTCGACGAAAAGGTTTGTCATCAGGGAGAAAGGGTTGCTTGAGGAGAAGTCTTCCCGACCCGTCGGAGTCTCGTCCAAAGGTGAGGGCTTCACTATAACATCTTGCCGACCTAATGGTGTCTCGCCAAAGGAAGAGGGGCTCGCTATGATGTCTTGCAGACCATCGTATGTCTTGCCGATAGCTGCTAGGAGGTATGATCGCATCGAGGAGACACGATTAGTGTCTCACCGACATGCAATTCAGTGTGAACAACTTTTGACCACCCAAGAATCTTATGTGGCATGTGTTCAACCAATCAGAGAGAATTAAAGGTGAACCCTAGACAGTTTGACTAATTGACTACCCTTGTGAGGAAGATCAATAGAATGTGTGCGACATGGATCTGCTCAGTGAATAAAGCCATGGATCAGTTCGGTATCCAGGGGTGCTGTCTGTGAAGATCCAAGGGAAAAATCTGATGCTGCTTCTAGAAGAGGTCAACTTGCAGAAGGATTTTGAGCACCAGGAAGCCGAGGGGAGAAAAGGCCACGAGTATCAGTGACAGCTGTGAAGCCTACTAGCAAAAGGAAGATCGATATTAATGGTGATGCTCCAGGGCATTCAAGGCGGCTCTGATGGAAGTTCGAAGATGGACATGGAGGCCATAAGTAAATGCCATAGTTTCAAAAGATCTAAGAGGTCATCCCTGAGGAAATCTTTCATTGAAGGTGGACACGGAGGTTGCAATTGAATGCAGCATTAACTTCATTCCGAAAAGATCTGAGGGTCGACCCTCTTGTAACGAAACTGATATTTTGTAAACCCTAAAATAGGGGCTAGTGCATTCTTTTTTGGTACATTTTGTATATATGGCATTTTTTGCCTCTTTGTAAAGGGGGTTCAGGGGTTCAGAGGTTCAAAGACATAGAGACATAGAGATATAGATTTTGAACAGTAGTAATTTTCTAAGAAGTAAGAGAAAATTAAGAGTAGCAATAGAGTAGGAGTTAGATTCGATAGCAGGTAGTAATGTATCCTTCTGGTTCTCTTAGAATAGATGGAAACAATCTAAAGACATAGGTTTTCTATACACTGGTGATTGTGCTAGAGTTGTAAATGTTGCTTATCTGTTTCACCAACAATAGAAGCAACCAGATTCAAATCTACTTCATATTGTGTTTCAGAATGGTATTTATCTTGGGTTAATCATTTGATTTGCAAAGCTTTCAAGAAATGAAATCTTATTTTATGTTTTGTTTAAATGGTAAGTTACAATCTGTTGTTGAAGTTAGCACTGTGAATGAATGAAGCTATGTGTTAATCACAAGTTGATTTTGTTCTCCAGTTTTAGTTAGCAATTCCTTGAAAGGTAAAAAGTCTGGTTAAGTTGGATGAATTATCATTCTCTTCGGTTCCAAAGCTTTGATCTATCTTTTTATCTTTCTTTAAAAACCCCAGTTAAAGTAGATTTGAATTTATGCTTGATCTTAGAACAATCCACAAGGTCAACACCAGCAGGCCCCTTGAACATTATAGTTCACATCAACCACTGAGTGAAATCAGCACAGTCGAGAACCAATTATAAAGACCTTGGGAGTTAGGTATCCATGTGTTATTCTTTCTCTTTGAGGAGAGCAGAATAGTGATATTCTATTTAACTATTGTTCTGCTCATCCAAACCATCAACAGGTGCCTCATAGAGGTTTTCACCCTCAGATACATCCTTTCTTTTTACGCTTTTAGGATTATAGAGTTCCACATTGTGGTTTTCACTCAAAGATCTACAAGTTAGTTGCATGTCATCAATTTTGTGACTAAAGGATTCAATCGTCTCCCCATAGTATGCCCTTGTGTCAAGTTATATATCAAAACCAACCTTGTGATCTAACCATGGTAAGCTGTCATAGAGTCCCATGAATTTTGAGATTACTTCATCATTTTTGAACAAATCTAGAATTGGTTGTCTTTGTTGGTCCAAGTGAATGAGTTGTGGGTATACTAGGCATATTTCATTTGGTTGGTTGCTTGGGATGAAGGATGTTGTAGACATCATGAAGAGGGATTTATTATCAAATAGGTTAGAAACATCGAGGGGGAAGTCATCTAGGGTAGTATCACACGATGTTGGTAACCAAGAGGAAGCCTCAACCTGTTTAGCAGAAGTACCTTTTCCAATAAGGGTAACCTTGATAGTAGTAGAACCTATGCCAAGATTCTTCAGACGTTTATCAAGAACGATAGGTTCTAGCAAACCATTGTCATTTTCTCCCAATTTCTTATTCTTGGTATACCCCATTCTCTTCATTAGTTGTAAGCCTTTGTTGTCATCTTCCATGGGAAGAACGGGGATGGGTCTTTCATCTTGATATAGCAGTTTAGAGATATCCTCCTCATTGACATATTCTTTGTTTAGGTCCCCCCACTTGGTGAAGGTAGTAGCTGCCATCTTGATATTTTTTGGGATGTTGTTGCTAGATGTGGGTTTCCCATGAGATTTGGGAGAAAGAGGCAGCTCTCCCAACACAGAAGTATCCTTTGTTAGCTTATATTTTCCACAACCATCATCTTGGATCACTACTTTGATGTTGGGTATATTTTTCACAACAGGTGTTTTCATTTTTGAGGTAGATACAAGGGATGATGGGTCAATAAATGAGGTAGAAGGTGTAGACTCTTTGTCATTATTGGGTATTTTGGGGATCTTATAGAACTTACCCTCAAGATTCTTGCAGTAATAAAAAGTATCAGGATCTCCATGGATGGTAACTTCTCTACCTTCAAAAGGGAACTTTACACATTGATGGTAGGTTGAAGCTACAACTTTTATGGCATCGATCCAAGGTTGACCAAGTAGGATGTTGTAGGGAAGATCAAGGTCTAACAATTGTCATGTAGTTTCATGATGATGGGGCCCACTTGGATGGGTAGTGTGATGATGCCTTGTGATACCCGTTCTCGATCGTCATATGCTCTGATGGTGGTGCTCCTTGTTTTCTCAATAGTATCTTTTGAATATCCCATATTTTTTATCAAATGAAGGGTGCAATGTTTAGACCAGCACCTCCATCTACTAAGACTCTTTTAAATTTGTTCTTATGAACGATGACCTCAAGGTGTAAAGCACGATTATGAGATGGTTGTGATGGTAGGTCTTGCTCTGAGAAGGTGAGGAGATATTTAGTGATATGCCCTACCATAGCTTGAAATTTTTCGATATCTATATCCTTAGGGACAAACGATGTAGAAAGAGCTTCCTCTAAGATTTCCCAATGTGTGAGGGATGTTCTAAGATAGAAATTTGTGTGGGGGTCTTCTTAAGCTGATCTAAGAGATTGTACTTGCTAGTGCTTGTTGTTGGCTGAGTAGGGTGTGCCCTAGATTGAGATGGGACTCCTTGGATGGTGACTCCACATTCCACACTAGGAGCTTTGATGGTGATGGCGGTAATGATGCTATCATAGGAAGCAACCACATTGGAATAGGTATGTTGTACATTTGTGTAATCCTTAGCTTTCCCAGTGTTGTTTCCTTTTCTATGATCTGACATAGGGGTCTTGTATGTCTTAAGATCTTGATTACCAACTAGTACCTCAAAAAATATGGTGACACTCTCTATAAGATCCTAGATAATGTTTTTGAGTCGCATTCAACTCATTGTCTTTTGTCCTTTGATTTTGTGAAAGTCACAAAGATCTTTTTCATTGTTCCAGGGCGGTTTATCTTGGAGTTCTTGGTAGATTTCAAAATTTGGAAGCATTATCAAGTTTGACTCTACCAATTTCTTCATGATAGTCTAAATGGGTTATGACAACTATGTGTATTTGTGTTTCGAATAGTTGTTCTTGTTGGGAATTCATCTTTGTTGAGTTTCAGTGTTGTTGATCTAATTGTTTTGTGCTAGTTGTGTTTGTTACATAGTTGGTTGAACATTAGTGATTTGATTGTTGTTTGGCCTAGGAGCACTTAGCACTACCTTAGCATCTACCACTCCATCATTTGTTACATTATTGTTCTTAGCCTAGACACGAGGCTTGTCATTTGAATTGGTTGATGGACGGCCATCTTTGTAGGCTTGAGTATTTCCCTATGAGATTAGAGATCTCTCAATTTTAAGGGCCCTAGGGACAAGCTCATCATAAGATGTGATGCACTACATTTTCAAGTGGAAGGATAGATCGGGATTGATATTTTCTATGATAATTCCCACTTGTTGTTCATCGATAATTGGCCACTTTCTTTTACTAGCTCTTTTCCTCCATCATTGAAAGAAATTGGAAAAATATTCTCCCTTGTTTTGTTTGAGAGTATATAACTCTTCTAAGCTTACGTCCATGTCAATATTGAAGGAGAAGTGATCTATGAATTTGTCAATGATTTCTTGGAAAGTTTTGATGCGAGGAGGAAATTGAGAAAAATAGTCCATGGCGGGACCTATTAAACTTTGAGGGAAGAGGTGCATCAAATAGGACTCATTATAGGAAACCTCCATACACATGACGTTAAACTCTTTGATATGGTCCACAAGACTTCCTCTCCCTTCGTATTTTTCAAATTTGGGGATTTCAAAACTAGGAGGGAACAATACCATTGCAATGTTTTGATCAAATGGACATGGGCATAGGTTCTATATATTGATGAGGGCACGGCCTGAGACACAGAAAATAACCCACAAACTAGAGAATAATTTTATTATTTAGAAAATGGAGCTTCTTACATTCAGAGGATCTCAATCCCCAAGTTCTACAGCACATGCAAGCTACAAAAAGCTACAGAATAACCCTTTCGCAATATGCGAGCTTGTCCCCAAAAGTTACCCAAAAATTAGAAACCCACCCATAAATAGAGCTCCTCATTAGTTTGGAGCCAAAACAACTTTCAAATTTGAGTTTAGGCAGTTTGGCGCCAAAAATTTACAACATGAAGTTAAATTTCAAAAGAGCATTTGCAATTGTATCTTCTAGAAAGTGCGCCAACTTCCCGGGGCCATAACTTTTGATCCGGGACTCCGATTCACGAACCGTTTGAACCGTTGGAAAGGTCTCGAAGTCAATAATGCGCTTGAAATTGCTACGCTGATTTTGGCAAGTTTTAGGGCCGTTCCGGGAACTCTAAGTGCCTCAAATCTAACTCGGAAGATTTTCAAGTGCAAATCTGGGAAACTAAAACTGCAATATCTTTCCACCCAAGAATAGAAAATAAAAACCGTAAATTGAGAATTTCATTATGACGAAAAGGGTATCCAAAAATGTAAAAACATCGAAAAACTGAGAAACTTGAAATTTAACTATTTTTGGGTGATGCAAGATTGCCCTTACACCACTGGATGCTCCTGCATCATTTATGGGGTTTCTTCATTTTTCCCACCCAAATATCTTGCATTTCTTGTGTTAATACTTTGAGTTGTGATGCCATATCATCTGGTGGACTTGGTGGAGGAACATAGGTTGCATATTGTGGGATGGTGGATGAAGTGTACGTGGGATTCTGATATGATGATGTGTTGTATGGTGTGTATGGTGGTATAGGATAAGGTGATGATGGTGTAGGCGTATATGTTCCTAACGTGTTCGGGTTGACAATGTTTTTTTGAGGGCTATAGTATAAACCCTTTTTTGATGTTGTTGTGCGAGAAATTGTTGTTGTTGGGAATATTGTTGAACTTGTTGTTGTTGTTGAGCCACTAGGGCTGATTTTTATGCTGCTAAGGCTACTTTTTGTTGTTGTTGGGCTACTAAGGCTTGTTGTTGCTGCTATTGTTGTTGTGCAACTAAGGTTGCTTGTTATTTTTACTACTGTTGTTGTGCTGCTAAGGCTACTTGTCGTTGTTGTTGTTGTGCTGCTAATTTTACTTGTTGTTCTTGTTGTTGTTGATGTGTGACTAAGGATGCTTTCTATTGCTGATGTTGTTGTTGTGTGACTAAGGATACTTGCTATTGTTGATGTTGTTGTTGTACGACTAAGGATGCTTGTTTTTGTTGTTGTGCTGCCAAGGTTGCTTGTTTTTATTGTTGTTGGACTACTTGCTGATAAGCCTATTGGGCTTGTTGTAAAGCTAGGGAATGTGCTTACAATGTAGGATCAATCAGTGGTTTGGACATCTATGATGGGTTTTGGGTGTTGATGTTTAGTGCAAGTTGTGTATTATTGATGAGAGGTTGGGGGTTTGCTTGGTTTAACATTCCTTGCAAGATAGCAGATTGAGATGGAGGAATGTAAGTTTGGGGTCCCATTTGATTTTGCATGACTTGGGGGAAAAATGATAAAGATGAGGATGACACTGTTAAATATTGCAATGTTAAGGGAATATTAGGACCTTGGGTCCAATGATTGAAAGGATTCCCTTGACTGATGTTTTGGAGATTCCCTTGTGTTTGAGATGTGGTCAAGGTATTACCTTGGTTGATGGGGTTTGTGATCAAGGGAGTTTTTTGATGTGGGTTGATGATGGATGGAATAGATGTGTTTTGGGAAATCGCTAGGTTTGATGAATCAATAGGGGGATTGGATGAAGATGCTCTTTGTTGTGTTAAAGGTTGATTTTGCATGAGGATATTCCCTTTCCCTTTTGGGTCTACTTGTGATACTTGGTCCACACTACTTAGCGTGATATTGGGCACACTTGTGGTACTCATGTTTATGGATGAAGATGGGTGTCCTCGATATGTTGAAGTTGTCGTGGAGTAATGGAGTGTAAGTGGTTTATGTTGATGTAGAGGATTCTCAGGGGAATGCCAAATGTTGGTTCCCAAGTGGTAGTTTGAGGAGGATTGTTATTGAGGGTACCCACAAGTGTGTTGCTTTCAAATGGAAGAGTATGGCCAAAGTTCTTAGCAAGACTAGCTACAATACTAGGTGTTGGTGTTTGATTGAGCCCTTGTGATGGAATTTTTTGAATAGTGGGTGAAGTTAAGCCTTGTGTTAATGATTGTGTAACAAAAGATGGGGAATTGGGAACTATGTTCTCTAAGGCTTGATGCTCCATGATTTCTTCCCTATTAAGTCCAAATGGATTGTTTGTGGCATCTTCTATCTCATATGGTCCTGATGGGTATGAAGGTTGTTGTGATGGGGTAACATGACTTCTTGGATCAAATTCTAGAGGATTAGGATCACATGAGGTAAATGTGAATTTGGTTTTCTCCATGATTCTCTTGTGTTGTGATCTTGTTTTTACCATGAATTTTGGGTCACCTACGGGAGAGTTTTGTTGAGATTTTTAATGTTTAAACTATCTAGTTGACTCAAATCTAGGTAGAAGAGATGCTCTAAGTCTTTTTGGAGCAATTATGGTAGTGGGAGATGAAAAGATGAATGATATGGGGAGTGATTTTTGCAAACGTTTTGGGACAACAATTTTGACTTGGGTTTGATGTTTTGATGTTTGGATAAAAGATGTTTATGAACTTGTGAACCTTTAGGGTAGACTTGTGACCTTCAAGATACACAAGTTCAAAGATGATAACTAAATTAACCAAATGCATGGAAAATTATTCATTTCACATAAAAAGTAGGGGTTGGTTGATAGATGTATAAGTCAAAAAGTGTTGGTATATTCAAAAAATTTGCAAAGTTTGGTGAGGTGAAATTTGGATTTTGATGAAGGGGTGGATGAAATGTTTGATCCAATGTTGACTTAGAGTGAACCTTTGTTTTCCAAGATCAAGGTAATGAGAAACATGCTAGACCTCTGAAGCTTCCAATTCCTATGACCAATGTTTTACTTAAATGAGGGGTTCATATTGAGCATACATGTCTGGATTATTCAACAGGATAAGTCTATAAAACCTTGTTGCCAATGTGTTCTTGTTGTGGTACTATTTTAGGATATGTCTTCTAATGTACTGTGAACTATGATGTCTAAGTTTGAAATGGCGAAAATTAGACCTTCTCTTGGGGATTTTGATTTTGCATTAGATCATTTAGAGAAGTTCAAGATCATGGAAAAGACAAACGTTTTGACTTTCAAAAAAGACATACAATTCTGGATTATTCCTTGAAGCATGTACATAGAAGTTCCTTGTTAATCTAGTCCTATTTTGATAAAGTGCCTCAAGGTTTTGTTTGATAGCTTTTTGTGACCGATGAAGCCTAAGTTTGAAGTGATATAATGTAGAACTTCTCTTGGGGATTTTAATTTTGTGTGAGATCATTTAGAAAATTTCAAATTTATGGAAGAAAAGAGGATATTTATTGCCACACAAGTGGTGGTAATATGGGCCTTCTAGCCACAATATTAGTTTGTTCCTCTTCTTCATCTATGATGTATGTTTTGTTTCTCCATTGGGTTGGTATTTCCATTGTTTTAAAAGTGAAGCTTCTCAAACTACTAATTATATTGATTTGTTCTCCTTCAATGAGTTCAAAGTTTGGTTGAATGATAGCGGGTGTAAGGTCCGGTTGTTCAAGCGGAGCGATCAGATGCCAAATGGTCATGTGGGGTTCAATTTGTCAAGTTATCTTGCTTAAATGAGTTTCTTTTTACCAAAAAATACTTGTCTTTCTTAAGTTCAAACTAAATGTCTATGTCAAAAAAATCATCAATTCCACAAGGTCCATTTTGTGAAAATCATGAGGTTGAAGCCATAGTTGCCTATGTTAACTTTGGGAAGTATGGGTTGAGATGTAAAAAAATATATTTAGAAGTCTCTAAGAATAAATCCTTAGGACAAGCATCAATATCAAGGTTTTGTCAAAGGTTTTCCATACTTAAACCAAAGGGTTTGACATTTTGAAGAAGATTGTGAATGTTTGTTTGCAATGTTTTGGAAACAAGCAAAGTATTAAACTAACTTATAAGCATTTACCACCCTAGGTTCAAAAGATACTACTTGCTAAATCCCAACTTGGATTTTTCCAAACACTAAGACAGTGCGAACAGTTAGAGATTTAGTGACATTGGATCCCCCTTACACGACACACACTTCTCAGGTACACCAAATCTCAAATCCTTAAGATCCATAGACCTGAAGGATTTTTTTGTTTCTACAATGAATAGTAAAATGTGGGGTGGCTTCAAAATAATCATTCTTGCACTGGCAAGCATAAAGATTTTTGGGCTTCTAAACAATTGGTTCTTAGTAAGGGCTTCTGTTCAAGGTGGCCATACATGTGACAAGATTAGCTCAAGATTATTTCAATCAAGAGGCCTCCCAATCCCTTCCTAAGAAATTATTTTGATGTGTCACACAGACACTAGGGCTGGCACTTATTGGTATGACACATCCACACCTGTTGCTTATGACTTTCGTCACAAACACATTTTTATATAGTGGTTTGAAAGAGCTTGGCTTTAGCTCGTTACTGCTTGGGTCGTTCCCACTTTTCAAAGTGGGGTGGCAAGCCCTCTAAAGGTATACAAAAGCAAGTAAGTACATTTTTTTTAATCTCCCAGATCGCATGAAGTGCAAGGAGAGAGCATACACAACGCCTTTTCCTCACACTAGCATGGGGTTCATTTTAAATCCAAATTGAAATATGTGGGTGGTTATACAAAATTTCAAAGGAATGCTTTTGATTCTTAAGATCACCGAGTGGTGTGAGAGAAGAGCATACACATTCAATGACGAAAATGCAAGCCACAAGACATGGAAAACACTTGTTAATTTTAACCCTCAAATCAAAGGTAAGTTCATTTTAAGCACCAAATTGAGTGTGAGTTTGTCTTGTTCAATTTTAATCCAACAAGCAAAATGATGTGAGGGTTCAATTTTAACCAATTTGAATGTTCATTTTAAAATCCAATTGAAAGCTAGTGTGGTCCTAAATCGTGAAATAAAAAGCATCATAAATGGGTTATAATTTCCCCAAAAGTGTCAAAAAACTTGTTACAATTATAAGATTTAAATACAACAATGCTTCTTCACTTTGAATTTTATCATCCAACCTGCAAAACCTAATTAGCCTAAAAACCAGAACAAAAATTTAGAGACATGTTCGAGGTCAAATAAAGCAAAAAACATATAAAACATGTAAGAAATCAGGTTCTGTCTTGTTTACCAATAAATCATGAAGCTGAAATCAATTGTGTCGCCGAAATTCATCAATAGCATCGTTGTATTGGATATGTGTCACCATATTGAAAAATCGATAGTGGCCCTCTGTAGAAAATAGTGAGTTCAAATACGTCGCTAAATTCATAGCATCACTAAAAGGAAATTCATTATGTTATCTCTAAAAATTGCACACTATGCAAAGTTACAAAAAATGAGCTTCCTAGAGAAACATGGGATCATTTCAAGGCTGTGGGTCACCTAAAGTTCAAATGAACCTTTGGAGAAGGTCGGATTCCTTTGTGTTATCACCTAAACTACTAATCTTTGTGAGGTAAAGGGAGAAGGAATACATAAATTGGAAACTACTCCCATGGTGATACACCAAATTTGTTCAAACATGAACAACTGCTTAACACACAATTTCAATCAACTAGTAAAAGCTGATATGCACAACTCAATACTCATATGATATTGCATAAATGTTTTATAAGAAAGCTACGATACATACAGTCCTAGAAGGATGATAAATTCTCCTCACAAATAAAATTGTTTGCATCACTAACATAACCTCTAACCTATAACCTGCAATATACACATCTCCTCTGCTTAAAAGTGCTATTAATGAGACAATTAACAAGGAATAAGAGAAATTCACATGTAAATTTATCAATCATTCAACACACTCAATGAAACAGATAACTGAGAAGGTAGAAGTTGCTTTCTTTATTGATTTCCAAAGGTGAAACTGTACATACAATGTCTGTAAATGAGTTACAAAACTCAGTATTCTCCTCTAAGGACTATTAGAAGTCACAAAGAAAAAAATATATGCAAGAAAGAACTAACTACAAAAAAGGAAAAAAGGCCATATATATAAAGAGTGTCAGCCCCTGCCCTTAGGGCTTACAAAAATATCAGTCTTTAGAAAGATCTACCTTTATATCTTTTCATGTAGTTAATGTGTTGTTCGATTGCATCCCTACTGTCCATGTCGGTGAAGAGTTGCTCCAAGAATGACCTCCTTGATCTTTTGCAACCATAGCATTAACTTCTGGTCATCGTGTCCACTCTCGAACCTCCTTCAGAGCCGCTTTGAATGCTCTCAAGCATTATCATTAATGTCTATCAACTCTTGCCAGTTGACATCCCAACTGTCCCTGTGGTCTCTGCCTTTATGTTGCTTGATGACACCTTCTGGATATCAATCTAATTCATCGCTTTATTCTCAGAGCAGATACACGTTGCTTATGCTCTGTTAATCTCATCCACAGGGGGGAGTCAGGCAGTCAATCGGCTCATGGTGCGTCCTTAGCTCCCATCTGATTGGTTGAACTTGTGCCCCATAGATTCCAGATGGTCGAAGGGTCCCTCAAACAACATCACATGTCGGTGAGACACTAATCATGTCTCCCCAATTCAAGTATGCTTCACAGGACGGTTGGCATAGCTTGGGACTGTCGGCAGGACTTCATATCGAGCTGCAGGAGTTATACCGATATGCACATTTCATCGCCTAGACACCCGCATTTGGCAAGAGTCATAGCGAGTGCCAAGAGTCCTATCGCTATCATATACACTATCAGCAAGACAAAAATTCATCGGCAAGAGGTCACAATGGGCTCCATTAGTCATACTAATATCCCATTTTCCTTGGGCAAGTTGATCACCATCGGCAAGACACAATTCTTTCGGCAGGACCCCATAGCGAGCTCCCTGCCTCTCCCCAAACTTACTTCATTTCGGTAAGACCCTAACGGGTCAGCGAGACCTTACATCGAAACCACATAGTTTTAGCGAAACCTCACCTGATGACATCCTTCTTCGGTGTGACCTCCTGGTGGTCGCCAAGACTTCTTAGCGAGATGACAAACTTTTGGCAAGCTGAGACCATTTCAGGGAGACTCTCGTGTGTCGACGAGACATTATGCCGAAGGAAATCCCCTTCGGCAATACTTTTCGCCGTCGGAGAGACATTACCCTGACCGAGATCACTCCCCCCAATGCCACCCTTGTGAAAAACTATTGGCATGACCTCCCTCCAAGTAGAGAGATACATGAAGGCTCATAGTGACCCGAATGTCTTGGCGATGAGGTGTTTAACCAAGTAGAACGCACTGCTAGTCGGAAAGACAATAGGAGGGTCTTGTCGACTTTCTTCTCTAATGAGTTTTGTGCCAACTCTGATCGAGGCATGGTTTCCAACAGACCTCCCTGTGAAATAGCATAAGATGAAAACCTTCCCAATGAAATCCAAAGACCTGCACGTTGGGATCAACCCTTGTGGGAGCCACATTTAATCCATGTGCCAAATTTAAAACATAATTTCCGAACTAATTTAGCCCATAGGAGAAAATTGGGTAACATTTTTGGCAACCTCAGCTGGATGTTTGCCTGCTAAAGACATAAACTAGTAGCCAAAACTTGTCCATTGGGCATGGAGTCGTTAGGAAAACTCAAAAAAAAAAAAGGTTCGTACATGGTTGCAACTCACTTGAGACTCATAGAACACAACAGGTTGCCAAAAAATGATAAAACAGGGGAAACTGAAAAGAAGCTATTTACTGTGCTAGAACAACACCTAGGGGATGAAATGACAATGAAACTAAAGTGCAAAAGCACTTATTGAAAACATAAAACCTAACCTAATATATATAATGGAGAAACTTATCAAACCTCAAAACAAGGCTTGAGGTGTATCCCATTGACTGGGATAAGAAACACTTCACCCTCAGTTGTGGCCAGTTGGTAAGCATTGTGTTCTTTGCAGTCTTTGATAATAAATGGACCTGTCCACATGTTGTCAAACTTGGTGTGATGGTCTGGCCTACTTTTTAGAACATCCCATTTCAGCACAAGATCTCCCACCATGAAATCTCTTGATCTATTTTTCTTATCAAATGTTATCTTACTTAGGATTTGTTGACATTCCATGTTCTTCATAGCCTTGTTTCTAGCTTCTTCCAACTCCATCAACTGAGTATATCTTAAGGCAAGTGGGTCAGTTTGTTCAAACGGGACCAGCTGACTAGCAATGTCCAAGGTGGCCAACTCAGTAGAGATAGGTAATCTTGCTTCTTTACCGTACACCAACATGTAAGGCGAGTTCCCAATCACCTTCTTAGGGGTAATTATTTCTGCCCAAAGGGCATTCTTTAGCCTAGCATGCCAATCCCTCTGATTGCTTTGAAGCGTCATTTTGATAATGTTAATCAGATTTTTATTAGTGGACTCTGCAAGTCCGTTGCCCTAAGGATAATAGTTGGAGCTTGTGTTCAAGTAAATGCCATTCTTCAATGCCCAATCAGTAGCCTTCAAACCAACAAATTCTAGGACATTATCAGAAATTATAGAATTTGGGACTCCAAATCTGCAAACTATGTCTTCATAAAAATTCAACACTGTTGTTTCATTAGCTTCCTTCAGAGGCAAAGCTTCTATCCATCGTGTAAAGTAGTCTGTTGCTGTGATAATCCACCAATGGCCTGCACTCGAGGGTGGGTTAATTTCCCCTATGAAGTCAATTCCCCACTTCATAAATGGCCGCTCTATCTAAATTGGTTGCAATGGTAAAGTAGCAAGCTTTTCTTTGCCTGAAAACAAGGCACATTTGGAACATCTCCTGACATATGTATGCGCATCTTTGAACAAGTCAGGCCAATAATAGCCTGCTCTTAAAATCTTATAGGCTGTTGTCCTTGCAGCATAGTGACCTCCAAAAGGTTCATCATGGAACTCATGTAATATCTAATCCACTCAATCATTATCAACACACCCAAGCAGTACTCCACTATGATCTTTCCTATACAACACATCATCAATCAAGACGAAAGGAATAGACTAAAGTCGGTAGTACCTCCTCTTTGCTCTATTTAGATTAGGTGGGCATGCCCCGATTCTCAAGAAAAATGACATTTCCTGCAACCAGCTGGTAGCTTCATGATCTATTGTCCCAACATTGACCAAAATTGGGTCTCGTTCGTTCTCTACTGCTGAAGTGTCTTCGTTAGCCAGCTGCTGGCATAAACATTTTCCCCTCACCAATTTGGTGACCTGAATATCCACATCGTACTCCATATCTCTTGTGATCCATCCAGCCCGTTTTTCATTTAGATCTTTGCTAAGTAAAAATTCTTTCACACTGGAATGTGCCACTTGAAGATGAATTTTGTTATGAGACAATAGATGTCTAAATTTCTTCAAACTTTTCACAACAACCAACACATGTTTTTCTACAAAGGTATACTTCTGCTCATAGTCCTCCAGACTCTTGCTGAAAAAGGCAATGGGCTGCTCCAACCCTTCTACATTTTTTTGTACCAAGATTGCAGAAATTACATTAAAACTACCAAAAGCATACAAGGTAAAATCCTTGTTGAAATATGGGTTAACTAGTGTTGGGGCTGAAGCTAACGCCTCCTTGATCAGTTGAAAATTGTCCCTTGCTTCTCGGATCCATCTAAACTCTGCAGTCTTTTTTAACATAGCTATGAGGGGTTTTAACAAGGCTACTATATCAGGGAGAAACCTCCTGATAAAATTAATACGACCAATGAAACTTTGAAGTCCTTTCTTATGCGGAGGTAAAGGTAGCTCTAGGATTTCTGCAACTCTTTTAGGATCCACAGTAATTCCTTCCCTAGATACAACATACCTAAGAAGCTTTCCTTCATGAATAGAGAAAACACATTTCTTGGGGTTCAATGATATACCAAACTCCCGGAAACGTTCAAAAACCTGCCTCAAATGGTCAATATGATATGATGTCTTCTTGGAATAGACAGTGATGTCATCAAGATATACTAAGACAAACCTATACATTAAATTGTTGAAGGCCATGTCCATAGCCTTTTGGAAGGTTGCTCCAGCGTTAGACAAACCAAATGGCATTTTTTTGTACACCATTGTGCCCCACTTTGTGGTGAAGGCAATTTTAAATTGATCTTCTTCCCTTACCAAAATCTGGTTATAACTAGAATATCCATCCAGTAAAGAAAAACATTAAGAACTTGACACACATTGAAGAATCTGCTCCATAGACGGAAGAGGGTGCCTATCCTTCAACGAAGCTTTGTTCAAATCTCTGAAGTCTACACATAATCTAAGCTCTCTGTCTTTCTTCCTGACAGGAACTAGATTTGCAACCCAGCTAGTATGCTTGATGGGAAAGATAATCCCACTTTCTATAAGTCTGAAGACCTCCTTCTGCATTAGTGGCTCCAGTTTGGGATTAACTGGCCTCTGTTTTTGCCTTATGGGTTTGGCTATTGGCTCCAATTCTATTGTATGCCATGCAAGACATGGATCAAATCCTTTCAAATATCTATATTCCCAAGCAAATATGTCAATGAATTCTTGGAATAATTGCAGAAAAGACTGCTTTTCAACAACAGTGTTTATTTTCCCTATCTTGAGGCTTCTCTTGGGTGCAATTTCTAAGTCCTCATAATGATCTTGTTGAACCAGTAAATTGGCTTTGTTACTTTTAGCCTGATCATCAGAGTTAAAAATACTTTATAAGGTAACCAAACCCTTAGGCAACTTGTTGTTCTTTAATTGCAGTACCTAGTCTCCATACTGTTGTTTAATTTTATCCTAATTTGATGCTGCAAACACATCCTCTTCAAGTAAAAATTGTAGAATTTGCTCATCACTCTCAAATACCTGCCAGTTAACATTGTTATCAGGCACTGAAGGCCTAATAATAACCTTGATGTGTTGTTGATTACATTCCTTTCTTGCACTATTTGGAATGTCAAACTGGGCTCCCACAGCTGCTAATCTGTCAGCATGCTGATTCTAATTTCTTGGAATTGAAATGATATTGAAAGCTTGAAAATCCTCAATGAGGTCCCAAACCTTGTGCTTATACAATTTAAGAACATCATTTTTAATAGCATTCAGGCCTCTAACCTGATTTACTATCAATTCACTATCTCCATGCACCTTCAAACACTTAATTCCACATTTCCTTGCCCATTCCAGCCCTTGAATGAGACCTTCATATTCTGCTGTGTTATTAGTGCATGAAAACGCAAACCTAAAGGCTGCATAATATCTTTTAGTTCTTGGGGAAACCAATAATACACCCCCACCAGCGCCATGTCTGCTCCTTGAGCCATCAAAATACATTTCCCAAACTTCATCTTGCTGATCATAATCATTCACTGGCCTCTTAACCAAGTTAGGCATCACTATATCAACTTCTTGAAACATGTAGTTACCCATACCAACATCTGACACCAAGTCACTCTTAGCGCTAGAAGTTTGGCCTACTGCCCACTCATCTAGAAGTATATCAGGAATATCATCGACAACAATGTGAGGATCAAAGACATCAGCATGCTCATCTTGTTAAAAAATTATGCAATTGGCATATATTGCACTGGGTACATAAGGTTCTATATTGTCTTTTGCAAGTAGCTCAGACTTAATGGTTACTCTAGTTCCATATCTAGTACAGAATAACATGTGAGACTAGTCAGACGAAAGGTATCCCCCTATTTTAGCCGTAAACTCCCTTAACAAACACAACCCATAATATGGAGGCACATATGCCACATAAATGTCTTGAAAATTTGAAAAATTAGGGCAAGCATGCAGAATTAAGCTAGCATCTTTGATGAGCCCCACTGTATTAACAGATGAGCCATCCAACTGGACTACTCCCTTTTCTAAAGGTTTATACTTTAAATCTAACTAATCAACTACTTGCTTGGGCATCACAGAACAGGTAGCACCACTATCTACCATACAATTGTGCACTAATTTTTTTCCAATAATCAATGAAACATAGAATGGAGGAGGTCTCACGTTCTTACCTTGAATCACAGATTCCCTTTTGCTATTGGGATTAGCAACTTTCTCTTGATCATCATTAGCCATCACGACTCTTTGGGAATCAGGAGCAACTTGTTCAAGATTTATATCTTCAAATAATTCCTTTCTAAGTAGATCAGCTTGTCCTGGAATGCTTAAGGAGTCCCACATGGTCATATTCACATTCATCTTCTTCATACTGTCCATAATGTTGTAAGGTACAGTTAAAGGTACCTTCTGGTGTACTTTAGCAGCAACCAGTTCTTTATTCTTGTGAGGCTGCTCATTGATTGGTAAGATAGTAGTCCCTTTTGGTATATTTAGAATAGGTGTGGATGATGCTTCTATAGTTGCGGGCCCCTTGTTTTTATCAGCTGATTGCTCCACCTCTAGAGCTCTTTTCTTAGCTCGTGTATTGGCTGCAATTGTTGAATCAACATTCACACCACATAACTATTCACTTTGCGAATTTAAAAATGCAGTCACATTAAAATGTATATCTGGTTGTTGTTCAGGTATATTAGCAGGTGTATCTGGCTATGGACTGACAGTGTTTTGGACCATAAATGCCTGATTAACTACCCCATTTGAGCATGAGGCTGGGTTATGTGCTTGATTGCATGAATGACACCATTCATTTTCTATCACAAAGTTATTTTGGGCTGGAACCATATCTTTCACTGGATTTGCAACATTAAGAGGAGTTGGGTTATAAGATTGGAAGGGTCTCTGATTAACATTTTTCCTCTGATAAGCACCTTGATAGGGTTGCCTATTTTTCTGATATTGATATCCCTGGTTTTGATAAGACTAATTTACATTCTGACCTTGCTGTTGGTTCTGTTGTTGGAAATTCGGCCTTGCCCCTTGATACTGTTTCTTCATGCTGATCAACTCATTTCCCATAGTTTGTAAAATGCTTTCTATATTATGCTGACTAGACTTGATCTCTTGCAATTCACTTGATGGTCCTACAGCTGACACTCCTTGGATCACAACAATGGGTAAAGTTGTAAAAGCAGGTAAAGGGGCTAAAGATGGCATTTGCAATGGCATATTTGATTGAATTTCAGGGAAATAGGGCATAGGTGGCCTGGGTGCTAACTTTCCTGCCTGAATGAGGTTATTTTCTGCCTTAATAGCTATGCTATAAGCCTGAGGTAAAGAAATACCCCCCATGGACTATATCATGACTGAGATATCACTATTTAAAATTTTTAAATAATATAAGAATGCATAATCAGCAGAAGGCCTTACCGTAGTAGGTATTTTGTTCCAAGTTTTTTGAAATCCGATATTGAAGTCCGCCATTTGTTCTTGTGGGGCTCTTTTGATGGTTGTTAACTGCTCTACCAAAGATAGGTGATCATATTTTTCCTCAAAAAATTTGGTAAATTCATCACCAAGCTCATCCCATGTTCTTATAGAACCCACTGGCAAGCTTCTAAACCATTCCAATGCCTTTTTCTTGAAAGATGCAACCAATAATCTCACAACTACATTTTCTTGTGTCACATGGTGCACATTGTACAATGCTGCCACATCCCTGATATGCTCAAAAGGTTTCACTTGTCCTTCTCCAGTAAACTTTGGTAACCCTTTTAACACTGCTAATGGAATATCATCATGCTGTGCTAGATTAAGGGGACTACCCTGATTGAACGGTACGAAAATAAAGGCCCTTGGTGCTGCCATTGAGCTGGAATGCATTGGTATGCTTGCTGAAGCAGAACTTGAACTTGGATGAGAAGTATTTGCTGTAATAGAAATACTATTTGTTGCACAATTGAAAACCCTGAATGAGGAGGCAGAAGGTCCTGTTCTAAGAGTAGGAGATGTTGAACACCTAGCTAGAGGGTCTCTTCTTCTTCTCCTTTTGTATGAAAATAGTGTCTTGTCACTAACACCAGGTGGTGTTGACTGAACTCTAAGAGACGGGATAGTCCTTCTGAGAGTTCTCCCTCTTCTTCTTGGAGGAGATAAATGTAGAAACTCTACAGCTTTTGAACTTCTAGTTTCTATTTTTCTCATATAAATAAACACATGGATCCTTTCCTCCACGCAAAGTCGCCAGATATGCTTAAAAAAAATGACCTTTAAAAAGGCTATTAGCTCACTGTCAGCACATCAAAACAACAAGACTTAAAGAATTTAAAACTAACCATAGTCCCACCGGGCGTGCCAAAATTGTTATCTCTAAAAATTGCACCCTATGCAAAGTTACAAAAACTGAGCTTCCTAGAGAAACATGGGATCATTTCAAGGCTTTGGGTCACCTAAAGTTGAAATGAACTTCCAGAGAAGGTCGAATACCTTTGTGTTATCACCTAAACTACTAATCTTTGTGAGGTAAAGGGAGAAGGAATACATAAATTGGAAACTACTCCCATGGTGATACACCAAATTTGTTCAAACATGAACAACTGCTTAACACACAATTTCAATCAACTAGTAAAATTTGATATGCACAACTCAATACTCATATGATATTGCATGAATGTTTTATAAGAAAGCTACGATACAAATAGTCCTAGAAGGATGATAAATTCTCCTCACAACTAAAACTGTTTGCATCACTAACATAACCTATAACTTGCAATATACACATCTCCTCTGCTTAAAAGTGCTATTAATGAGACAATTAACAAGGAATAAGAGAAATTCACATGTAAATTTATCAATCATTCAACACACTCAATGAAATAGATAACTGAGAAGGCAGAAGTTGCTTTCTTTATTGATTTCCAAAGGTGAAACTGTACATACAATGTCTGTAAATGAGTTACAAAACTCAGTATTCTCCTCTAAGGACTATCAGAAGTCACAAAGCAGAAAATATGCAAGTAAGAACTAACTACAAAAAAGGAAAAAATTCCATATATACAAAGAGTGTCAGCCCCTACCCTTAGGGCTTACAAAAATATCAGTATTTAGAAAGATCTGCCTTTAGATCTTTTCATGTAGTTAATGTTGTGTTCGATTGCATCCCTGTTGTCCATGTCAGTGAAGAGTTGCTTCAGGAATGACCTCCTTGATCTTTTGCAACCACAACATTAACTTCTAGTCATCATGTCCACTCTCAAACCTCCTTTAGAGCCACTTTGAATGCTCTCAAGCATTATCATTAATGTCTATCAACTCTTGCTAGTTGACATCCCAGCTGTCCCTATGGTCTCCGCCTTTCTATTGCTCGATGACACCTTCTGGATATCAATCTGATTCATCGCTTTATTCTCAGAGCAGATACACATTGCTTATGCTCTGCCAATCTCGTCCACAGGGGGAGTCAGGCAGTCAATCGGCTCATGGTGCATCCTTAGCTCCCATCTGATTGGTTGAACTCATGCCCCATAGATTCCAGACGGTCAAAGGGTCCCTCAAACAACATCACATGTCGGTGAGACACTAATCATGTCTCCTCGGTGCGAGTATACTTCACAAGACGGTCTGCATAGCTTGGGACTGTCCTCAGGACTTCATATCGAGCTACATGAGTTATACCAATATGCACATTTCATCACCCAGACACCCGCATTCGGCAAGAGTCATAGCAAGCACTAAGAGTCCTATCGCTATCATATACACCATCGGTAAGACAAACATTCATCGACAAGAGGTCACAACGGGCTCCATTAGTCATACCGATATCCCCTTTTCCATGGGCAAGTTGATCGCCATCAGCAAGACACAATTCTTTCGGCAGGACCCCATAGCGAGCTCCCTGCCTCTCCTCAAGCTTACTTCATTTCGGTAAGACCCTATCGGGTCAGCGAGACCTTACACCGAAACCACCTAGTTTTAGCGAAACCTCGCCCGATGACATCCTTCTTCGGTGTGACCTCCTGGCGGTCGCTAAGACTTCTCAGTGAGATGACATGTGGCGAGCTAAGACCATTTCAGGGAGACTCTCGTGTGTCGGCGAGACATTATGTTGAAGAAAATCCCCTTCGGAAATACTTTTCACAGTCGGAGACATTACCCTGACTGAAATCACTCCCCCAACGCTACCCTTGTGAAAAACTGTCAACATGACCTCCCTCCAAGCGGAGAGATACATGAAGGCTCATGGCAACCCGAATGTCCTGGCAATGGGGTGTTTAACCAAGTAGAACACATTGCTAGTCGACAAGACAAAAGGAGGGTCTTGTTGACTTTCTTCTCTGATGAGTTTTGTGCCAAATCTGATCGAGACATGCTTTCCAACAGACCCCCCTGTGAAATAGCATCAGATGAAAACCTTCCCAATGAAATCCGAAGACCTGCACGCTGGGCTCAACCCTTGTGGGAGCCACATTTAATCCACGTGTTGAATTTAAAACATAATTGCCCAACTGATTTAGCCCATAGGAGAAAATTGGGTAACACATTTTGCATTAAAAAATTAAATAAGCATCACTATATTTAAATGCGGTGACAAAATTAATTAAGTGTTGCTATTTTAATTATGTGTCACCAAAATGAAATCATAGGTGCATCGTTGTATTGCGATGCACATCATCAAATGCGTTGATGGATAATCAATAGTGTCATACCTAAAAACACAAGGAAAACAAAGTTTTAACAAGAAAATAATCAAATTAATTAGTTTGTGCCCTCCTAGTGCCACAATGTGATTGATGGATTAGTATGAGCCAACTACACTTGATCCATGAGGATACAAAGCGTAATTATGCCACTAACGTCAATCCCAATAAGATCATTCAACAAAACTAAATTAGGAATCCATTAAAACTTAGCATATTAAACTACGAAAGCTTTAAAAACACTTATTCTAATCCATTGAAACTTATCCTATTAGGGGAGTGGTGTCACATTGATGTGGAATGGTGACCTTTTCCCAATCCCATGGATAAATGAGCATGTTTTGATCAATTCTATTGAAAAGAATCGATGAAACCAATGATAGATGTGTATGAAAACATGATTTAAAGCTAAATGAGCATGATGCAAGCTATTTTAACATGATTTATGCTACGATGATCAAGATGTGTGAATGCAAAGCTAATCTAAATGAAGTTTAAGATTAAAAGATTGAAACCCTAATTACCAAATAAGCTAAATGGATGCATTTATGTTATCATCGAAGCCATTAATGGAAGCTAAGCTAATGTGCAAGTAAGTATAGCTAAAATGATGTAAAATGTGAGTGTAAGTGAGAGTGATTTTAACAACATAAGTTTTATGTTAAAATATGGATCCCTTTGTCTCCAAATAGTGACCTATTTATAGGAGGACAAATGAGAAATAAAGGGTTGAGATCAAAAAGGTTAATCAATGGTCAAGGATGGAGGAAGTTGGAGGCATGGATCATGGATTCTCATCAAGGGATGAGAATCAACTATGAGATTTAATCAAGGGTTCATATTAATCTTAAACAAACACACTTTCAACTTGCACAGGAAGTAAAGTAAGTTAACTTGCATAAGAAGTCTTGTTAGTTTGTTATAGAAAAGGAATATTCCCCTTTTTCAAATAAGTGAGGAGAGAATATTCTTTGGAATATTCTTATGAGTGAGGGAAATAGATAATTAACAAATTAAAACAAAGTTTTAATGTGCAAAAGGGGAAGGAATATTCCATGGGAATATTCCTCTTTGAGGAATTTGCAAAGGAGGTTGGAATATTCCCTTGCAAGTGAGGGGAATTAGATTTAATTAGTAATTGATAATTAAACAAAGGTTTAATTACACAATTAGGGGGATTTCGTGATATTCATTAAATAAAGCAATTTAATGAAAAGGGGGAAAGTGAAATGATATTTAATTAAATAAACTTAGGGTTATTTAATTAAATAAGAAGACTTAGAGATTTAAATTAAATAACTTGATATATTTAATTTAATATGACGAAATGTTAGCATGGTAGGGGTGAATTAACCTGATTTGATTAATTAGGTTAATAGATGAAAATGACATAATTAATTAAATAGCTACGCTAGTTTAATCAATTAAGTGAAAAGAGGATGGGTTTTAGGAGGAAATGATGTTAGTATACCTAATTCGAGTGCATGATATTATTTAGGACATTTTTAAGTGTCTACATAACCCAAAAGAGATAGCAATGCAAATAAGTGCTCAAAATCCACATGCAAGAGAATAGACAACATACCCATCAAAGATGACACAAGATATACCCTAGGAAAACCCTCAAGAGGGAAAAACCTAGCCTCCAAAAGCATCCATACTCCATCATATTAATCATCCATGAAGCAAATACAAGAGTTACAATGAACACTTCTGAAGCATCAAGTCCTCCAATGCATTCCCATGTGTCCAAGTATGTATCGACACATCTCATGCCATGCTTCACAAATGCACTCTCAAGAAGACTCAATAATGACAGCTAAACCACTCAGCCCAAACCAAACCATTACACGTGTTTTCTTTTATAGACACAGGCTCACACAAAATACAACTAGTGGTAAGGTGAAACCATGTACCACAGAACCATATGAATACAAAACCACTAACCCCTTATTTAATATTAGGTACTAAGACATCACATTATTTAATATTTCCCCAATATTAAATTATTATCACATGGCTCCCACACATTAATTAATAATACAATGTTACAATACAACATCAAGTGGACCCCAAATAATCATCCAGTGTGATTAACAACACCACCAAGGTGTATCACAACTAAATAATTATTTAATTACAATATTATAATAAATCATTTTATGCAATGGTGTACAACATAATATTCCAAAATTATCCCACTTGTTGTATACATTGCATAAGGGATCAATACATGAAATACATCATCATAGCCATACATGTAACCACATGAATTTTTAGCATGCTCTCATGCTCCATCAAGATACCTGCAATAAGAACAAAGTGACCACCATTTCAAGCAAGAACTCCTATTATCCTCCAACATGCCACCTATGGAATAAAAGGAACATGCCAAGGTGAAGATGCATCAATCCATGATCACAAGCATCAAATCCAGGTGATAATAAAGGCTCTAACCAAGTTGATATCAACTGAAAAACCCACATGATCAAAAATAGCATCTACAACACATGCTAATACATCCAACCATCCATACCACCAAGGTATCACTACATCAGTAAACTCATTCCAAGAACATATGCAACCTGTAAACTACAACCACAAGCTCCCTGTATCAAATATTTCAATGAAGAACATACATATCCAAGAACTCCCACTGCATAGGTAATGTCAAAACATATCAAGTATGCTAATCAACACTATATATAAAGGTGTGATAAGTAAATGAAAGCATGAAGTACCAAGAACAATAACAATGATCCACACATGCAACTCAAGGAGCTACATAATCTCTCACAACATGTTGCCACCATCCTTCCCAAAACATGAACATCCAGGAAAGAACCATGAAGAGAGAAACCTGTAAACCAAAATGGCCTCCTACCAACACCTCAAAATTTTACTGATGTGTCAAGTATGATCTCCTAACAACCCCAAATGAAAAGCCTCAACAACATCCATAACACTCAATCTCATAGATCAAGTACAACATATGAATCAATGTAATTATGCCAACATGGGTGTAAGCCTCTCTAATTAAGAAGATAAAACTCATATTAACCATCCCCAATACTAGAAACAACCCATAAACCACCTCCTAATAATCCTCATTAAAGAATGATATCATAAACTCAAATGCACAAGGAGATAATCATGCCAAACATCCCTCAAAGTGAATCCTCCAGAACTAAATAACCATAGCTCAAGATCCATATCTATGAAAGATAAAGCATATAAACTCATGCTAAACCATCCTCAAATGAGTATCCATAATCAATCACCATGAATCAACTCAAACCCATGAGAAATCAAAGCACAAAACATAACACATCTGAAAGATATAATGGGAAAATAACTCTCAAATAAAGAACTATCGAGTAGACCAACAGTGGGGAATGAGAATGCTCCTCCAAGATAAGCAAGCCATCATGACTCTCTCCAAGAACAATATCCTCTATCAGTCCATGAACTCATGTCCATATCTAGGTGAAATTCGCTCAGTCTTCCTACTGAAACCTCCAAAGAGTAACTGTCTCAAGAAAATGTGTCTAATCACAAGAGAAATACAACCATCACCTAAGTCTCCAAGTATCCATGATTACCTATAACCAATCAATCCATTCCAAAATCCAAATGCAACATAGCACCATCATGAAGTAATCAAGCAAATGATCAATGTACCCAATACAAAGAGAACCACTACAATCAATGTCAAAGCTCCAATCATGAATCGGGAACATAAACATGACAACATGATCTAACCATCTTCTCCTAGGAGATCACATGCACCATAACACATATATAAACATTCTAGTATCAAGAGAACAAGTACCATGCCAAGCTCTAAGCGTGCATCAAGAGTAAACCATGACATAATAGCAAAACACTCTAAACCAAGAAATATATCCCCAATCACATGAAGATAATCATACAAATGATGCATCCATATCACTGCCAACAACTCCCACTGAACCATGGTATGAGCTACACATGACATCATCCAGGTATGCACGTACTCAATTGCAATATCAGTAATATACAAGTGAAACCAAGATCTCCAAGACAAGAAGATACACACAACCACCAATCCATCACTATCAAAAGCTCCCATTGAAAGTGTACAACCAATGAATATAACAATCTATCATGACATTATGATAAAAATCTCCTAATGAAGATCAACCAAAGGTGCCCTCACATAATCAAATAACTCAAATGCAAAATGATCTCCTTAATATGAAAGCAAAGTAAACCATGATCCTCATACCAAGAAGATTCACCGTCATAACCTAAATCAAGAACTGATCCAACACCACCAAAAATGCACCTGCATAAACCATCATGACATTCCAAAGTCTCTAAAGCATAATAAACATACATGACACCATGATCACCATCAAATATACCAACAATTCAACCCAACTGTGTCCACATATCTGCATAACATAGTAAACTACATAGGTCTCACATCATGATTGTACCTAGTAATACCATCTCACCTCCTCAACATGACATCAAAACCAACAAACCAAGTGACTAAACCAAGCCACCAAAACTGAAAATGCATCAACACTGAAATATCTATGGGCATAGACAACCCATGTCCAAGTCATAGGTGCAACAAGTATAGACCCCCTACAATGCTACACAACATGTAGATACAACAATGAAGCATAAAAATCCAACCAAACCAATAACCATGTCAAAAAGAGAATAATATAAGATGTACAACTAAGCATACAATGAATACAACATTAAATCTCCTACATTTGATAATCCATAAGCTCATAGTATCACCATAGTCAAAGAGACCCATAAACATCTCAGGATAGAACATTAGAAAATAAATCATGTAAAAACAACTCCAAACATGATCCACTGTGTAGTGCTCTGAAAAATCTTTCCGTCGACTATTCAAAGTCCAAAATCGAACTTTGTATGCACCTGATATCACCTCTCGAAGCTCAAAATGAACACTTGAATTCCACCAAGAAAAACACTATCAAAACCTCAAAATATGGAAAAATATCTAGCACCACAATATAGAGCTCTGAGTCACCTTTTGAACGAGTCCAATGAGAAAAAATGGACAATCTAGATGAAAATTATGCCCCTCGAAAGAAAAAGAATAGTTTGCACCCGTGGAAAAAGAAAATTAGCCACCCTTGGTAGCTAGGAGACGGCCCCACCCAGGCGACGCCACTCCTTGGGTGGTGGACCCAAAACCATTATAAAATATATTTAAATTTCATAGCTTTGAAAATTTCCATTGGGCCTTTTAATAAATGGCGAATTTTATATTTAATAAAAACAATATTAAAAAGTATTTTTTAAAAGGCACTTAAAAATCTTTATGAAGTAGTTTTAACCCCACATAGGGGGATGACGGCGGGGCCCAATAGACTCTCGGTCGGGCGGAGGTCACCGTCAGCGGTACCTCCACTGGGAGGGAGGGCCGAGTGGCAGGTACGAGGTGGGGTCACTCCCCCCCCAATATGATTTTTATTTTTTAATTTTTTTAATTTTTTCAATTCAATAATTTCAATAAGTATTTTTATATATATCGATTTTAATATTTTTTGTATTTCTTTGCAAGGGTGATTTTTTAATGACAAAAAAAAAAAAAATTAATTTTTTTGAATATTATAATGTCGCCCATACAATGCAAAAATGTGGATTTTACAAAAAAAAATTGCATTTTTTTAACTTCTCCAAAATAGGTTGAGTTATATATCAAAATTCGTCTCTTGGCCAAAATAAATCCAACCATGAGGTCCATTTTGTCCCAGGAGATCATTTGTAAAATTTCTCCCACAAAACCCTCATTTTAATGCACAACCAAGAAACCCTTTTTTGCCCTAATTTTTCACACCCAAAATCTGCAAACAACCCATCATAACAACAAACTCAAAACCCTTAGATCTATAATAAACAACCTTCAAAACCCTCATGTCTTGCCATGCCTTTCATTCTCTCATGGATTGCATAGATTCAAACTTCAAGCAATATTTTCTCAACCTATGGTTATAACAAAAAATCTTCAACCATGAAAGTTTTGATACCACTTGTAAGGAAACTTGCAGCCAACTAATAAAAATTTCCACATAATCCAAAAGAGATAACAATGAAAATAAGTACTCAGAATCCACATGCAAGAGAATAGAAAACATACCCATCAAATATGACACAAGATATACCCTGGGAAAACCCTCAAAAGGGAAAAACCTGGCCTCCAAAAGCATCCATACTCCATCATATTAATAAGCTATGAAGAAAATACAAGAGTTACAATGAACACTTCTGAAGCATCAAGTCCTCCAATGCATTTCCATGTGTCCAGGCATGTATCCACACATCCCATGCCATGCTTCACAAATGCGCTCTCAAGAAGACTCAATAATGACAGCTAAACCACTCAGCCCAAACCAAACCATTACACATGTTTTTGGTTTTATAGACACAAGCTCACACAAAATACAACTTGTGGTAAGGTGAAACCATGTGAATACAAAACCACTAACCCCTTATTTAATATTGGGTACTAAGACATCACATTATTTAATATTTCCCCAATATTAAACTATTATCACATGCCTCCCACACATTAAATAATAATACAATGTTACAATACAACATCAATTGGACCCCAAATAATTACCTAGTGTGATTAACAACACCACCAAGGTGTATCACAACTAAATAATTATTTAATTACAATATATAATAAATCATTTTATGCAATGGTGTACAACACCATATCCCAACAACTCTTACCTCATTCAAATACACATTACTACGCATTATCACACATTCTCTCCATTCTACTACCTTTATTCTTGTTTTGCTGAGAGTCATTTGTGAGGAGAGTTGTGAGAGGAATTGAGAAGTGAAGGAGTTGCAAAGCTGATTTTAGAGTGGGCTTGGCTAGGAAACCAATGGGTCAATTGGATTATAGTGTATAACAAGCATGAAATTTTATTTTCTTAATGTTTATCTATTTTTGGCGAAAGATTGAATGTCTTGATTGTATTGTTTGGAAAGTGTATTAGATTGCTTGAATAGAGAAAAGATGTATTTGCTTATTAGAAAGGAAAAGAATCTAGTTGTTATGATTTCCTTAAAAATGTTTATATAATATACTCCATATTAAGGAGAGGATATTCTCAATAGTATTATATACTAGGATTGATGGAAGCATGAATAGCTTAAAGAAGTTATTTAATACTCTTATATATCCTATAAGATAATTTATTTGATGATGTTTCTATACATAGATAGTATACACTACATGTATATAGAATACGAAATGTATCTATGTCATGAAGTAACTTGTCATTGTTAATTTATAATGCTAGGAAACCTTGGGAATGATAAGGTTTACAATACAACAATAATGATGGTATGAAAGATATGATAGGATGTGATGTCATGAAAACCACATCAATAATCTATACTTGATTGATCACTTGAATCATTACTTTAATACTCTTGAATGAAACCCTAGGTTGAGAATAACCTAAGTGGGTTGAGATATTCACTTGATTACTAATTGAAACCAATATGTTGTGAATAACCTACTTGGTTGGGTTTTTTATTTGACCTTTATTTGGAACACATATAAGCTGAAATTAACCTACATGAATAGACTAATTGTTGATTATTAATTATATCCAGGGATTATGATAAACCAAGGTTGAGACTCATTTATGTGATTAAGTTGATCACTTGAGTTTGTGAATCTCTATTTGATTGGAGCTCCATGGGTGGGATTACCTATTGAGTTAGAATTAATACTTGAGTGGTTGACTTACACTCTTGACGAGAAGTTATTTATTGATGAGTACTTAATCTATGATCTAGAAGATGCTTATTTAACTATACTTTAGATTATAAATTTATCTATTATGAAGCTCTTGTAAAGATAGAGACATGAAGAGAATAGGTTATTCCTAGGATTAGATTGTCGAGTGAAGGGGATAGCTTATGCTTGTGAATACTCAAGGAAAGTATATTTGTGATTTGAAAAGGGAATAGGTTGTTTCTGAGGTTAAAGATTACCTATGGAAGGAAATTACCTATGCATAGTATATGAATGGTCATAATCCAAACCGAGATAAGGAAGTGTATGTGAATAGGATGACTATCACTAAAAGTACTAGGTGAAGAATACTTTGGCCAAAGTAGTGTAATAGGCCATTGGTTGCACTTTCAATTCACTGTGTTCCTTTTATGCATGGTAGTTCAGGATTGTAGTGGATACAAGTTATAGTTATGTAGGACACAACATTAAGCTCAGATAGGCTATTGTTATGAGGTTACCATGCCAAAATCCACGTCTATGGAATCTCAATATTTTTTTGGGTTTATTTTACAAATACAAGCACTTAATGGGTGTCATATCCCTTAACAGCTACTACAAGATTTGAATAACAACAGTCCTATTTTAAACAAGAGTTGTAGAGCAACGAAGTTCCTGCCAAAGTGTGCAAGAATAGTTTTGGCTTCATTTGTTGCATCCATCTTGAGAGCTTCTAATCAAAATTGATTTGTTTTATTTGTTGTGTCCATCTTAAGATATTCTGATCAAAACTGACAAGTACTATTTGTTCACATAGATGAGGATTTTACATGCTAAATGTTGTGAATTGAGATGCATAACTATCCAATCATGAGATGAGCATTTCTAAAATTTGTTGAAATATATTGGAAGTAATTGGTAAAGAGAATAAATCACTATTCATGTTTTTTGTGTATGCATTGATTGTTGAGGTATTATATTTTTTCCATATTTAAAAATATATTTTTTGGAATCAGTCCTCTGCATAGTACTAGGCGTAGGTTGTTGCATAGTACTAGGGGTAGGATACTGCATGGTATTAGGGAAAGCTACTGCATGGTACTAGGGGCAATCTGCTGCAAAGGACTAGAGATAGGTTCCTCTACAAGACTAAAAGCCTCGGCCATGTCAAAGAACACATCAAGTTTTGTATATCATTGGACTCTATAGATAAGTGTTCCTATATTTCATTGGATCTCTACCATATTGAAAATCTATGGGAAGAAGAAAACAAATTAAAGTACTGTCTACAAAATAAATGTTCAAGGTTTTCCAATTAACTATAGAAAAACTATAATGTGATTGAAAAGTCTAATAAGAAAGACAATCAAGGCTTCTACGATGGTGTACAAAGAAATTGTTTAAGAACTGCAAACAATTATTTTTCTTTACAAAATTGCTTAAAATGAAACAAATGTATTTCATCCTACAAAAATCACAAACTATGATATAAATGGTGGCTGTCCTATTTCATGTATTTGAAAGTTTTAGCATAAGCATTGAAAGAGAAGCTAAAAGTCTTGAATGCTATCATCAAAATTCTTTATCTGAACCTTCAGCTTCAAACTCCTTTTTCAATGTCACACAAAATATTTTAAAAGGATGTTTATGTACACCCAAAATAACCATGCCCATAGTTCCCCAATCCTAGAGGAACTAGAATGAGATTTGAATATCCCAAAATGTATACATAGTTGAAACTTGATTTTTTGCATCAAAGTCAACAACATCCTTATTTTAGTTTGAATCAGTTTCTTGTTTTAGGAATGGAATATTAGTTTCTCTCCGTGATATGTATCTACTAACATGTGTAACTTCAGAGTTCACAACATGTAAGTATGATCTTCAGAGATTAGGATTCCACAGTTCTACCAAATGTGTAACTAGTAGGTCCAGAAATTTCGTTGGTCACTATCCCAAGCTGATGCCTTATGATTATTAACTATGACAATATTTTAGAAATAGCTCCAAATTCACTATGCTAGAATTGAGTGTATGTTAATTCCCTTCAAAATGCATATTCAAATTAAATAGAAAAATACATCATACCTGTAAAGCAAGACTAAATCCCCCATTCTCTTCTTGTTCAAAGCACAACAACTGTTTTATAAAACAATAGTGACGTAAGTAAACCACCCATTTCAATATATCATAGAAAATGATAATAATGAAATATTAATGAATTTCTACTATCAAGCAATGAATTGTAATGGCACTATAAGTTAAATATACACAAACATGTTCAATGACACCCTAAAATTGCCAGTCACTTAACACCTCAAATAATATGCATAGATGTACAATGGATCAACTACGAATAAACTTTAATGAATCCAAGCCATGCTAGCTATGCACAAGTTTAAATCCATCATACCCTTCCTCATTAATTCAAATCTTCAGACAATAACTATATTCTATTACAATTGTTATAAATATGTTATGATGATTTTGAAAGCTTAAAATTTGCAGTTAAAGTTGATGAAAAAATTGCACTATTGAATAGTCATTAGAATATCCTTTAGTACCTAAGCCTAGACAAAAGCATTTGCTGAAGTTCCTAGTTCAGCTTCCTCAAAAAAATTGGGCATTTTTGTTACAATCCTATTCAAAAATCTCTATATATAGATCTGCCATTAAGAGAAGATCAGACATGATGCAGCCCCAACATAATCTTTCTCAAGATATAAAATAAACAAGATCACTGAATCTTTAGAACATCGAAGTATTTTTGAGTAATTGGCAACAATCAAATTTTCTAAAAAAATTGGTAAAAGCTTGTAAATATGCACAATAATAGTACAACTGACTTTGAATTTGCTTTTATCAAAGGATGTTGCTCATATTACCAACCCTACCTATGCTTCTGCTTCTAACGAAATAAAAGTGTGCACATTATTTTTCAACCTATAGTAAGTTCACATCCATCTTTAATGTTTATGGCATTCCAAAGACAAGAAAATGAATATTACAAATAAAACACTTTGAAAATTCAAAGAGATGATTTCTCCTCACCCTTGTATGTACAAGTTGACCTAAAATAAGTGGTTTAATTGTAATTGCACCAGTTAATGCCTCTTCCAAAATAGTTGTTGATATTGTAGTCTTTATGGGCACACCGAGCTTGCTTTAGACACCAAGCTTCCAATCATTTGTGATCAAATTGTTGGAGGATATGAGTAGCCAAATGTCTTAAATATTTCACAAGATGTCACTTAAATTGGAGAGATACTCACTTAAGAAGAGCTGCAAACATGGTATTCACTGCTCCAAGGTTAGACAAATCCAACTCCAACTCTTGGTTCTCAGATTCAATTGCCTATTTCAGCAAAGACCTCGGTCTTAGTTTATTATATATGCATAACATAAACACATTGAATAATTAAATAAAGTCTATATGCCTCCAGCATAGGAAACTAACTCAAAAAAATCTCCATACCCCACCACTTACAGATAGTGCAAGGAATCTACTCAACTTACAAAGAAAAATATGAAAGAAAGAAGTATATTAAAGGAAGGAAAACTTGAAGCTAGAATTTATTAGATGTCAAACTAATTGCTAAATTATCTCAAAATATCTACAAATAAATTAAAAATCATACCTCAAAACCAGCTACATCGTACTGAGGACACTTCTCTGGATCTGAGAGAATACCATAAGAAAAGGTTAATTCCTTGAATAGTTCGGCTGCTTTAGGGTTATTAGAGTTCTTATCGAGATAATACCTACAGAATATTATTCAACTTGTAAATATAACATCAATTTCTTAAAAAATGGCAATGCTCAAGTGTTGTAGCCCTCTGCAAAATCAAGGAGTTTTTAAGAGGAGGAAACACATGGTTGAGCTACTCAGGCTAATTGAGGCGAGAGTTAGGTAAGAGACAGTCAAATGGTTCAATACAATAGAGTCAAACTGATAGTATTAGCAATACCTTATTGAATCAAGGGCTATCTTCATGCACAAATACCATTTAAGTGCAGATCCACGCAACGGCCCTGGTAGTCAGTTCATTGTAACATTTGTGAAAGCTTATCTCTTGACCAACTATCAATCTATTCAACATGAATGGGAAACAAATGCCAAGGCTTCAAGGAGAAAGCAAAGTTTGCAGAATGAATAGAGAAACGGTGAAACCTACTGTGTAATTGATGAGATGTCTGGATCTACATTCCATCCAAGTGCTTTAGCTTGAGATGATGAAGAAGAGCTTTGCGCTTTTATGTATAACCAAGTACAAATTGAAGAAATCTTGATCAACCCAGCAGCAACTGGCCCTATGATGGTTTCCAAGAGTATCCTGTATTTGGTATGGTGAGATTCATCAAGCATATCCATTGGTGCAAGGCTACCTTCTGTCAATGTTTCTTAAGACAACACATTTCACTATCATTAGATAATCAAATCAAACCCACATTTACTATTTGCAAAAAATATAAACCTGAATATAATAAAGAAACGCTGTGAATCAATAAGAGGTTTGCTAAGATGTTCCCTTTAGGATTAAATTGTCTGAAAAAGTACACTCTATAATCTTCCTAAAATCTGGTTTCTAAGCTCTTACCCATTGAGTTTTTAGGCCTACTTTTTGTATTTCTTGTTGACTGTAAAGCAGATGATGAAGGCGGTGGTAATGGGGATTGTTTAGGTGTCCATAAAGAAACTGGTGTATGTTTGATGCGAGAAATGTCCTTCCCTTGCAAACCTCAAATTTTGTAAAAGCACATAGGCATTGAACCACAATATCCAATCAAACTAAATTGCCAATTCTATCTAACAGTCAGAAAACGCAGCTATGCTAGAGAGATTGATTCTGGGCATTATCATGCCACTGGACAATAGTGATGTTAGAGGCATACCACCAAGATTGGCTACAAAAGCGAGGTTACTAGGACCAGAAGGAACCCCTGAAGTAGAAGTCATGCCATACATGGAACCACCTAAACCAGATTGAAAAGCCCAAATATGAGGATTCGAAGAAGCCCCACCCATAGTGTCAGGAGATAAGGATGAGGTTGCTACAATAGGAAGCATCATATTTTTTGAGGCATGGAGGCCATTTGTCCCTGCGTGGATGCATGCATGTATGCAAAATGTGGAAGGATAGACAATGCACCTGAACTGCTCTACAAATGCCTGACCATGTCTCCTACCCTAATTGCTAGTTGTTCAACCCATCTAACAACGTACAAAAGCATCCTTGGAAAATCGTGTGCTCTCTTGCCTGGGTAGCTCTGCACTTGCCCTCCATTTGCAGCTCCAATCATAAGCGGCCAAAGCACTCTTTATATGAAAATTTTGGTTAAAAAGTTTACAACTTGCTTATCAGCTTAATCCAAAATAAATTTGTGGAAAGAAATTGCAATGATTTGATTGGGTGAATCAAGACAAATTAGTCATTGTTTAAAGTTTGTAGACTCCGCAATAGTTCCCCAACAGTTTCTAATAAATTGCAACACAAACTATGTGTGGCAACTTTACACATATGAGATGTGGCAAAAAAAGTGGTGTCGTTGCAGGTCAAATTGGGCTCTTTTGTGCAATTCTTCTTTTTAATCATGACAAACACAATATGTGTGTACATTCCTTAATAATCCATAGATGGAAATGACATCTTAGTGTGCTTTTCATATATTTGCAATGGAGAGATCAAATTCTGTGGAGAGGAAGGCTGAGGTGAGGAAAACTATTAGAGTTTGCAATGGTCTGAGCCTCCACTACAACGAGATGGATTTCTTCTTCCACTCCAAGGGCTTTCACCTGCAGCACTGTCTATAGATCATAGATCGAGATTAAGGAGGAGCTAAATGAAATATCAAATCTTCCAAAAATCTAATCTTGTAAATTGTAAAATATCAAATCATCCAGTTGTAAAATGGAAATTAGGGTTTGTGTTGTTTTTTTTTTCAAATTTTAGCTTCATGCCCAACTCATATTCATTATCATGTTATGCAGGGGACTTAGTTGCATTCAGGCCTTCGGTTTTATTTTGTGAAGAGCTGAAGAAGATGCCAACTTAAGTTTAATGGTTTCTCTAGGAATTTGATTGGAAAATGTGAAAGCCACTTTGGGTTTATAGCTGAAACATAAATTGATTAAGACCCTTGTTTTTTCCAATGGAAAACATCATATGATTTGAGTTATTTTTTTGGTAAATGCTACTTGTGGGGATTCAATTCAAAATTTTATCCTGAGACATTAAGGTCTAAATTAAAATGATATGTTGAGACATCTTCGCATTTTGTCCCTGCTTTTATTTTAGTAGAGATTTAATAGGGTTTGAACTATTAAACATTACTTTGATAAATGTCAGGGTCATAAGGGAACTCTAGCATAAATGTGATGACCATACCCTTTTCTATATCCACATCTTCTACTGACTATATTTTAATTTGTATAAAATATAGATGTGCCCTTAGTCATTTAGTAGTCATGTACCTTGATTTATAGATATATTTATTGAATTTACTCTCAAACTAATTTATGGGTTTTCAAGGGTTTGAACAAATTCAAAATTATTTTCTTTTCGATAAATTCAAGGTTTTGAAATGAAATCAAAATTACTCAAGTATTCAAGGGTTTGAAATTTAAAATTGTAGTTTTTTGGTATTTGAGGGATCAAAATGGAACTAGAATTAGTTTTGGGGTATTAGTTTGAGGGATTGAAATTACCACTTTTCTCGTTGTGTATCAAGGTGTCAGTTTCTAAATTTGGGAAGAAATTTAGTGGAGATATCAAATGAGTTTTTTTTTGGGCTATAAGGATGGGTTCTATGGAGACTTTGTGTTTCTTGCAATGAAAAAAAACACTAGGAGAAGAAATTTGCATGATTGGAGGCCACAAGAGACAAATACCAAATTGTGAAATTTTTTCGCATACAAAAAGCTTGAATCAAATTTCTAAGGATAATTTTTCTTTGTAGTTACAAAAACCCAATACTTCAAGGATAGATCTGTAGGACACAATCATGTCTAGAATTGCTTCCAAAAGGATGTTGATTCATTGTAAATTGATGCAAAAGTAGAGATACTACCTCTATTTGTTTGTGGGAAGATGATAGATCTCAAAAGTAGAACCATGTTTTTGTTGAAGTATCATAGAGACATGGTTTTAGAAAAGAATGCAATAATATCAAAAGCATATTGATACTTGATTGTATCACTAATTCCTAGCCAAGGAGCCAACCATGTGAGAGGATATATCCATCTAGAAAACCAAGTTTTTTGTCACTTATCAACACAATCTTTTAAAACTTGAATCATTTTGTGTCACTACAATCCCTTGCCTTGTGACATTTGGTCTTTAAAGTACAAGAGCCAGTATAATGGCACAAAACTGTGAAGAAATATGTTGTACAATGCACAAGGTTTGTGAAGAAGAATGTAATAAGTTCAACATATTAAGATGGTCCAATCTCTACTAATCACTTTATGTGAGCATAGTTCTAGCAGACATTGCATTTACAACATTAGTAGTAGCTAGTATCGATTCAATAGTAAGAAATTCTATCAAAAAAATTGTCACAAAAATAACCTCAAGAATAAGGAAAACATAATAAACAAAAATTTAAAACCACCAAATAAATGTAAAATTCATTTCACACTTTTTGGATATTTACTTTGCTACTTCGGGTCAAAAAGTCAATGAGCAGAAGTCTTCTATCTTCTTTTTTAATACTCCTCAAGCTATTCAACAATGGATTGCTAATATTTTGAGGTTTTAGATTGGGTCTCTTCCCTTTATCTATCTGAGAATACCTCTTGTTGTTGGTAGGTAGCCCAGGTCTTCTTGGAAAAATTTGCTTGATAAGTTGTGTAGTAAAGTCAATCATTAGACTCATCATTGGCTTTCTACTACTACACGAGTGACTCTTCTGAAGTCTATTATCCAGGCTCTCCCTATTTATAGGGGTTTTGTTTAGGAAATTCCTTTGTATTTCCTGAGGGAATTTGATGCTCTCTCATGACAATTTATTTGGAGTGGTAACTTGCAATCAGCCAAGTGGAGTCTTGTTAAGTGGGATACAATGTGCAAGCCGCAGAAAGAGGGGGGCCTTGGATTGCGTTCTGTTGTTTTGAATGGGAAAGCTCTTACAACCAAGTTATATTGGCATTGGTGTACTAGTCAACATCAGCTTTGGGCCCGTATTCTTACCCACAAGTATCTTAAGGATGTTAATACTTTTGATGTTCCTTGTTTCCCTTTAGAAGGAAGGGGATCTATGATTTGGAATACCCTCAAATCAGGAGCTTAGTTGGTTAAGGAGGGGAATTTTTGGATATGTCATTTGGATTCTCAAACCCTTTTTTGGTGGGATTCTTGGGATGGTCACCCTCCTATTCTTTTTGCTTACCCTCACCTCCAATCTCTTTGTGATCATTTTACTACTGCTAGCTGGAATACGATTGAGCATTATAAGTCTGTTCGGAATATCAGATTGGTTGCTAGTCTTAGATGGAAGCACTCCTTGGATTGGCTGTCGGGAGGGTTAAAGGAGGATAGGCAAGAGTTGGCTCAGATTCTTGCATCTCGTAAATGCAATTCCATGATGGGGCAGGATGTCTTGGCTTGGAGTAACAGTGATTTATTTGGTAAGTACTCTATTTTAGCAGGTTATGGTGAGTTGGTTAGGCAAGTGTTTGGGGGCTTTGAGGTTCCATGGTGGAAGCAAGTGTGGAACAAATTTTCTTGGCCCAAGTGCAATTTTTTTATGTGGTTGGTGGTCCAGAACCGATGTCTTACTTGGGATAACTTGTGCAAGAAAGGGTTCTAGGGTACCTCGATGTGTGTTTTGTATTGTCAAAGTGAAGAGAGTGTATCTCATATCTTCTTCCAATGTTCATTTTCTAGGAGGCTTTGGCACCTTTGGTGGGTTATGTGGAACCAGACTTGTTAGCATGTCTCTTCTTTGACGAAGTTCTTTGCCCGGTTGGGGAAGGCCCCTGTTAAGACTTCTTTCCTGCAAGTTACTTGGGTGTTTGGACCAAGTTTTATTATCTAGCATATCTGGCTAGAGAGGAATCGCAAGATTTTTCAAGACATGAAGCTGGTTGTCCAACATTTGTGGTGGAAGATTCTTCTTTCTTTAGGAGAAACTATTGCGGCTAAGTGTGACTTGGTTGAAGATGTGGATCCTGGAGAGGTTGTCTGTTGCACTCGCCTCAATTTTCCTCTTCAAAGGGGGGCTGCTCAGAGTGTTGGTCGGATCATGAGAAATAGATTTTGACATCCTCTTCAGAAGGTAAATAGGGAGGGGCGTTGGTGTTCTCCTCCTCTGGGTGTGTTGAAAATCAACACATATGGGTCTTCTTGTGAAAACCCTGTTCATGCTGGTATTGGTGGTGTTGGGCAGACTAGTTTTGAGACTGTTGAGTTTATCTTTTTTGTTTATAAGGGTTGGTATACTAACAATGTGATGGAGGCTCTTGCCATTTTATGTGTTGTGGAGCATGGTTGTGCTCTTCAGTGGAGACAAATCATTTGTGAATCCGATTCCCGGGTGGTAGTGACTTTGTTCAAAAGGCGACAATTAGAGGATGTTAGTTGGCATTTAGTTGTTATTATAAAATAGATTCTTAATCTGTGTGCTTCTTTGGATTCTATTTCTTTTTGTCATATTCCTCGAGAATGGAATGGGGTTGCGAACTATTTGGCTAAATGAACTTTTGATCACTTGCAAGATTGGAATATTGTGGAAAAGGGGTCAATTACCCCCAGATTTGTCACAAAAGTTGGACCAATTAGTTGAGATTGATAGGACTGTGTAATGCCCTTGCTTTGTATTGCTCTTTTTTATTTGAATAAATTTTTACCCCTGTTTTAGTTTAAAATATCTCTAAAAACAAATAGGGGTCAAACACTAGGTATTAGAAAAACAGCCATAGATAAAATCGTAGAAACAGTATCTTCATTTAGGTAATAGACAACATTTAGGTAATAGCAATATCATAACAAAAAAATTGTTTTAGAATGAAATAAAACCCAACAGAAAATGACCCGACATCGTGCGAATTCCAGAAAAAACGCACACTGGAACATGGCAAGTGATTTACCTCGAGATTTTGCACAGATTGCACATACCGATGAGAAAAAATAGGCAGAGCTCGGGGAAAATTAATACGAAACCCTACCAAAGCAGAATCCTTTTTAAAATGAGGCGAACCAAAACCAATCTCCCTATGCACAATAAAATTAAAAATATCAGAGTTTTAGAGCTACTGATTCCTGAGCTCGAGACAAGATTTTTGCAGCCTTCTAAACGAAAATGTTGGTCTAAGTTAAAATTTGTTTTCAAGTTGAGACGAGGAACGTTTTAACTGCCTGAGAGTTGCTTTTCCCGGCGTGTCTAAGAAAAGATGACTGGAGAAGGCCCTGAGAGTGGGGTTGATGCACTCGTAAGGAAAAGGACTTTTGATACATGTTCATTTTTCTGCAGCGCTCTCTATAGACCAGAGATCCTCCAAATTAAATGATCTGAGTGTTTCCCATTGAACTCGCACATCTAAAACTCCAAATTAAATGATCCGAACCCCTAAAAACAGATTCCTGCAATGCCACGGGCCTTTATTTTTCAAACACAAATCCTTCATTTCACAGATAAAAATTTAAAATGAAATAAAACACACACTAAAATGATCCTGCCTCATGCAGATTCCCAAATAAAAACTCACTGGAACCATCGCAAGTGACATACCTCCAGATTTTATATAAATTGTGTCGTCCTTTGAGAAAAACTGGGGAGAGTTTGCAGGAAAAATATTTCGAAACCGTATCAAAGTAGGAGTTTCTATGAGATAGACGAACCAAAAATAACCTCCCTACTGCTGCTTCAACCTATTTATAACAGGCAACATGATCTTTTCAGTATTTTAAACCAAAATATTGTTTGGAATTAAAATTTGATTTCATCTTTATTCGAAATCTGATTTGATTTGAAGATCGGATTTATCTGCTTTAAATACATTCAGTGCATTCTATTTCTCAGCTTGTATTCTGGCGAAGTTTAGCAGGCAGGAGATGGGTTTCCGGCGGGAGATGGGTTTCGGGCATGAGACAAATTTCTAGATGAAAGCTGGCACAAAATATAGCTTATCGGCTAAATAAATTAGACTGAGTCCTGACCAATAAAACATCATAATATACTCATCATCAAACTGCATATCACGAACAATCTTTAATGATTCAAAGCAACATTGAGATTTATATGTTTATCTATTTGTTTTAGATGCTATGAAAAAACCTTCATTTGTAAGATTTGTGCTTATTGCCTCTAGTGGAACAGTGTGATACGAAGGCAAATAATTGTTGTAGATTGTCTCTGCCTTCATTTCCTTAAGGGAATTGTCAAATGGTTCACAGACATTGTCTATGCTTACACGTTTTGCACAAGCTGGAGAAAACGTTGATAAGGACTGCAGAGTCTGGTTTTACAGCCACCATTGTACTCATCTCTTTTCACATTTTGTGAGATAGTTCATGCACTCTATCGATACTTTCACATTCTGCAACTACACTTTAAACATTTAAAAGCTTTCACTTCAAACAGTGTTTCAAAGTGCAGACAAGTTTATTTGACTGCAAATGATTCCACTCTGGCTTTACAGAGCCTCTTCGGTAGGTACAAGTGTGTATATTTTGCAACCACATTCCTTGAGACCAAAGTACTTTGAGGCAATTTGTCTAAATACTTCACATGTCTGTCTCTACTTCCACATTCTACATACATTTTTTAATTTGAAATAACTACATTTTTTAACAAAAATTAGCATTAACTCAATCTGAAATGACTATTATTTCTTAAGAAATATAAAGAATAAAACTTCAACATTTTCCATTTGCTTGAACTCTGCTTTAATACTATTGTTAGGATCAGAAAGCAAATAACATATTTCTACATTGTAAAAACATAAAAGAAACATAAAGAAATATATAGATTCTTTTGCTCTTAAGACCAACTTTATATGCCTTTGAGGTGCGGTTTGTAAAGGGTCGGAGCCCTTCAACCCCTTTTATCATAATAAAAACATAAAGAAATATTATTCCTTATTTTGGAGAGCTTAATAAATTCTATTACAATCTGGACTAATACAGCAGCCGTTTTAAAAAAGATAATTTGTAGTTTAACCACATATTAATATTTTGAATCCTAAACTCTGTTAGGACCCTTTATTGATGGAGCGGCTGATAGATTTCATTGGTTCAGAAAACAGTAAAAACCAAATACGACAATGGACAATGGAAATGCAATCAAGGGATAGACAGAACACCAGATCTCAGAAAATCTAAAGAAACCCGGTGCCCTTGTACATAACAACCCCCAAGTTCTCCATTCAGATCGTACGTACCCACATCTGCCCACTTTTAGAAAAATAGTAGATATTTTGGTTCTGTATTAAAATGCTTGGAAAAAAGCTGTCATATTTCCATTCACTCTTTCCACCAAGTGAACGTCTCTAATTTCCCATCTCTGTTCTGAAGATCTATAAATCGAAACAGCAAATTTCTTTCTTATAAGGATTTCCAATTATAACAATTACCTGATAAGTCTTTTCTTGTGAATCAAACTTGAGGTGCACAACCACATCATCATGATATCTACTCATGTAAAACGAAATCCTGTTTTTTCTGGTCAGCCTTGCATCTTCAAGACAATGGGACTGCATAGTCAATGGATTGATCACTCAAAGGGTTCCATTTCTCTTACAGCTATAAACCAAGAGGCCCCCATCTTCAGCTCTGAGAAATCATTTTGAGTGAATGCATCTCCACTCATCATTAAATATTTTCTTGAACCTTAGCAGCCTTCTACTGACATCAAAGAGTGCAAGCCCATTAGAAGACCCACTTGTCTCATCGTAATGATCCATCACCAACCACATTTGCATAATATTCTCTTCCCACATATTGTGAAAGTGAACAGAGCTACAAATAGTAGTTTGCCATGAATTACGATTTGAACTTGGAACAAAGTGTGAAGAGGAAGTTTGCAAAATGTTGTATTATGTTCAACATGTCCTCTAGAATATGACCTAGGAACATTGACTCTTCTCTAGAGGCCAAGGATCTAGAGAAGAAAGGTGAAAGCTTATCATGTTCGTCCACACCTAGAATCCGATTCTAAGTGTGGACGTGTTGGGTTTGGTGAAGCCCAAATTGGCAAGTTTCTCAAACAAATTAGATAAGAATGTCTTTTGTCTAAATTGTAAAGTTTCTCTCATAGATTGATTTTTCCATTTATTGGAGTGGAGACCATTTTATAAATACTGTTGTTGCTTGAATATTATTGTATTGTAATTTGAGAATTAATAAAAGAGTTTCCCATGCTGTTGAAAGTGGATGTAGGCAAATTGCCGAACCACTATAAAATTTTGGTGTTCTTTGTTTTGTCTTGTCTCTTTCTTCTGTTTTATGTTTTCATTGCTTGTTTTTTTAAGTTAACAATTAGTATAAGAGCTTGGTGAGGTTGAGCAGAGATGGAAGCAGAAGAAGAAAAAGGTGAAAGTTGGGAAATGGATAATGGTTTCTCATTTCAGCCCTCTCAGTACTTCCAGTATATTTTAATGGGTATAACTAATTTTGTAGTTTCAAAAGATGAGGCTGATTCTTTCATTAAAGAATTTCTTGGTAGTTTGGATCTAGCTGCAGAAGAGGGTTTGAAGCAATCACCGGTTGGAGAGACTGAATTTGACGAATACTGGTTTGAGGACAAGGGGCCTCAGGTAAATCATTGGCCGACACAGAAGAAGAAAGTGTCGTTTGCAGAGACTGTTGATATTTTTTATTATGAGGAGTATGACAATTTGAAGAAGAGCAATAACCGTAGAAAAAGGCAGTGATCCAAAAGGAGAAAGAAAGCAAGAGAGGAAGATGGGGCAGAGGAACCAAACAAGGGAAGTTTTGAACGTGCTCTGCGGATTGTGTTTGGAGGAGAGTGAATCCCCATGTGATGGGGAAGTATCATGGGCTCCAAAAGAAAATCCCATGCCCAAGCTTGTTCGTGTAGAGGAGGACCTCTCTGAGGGGGAAGATGAACCCTAGGCAAGTGAAGATGAAGATGACCCTATGGAAGAGGTCAAAAATCAAGAGGTTGAAATAATGGTTTATGATAATCCATTATTCGAGCTAGAAGGAGAAATGGTTTATAATAATCTATTATTCAACTCCCAAGAGGCAGATGATGATGTTGTTGCGGTTTGCTCCGAGAAAAGCATCGAAGCTAAAGAGGCCCCTACAGAAGGGCTTTCAGATGCGCACGATGAAGTTGCAGATTTGTAGGAGAGTATGAAAAAGGGTTTGACTTCGGAGGAGGACATCCGATCTAATCCTATCTATTTGGAGTGGGAGCGGTCGCATGTGCAGCCTGTGAATGTGGAGGTGGATTCTAGGATTGATGATGCATTCAATAAGTTGTTGGATAAGGTGGGGCAGTTGAGGCAATTGATGCGTAAGGTTGTAGTGGATATGTTGTTGCTAACAATTGAGGAAGAAGTTTTTGAAGTGAAAGCCACGGCTGGTGATACGCATTTGGGGGATATCAGTTTGCAGGATGATGCTTCGAGGTAGATGGAAATAAGGGGAGAGCAAGTGTTTGACAAGATTGTGTTAAATTTTGTTCTTTCTGACTTGGTCTGGAGAAGATTGATTCATAGTGTTCGTGAACAACTTTTGGCGAAGCTCAAATCTTCGTTGTGGCTGATCTAAATGCCTACAGTGGGGGATATCTTTGAGCAACAATTTGGTCTTCAAGTGGGAGATTGTTGGGTTTGGTGAAGCCCAAATTAGCGAGTTTCTCAAACAAATTGGATAAGAATGCCTTTTGTCTAAATTGGCAAGTTTCTCTCACAGACTGATTTTTCCTTTTATTGGAGTGGAGACCATTTTATAAATACTGTTGTTGCTTGAATATTATTGTATTGTAATTTGAGAATTAATAAAAGAGTTTCCCTTGCTGTTGAAAGTGGATGTAGGCAAATTGCCGAACCACTATAAAATTTTGGTGTTCTTTATTTTTTCTTGTCTCTTTCTTCTGTTTTATGTTTTCATTGCTTGTTTTTTAATTTAACAAGATGAAAATGATGAACTCGCCTTTCTTCTCTGCATCCTTGGCGTCATCCATGCCACATATATACTTGCTTGATCCATCCTCTATGCACGAGCCAGTTTTAAGGTTAAGCCACTTGGTCCAGAATCGCCTTTTCTCTCTGCATTCATTACTTTACCCTTGCCATGTGTATCTTTTCTTGACCCATCCTCTCTCCATGGCCCAATTCCAAGTGTGATCCAATTGGTATAAGGCTGCTTACTTGTACTCAGATTTCTTAATACTGTGGATGAACCTTGAATTATCAGATTCTCCCCTAGAAGCCATGATATCTCTCTGTGAGGTGCTTCTAACAAATCTCTGTGATTAAATAGAACTAAAATTTTCATTATAAGGAACTTTTGAACTATTTCCAAAGGTTCGATTACATGGAAATTTTGAACCGATCAATTTTTTTTGGAGCCTTGCATTGTTGTGTCAATTTTTTTAGCCCTCCATTATTTTCAATCAAAATTTGACTTTTGTTGAAATTTTGGTTTTGAACAATTTGCGAGGTTTAACATGGTAACCCCATCCCTCTATGAGGTGCTTCTAACAAACCCTTGTGGCTAAATAGAACTAAAATTTGCATTATAAGGAACTTTTGAGCTATTTCCAAAAGTTTAGTTACATGGAAATTTTGTATCCATCAATTTTTTTTGGAGCCTTGCAATGTTTTGTGTCAATTTTTTTTAGCCCTCCATTATTTTCAATCAAAATTTGACTTTTGTTGAAAATTTGGTTTTGGACAATTTGTGAGGTTTAACATGGTAACCTCATCTCTCTGTGAGGTGCTTCTAACAAACCCTTGTGGTTAAATAGAACTAAAATTTGAATTATAAGGAACTTTTGAGCTATTTCCAAAAGTTCAATTACATGGAAATTTTGAACCAATCAAATTTTTTTGGAGCCTTGCATTGTTCTATGTCAATTTTTTTGAGCCCTCCATTATTTTTAATCAAAATTTGACTTTTGTTGAAAATTTGGTTTTGGATAATCTATGAAGTTTAACATGGTAACCTCATCTCTCTCTGAGGTGCTTCTAACAAACCCTTGTGGCTAAATAGAACTAAAATTTGCATTATAAGGAACTTTTGAGCTATTTCCAAAAGTTCAGTTACATGGAAATTTTGTACCAATCAAAAAAATTTGGAACCTTGCAATGTTTTGTGTCAATTTTTTTTAGCCCTACATTATTTTCAATCAAAATTTGACTTTTGTTGAAAATTTGGTTTTGGACAATATGTGATGTTTAACATGGTAACCTCATCTCTTTGTGAGGTGCTTCTAACAAACCCTTGTGGTTAAATAGAACTAAAATTTACATTATAAGGAACTTTTGAACTATTTCCAAAAGTTCGGTTACATGGAAGTACTGATCAAATATTTTTGGAGCCTTGCATTGTTCTATGTCAATTTTCTTTTAGCCCTCCATTATTTTCAATCAAAATTTGACTTTTGTTGAAAATTTGGTTTTGGACAATATGTGAGATTTAACATGGTAACCTCTCTTCACTGTCACATGACTAAGCACCTATCTTCATCCATAGTTTGGAGCATTTAGTGTCCTATGGTAACCATATATTTTGGGAAGGGACTTCTTAAAATTTTCATTGTTAAAATGAATGTAAATTCGAGATTACAAGTGGGTTTTTATAGGGAAGAGGTTATGTTAAGCGAAAGATTATGTTAGTATAATGTTGGCATTTAGTTGTATTATACGTACTATATTTAGATTTGGATAATGATAGTTTATTTAATTTAATTTTTATTATTCAACGAGATTTGATCTTTAATGACAACACCAATAATGCTACAACTTAACCATCACACTATATTACAAACAATTCAAATTTTGTTATTTTGAATCCAAAGAATATAATATATTTTAATATAAGGATTATATATAAATATATATTGTTAATATATGGTAATAGTAAATAGTTTATATAATTGTTTATTCAACTTAGTCTTTATTATATTAAGAATTTTATTGTTAATATTAAAAAAAATATAATATAATGTTTGTATTCTCAAAAGCTAGTATGGACTAGAGTATCAATATTAACATTTATATTTTTGTAATATGAAAAAAAGCATATGTACTCAACTCTTATTATGTTGAGAATTTTATATTGCTAAATTTCTTTCATACTCTTATGTACTAACTTTTGAACTCTACTCAATTAAATGCATTGATGCTATCATTTATTAATTTATGAATTCTATTTAGTTAAATCAAACCTAAAGAATATAGTGTATTTCACTACAATAAATATAAGTATTGTCAAAGACAATGTTGAGCCTCAATATATACTTAAAAATTTAAGTCATAAATAATTTATATGTTTATTTCTTTTCACAAAACATCATGTAAAGTTCTTATTCTATTGATAATTTTAGTGTTAAACTCTTCACACCTTCTTCAATTAATTTTTGAGATATATTCAATTGAAAAATAATCAACAAAATAAAAAAAAATAATTAAAAAAATAAATCCACAAATGAAATTCTTAATTAATGAATGATGACTATTAGAAAAGTAACAAATAAAATTGAATTGCAATAATGATTTTATTTGAAATATATAATAAATAATTTATTTTTATAAAATTAAAAAATATATGAGCCTTAAGATGTCTATATTGAATTTATTTTTTTAAGATTAAAAATTTACAAATAACTCATCTCCATATTATGGAGGCTTAACTCTTTAAAAATTACAATTTATGCCTACTGGTTTGGCCCCTAATTACAACGAGGCCTTTTAACTAACTTTTAGCTATTTTAAATTTGTTCTTTTAACTTTTAGTAAAAGTTATTTTATCTTAGATAAAATTTACTTTATTTTAATTGATGATATTTTATTTTTCAATTTGTATTTGTTCTTTTATCTTTTAGTTAAAGTTATTTTATCTTAGATAAAATTTACTTTATTTTAATTGATGAGATATTTTATTTTTCAATAATAATACAATAAATTGTAGAAACTGTGTTCAAATATTTAAAAAGCTAAAAAAAGAAGAACTAATAAGTAAGTAGATAGTTAAAATATGCATAAACACTATTTATTTTAACATTTGGTAAGCGAATTATTTTTATTTTATTTTAATAATTCAAACTTAGTAATCTCAATATATTTTATTCTATTTTTTTATTTATTTTTTCTTATTTGATAATATTATGTTTATTATTAAATGTGTAAGTGACTATCAAAATTGTCAAATTTAAGTTAATGTTTTTGAAATTAAAAGCGGCAAATAAGGGTGTCGTCCCTTTAGAACAAAGCCACACAGGCCAACAGTCATACAACAGAGAAGAACAACAAACAAGGGTACGAACCCTCATAACAAGGCCCGGCGGGCCATCAACAAAAAAAAACCGCAAAAAGAAACAACCAACACAAGGTCACAGGAAACCAGGAGTGACAAACACCAAGGACCAGGAGCAGTCCAAGTCGGCAAAGACTTACAATCCCATCCTAGCACAAAGACCAGGAGCAGCCAAACACATAGAACCAATACTTTGCATCTACAATACAGTAACCGACCTTCTACTCAGAAGGCAACATCCTGTCTGCAGCAACTCACCAGCAGCAGACCTTCTGCTCGAAACAAACAAACCAGAGCTTAACGTGCTTTCAAACACCAAGGGATAATCATTACCACTTGCAACAGAGAATCGTTCCACAAGAGACACAATCCAACCCGATACCAACCCCAAAACCACCTCAATAGGTTGGGGCTCCCCTCTATAGGAGAGGAAGAAAAGGGAACCAAGACTACCAACCAAACCTCCCTCCTGAGCGAGCACGTTCCACCTCAATAGGAACCAACAAAGGAGAGACGCACAACCCCCCAGACCTACAGACACCAGCTCCACCTCAATAGGAATGATCACCTCAATAGAACACCATGAATGTAGGAGCAGGAAGGAGGCAGGAACGTTAGTAGTACCTTAAGTTAATGTTGCTTATACTTATATGTTTTATTTTCTATATTTAAGTCAATGAAAAAATAGTTGAAAGAAAAATTATTTAGAGTGGACATTTATTTTTTAAATATAAAGACATTAATTTTAAAGTAAATAAATTATAGTAAAGTCACTAAAGTAATTAAATATGTCATACATAAAATAATTCTCTATTAAAATAAAATAAAATAAATATTTTTTTAAAATATGTAGTAAATAAAATAACTGCAATGTAAAATAAGTAACTCTTGAGTGAATTATGATAAAGGAAAAAATGTCGATGCCGAGCTTCTACGCATCAAAGGCTTCCAATGCTGCGGGCGATGCTAGTGAACACATGGCTGCTCATGGCAGCAGCGATGCCAATGGGTCCGCATCTGCGCGCTTTGGGTTGGTGGGGAGGGAGGGCAAACAGGTGCAAAAGGCAGCACACTCTGCTACACCTCTTTCTACTCGCGGGGGTGTCAACAGGAAGGCTATTGGAGGTTATGGCTCCCTTCGTTCTCTCAACAAAACTAGAAGGGGCCTGTGCGACGGGAAGAACGCTCTGGCCAAGCCTCTTCATGTTCATGCGGGGGGGTTGGGGCCAGGCTCTAGAGGTGTTGGAGGCCCTTCTATGCCACCAGTTTCGTGCCCTAGTTTAGCTAGGGTTTCGGAAACTCGAGAAAATACGTTGGCAGATGACTCAATTCCTCTTCATTCTGATGTTGGGTCTCAAGAATTGGCAGGTTCCAAGCATGGGGATAGTTTGTCTTTTAGAGACATGTTTGTTGGTTCGAGTCAAGAAAAACAATTTAAATCTGCGGCCTGGGATGCTCGACCATTGAAGGGCAACTTGGTCTCCAACGAGCTCAAGTTCTCCACGAACTGTCCAAATACCCTCATAAAAAAGGCACATTCTTCTCTTGTTCTAGAATTTTTGGAGAAGCTAAAAAAGGAGATCGATGTTGGCGAGCGGTATTTTTCTTCCACCGAATTGATTGGCCAGTTCAATCGTCTGTGGCCAAAATTACCAGATCTGTACAACTGGATCTCAAGGGCTTAGCAACCCATGCTCAAAGGTAATGTAGAAATTTACCCTTGTGCTCGGGGATTTTTCATTGTGGTGTTCGATTGTATCCAAGATAGGGATGCAGTTCTGCATGAAAAATGGTGTTGGGGGCAAAGCCTACTTCTTCTCAAACCGTGGTTTCCAGATTTTAACCCTACTACCGTTGCTTTCTTTGTTAAACCTGTGTGGATTTGTCTTCCAAATCTCCCGTTACAATTCTAGTTTTTGGATTGCTTCCAAGCGATTGGTAACACTTTGGGGAGCTTCCTTGTTGTGGATTCAGACACTATGACTTTTACACACATATCTTTTGCTCGCATCTTGGTATACTTGGATGTCACAAGAGATCTTCCTGCTAACATCACTTTCAAGTTTGCAGATCGCTGTTGGACACAACTTCTATACTATGAAGGTTTACCCTTCCATTGCAGGAAATGTTTTGAAACTGGACATATGGCCAATTCTTGCTCTAGAATCATCAAAAACTCAGTTTAGCTGTCTTGGTGTGATAATGCTTTACCTCATCACTACTCGATCAAAGCTCCGTCAAAGGAGAAGGAAGTGAAATCAGAGCCCTCTCAGAAGTTCAGGACCTCCCCAAATGTTGGGGCTGGGATAGCTAGGACACTACAAACTACGAAATCCTCATTTCGGAAGTGATTTCCCATCTCTGTTCAACAGATCTATAAATCAAACCAACAAATTTGTTAAAACCTCCAATTATAACAATTACCTGATAAGTCTTTTCCTTTGAATCAAACTTGAGGTGCACACCCACATCATCATGATATCTTTTCATGTAATATGAAATCCTGCTTTGTGTGGTCACTCTTGTATCTTCAAGACAATGGGACTGCATAGTTAGTGGATTGATCACTCGAAGGGTTCCATTTCTCTTACAACTATAAACCAAGAGGCCCCCCTCTCCAGCTCTGAGAAGCCATTGTGAGTGACTGCATCTCCACTCATCATTAAATATCTTGTTGAACCTTAGCCTTCTATTGACATCAAAGAGTGCAAGTCCATTAGAAGGCCCACTTGTTTCATCATAATGATCCATCACCAGCCACATTTGCATATTACTCTACTCCCACAGATTGTGAAAGTGAAGAGAGCTACAAATAATAGTTTGCCATAAAGTACAAATGACTTGAACTCGGAACAGAGTATGAAGAGGAAGTTTGCAAAATATTATGTCCAAGATGTCCTCTGTAATATGACCTTTGAAAATTGATTCTTCCCTACCTTTTGAGCCATCCTCTCTGCATGACCAACTTGACGAACTCTCACCTTTCTTCTCTGCATCCATGGCATATATACACTTGCTTGATCCATCCTCTTTGCATGAGCCAAGGGTAAGCCAATTGGTATAAAGTTGATTTGATCCAGAATCACCTTTCTTCTCTACATCCATCACTTTACCCTTGCCATATGTATCTTTCTTTGAGCCATCCTCTCTCCATGACCCATTTCCAAGTGTGAGCCAGTCGGTATAAGGTTGCATACTTATACTTGAATTTCTCTGAAAAATATCCCCTTCGTTTTCTTCACTGATAATCCTATTCTCTTAATGCCATGGATGAACCTTGAATTGTCAGATTCTCTCCTATAACCCATCATCTCTCTGTGCCTGTAAAAAACCCCTGTGGTTAAATAGAATTGAAGATTGTATTATAAGGAACTTTTAATCTATTTCCAAAACTTTGGTAATATGTAAATTTTGGAGCTTTGCATTGTTTTGTGTCAATTTTTTTGGAGCCCTCCATCATTTTCAACCAAAATTTGACTTTACGTTGAAAAATTGGCTTTGGACAATCTGTATAGTTTTAATATGGTAACCTCCATTCACTACTAAGCACCTATCTTCATCCATAGTTTGGAGCATTTAGGCTTCCATGGTAAGCTATTGCTACAAAATTATGTATTTTGGGAAGGTACTTTTTAAATTTCTATTGATAAAATGAAGGTCTTTGAGATTACAAGTGGGCTTTGCGGGGAAGAGGTTATGTTAAAGTGACACATCAACATTTAGTTGTATTACACATATTAATTTTAAATTTAAATTTAGATATGATAGTTTCTTTAATTTACTTTTAATATTTAAATATATATTTTTAATAAATTTAATTATTAAAATATTAACAATTTATTATTTGTTATAAAAAAAATTAATTAAGGTCTCATGATATGTTATTCCTACACAACTCTGTGTTTTGGGAAGGTATTTTTTAAAACTTCAATTGTTAAGAAGCCATTCTCTCTAGGTGGGTGTAAAAAACCCTTGTGGTTAAATAGAATTAAAGATTGCATTATAAGGAACTTTCAAACTATTTCCAAAAGTTCGGTAATATGGAAATTCTGGACGAAGCCAATTTTTTTCGAGCCCTCCATCATTTTCAACCAAAATTTGACTTTATGTTGAAAATTTGGCTTTGGATAATCTTAAAGTTTTAATTTGTATAGTTTGGAGCATTTAGGCTTCCATGGTAAGCTATTGCTACAAAATCATGTGTCTTGGGAAGGTATTTTTTAAATTTTTATTGATAAAATGAAGGTATTTGAGATTATAAGTGAGCTTTATAAGGAAGAGGTTATGTTAAAGTGGCAGGTCAGTATTTAGTTGTATTATACATATTATATTTAAATTTAAATTTGAATATGATAGTTTTTTTAAAAATATATATTTAAATATATTTTTTATAAATTTAATTTTTGAAATTTTAACAATTTATTATTTATTATTAAAATATTTTTAATTAATGTCCCATGCTAAGCTATTGCTACACAACCATGTGTTTTGGGAAGGTATTATTTTAAACTTCAATTATTATGATGAAGGCATGGAGATTACAAGTGGTCTTTATGGGGAAGAGGTTGTGTTAAGTGATAGATCATGTTAGTATATACATACTATATTTAGATTTGGATATGGTAGTTTATTTAATGTAATTTTTAATATTTAAATATATAAACATGTTTTTACCACAATCATAATGGTCCAACCGAAGCCATGATAATAATTCCATAGTTTAACCATGGCACTCACCAACAACTAAAAAATTGTTATTTTAAATCTAAAAAATATAACATATTTAATATAATGATTATACATAAATATATATCGTTCATATTTATTTAAATCTAAAAAAAATAGTATAAAATAATGATGGTATTCTCAAAAGCAAATATGGACTAGAGTATAAATATTAACAATTTTTATTTAAATATGCATTTTATTCTTATTGTTTTGAGAATTTTATTGCTAAATTTATTTTATACTCTTGTGTATTAACTTTTGAACTCTACCCATTTAAACTCCTTGGTGCTATCATTTATTAATTTATGAGCTCTATTTAGTTAAATCAAACCTAAAGAATCTAGTGTAATTGAATACAATAATTATAAATATTGTTAAAGACTATGTTGAGCCTCAATATATAATAATAAAAAATTGAATCATAAACAGTTTATATATTTATTCTATTGAAAATTTTAGTATTAAACTCTTTATATTTCCATGACTTAATTTTTGAGGTATATTCAATTATAGAACAACCAACAAAATAAAAAAATTAATAGAAAATATTAAAAAAAGGAATTCACAAACAAAATTATTAATTAACTAGTGGTGGCTATTTAAAAAGTAGTAAATAAAATTGAATTGTAATAATGATATATTTTAGATATATAATAAATCATTTTTTTAATAATTTTTTTTTAAAAAAAGATAGGAGACTTAAGATGTTTATATTGAATTTGTTATTTTAACTTTTGGTTAAACTATTTAATCTTAGATAAAATTTACCTTATTTTAATTGAGGAACTATTTTATTTTTCAATAATAATGCAATAAATCATAGAAACCATGTTCAAATATTTAGATAGCTAAAAAAAATAGTATAGAAATGTCATTTTTAATATCCATCTAAACTACTAAATAATTAATTGTGTTAATAGGTAAGTAGATAGATAAAAAAAGGAAGGAACACTATTTATTTTAGAATTTAATAAGAATAATTATGTTTTATTTAAGAATTTAAATTTAGTTTAATTTCTTTTTGCTAAGTGAGTTGCAACATCATTATATTGATCTCAAAAGAAAATTACATGGTTCTCATTACAAAATAGGGTCATTGTGCTTGGAACCATGAGCCTTTCTACGGATAGGGACATAATCAAGAAAAAATATTAGCATACTATTACTAAAATAACATCTAGAATTCCCATAAGTAAGGTATAAAGTGGTAAGCACAAAGATCCACTTGGATCATGAAATTTCATAGTTTTAAGATTTAGCTCCACATTTGGTGTATGTAAGGAAGCTAAGGTAGTAAAACAACTTCCTACACTAATCTTGAGAGGATAATAATGCAAAACTTTATAGATCCTTACAATAGTTATAGAAACTTAAATATAAATAAACATAAATATCATGCATACCACAACATAGTGATTTACATGGGAAAAACCCTTTTCAGAAGAAAAACCTCACACTTCAAAAGACGCCCAATATATTATTCAGAAATCATAAAAATTACAATACTAGTAGAGCAAGCTTCTCACAAGAGTATCACCAACCAAAGATCTAAAGGTAACAAAACCACTATCAGACTCTCAAAATACATCAAAATACACAACCATAATACAACACCCTCAGAAAATAGGGTTTCCTTCTAGGAAAAGTCAAGCCAACAAAAATATTGATCGCAAGATCTAAGACCTAATGATGAACATTCCATATTCACAATAATAAAATATACATTAAATTTTTCTTTTGGGGATGTTGCCCTTGAGCCCCCACCAGGGTGCACACCCCTCAAACCCCTTGTTGGGGGGATGATCCCCCCAAACCCCTTATGAGTCGGGGGGAAAGCCCCGCATCCCTAATTGCCTATGTATCAATAGTACCTTATAGAATTACAAGGTTGAGACTACATTTTCCCAACAATGTAGGAGTGAAGATGTATATTGAAAGTCACTTCATTTTTCTTTCTTTTCCTTTGCACAACTGTCTTGTTTCTTGCATTTATCTCTCCATTCATAGTTACTCCCTTTTTTCCTTTGGGGAGTTAATTCCCCCCCAAGGAGACAAGATTTATAAGTTTTTTGTTTGGTTTTCCAATTCTTCGTTATGTTTGTGGTCCTTGAAGCCTTAATGCTTTCCCTCCTTGAGAGAGGTGAGTCATCCATAACACAAAATATAGAGGGAAATGATGGATCCTAAGATAGAAACTTGGACAACAGCTTCCTAACAAGAGATGTAATCTTCATTTTACACCAAGTAGTGGTGGATAGAGACATCTCTCCACCAAGTGGCATGACTTATTTTTTTGTTTGGAGAAATGATTAGGAATATGACTAGTCATGAAACATCTACATCAATGAAAAGGTAAACCAGAGTCATAATATAACATCTTCTTTTAACACCCATCAACAGTTTTGAGAGAGATATTCTTTAATAGATTCTTTGAGATATCAATCCCCACTAGCATGCAAGAATATGTAGTATGCAAATAATTTGATGAACCCTCATTAACTTCCAAAAACTTTCCCAATGAATTACCCATAACTTCAAAATGAGAATCAAACCAAAATTGAAGTGGAAGATTTGAGAGTCTTACCCAAATTGGAATGGCTACAAATGATTTAGAGGTGGGGTTGAAAGCAAGATACCACTTGAGGTTTCAACATAAGAAAATGCTCCTCATAGCTCCATTAATAATCACAAAGAACTATGTGGCGATCTTGAACATTGTCGAAAACCACCACAAAAAACCCTAGTGCACATGCGTATATTTGGAGATCACCATCCAAAATTGGTCTCCATGTTTCTGAAATCCATTTATTAAGCTTGGAGAGGCTCAACCAAAACCCTTTGAACCTTCCAATCAGACCCTTCTTTGCAAAAATATTTCATTATCAACAACCTCACCCATTATTTCCTCACCAAAAACCACTATAGCAGAGGTGATCACACATTGAAGGGGTTGAACAAAGCGATGGAGCCAAGGATTAGTCACAACAATCCCATTTATCCCCACCACAGATAAAGTTGGCACTCTATTTTCCATCTGTAGCAAAGCTGAGCACCCAACAATTACTTGCATTGAGTTTCTATAACATTCATCTATGATCATTTTTGGCGAGATCAAGCCCTCCATGCATTTTACTAGATTCCCCAATGATGGTAGGCAAGCATAGTAGTGGCATGGAAATAGAGGGGCTTAAGTTAAAACTAAGTAATTTCAATAGTCTTTATTTTACTTTTTTATTTAATTTAAGGCATAATTAATATTATGTTTATTATTAAATATGTAAATTATGACTATCAAATTTAAGTTAAGGCTTCTTTTTTTGCTAGATAAGAGCTATCATGGGGACAACTCCCTTTTCATTAATTACCAAACAAAAAAATATATAGGAAACAAGCCATCTATTGGCCCTTCATCTATAATACATGCACGAGGCCTTCAGAGAAGGCAATGATCCTCTCAATTTGAGAAGGGGAGAACAAGTCCCCATTCTCACTTATATAGTAACTGAATGTCTCCAAATTGTTCCTCAACAAGACCTTCCAGTATAGTGCGAGGGCTTGAGAAGAGACATTCTTTCTCTTCACAATTGTAACCTCGAAAATGCTAGCGATCCATCTCACACTTAGTTTCTTGTCTACAACAGTTGTTAGAGTTATCATGCATTAGCTAATAATTAATTACTCTTTAATTGATTATTAGTCTAATTTATTCACATGCACTTAAGTTAAACTTAGGATTTATTTTATGCTTTTATTAGTTGAGTTAATATTAGATCATTCTATCTCATCTCATGTGATGTTAACACTCATCATGATCTGATCCCTTTCTCATTTAGGGTTTTTCTCTTATAAGCACTCAACCCTCATTGTAATTATTATCTCAATTTTTCATATCTTTTGACAGTCCCTTGCTTCTATAGCTTTTTCTTGTTGAGGAATATTGCATATATTTTTTATAGATCTCTTGCATGGAAGGTGTATTTGTTTGTTGTTTGATCCAGTGGCTTGTGGTTTTGTGTTTGTTTCACAATTCTAGCATGGTATCAGAGTGTGGATTCAGTGAACCCCTTCTCAATTTATGAGTTTTTTTTTCTTTAGCAAGGATTATAGGCTTCAAATCTGAATCCCCTTTGTTTTTTTGCAAATTTTTGGAGGTGGGTGAATTTTTGGAGCACTTTGGCACAAGATGGACGTTGCCATTACATTCAGAGTGGCCAAAAACCTAAAGATCGACTGTTGTTTCATGAAAATATGAGAATTATTTTTGGAGGCAAAGTTTTTGGGCATGTTTTATGAGGTAATAAATCTGTACGGTGGTATGGAATCTGTACAACGTATGGATCTGTACACTGTACAACAATGTCATTAACTGTAGGCTAGAAAAATTCACGTGGGGTTTCTTAAAAAAAAATTGCAGGTTTCAATTTTTTTGCAAAAGCTTTGGAATTTTGATTTTTAAAACAAAAATAATTTTTTGATCAAATATCTACAACACTTTTCTTGAAATGACAACAAAAGAATATTCCCAGTATATTTTTGATGACGTCAGCATGATGTCATGATGATGTCATCCATACAAACAGTTTGCATGTCCCCTTCAAGACCCCATTCTGCCCTAAAAGAGTATTTTTTTCTTTTGGTCATAACTTGGGCATACAATGTCGGATTTTTGCAAACGAGATATCATCGAAAAGGTGATTTCACCAACTTTCTACTGGTGTGGATATCATCACCAATTTTTTTGTTGGTACATTCTACAGCCTATTGAAGTGAGAGGTATTATTTTTAGTCTCGAGCTTGTAACTTTTGACCAGTTTCTTCGTTTTTCACAATTCCAGTGGCCTTGGAACCGTCTCTCAGAGATCTTCAATTCCATCTATGCAATTTTTCTAGATTGTTCTCCAAGTACATTTTATTCATATTTTGTGTTTTCGCACTCTAGTGAATTACTTGGACATTTTAGTTTTTGGGAACTTGTTCTTTATGTGGGATGACTCGGTTTTGATTGTTCTATTTGTATTTTCAGTATTCTGTCCTATTTGGGCATTATAGACATCTTTTTCATGCACATTCTTATTTTTTAGATGCACTAAGATAAAGTTTCATTCTGGTATATACTTTTTTGGGGATTTTGCACATCCTATTGTGCCTTTTGTATTTGCACTATGATATAAAGTGTCATGGGGGATGTTTGCTTTTGGTTTGTCATCATACCTTTGTCAAGTGAGTGTCCCTTCCATGATAGCAGTGAATCCTAGTGATTCTTTCCTCATGTGTGTGTGCCTTAGTTTGCATGTACCCTTTTATTTACAGGTTGTTTCTCTTACATGCACTTCTTGGTTTCACATAGTTTCAATGTACTTGTCACGACTCTCACTTTTCAGCATTATTGGGGGGGGGTTTCTACTGTCGGTGCTAATGCTTACTTGGTTTCACATTTGAGTGATCTACGTATCTAGTTCTTATTCTTATGTACTAGTCGAATGCAACGTGTAACCCTACATTTCATTGAGATAGATCATTTACCATATGGAAACTCTTGCATTCCAATTTTTGGAGGTTCTTCATTTCATCACTCTATCAGTCATCTTCGATAATAGTCTATAGCTTTGTGCTTCTATGATGTTCTACATGTTCCTATTTTTTAAGACATTGTCTTGTTTGGAGGCTTCTTCAGTCCTTCACTTGGCTTTCATCTCTTTTTGGAGTGGAGTTTTTCCCATGAGGCTTTCTCTATTTCTCTGCATTATAGAGATCTTTTTATTTGTACATGGGTAGCTGATTAGGCCTTGTTTTGTCGGGACCCATCATACATTCTCTTTTTAGGGTTTTTAGCTACTCCCTAAGTTCATCTTAAGGGGGGTTGTTAGAGTTATCATGCATTAGCTAATAATTAATTACTCTTTAATTGATTATTAGTCTAATTTATTCTCATGCACTTAAGCTAAACTTAGAAGTTCTTTTATTCTTTTATTAGTTGAGTTAATATTAGATCATTTTGTCTCATCTTGACATGTGATGTTGACACTTGTCATGATCCGATCCCTTTCTCATTTAGGGTTTTGATCCTATAAGCACTCAACCCTCATTATAATTATTATCTCGAGATTTCATATCTTTTGATAGTTTCTTGCTTCTGTAGCTTTTTCTTGTTGAGGAATATTGCATATATTGTTTGTAGATCCCTTGCATGGAAGGTGTATTTGTTTATTTTTTGATCCTTTGGCTTGTGGTTTTGTCCTTGTTTCACAATTCTAACAACAACCACCCATGCATTCACCACATCACCATTTTCCTCCACTACCAAGTTGTTGGTGATGACCTCCCCCACATTCTATCTCTCAAAATTTGCACGATACTCGTGAGTATCTCATATTAAATCAGCTTGTCATGAACATGTCATGTGCTCCATGTCTTGGTCCCGACTAGTTTGACAAATGCTTGAACATCCTCCACACTTATGGCTTTAAATAGGTGCCTGATTTGGTTTTCCTTCATCTTAGTGAGGCATGCACATGACACACCCCAAATCATGTTAGCATTTATGATATCATGAGCATATCATTTTTCAACTAGTTACATATAGTTGTTTCCATTACTTGGCACCAAGAAAAGAACCCCAAAGTAGAAATATTAGCAACCAAGAGGATCCATTGGGTTTAGGTATGCCAGATAAAGTTCCCATGGAGATCATGGAGTCTCATATGTGGCACAAAAAGAAGTAGTGTTCAAAGTATATTCAAGACCACCATATAGGACTGCACATAGCAGTTGACAATAAAACTTCCCAAGTGAGTGAGAAATCATTTCAACCTTTTATCAAGGAATCCTTGACATTCTTTACCAGGATTGTGTCCAAGCCCGACCATACCAAAGGGATAGAGCCCAATAAATCCCTGATGTCATCAATTTCCCCTGCATTAGCTAGTAGGTCCACAACAACGTTACATTCCCTAAAATGTACTTAATTATGAAGCTTTCCAATCTTTGTAAGTCTGATGTACATCTCTCAAACCAAGCTTGCAATTTCTAGTTTGATGTCTTTTTCCTGATAATGGCATTAACACAAATCATTGAGTCCCCTTCAATGTCAACCTTCCTATAACCTCTGAAGATGCATTCTCTGATCCCTCTTTCCAATGCCTCAAATTTCACTTTGTTGTTTATGGCAACCCCAATATTTCATGAAAAATTCCCATACCAACTTACCACCTTTGTCCCTTACAATAAAACCTATAACTGCACAGTCGGGGTTTCCCTTTGCTACCCCATCAAAATTTAGTTTCAATCGACCTCTCAAAGAGGCAGACCACTTTTCCTACAGTCTCTTAACTTTGCTTCCCATTCTAGTTTGAATCAATTGCGAAACTTTGAGTGCTGGAAATTCCTTGAGTAGATCACTGTCACAGCTCAAGAAATCTTGATCCAACTTCCTAAGGGTCTTGTTGTTGAGTACCTCACATAATCCCACCTCAATTTTTGAAATGACCTAATTGATAGTGCATTCCACCTCATTGAAAATCCATCTATTTCTTTCTTTTTAGATCTACCATGCCACCATAGAAGGCGCAGTGAGCCAGATTCCCCCCCATAGTGTAAACCTTTGAAGAGTCAACCGACCACCAAGAAATTCCCCAAACTCCTCACTCCTTGGAGCTGACCAACCCAATTATGACTAGATCCAATCCCAACATTGGCTCATGAAACTGTAGTTCAGTAGGAGGTGGTTTGTGTTTTCTTCATCATCCTTGCATAACATGCACCACAAACGGCTAGCAATACCAATTTTGTGGAGGCAATCCCAGTAAGGATCCTCTTATGAAGTTCCATCCAAAGGAAGGCCTTGGATTTTGGAAGTATTGATTGTCCCCAACATAGATCCTTGTGCCACCCAAACCAATTTGCTTATAGTTGTGAGACCAAATAGCCCAGCTTGGCAAAGTACTACCCAAATTCAGCAACACACCAGATAATTTCATGTGTCCCCGTAGTAGGAATGATTCTTCTTTTTCTTAATTCCTCCATTAAGAGAGATTTATGCACTTCCATTCTGGGAGAATTACTAAAATTGATCCATTCAAAATTTTTGGAGATATGTTTGTCCACCAATCTAAAATAGTATGAGACTTTTGACCCAATTGTGCCCTCAAGCAAAACTTGCAGTGGCTTGATTTCTTCCATATCACTTAGCAGAGGAGCCCCCTCACACAAGTATCTCCAAAATTCAGCCAATTTTTCATCCCTAATCTTCCATGTTAGGTGCTTAGTGATGATTGTTCTATATTCTCACATAAACTTATAGGTAGCCGAACCACTAGAGGAATTTGTAGTTGGTAGAATTCTATGAGGTTCCCTCGAATCAAGATATTTCCTTCTCATTATTTTACACCAAGGGATATTAGGCCTAGCATACATTTTCTAGACTAATTTAGCGCCATTTGCTTTATTCTAGTCACCCAATAACCTAATTCCTGCTCCCCCATCAATCGTCGATTTGCATACCATATCCCAGTGTAGTACTGGGACTCTTTTTTTTGTATTGGAGCCTTCCTAGAGGAATTTCTTCATTATTCCATTTATTTGTTCTCAACTTTCTTATTCAATGATATACATGCCATTATATAGTTTGGGATAGTTTCCAGGATCAATTTGATCATTAGAATTCTTCCAGCTAGTGAAAGCCACTATCCCTTCCACATTGTAGCCTTGCTTGTGCACTTTTCCAAAACACTACCTCAAAGTGACGTTTTGTTAGCCCCATCAAAGAGAGGTGCCCCCAAGTATTTGGAAAGTAGTTCATTGATTGTAAAGCCAAGTGTCTATGCAATTCTTCTTTGCATCCCTTTCTTTGTGAAGAAGAAATAATTTTTGGGTAAAAGCACAAAGTTGTGTCACACTTTCGACCAAATAAATAGTTCCAAGTGAAATATTTTCAGCTGAAAAAGTTTCAGCTGAATAGGTTTCAACCAAAACCAAGTGGCCTATACATGGCACACAAGGTTTCAACCGAATAAGTTTTGCCCGACTCCCAAAAAACTAATTTTTTTCTTTTCCCACTTTGAAATTGGCTTTTTTTAATGTGTGAGGCTTCTATAGAAAGGGTTTCAGGTGAAACCCTTTCTATAGAAACTGTTTCTACTGAAACTGTCTATGTGGCATCCTAGTTGGCAACCAGCTCAACTTTTTTCATAATTTTCTGAAACTTTCAACTTTAGCTAAGTATTTCTTTAGTCAAAATGATGTTTTTAAGAAAAAGAAAAATACCCTTTTATAGAGCTTGGAGTGGTGAATCCGAATATGTATTTTTTTTAACATTTTGATTAGTTTTAATACATTTTATTTTTTAAATAATGCAAGTAGGTTGTTAAATTTAAAAAAGAGGCTAATTAGAAATTTTAAAAAATAGTAAAACATATTAATTTTTTTAAAAAAATATATGGGGCACAAGAGGAGAGAGTCTTCTTCAAGGTATAGTTTGTTTTTTGAAAATGATTAAAAAAATAGACAATAGTTAACGACCTGTGAAATTTGTCGAATTCTGAAGTCTAACTTTAAATGTTATTAGAAAAATATACATCAAAATTTCATTTTTTTTCCATGCACAAGATATTGAAGTTACCTATTTGGAAAAAAAAATTAGGGAGAAATGAAGTTCTTTTCAATTTATTTCTTGATGGCCCGTGAAGTCACTTTTTTCTAAAATTTTCAGCATTCCAAAATTTGTTCTTAAATTGATAAAAAAAGTAATGAAAACATTTTTTTTTTAAATATAAAAAATTACAAGAATAAACTTCATCAAAAGTTCTACATTTCATTAGTTTACATCATTTTGAAATTCAAAATATAAAGACCACTTTTATGTGGTCGAAGTTCATAATTTTTTTTGTTGTTGGTTGATTCCTTTATAAAGTGTGACACAAGATTGTGCTTTTACCCTTTTTGACTTCTCTCTGTTTATTTCATGTTCGGAGCATACTATATTTGCATCAAGAGTTATCTTAATCGCCTTCACCTCCCTCATGGAGGCCTCTCTAAACATAGTTGTGTCATCCGCAAATTGAGCATGGGAGAGTAGGGGGAGACCTCTGACCACCTCCACCCCATGCCAGTAACCATCCACCCACTGGGCACCAATGGTTCACTCCAAAGCTTTAGCCATAAGCACAAACAAGAAGGGGGAAAGGGGGTCCCCCTGTCGTAGACCTTGGGAAGGTTCAAAGAACCCACAGAGTGATACATTGATAAAGATTGAGAAGTGATGCAAGGAAACACAAAAAAATATTAGATCTATCCACTCCTTGCAAAAACCAAACTAGTCTAAAACTTTCAGCAAAAACCACCAACTAATTCAGTCATAGGCTTTACTAATGTCCAACTTGATTAACATGCTCTTTTTCCTTGTGCTAGGAATTGAAAGTAAGCTTCATTATCAAGGATGATGTTATCATTAATTTTGTGCCTCGATATGAAACCATTCTATTCTTCAAATATGATGGAGCCTAAGATCTTCTTCAATTGATTTGCTAAAGCCTTTGAGATGATCTTGTAGATTGTATTACAAAAAGAAATTGGCCTATAATCTATGAAGGATTCGCATTCTTCCTTTTTTGGGATGATTGTGATGACAGTATTATTTATATCCCTACAAATTTTCTTATGCATTTTGAAGTCCTTAGCGATGTCCAAAATCTCCCCACACACAATGTGCCAACATTTATGGTAGAATGTAGTTGAAAAAATTTCCGGTCCTGGAGCCTTGTCGAGATGCAGTTAAAATGTATCCTTCTACAATTCCTCCAAAGTGAAGGGTTTTAGAAACATTTCATTATCATCATTGCAGACAAGTTTGGGAATTGAATTAGTAATGGCCAAGAAATTTGGTGCAAGAGAATCTAGTAATTTTATGCATTTATGAGGCAATCATGTAAAGCTAGTCATCATGATATGTTTGTAATAAGGTCATTTGAGTCATCAAATTAGGTTTCTAGGCCAGGTTATTAAATGTTGCAAAAGTTGTCATTTGTTGTCAACAATGCAAAAATGCAAAAAAAGCACAAATGTAAGAATGTGAAGAGTCATTTGGGTAAAGGGAAGGTTTGATCGGTTGAAACTCAAGGGACAGTTATCATAACTGATGAAAACATCTTTATAAGAAATGTAAGGGCAAGCAAAACTTAGATCTTGGTATCTTGAATCAAATTTAGTAATAAAACACTTTGTTTCTACTAAGTCTACATTTTTTCTCTTGTTTACCAGTCTTGTATGAACTATATAGAATTCATTAGGTTGTACTCTCATTTGGATTTCATAAATTAAGGTGTAATCCTTCCATTAAAGTTGATTTGAGGGGTTCTTGTGTAGTTTAATGTCTGAATTAGTCCCCTTTTTATAAACTAGTCTAAAACCCTCAAAACAGAGGTTTGAGAGACTAGTGAGCATTTAATCCACCATCCCACTGATGTAGGCCTAGTAGATCAGTGGGATGGGTTAAATAGAGTATTTTTAGTGTGTGTTTAGTGTGTGTGTGTGTGCAAATGTAGGAAGATGAAAAAACCAAGTTCATGTTGCTGCCCTATAGAAATTTCAAAGGTTTCTTCAAGAAATTGATGGTTTCAAGTTAGTATCTATTGAAAGAGCATTCAAGGAGGCTATAAGTTGGTTCCTAGAGCATATGCAGACATATTCAAACATGATTGAAGCAGTGGCAAGTTGGTATGAGGTTTGAAGGCATACTTTCATTAAACCCTCCTTATTTGGAGCATTAGTAAGCCTAGAACATGGGTTTGCATTTTGTGGCTTATGGAAAGACTTGAGTGACTAAAGGATTGTTGATTTTGTAGTCTCATAGCCTAATCTAAGACTGTTTGTGGGTATTAAGGGCTGGTAAGTTGTTTAAAGGTGGCATGCTCTGTATTTTAGGCCTAATTGAAGCCTAGAAATAGCAGACAATCAATTTTAAAGGAAATATTTTCAAAACAAGTACATCTGATCTTGAAGTATGTTGATGTATGCTAAAATGGGTTCTTGGAAATGTGACTAGATTTTGGGGATTCAATGTGGTTTGTGAAATATACCTGTTTTAGTCCAGTTGGACTACTACTAGCAATTTTGTGTTTTGACTACAAGAAGGTGTGAATATGTGAAAAAAGTGATATAAGTGGATTTTTTTGTTTTCAATCTATCAAAATGATGATGTTAAATATGTATCAAGGTTTGGAAAAAATTTAGAAGAAAAAATTATTGTTTTGGTGTTTTGAGCAATGTGGAATCAAGGTGCAAAGTGGTGTCTTGGTGTGAATATTGAATAAGTTGATTGAGTCAGAGTTTTCTCACAGGGTTTTTGCTTTGATTCAATCTAAATAAAGATGATTAAGATGAATTTGGGCCTGGTAAAAGTTTAGAAACAAGATTTGATGAATTGGTGCCTTGCAGCAATGAGGAAACAAGTGAAAATGAAGGAAATTGAGTTGAAAGTTTTGGTTGATCTTCTTAGTTTTGTGTTTTGGATCTTGAGTACCCCTAAATTTTGTAGATGCTTTGCATCAATTGGTATCAGAGCTAGCTGATTTGGTGTTTGTTAAGTTTTTGTTGAGTTGTTGGTTGTAGGTGCTTGATCCATCTCAAAGCTGCAAGAAGGAGAGTTCTGAGAAGTGTGTTGGTTGCAGACAAGGAAGAGTTTGTGTTCACTATCCTCCAATAGAGATTAAGTTGGGGAGAATGTGCAAATAGAGAGACTACTGAGAGAAAGGGTGGTAGGTGCATCTTCCAGGATATACTGTAGGGTAAGATGGATGGTTTGTTGAGGTTATGTGGTGAAGCAGTGAGGGAGATGGATATCTATCTGAAGAAGCACTAGAAGAGTTTGCAGCCATTGAAATGAGTTGAAAGTCAGTTTGAAGAGTACTCCACTAATTGGAGAAGGTGAGAAGATGATGAGAAATAGGTCAGAGAAGGTCAAAGATGAATTGTTGGGAATGAGGTAAGATTGCTTAGAAAGCAATGTGAAAGGATAGTCCTATGTCCTTTGAATGAGAAGAAGTTAGAGGAAAGTTAAGTGCTATGAAAGGACAGTCCTGTGTTCTTTGATTGAGAACAATGATTGATGAATCTGATAGCAGAGGAAGAGAAGGAAAAATGCAAAGAAAAGACAAAGATAAGTGAAGATAGAGATGAAGGAAAAAGTTGGAACCAAGACAAAGGAAAGTGAAAGATTCAAGAGTAAAGAAAGAGGAAGCAGGTCAAGGCAGAGTTGATAAACATATGCTGATATGAAGAAGCAAGGATTCAGTCCTCAAGGGGACTTGAGGATTTTTCCAGGCTGGTTGTTTGGTGCAGGAGCACCTAGTAATTTTATGCATTTATGAGGCAATCATGTAAAGCTATAATTTTCATCATGATATGTTTGTAATATGGTCATTTGAGTCATCAAATTAGGTTTCTAGGTCAGGTTATTAAATGTTGCAAAAGTTGTCATTTGTTGTCAACAATGCAAGAATGCAAAAAAAACACAAATGTAAGAATGTGAAGAGTCATTTGGGTAAAGGGAAGGTTTGATCAGTTGAAACTCAAGGGATAGTTATCATAATTGATGAAAACATCTTTATAAGCAATGTAAGGGTGAACAAAACTCAGATCTTGGTATCTTGAATCAAAATTAGTAATAAAACACTTTGTTTATGTTAATTTTATGTTTTTCTCTTGTTTACTAGTCTTGTACGGACTATATAGAATTCATTAGGCTATACTCTCATTTGGATTTCATAAAGTATGGTGTAAGCATTCCATTAAAGTTGATTTGAGGGGTTCTTGTGGAGTTTAAGGTTTGAATTAGTCTACTTTTTATAAACTGGTTTGAAACCCTCAAAATAGGGGTTTGAGGGACTAGTGATCATTTAATCCACCATCCCACCAATGTAGGCTTAGTAGATCGATGGGATGGGTTTAATAGAGTATTTTTAGTGTGTGTATAGTGTGTGTGTGTGTGCAGATGTAGGAAGATGAAAAAAACCAAGTTCATGTTGCTACCCTACATAAATTTCAGAGGTTTCTTCAAGAAATTGATGGTTTCAAGTTAGTATCTATTGAAAGAGCATTCAAGGAGGCTGGAAGTTGGTTCCTAGAAAATGCTCAAAGATAGGAGGAAGCAAGGTTAATGGGACTTGCTTGAAGAGAAGATGGATTTATTGAGAAGGTACTTGCAAGCAACGGGTTCACAAAAGAAAGAAGAAAAAGAGAGGAAGAGGAAAGAGAAAAAGATGAGGAAAATAGAGGTTGAGAAAGAGATAAGAGAAATAAGGAAAGTTATGGAAGAGATGATAAGAATTCATGAAGATGAGTTGGAGAAGTTTCTCAAAAGAGCACTCAGTTGGAATTTGACAATTAAGAAGAGAAGAGTTGTATGTCATATTCAAAGGATGATACAAAAAAGAAGACACATGAAGGCATTAGAATCATAAATGAAGATGATAGAACCTTTGATCGAGGTAATAGATGAAGAGAAATAAAGGAAGATAGAGGTTGCAGCCATCCCCAAACATGAATATGACATTGCAACAGAGGTGAAGGATCAAATTTTGGAGGGAAATAACGATTCCCTCATGAAGACACAAAATGAGTTGAAGAAACATGGTTGTATTGTGGTAGAGACAATGTATCACTTCCTTGTTGAGATAATACTTTGGATGGGGAAAAAACTAAAGTTCAAGATGCATTAGATAGAAGAAGGACAAAGGGATGTTGTGACACATCAAAGCATAAAGGAGCAGATTCAAGGAGGCAAGACAAAGTGGAAACAAGTTGGCATAGACCAACTAAAGCCAAAGGTGAAAATGAAGACAAGTTGCAGCTATTTCAAGGAAGGTGAGAGGAAGAGTATCAAAGGAATCAGGGAGGAGAATCTAGGTCTGATTTCATATTGTTTCCCTCAATCCAGGAGGGCTTGGAATCTTCTTTTGGCCGGGAGTATGGTGCAAGAGCACCTTGTGAGTTTTAAGCCTCCATGAGGCAATTCTAGTTTTGGATTGAGTTTGATGTTTTAAAGATGTAATAAGGTATATTTAGACCACATTTATGTAATTGAATCACTTTAGGTCCTAGGGAGTCATTTTATAAAAGTTTCTCAAATATTGCAAAAATTGCCAAAAGTTGTCATGGCAAAATTGTAAAAGTTGCAAAATGGGAAGTTGAAGGGTCAAATTAGTTTAGAAGTTTAAAATTCAGGTAGAAGTGGTTGTAATTTTTTGGAAAAGGGATAAATAGGGCCTCTTTCATCGTTGTAAGTTAGGGGGGTTGGTGTATGGAAGAAAAAACATCAATAAAGAACACTATTTTGAGCATTTTCCAACATTTTGCTCTGAAATTTGTTTTGGCACATGTGTGTATGGCTTGCCCAAGGATTGGAATTTATTTTTTAAGATGGTATTCTGAATCCCCTCACCATTCCATTTTGTTTCATTCAATTCCATTAAGTTTTGCTCTAGATATTTCAAATTTATTCTAGGTGGTTAAGATTCAGATTTGAAGGTGGCAACAAGCAATCAAAATTCAATGACTCTTAATTTCTCCAATGAAATCTCATAAAAATTGGTGTGAAGGTCTTTCAGGACATACTCTTCAAAATTGTCCAAGTTGTAGGGTAAAAAAATAAGTTCTTATGCCTTTTTGATAAATCCTAGGTTGTAACAATGTGTTTTTGTGCAAGAAGAGGTGGTTTAAGGTTGGTAAATGTTGTAAACCTTGGGGGAAGCAATTTTTTATGGTCTTTTGAGCATGTGTAGACCTAATAAGAGATTTTTGAAGTGGTGGAAAGGTGTATGGAGACCTGGAATGTATTTTTAGTAATGGCACATGAATTTGAAGGGTTCCAGAAGCATTTCATTATCACCATTGCAGACAAGTTTGGGAATTGCATTAGTAATCGTCAAGAAATCCCATTGGTCTACCCCATATGTCATAGCCAATAGAGATTTGAAATATTCTACCATAGTGTCATTGATTTCTAGCAAACTGGAGATCCTCCTCCCCTCCTTGGTTTCAATTTTGCAAATTTTGTTTATAATCCTCTTCGCTTTGACTGAATTATGGAAGAATTTGGTATTTTGATCACTATTTTGTAGTCAATTCTTATGTGCCTTTGATTTCTAGAAAAATTGTTCTTTTTCCAAAAGATCTGCATGTTCTAATAGCAATTCTTTTTCCTTACAAAGGTCCTCTTTAAACATCCCATCCTTGATTACTTTAGTATTAAGTGCCCCCATTTCTGCTTTGACCCTTGCTTTTTTTGTGAAAATATTTTTGAATGAGTTTGCGTTCCATTCCCTTAGCCTTATTTTGGTATGCAATAATTTCTAAATAAAGATGAAAATCTTCAATCCCCCCCACAAAGGAGACTCCTTCCACCATTGTTTGATTAGGTTGAATTTTTTTGGGCACCTCCACCACATGCTTTCAAATTTGAAATAGCTTTTCCTAGGTGGAGAATCCTTGACAATGCCCAATTCCACATGAAAGTGGTCCAAGAGTGATAAGGGCAGAATTTTAGATGATAGGCTTTCCCCACTATCAATCCAGTATTTTGACACAAGAAACTGATCTAACCTTTAAGATATGTTAGAGAATCCAAGCCTGCAATTCATCAATGTGAAAATTCCATTTTTGGGAAAAATATCACCCAAATTACTGTCACTCACAAACTGTTTGAAATCTTTTGTTGTTGCAATCTTCAACTGGAGCCCCCCACTTTTCTCCTCTAGATTGAGGAATGCATTGAAGTCCCTCCAAAATAATCTTATTGCCCAATGTACCAATTTATGCCAAAACAACTTCCCAAAACCACTTCTTATCTTCAAATTTGATAGGACCATAGATATTGAAAAGAAAAAGCTTCATATTAGATGCAAAATGAGTTACCTTAATATCCAATTCACCTCCTTTTAGATCTCTTTAATAGCTACTACAAACGGATTCTAGAGGATAGCCAAACCACCAACCACACCCACAAATTGTTTGAACACACCATTCTAAGTTTTGCAATGCTTGAGAAATAATTCTGCCTCTTTCGTACCCAATTTTGTTTCTGGTAAGAAAATCATATCGACCAATAGTTTGTCAAGATGGTGCTTGGTCGCACACATCTTGTCAAGGGTGTTCAAGCCCCTGACATTCTATGTAACGATCTTCATTGTTCTCCAAGGGAGGAGTTGTCTCCCTTGGATCACAACATGTATTCTTTGATGTTGGGGAGTCCTTTCTCAACTTTCATTTTCCCCCTCTTTTTATTTTTGTCTTCCTACCCTTCTACTTCTTGGCCGTCAGATTTTTCTTAATGGCTTTTTTCATGGACTAGGAAATACATTTTGGGTCCACAATATCATTGAGCTCATTTTCAGACTCCTCCTCTTATGACCAATATTCCATCTTCGCCGTATCATTGCCACCAATCGCCCCACTCCCAGATTGGCCATTTTATTTTCCATCCTTTTCCATATCAACCACCATATCTGGTGGCGCAGTAGTATCCATCCTTTCCATAATCTCAAGGGTCTTCTCAACAACTTGGCTATGACATGGCTCCTCCAATCCCAAGCCACTTGAGGAGCCCTCCACAACATTAGGCATCTCCACACCAATTGGATGCACATCAAAATTCAACCTTATGTTGTCAACCTCAACACCTACCTTTTTCCTCCATTCCTCTTGGGTTTTCATAGTTTGAGTTTTTTTCTTGGGGAAATTTTCCTCCATACGATGTCTTTTGTTGCATTCCAGATAGAAGAATTTAGCCTCCTCAATTGCAGTTAGTTGAACCCACACACTATATGGAGTATCTAAATGTAATTATGTGGGAATTGGTATGATATTGGCAACCTTGATGCTAGAAGAAAAGTGCAATCTAGATTCTTTGAAACTTTCATCCACTTCTACTATCAATCCCATAATATCCTAGATAACCCTAAGGTAGTTCGAAGACCAAAATTTGAGTGAGAGATTATAAAGTCTAATCCAAGATGGCTCCTTGTTGGGAATGAAATCCCTTAGATTAAAATTATGTGTCCACTTCTGGTAGTAAAGTACTAAACAATCCAACATCCATCAGGACTAGCACTAGATCTCATCCGTTGCACTTGCATCTTGAAATTTGAGAAAGAAGAAGCCTTTGGGTAGAAACCTTGGGGGACAGTAGTTCCAGTTCTCCCCAACCCATTTTTCAATCTTTTGCTTGCCAAATTTCTTCTTGAATCTCCCAATAAGGCCACAATTCATCAACTTATTTGTCACCATATCACTCAAAGAGATCTTAAGGCCTTTCATGGCTACACCAGTCATGGTAGGGGCTGATCAGAGATTAGCCTTGTCCTTGCCCACACCTTCCTTCTGCTTCGAAGGTTCACACCCCTATGAATTTTCGTCACCGCACATTTCTTCCTATTAAGTTAAGGTTTCTTATATTTATATGTTTTGTTTCTATATTTAGGTCAACAAAAGAATAATTGAAAGAAAAAATATTGAGTGGACATTTATTTTTTAAATATAAAGACACTAATTCTAAAGTAAATAAAGTAAAGTAAAATCATGAATTTTTTTAATTATGTTGTAAATAAAATAATTCTATTGTGAAATAAAGTAAAGACATTATTTTTTAAATATGTACTAAATAAAATAACTCTAATGTAAAACAAAGTAACTCTTAAGTGAGTAAAAATAGTTATATGTTCTTTGTTTTAAATCTTATATAGATAGATAGATAGATAGATGGGAAATATTTTTCCAAGGTGTAGTGCCCATACATTAGAATAGAGAAAACAAACACACACACATTGTGTAAAGAGTTCATGTTATTGGTTAAAATTTAACTTTGACACATATCCATCCCTATTTCTATTGTACACCAAAAATTCTGAACCATTGGTGAATTTTCCATCACATACCTTTTGTTGTTTTGAGAGGAGGGAAAAATGTTGTTTGATAAAAATGTCAAAGTTTTTCATTTTGTGTTTGATAGGTCTATATTAGAAGAGGGGAAATGCTTCCATTATTATCGTAAATTCAATGGTTTTGAAAGGCCCCCATAGATTATACAAGGATATACATAGGAAATATTGAGCACAACATATATCATATATCAAACTAGGTTTCCATAAAAACATGAATCAAGAAAATAGAAAAATAAAAGTTATCCAACATAAAGGATTAGTAACTCAAGGGTTTCCAAATTTCAATAAAAAATTAGCTCTAAGAATAGGTGAAACACGAATAGATAGTCCCCAAACCAATCCTAGATCCTTTTGACATCTCTATTTGAGATCAAACAAGAAAGTGTTGAGGGATAAAACTAGACTTTAGAGGGCTCTTCCTCCTCTTTTGTAAAACTATCCATGAATTGATGACACTCTTGTTATTTGAAGGTAAATGTGATTTCAACAATGCACCTTCCAACAAGAAACTATTGAAAAATGTGTGAAGAGTTTGTTGTCATTGATGCCAACCTTTGTTAATGTTGTCATTGATGCCAACCTTTGTAGATATCATATATTGTTCATGGTTGGATGTCAAATAGATGTAAGATTGTCTTATATGTTGAAGTTCATGTTTGGATGCTATCACTGGTACACTATTGTACAACATTAGTCAAATTTCATGATTGGATGTCAAGTTCCTTGGTTGATAAGGTTAAAATGTTTCTAAGGTATAGGATTGGCTACATAGGAGCTCTATCAGTTACTCTGCATTCCTCAACAAATGAATTTTTGTTCTTGTGGTTTGAAGAGTAGCTTTGCATAGGTGAAAGTTATGCATGTTTCATGTATCCATCCAAGTGGCCTACCACAAAATGTTTTGGAGTTTTTAGAGTATGACTTTGCTAAGTCCCAAAGAATGTATGATAAAGAGAGAATTGCATGTCTCCACATTTCACCGAATTACAATGTTTTACCTTTCAGTTCTAAAGTTAATCTTATGAAGATGATATGTCTACTAAGTCCAAGTTTCAGATGATTTGGTTCACCACTAGAATTTCTATAGATGACAGTCTGTTGTCTATGTTTCGGTAACTTGTTAGGTTGGTTTATTGGTGTCTAATTGAACTATGTTAGTATATTTTGGATCAAGGATGTATACAGAGGGATTTAATGCATTATGGAAGCTCTTTGGACTCTTTAGTTGCTCCAAAAATTTATATATACTTTTCTCCAACTCTGTAGTTTGTCTATTGTGGATATCTTGATCTTCATAGTTTTGTGCCAACAAGAACCAATTTGGAATGACAAAGGGAATGCATAGAAATTTTTTTATACACTATATCATTTTGTTGAAGAGGTCTATAAAGTGTTTCTTTGTCTCTCTAGTATCGTCTTGGTTTGGAGTTGATTTTTTGATAGTTTTCTTGCTTATCGGGTCGAATTGTCTTAGTGGGTTGATTGTGCTAGGTGTTTAGATGTGTGCGTCATTTTTGAAGACATGTTTCATGAAGGATATGTCTTGGATATCTCTCATCTTGGACAACATAAGATTTATTTCTATGGAAAATGTGTTTGAAGATGACTTCATTATAAATATTATATATCTTATATTTCATGTTTGTAGCTGACTTGGAGAACCTTTTTGAAGGATGTGGATGGTATAAATAGAAGATAAAAGTTTTTGAGAAAGGGTGTGAGTGTGTTGTGAATTTTTTGAGTATACAATGTGCGAATAGAGTTCAACATAATATCTTTCGATCATGAAATGTGTTAAAGATCAGTTTTGACATATCTACAATGAATGTGAAGACTACGAAGAATATTGTGAGCATGTAAATGAGTAAGTTTGTTGAAGGAAGTGAGTTGTAAGAAACATAGCTTTTTGAAGCAATTGTATGTATCAAAGGCAGTGAGCCGAAGGTAACTGATGTATTGAAATAATCTAATTGTATGTTGAGGTAGGGAACCTCCATTGTGAAAGTTGTAAGGATCAAGGAGTAGTGAAATTCCTTTGGTTAAAGATAGTAAATACCTATTTTAAAAGTTATATTTGTAAGGCTGGATTTAGATAGTAGATCCAAGCAACTTGCTCACCATGTTTTTTCCCTTGTAGGGGTTTCCACGTAAATCTAGTGTTATGAGTGTACTCATTTGTGTTCTTCTTATCACTAGTACATAAACAACAATATATGATTAAAAAACTACTAAAAATTGCTTATAAATGACTAAGCATGGTCATGTGGCCATTAGTAGTTTATTGCCAGTGATTTATAACATGACCAAATTTATGACTAAACCATTTTTAGTCATTGATTGGTTGTTTTGATTGATCAATTTGGTAGTATATTTAGTAATTAATTTATTCATTGATTGTTGCTAACTGGTCACTTATTTAGTCATTTTTATTCACTAATTTCCATCCATAGTAGTGTATTTAGTCAGTTTAATCATCATTTTGATCAATTTGGTAGTTTTTTGTCAACTGGTAGTATATTGATACATTGTTTATTAATTGCATAATCATTATATTTAGTCATATATTTAGTCATATTTATTCACTGATTTTTGTCAACTGGTAGTATATTTAGTCAATTGGTAGTTTATTTAATTGTTTTTGTTCACTAATTTCTACCTAAAAGTGTTGGAAGTGAGACAATGCTTTTGAGGTTTAAACATTAAAAAAGAAAAGAAAAACATAATTAGTCATTCATTTGCACATGATGAAATAGATATTAAGAAGGAAAAATACTAAAATTTTATTGAGAAAAGGTGTTCTTACAAGAAAATACAAGACTTAAATATGTGTCTTTGCTTTGAAAAATGTGTTACAAAGTGTGTTTCTCGGTGTTGTGACTGAAAAAACTGAGTTACAATGCTCTATTTTTTCCTTATATAGCTCCAAAACATGAAAGAACTACTTGAAAAATGAAGCCTAAGGGTCCTATGAAAGACTCCTCTACAAACTTCATACCATGAATACTCAGTATGGACTAAGAACTATGTTCTACATATACCTTGACTAATAAGCTTTACTGAACATGACAGTGCACAACAATAACATACTTTTACAAAGTTATGTTTACATTTGAGACTTTCAACTCTTGACAATCCAACTTTAAGCATAACACCTCTTCATACTTAGAACAAAAAGAAATGCGTTCATACATTGTTTATGCTTTAGAAGAGATTATATGTTCTACCATTTCATAATTTCTCATATAGAGTGAGTCACCATCAAACAAAGGCATAGATAAGCCTTTTGTGTTCAAATTTTTAAACTTTGTCAATCTAAAACATATTGTCTAAAACTTCTAGTGCTAAGAAAAGATCAAGTTACTACATATACTGTAGCATTCAGTGAGGTAAAAGCCACCAAACCACTAACAATCAATGAGGTAATAAGCATTAACAAACTAGTAAACCCAAACCTATATACTCCACTTTGCATTCATTATGCAAGAGAAGATATTTACTGAGAAGTTATATATTATTCACTGGAAAGCAACATGAACTTTGTGATCAGACCCCACACTACACTAGAAAGCAACTACTGATATATACCATTGTACCACCCATTGGGAAATTGCATGAGAAAACTTCACTCTATAGTAGAGTCATGATGCAAGAGAACTATATGGAATTGAAAGGAATTCACTATCAACATTATGGAATCGAAAGGAAGTCACTATCGAAAGCATCATAAGAAAGAATTATACCACTGTCACAAGCTCAAGAAATTTGTTGAGTTACCAAGCAACCACTATGAACACAAATTTTCTATAGCATAGAGACCATACAAGATGTCACTGGCCATTGAAAGAGAACTACTGCACAGTGAGGTAACTGTACTATCCAATTCATCAAGTTGTATTGTCAATAATGACACTGTACTATTATCACATCAAAGTTTATTTTAAGAACATTGTCTACTAGAAAATACTGACACAAGAGTTATAATTCACTATCATAAACCAAACAACCAATATCATTGTCATGTCATATCAACACTGCCAAGTCAAGCAAATAAATAAAACTATCATTGTCAAGAAACCATTCATTATCTCTATCTTAGTTGGAAACTTAGGAACCAATGCATCCACAATACCACAGACCTTTGTTCATCAAAAGAACAGTGATAGCAAGGAAAATGGACTGTACATTGGCAAAGAGGCATATCATTGGCAAAGATAGAACAAAGACTTCATGTTGCAAGACCATCAAGATACTCCACTCTACTCCATGTACCACTCCACTGTGCTATACAAATAGTCATAATACTGCCAATAGAGACTTGCAACTAATCATCTGATTAGAAGGGATATAAGGACAAGAAACATATAGAAGCACTATCTAAAATAATGAAATGGCACATTCAAGTTAGAAGGCTTACTGTCACACCATCAAAGAAATGTTTCCATTAGGAACATGAGGCATAATACACATGGATATATATATATATATATAGTCTTTGTAATCACTACCATTACAAACCAACTGCAAACAAAGACACTTATGTTTGGAACCAATGAGGAAAGCATTCATGTCTGGAAACAAGTAACCACTATTAGAAGAAAATGAAGTAAATATGCCATTGTTCACTGTGCATTGGCAATATAATTTTCTCAAAAGACCATATCTATTCACCTTGTATCAACAAACACCATTACCTTTGACACCAATGATGTGCAACCAATGATCAAAGAAGGATGCAGATGCATACCACTATCACAAGCAACCACTATCATTAGCAAGCCACTTTTTCACTCTCACAAGCAAGTATAGGACCATAACTGTCACGGTTAGAGAATTGCAAACTGTCACTGTAGAAATTGGCTTGGAAAATGAAGGCAACATGGTATTTCTAGATTCAAGACTTCTAACTAATGCTATGGAATAGAAGAAAAAAAATTATTTATCTGCCACCATAGTGAAAAGTTAGCAATTACATTTGGTTTGTTAAACATGGCCCCTGTTACAACTATTAGAGTTCAAGTATGTTTTTATTTTCACACTGCATCTAAATTCATCTCCAAGATTGTTGCAAGAGAAATTGTTCTGAGAGATGTGAACCATTTTCCATCATTTTAAATAAGGACAATGTTCTTGTGGAGAATATTGGTGATGCTAAATGAAACAATCTTAAAAATAGGCTTGCACTATAATAATGTGCACTACATTAGATATCCAATAATAACAAAGGGACATCCATTAAAGCATAATAGTAGGCATTTTTTTGTCATATGTTGTAGTTACAAGTGCCCTACTAGACATACATGAAAATGTGGAAGCATAGACAAGGCAAGCAAACTGTTTCAAAAAATGCCTCAAAGAAATGTGATATAATGGAATGTTGTGATTAAAGGATATGTTCAAAATGGGTTTTTTTTTCTAAAAAGTCCTTAGAAAATTTTAATAAAATGCAACCAATGGGTGTAAATCCCAACTCCTCAACCTTTGAAAGCATCACTGTATGCCTCCACTACAACACCGCAGGTTTGTTGTTGGCCTTCATGGTGATGCACGAAAAGAATGTTGAGTCACCCACTCTCCCACAAACTCTTCAAGTCATGCCAGCGGTGATGCGAGAATTATAGTATATGACCATGTAAGTTAATTGTTGTATCTTGTGTTTTATCTATGTGATTTTCTGTGACTACCCACATTTTTCTTTTGGTCCCATGCCTTCTTCACTTCATCATTCAATTTTATATGAAATTCCAGTGTGTTTATGTTCATGGCATTCATTATTGAATAATGAATGATGTTGCAATAAACAAAATTAAAGTGCTAAAGAGAGTCATGGAAGCTTCATTTTACTCGAAGCATTTTTGCATGTTTTTACTTTCCTTATTTTTGTACAGTACTTTGCTCCTTGAGGTTGGTTCTTAGTTTCAATCAACTCATAGATTTTACTGATCCCTGAAGTTGTATTGAAACAAAATTCTTCCTCCTAACACAGATGCATGTGGAATAGAATTAAACAACTGCGGAAATGCTACTACTCGTCAGGTTAGCCCATATCCCACTTTATTGAGTGTTTGGTTTATGCTTTGCTTTTACTAGCTTTGTTGCATGATGAAAGACTACATTCTATTTTATTTTATCAAAAGAAAAATGTAGAAGTGGGAAACAATTTAATAGGGTCCAGTCTTCCAAATTACAAGAACAAATGTATGGGTTGCACCCCCTATAATCTAGGGTTAATAGTTCCTCGCCATCTTAGAGAGTCACAAAATAATGTAGATGAGGAGCAACATTATTATAACCTATCATGAAAATGCAGATGTAGAAACAAAAGTTTCAGCCTTGACCATCATTTATTTCTTTCTACTTAGTGGTTAAGGTACATAATGGTGAGCATCAGTGTGTTTGAAGCAAAGTTCTCAAAATCCTAAGCTACTCATTTATTAGAAGTAGGAGCTTAAACTAGGTAAGCTTCCCAATTCTACAATGCTACTACTACTGCATTTAGTGTAAATTTATCCCCATGTTTATTTATGAGCCTCTTATGTTTATTGCAAATAGTGCAAAACAGAACATAAGTGTGATTGAGAATTTTAAAAGCATAGCTCAAAACCATTTCAAAAATAGAAGCTCTGCAACAACTAACAACAAAATTATGTCCTTTGTTACATTACCAAAATTTGAATCTCTTAAGGATTATAATTTCCAACAACTAATACTATGAAAATGAATAGAACGATGAAGAGATTGGCCAAGAAAAAATTGTATTCCACAAATATAGTTCACCATTAGGTTGTTACAAGTAGAATCCACTTGCATAGAATACCACACTGTAATGTCCCCTCCTAGCCTCTGATCAGTGGACATTACCTCTAGCCAATTCCCGGGTTCCTGTTGGCTAGGTGGTTTAGTTAAGGGACTCAGTTCCAATTGAATTGGTGTTTTTTCCAGGTATTTTCTATTTTTAGCAGGGGTCAGTGGATGAGGGTTACCTACAATGAGCCTCAATGCATTTTAGTTATTCTGCAGTTTGAGCCTTTGGACAGTGGTTTACTATTTTTAGCATTTACTAAAACTAGTAAGTCCATTTTCAAAGCATTGGACCAGGTCACGCTTGTCAATATAGCATATTCTGATGACTAAGTCACTTTGGAGAAATTATTTTAATATTTGATTAATGTCTTAAAAAGTGTACAAATAAAGTGACATTATTTTGTTTAAGTTAAAAGGGGGACATATTAAAAAGTGACCTTGGGCACCTAACTTAACAACTTGAAGTTGTTTTTTAAAAAGTGACACATTAATATTAATTTTCCTTCGGTGCCAATATGAGGAGGTTAATATTTGAAACAAAATTAAAATTAAAATGACTTCATAAGGGCGTGGGTTTTAGGGTTTGGGCGCCCAAACTCAAGAAAGAAAGAAAAGTCATTTTGAGGCTCATTCTTTATTATGCTGGAGATTGTTTTCACATGGATATGCTATTGGTTTGAAGCCAAATATCGAAAGACGAAGTTGAGGACGATACCCCTCAATTCTAAGACTAGCCCCGATAGTGAAAAACCTTGCTTAGGCTGGTGTTGGGTGTTTTCAATCAAAGAACACAACTGGGCTTTCAAAGATGAATATATTTAATTATTTTTGAGTGGTTTGCAGTAGGTTTTTGGGTGTGAGTTTGCTGGTGTGGTGTGGAGTTCTTCTATTTTCAAATTTGGTGTGTTTTGCATGATTTCAGGAGCTTTGTAGTTGAACTAGAGAACCTAGTTTTTGCTCATAAGTCAGATAAGGAGGGAGATATGAAAATGGGTACTTGATAAATCAAATCCTCTCTCAAGGGAAACCTTTCTTGCACAAGCTTGGATTTTTTGAAGTGAGTTTTGAATTTCTAGAGAAAAACGCCCTATCTTGAATGGCATAACCTCCTTGGGAACTGTGCATAATGATTGTTGGGTTGGAAGAAGGTTTTATCATCAATTTCAAGGACCCTTTAGCCTTCTCTTAATCTCCATACAACTTGGACACATCATCTAGCATCTTGGGTGAAGGCGTGTTTCAAGAGGGCTTCATATTTGTTGTTTGGACATAATTTCTAGGTCTGAAATTAAAGTTTAAATTCTAATTTTATGTTATTTTGTATGACTGAAAACATATTTGAAGAAATCATAAAACTCTTGCTCCTGAAAGTGTTATTTTAACTTCTATATGCTTCCTTTTAATTTTTTGTTTATGCATAAGGTTTAAAATATCACATGCAATGTAAAACCCATTCAAAAAACTTCAAGAAACAAATTCAAACAGCAATTGACAACAAGGGAAAAAAAAATTTGGGGGTAGTTTATTACAGTGGTATTAGAGCTAGAATAGACTTGCTAGCCAGTGGGTACACTTTCCTATGAGCCAAAGTGACAAAGAGAGGAGGTATTTAGAGAGGAGTAGAAGGAAAGAAGAGAGTTTTTGGGAACACTGGTCATCATCTGAGGAAGAGCAACAAATTGAAACTTCATCCAGTGGGTCTTCTAACACAAGAAATATGGAGACAAGGATGGAAATTGTAATGGGAATGAAAGAAATAATAGGAATGAAGAACCTCTGGATAGAATGAAAGTCTTACTAGACACTTTGGTTAGGGGATAGTTGAGGGTAGCACAACAACAATATGAGACTAATAACAGGTTGGTTGATTTGGTGCAAAGAATGGATCAATTGGGTAATGGTAACAAGATAGGACAATAAGGAGTTGGAAACCAACAAGCTTTGGAAATACCTCTTATGCCTAACTTCCCATAGAGGATAGAAGCTCTTGTGAACCCAGATCTTACATTATTGAAGTAGCAGGATCAATTTAGACAGGATTGGATGGATGCACAACCCAGTTTTCAGATGGATAATTCAAGTAGAGACTATATGTACTTGAGGATGAGACACTCCAATCATAGGGGAAATAGAGACCAACAACATGAGCTACGGAAGAAGGTAGGGAAGCTCACACTTTCTTACTTTGATGGGTCTAGGAATATGGCAGCTAGGGTGTGGGTGCAAAAATTAGACACCTATTTTACATTGAATCCTATGCTGGAGCTTGAGTCAATTTAGTATGCTTCTATACACTTGGATGGCGTGGCTCATGAGTGGTGGTATAATGGAATGATAACTTTGGGGCATGCTCAAATCACCTCTTACAAGGAGTTCACAGAAAGGCTAATTGAAAGATTTGATAAAAAAAGATCCCTAGTTGCATTTTAAGGAGTTGACACAACTCAAACAATGGGGTTCTGTGGATACATAAATATCAGATTTTCAAAGGTTATCTATACTTGTGACTGATATCTCTAAGAGGAGGTTGGTTGTGTTGTTTATACATGGTTTATCAAACCCTTTGAGAGGTTGGATTAAGGAATTTAACCCTCCTAGCCTCTAGGAAGCCATTAAAAAGGCTAGGGACATGGAGACATCAATATTTAAAAGCAACTTTTAGTCCAAGAGCTTACTACCCAAGAAATACAAGGACAAGAAATTGACTCCAAAAGAGCATGAACAACCTAAGAAACAATATACTAAGCTTGACAGTGAGACCCTTAATGAGCTAAGAAGTAAGGGGCTATGTTTTAATTGTAGAGAACCATATACACAAGGTCACAAATGTGCTTCTAAAACTAAGGATTTGTTGATAGAATTGTAGCCCCCCTTCGATTTGTTTATGCTTTTTAACAACACATTTACTTTGATAGACCTTGATACTATGTTATTGTTTTATGATTGCTGACATTGGAGCAATGATGGTTTTATACTTTGTTGTGATGACACACTATATGGATGTTATTGTTTTATGTTATTCTTTTTGATTAGCATAGTTGTTATTTGAGTTAATATTGATATATGCTCATCTATTGATTATTGATGTTTTAATTTCGTCAGTTTTGATGTGACTATATTAGTGAAGGGGACGAGATTACATCACTCGCTTGCGAGCGCCCTGTGATTCCACAATTTCTCTTCATGGTGTGATTGTTATGATTTCTATACATGTACGAAATTCATCTTGGTTGTAGGATTGCAGGTACAAGACATCATCTCCACCTAGCTTCACAGGTCTGAGCGTGTCCATTTCCCAACAGTATTGTTGATTGAGAGATAGTAATGGGGTTCCCTTGTCAAACCACAATCCTAGTCACAGTATGTCATCATTCCATGTTCGGTATGTCGTGTTGTCATGTTGTCCATGTTTGCTTTGATATTTATTTATATTGTAATATTTGTTTTGTGGAAAATTAATGATTAAAATGTTTTAAATGATTATTTATTTATTTTAGATTAATGTTGTTAAAAACTTTTATTTAATTTAATTAATTAAATTTAATTTATTTGGTAAAGTAATTTAATCCTTGTGATTAAATTTATTTTATTAAGTAAATAAATTAATTGATTAAATTTATTTATTAAGTGAATAGATTAATTGATTAAATTTATTTAGAGATTAAAATGTGTTGTGAATTATTAAAATGCAAAAATGACTTGTAAATGCTTTAGAGGAAATATCTGTGTTGTTGAAAAAGATATTTTAATTTTGATAAGTGTTGAGGAAATTAATTAAGGGATTTGATTGAGAATGATTTCTTGAAGAGAATAATTGGTATTGACTAGAAGAGATAAGAGATTACTTCACAATAATGAAAAGAGGAATATTTTTAGAAATTATTTGTTAAAAAAATTGAGGAAGGTTCTCGAGAAGATTTTGGGCTTTGCATTATTTTGCATCTTTCTAGAAGTGGTGATTTTGGAAGAGGCTCTAGAAATTTGGATTTTGTAGGGAAGCTCAACTTCAAATTTCATTTTTCAAGCTTCAAGAAATATAGGTTCTTTTATTGTTTTATTTATTTATTTTGTTGATTTGGAAAGATTGTTTGTACAATTCAATTTTGTAGAAGCTTTGGTTTAATTTGCAAATTTGAAAGATTGTCTGTACAAGAGGATTTGTTAATTTTTGTAAAAGCTTTGATTCTTAAATTTGAAAGGCTATTTGGAAATTGCCGTGAATTTTTAGAAGCTTCTCTGTAGAAACTTTGTTGAAAGCTTCTTCGTAGAAAATTCGTTGAAAGCTTCTCTGTAAAAAAAATGTTGAAAGCTTCTCTGTAGAAAATTGTTGAAAGCTTATGTAGGGAATTGATTTAGAGGAATTAGAAAACCTCTGTAGGATTGAACTGAGGTCCTTTGGTAAATTGGGGAAAATGAAATCCTCTGATAAAATAGTAAATCTTTTCCTATAGAAAAATTGTGAAAATTTTCCCAACTGGAGCAATCATTTTGATGAATATATATATATTATTAAAATACCTGTAGAATTCCTTTTGAAAAATTTATATTAAAAAAAAATAGCAAAGAGAGAGTTACTAAAATAATCATAACTAAAAATTTACGAACTGAGTATGGCTTATTTTTTTAAATAATTTAAAAGACTTGGTGGTGCACCTTCTGTAAAAATTTCAGAAAAATCCAAATCTAAAAACGAAAGTTATTAAAGTCGCAACAGACTAGTTTTATGATTAGTATTGTTTGAATATTGTAAATTATTTTTAATTAATTAAATAATATATTTATATATATGTATAATTATATGTATTATGCATATTTAATTATATATATATATTTAAATATATTTATTTAATTGGCTATTTTGATATAATGGATGCTTTAAATATACAAATGGATATTTTTAAATGAAATAATTTAAAAAGGGAAATTGATTTTCTTTTGTTTGTAATTGTGAAATTGATTTAAACTATTTGAATTTAATTCCTTATTGTTTGTAAATGGAATTATAATTAAATTGATTAATTTCATGTGATGTGTTATTGATTTAATTGGATTTAGGAAATTTGAATGTTAGATTAATTATTTGCCTAAATTGCCTTTAAGTTGTGTTTTCCTCTATTCACGTCAGTTGGACATTTTGGGTTAATTGTGTCTATAAGTCTTTCAGATGAATGTACCTTATGAGGGGGTTGTTATGGGTTTGGTTTAGCCCTTTGATTTGTAATGGGTGGTGCACATGAATGTTATTTAGTTTGGACACTCGATTACTATGAACGGGTTGTGTTGTCTATTGTTATAAAATTGGTATTTGTTATTGGTTTGTGTGCACCTTGTCTACCCATGGATAGTGGATTAGTTCCTTGTGTTGTTAGTAGGGGAGTGGCTCTTCATGGGGGCCGACACACAAAGTGGTGCTTGGGTAACTCATGTATAGTTAGTTTAATCAATGGAAACTAAATTAATGTATTAGGGGAAAAGGGTAGATTAAAACACTTAACTTGTTAAAAGTGTCTCACTCATTGACTCAAGGGCTAGTTTAGACTTGGGATTAGATGAGGAGGCCTAGAATGGCAAGATTGATATCTTATCTCTATGAAAGATAGTCGATTCTGCATTGTATGCATGTGGGGTTGCATTTCGTAAGAGGTCACTAGGGTAACCCAAGATGAGGGCCAGAGCCTAGGAAGATTCGCTAGGGTAACCCATGCAACTTTGTGATGACACTCCTCCTATGACAATCATCAATCAGTTAGTTTGTATTGTGCAATTGATTATTATATTATGGAAGCATTGTAACCATCATGTTAGTATTGTACTTTATATCTTATGTGATGTATTTTAATGTTATTGATGTATGATCTTAAATTTATGAGTAATAATCATATGTTATGTTTAGTTACTTTTGTTAGTTATGGGTTTTGTAAGTAAGCATTGTCACGTACCTTAGAGAATGTATGTGTTAGTGTAGTTTACTTTACATGTTTATTACACTTTTAAGAAAAAAAATTGTTCGCTTCCATTATGTGTACGACATTCTCTAGGGTTTCGTGGCAGGCATTACAAGAATACCAATCATATGAAGATGAGGTTGCCAAAAATTCAGAGCAACAAGTTGAAACTGAAGAAAGTGAAGAGGAAAAGGCTCCAAAATAAGAGGGAAAGGTGGAAGAAAACAATGTGATGTTAGCCCAATTTCATAGCTTCCAGAAGAATGTGTCTATGTGTATTAGAGGTGTGATTTAGGAGCAGTAGATGGTAGCCTTGATCAATACAGGAGCCACCCATAATTTCATAGATGAGGGCCTTGTAGTACGTAGGGGGCTCCAAACACAGGAGGTTGGCAGATTTAGAGTAATGGTAGCAGATGGTTTTACTATTTAGTGCACTTAGATGGTTCCATAGTTGAGTGTTCAATTGGGAAACCATGAGATAAAAGAGGATTTCTATGTTGTGAGTATAGGTGACACAGATGCAGTGTTGGTAATTGAGTGGTTACGTTCATTGGGAGAGATAACACTCAATTTTTAGACCATGGAGTTAAAATTCAAATCGGGTGGTAGGAATGTCATTTTGAGAGGCTTGTCCAATGGAGGACTACAAGTTGTGTCCTTCAAATGCATGGAATTTTTTTTTAGACATGATCAGATTAAGTGGGTAGCGGACTATATAATAATTCCTACAACCACTAAGGAGGTCAAAAGGACCTATCCATTGGATATACAAGAGATCCTTACCAAGAGGAGCAAGGTGTTTGGTAGTATACCACCAAGGAGACCACTAGATAGAAGGATAGAGCATGTCATCAAGTTGGAGGAGGGAACCAAACCTTTTATTAACACTCCCTACCAACATCCTAAGATGCACAAGGATGAGATTGAGAAGGCAGTTCAGGAGTTGATTGAGATGGGGCACATAAGACCGAGTGAGAGTCATTTTGCTTCTTTGGTGGTTTTGGTGAAGAAGAAGGATGGAACCATGTGTATGTGTGTGGACTACAGGGAGTTGAATGAGAAGGCAATCAAGAATAGGTATCCCATTCTGTGCATAGATGAGTTGATAGATGAGCTAGATGGGGCAATTTACTTCTCTAAAATTGACTTGAGATTGGGATATCACTAGATTAGAGTGAGGGAGGAGGATGTGGAGAAGATATCCTTCAAGTGCCACTTTGGTCACTTTGAGCTCTTAGTTATGCCTTTTGGCTTGACAAATGCACCAACCACTTTCCAGTCATGTATGAATAGAGTTTTTAGCAAGCAACTCTCTAAGTATGTCCTAATATTCTTTGATGACATTCTTATCTTCAGTAAGTCATGGGAGGAGCACTTAAAACACTTAGATGAGGTTCTTGGAATTCTTGAGAGGGAGTCTTTGTTTGCAAAGGAATCTAAGTGTGAATTCAACATGACTGAGTTACTTTACTTGGGGCATATTATTAGTGCAAATGGAGTGCGGGTAGATCCTGATAAAATTAAGGCAATACAAGACTAGCCACCACCTACTAATTTATCATGGCTTAAGGGGTTCTTCAAACTATGTGGTTTTTATAGGAGGTTCATGAAAGGGTTCTCACAGGTTGCTACCCCACTTAAAGACTTAACAAAAAAGCGGGCATTCTCTTGGTCTAAATTAGCACAAAGAGCTTTTGATCAGTTCAAGGTATTGATGAGTTCATGCCCTGTTTTAGCCATTCCAGATTTCCCTAAACCATTTGAGCTAGAGTGTGATGCTTCAGGAGAAGATATAGGGGTTGTCCTAATGCAAAGAAAACATTTGATAGAATTTGAGAGCAGAAAATTGAGAGGTGATGAAAAAAAATTTCTATATATGATAAAGAAATGTTAGCTATATGCATGATTTGACTAAGTTTAGACAATACCTTGTTGGGGGTAGATTTATAGTCAAAACGGATCATAACAGCCTTAAGTACTTCTTAAATCAGAAAGATCTTAGTGAAAGGAAACAAAAATGGGTGAGAAAACTTCAATCCTTTGACTTTGACATTGAGTATGTGAAGGGGAAATGAAATGTAGTTGTTGATGTAATTTCTAGGAGGCCACATTTGCACATTATCTCTGAGATAACAATAGATTGGAAAGAGGAAATACAAGCAGATTATGCAAAGAACTCATTCACGAACAACATACTAGATGGCACATTGAATGATGAGAGGTATAGTGTTAAGGATGGATTGATTTTTTATAAGGAACGAATACCTTAGTGGCTGAAACTAAGTTTTTGGATCAAATTTTGAAGGCATTTCATGACACTCCATTGGCTGGTCAGCCAGGATTTTATAAGACATACAAGCAGATCAATGAGAGGTTCTCATGGAAGGGGATGAAAGACCATATAACCAAGTACGTTCATGAGTGTCAGGTGTGTCAACAAAAAAAAAATGAGCAAACATTTCTTGTTGGTCTGCTACAACAATTACCTATTCCTAGTCAAAAATGGGAGAGTATAACTATGGAATTCATCACAAGACTTCCCAAGGTGCAAGGGAAGGATTTCATTTATGTGGTAGTGGAAAGGTTAATGAAATTTGGCTTTTTTTTTGCTATATCAGCAGGGTTTATAGCGTTATAGGTGGCTGATTTATTCTTTAGGGAGGTGTTTAGACTACATGGGGCATCTAAAAATATTGTTAGTGACAAGGACAACAAATTTATGAGTTTGTTTTGGCAAGAATTATTCAAACTATGTGGTGCAGAGTTGACTCCCAGGACCAGCTACCACCCCCAAATAGATGGACAAACTGAAATAGTTAACAAATGGTTGGAGGGATACTTGAGGAATTATGTTTCAGGGTAGCAAAAGGCTTGGGCTAGATGGCTGCATCTAGGGGAGTTCTGCTACAATTCCACCTACCATATGTCCATCAAGATGTCACCATTCATGGCACTGTATGGGTATGAGGCTCCTAGCTTCATTGATTTACTATTTGGTGATTGTCGAGTGCCCCAGGCTAAGGACTTCCTGAAGGAGAGTCAGGATATCATGAGATCATTAAGAGAAAATATCCAGTAGGCACAAAATTAGCAAAAGATGTACATTGAACAACACCAGATTTAGAGAATTTGAGGTGGGGGATATGGTATATGTCCGATTACAACCATATAGGTAGTCCACTCTCAAGAAGAGTGGAGCAGAGAAGTTGAAACCACATTTTTATGGCCTGTTCAGAGTTGTCAGGAGAGTTGGTGAGGTTTCCTATGAGCTGGAGTTATCAAAGAATAGCAGGGTGCATAATTTTTTTCATGTATCACGCCTTAAGAAGGCTCTGGTACATAACGTAGTACCTTCAACAATGCTAACTCCTTTGGATGAGGAGGGGAGATTGGAGCTAATACCAAAGGAAATCATTGACTTCAGGGAGAGGGCAGTCAAGAGGAGAGTGATTACTGAGTACTTGGTGAAGTGGAGGGATTTACTAGTTGAGGATGTGACATGGGAGAGCAAGTAGATACTTCAACACCCAACATTATGATTGCTTGAGGGAAAGCAATCTTTGGGGAGGGCAGACTGTAATGTCCCCTCCTAGCCTTTGATCAGTGGACATTACCTCTAGCCAATTCCTGGGTTCCTGTTGGCTAGGTGATTTAGTTAAGGGACTTAGTTCCAATTGAGTTGGTGTTTTTGCCAGGTATTTTCTATTTTTAGCAGGGTTCAGTGGATGAGGGTTTCCTACAATGAGACTCGGTGCATTTCAGTTATTCTCTAGTTTGAGCCTTTGGACGGTGGTTTACTATTTTTAGCATTTACTAAAAATAGTAAGTCCATTTTCAGAGCACTGGACTAGGTCAAGCTTTTCAGTATAGCATATTTTGATGACTAAGTCACTTTGGAGAAATTATTTTAATATTTGATTTATGTCTTGAAAAGTGTGCAAATAAAGTGACTTTATATTTTTTTAAGTTAAAAGGGGGGCATAAGGGGGACATATTAAAAAGTGACCTTGGGCGCCTAATTTAACAACTTGAAGTTTTTTAAAAAGTGACACATTAATATTATTTTTCCTTGGTTGCCAATATGAGGAGGTTAATATTTGAAGCAAAATTAAAATTAAAATGACTTCATAAGGGCATGGGTTTTCAGGTTTGGGCGCCCAAACTCAAGAAAGAAATAAAAAGTCATTTTGAGGCTCATTCTTGATCATGCTAGAGATTTCTTTCACAAGGATATGCTACTGGTTTGAAGCCAAAGATTGTAGGATGGAGTTGAGGATGATACCCCTCAGCTCTAAGACTAGCCCTAGTAGTGAAAGACCTTGCACAAGCTGGTGTTGGGTGTTTTCAATCAAAGAACATAACTGGGCTTTCAAAGATGAAGATATTTTAGTATTTTTGAGTGGTTTACAATAGGTTTTTGGGTGTGAGTTTTCTGGTGTGGTGTGGAGTGCTTCTATTTTTAATTTTGGTGTGTTTTTGCATGATTTCAGGAGCTTTGCAGTTGAACTAGAGAACCTAGTTTTTTCTCATAATTCAGATGAGGGATATATGAAAATGGGTACTTGATAAATCAAATCCTCTCTCAAGGGAAACCCTTCTTGCACAAGCTTGGATTTTTTGAAGTGAGCTTTGAATTTCTAGAGAAAATCTCCCTATCTTGAATGGTACAACCTCCTTGGGAATTGTGCACAGTGATTGCTGGGTTGGAAGAAGGTTTTATCATCAGTTTCAAGGACCCTTTAGGTTGCTCTTAATCTCCATACAACTTGGACGCATCATCTAGCATCTTGGGTGAAGGTGTGTTTCAAGAGGGCTTCATATTTTCTATTTAGACATAATTTCTAGGTCTGAAATTAAAGTTTAAATTTTGATTTTATGTTATTTTGTATGATTGAAAACATATTTGAAGAAATCAGAAAACTCTTGCTCCTAAAAGTGTTATTTCAACTTCTATACACTTCCTTTTAATTTTTTGTTTATGCACAATGTTTAAAATATCACACATGTGCAATGTAAAACCCATTCAAAAAACTTCAAGAAACAAATTCAAACAGCAAACAACAACAAGGAAAAAAAACAAAAAAAAAAATTGGGCTAGTTTATTACACACACCAAATTAGTGCCTCAACATTCTCTACAACTCCAAGAGAATCTTAAGCCATGAGAGTGTTGGTAGTTGCTAATTCACTGCAATCACATAGCATAAGTTGTACAATTAGCCAAAAAAAATAAGTGTTATCCACAAGGCAAGCATAAACTACATCAAATAAGCTTAACCAATAATAAGTTTTCTTGTATAAGCACAAGGAAACATGCTCAATAAGAATAGATTGCAATTTTAAGACAATACAACTTGATGATTTTATTGTCAACAGTCAAAAAACCTTGAAAGTTCATGAACAACACTTTTTTCTAAATGATCCCTTTATTTAAAAAAATTTCTAATTAGAAATTGTAATTACTAATTAAAATTCACAACCATTATTTATAAACATTTCAATTTCAACTACATTCATTACCAAACAAGTTAAAATACCAACTTCCACTATGCCATCATGAAACTATATATCTACATAATCCTAACTAGTTCCATCTGTCTCCCACCATCATCAGTATCACTTTCCTTTAATTCAAAAATAAATAGTAACCATTATTCCATACAATACCCTTTTAATGTGGATAATAAAAGGTAGGGATACCTAACTAGAGCCTCTGCTTCTTAAAATCCAAGACACAAGGGGGTAGCATTAATATCAGTAAAAAGACTATTCTTTACACTAGGAAAATCTTGTCTAAGTTGGAGAGACAATGCATGGCCAGAGAGAAAATTTGCAAGACAAGATTATAGATTATTTGTAGGGGGAAGGTATAGGGTACACAAGAAACCCCAACCCAGACTCAGAAAAGTATGGCCTAGTGGCACAAGAAACCCCACCATAGACTAGGGAAAGAGGTCGACCAGGAAATGGGATGGCATATGTAGTGTGGATGTCACCTAAATTAATCATCCCTTGCAAAGAGAGCCCAGCTACATTCCTAATGCATCCTTGCAAACTAAGGGACACATTTACTAGGAACATGCCCCCATTGAGCATACAGTAACAACAAATATTTACATAAGCATACCAAGTTATATTCATCGTATGCCTCACAAAGATGGATAAACAAGAATAATAAAATAAGGAATATGTTACTATTTCCAAACAAGTGGCGGCTTCTTGACCCTCTTGTAATTTCTTGCCAACCTTTGGACTCTGCTCTCCACTAAAATCAAGCGGAACTTAGAATCCTTATCCTTGCGATTCTTCTCAAGATGCTTCCTTACTACAACTACCTTCTTAATCATATGATATAGATTGTTTGGTATTTTTGGTGCAAGGCCTAAAAGAATCCTCCTCTTAGGAAAAATACTATAAAATTTCATGGTCATATGTAATAGTTATCTAAGCTAGTCATTAGAAACTAGAATTTCACAATTTATAGATAATGCCGAAAGACCAAATTAGATACCATGTGCTTTTAGAATTCACAAGATTTTGCTTCATGTCACGCTCTTGGCTTGACCAATCCCATGAGTGTCACGAAGGATTACACCAATTTTTGATGGTTTCAAACCCTTCTTTGCAAACTTCCAGATATTCTCCTCAACTTGAAGAAGAAAGACATCAAGAAGATTATGTGCAGTTTGCATTAGGTCCAAGAGAATTAATAGTTGCACATAACCATAAGTCATGAGATCAACATGCAAAGCAAGACAACATGCACAACAATCTGCAAAGAAGATCATAATGCCAAGTTAGACATATAGCATTACCACAAAATTAACAATTGCATAAAAGAATGTTATTAAATGACTAAAAGTGAAAAATATGACTATGAATTTTAGAATGCCAAGTTAGAAATATATCATTACCACAAAATTAACAATTGCATTAAAAAATGTTATTGAATGACTAAAAGTGAGAAATATAATTTTAACTTTAATATAATGGAGCCAATATAAATATTAAAAACTTAAAAAATTAAATCCATCCTAAATGAGGGAGAAAACACTATCTGATCAATTCAAAGGTCTGTATAATCATCCAAGAAGTATCACTAATGAAAGTCATAAATTCCTCTAATATGTAGATATGACAATATAATATAGATATAACCATTAATTTGAAATATCATTGCTTGCAACTTACATCTAGAGCTGAAATATTCAACCAACTTGGGGAAGTCCTCTTATAGGGTAGTCCTAAAGAGGAAATACCTTTTATACAAAATGAATCAATCCATAAAAAACATTATAACTTAATTTAAAAATTGAATTCTCATTACATAACCAGTATAAAATGTGACTTGATGAGATATAATACTGTCAAAAAAGAAATAATGACACACTTACAATATAACAAAAGATTTTACCCATTGAAACCATTGTGCCAAAAACACAACAAAAAAATCACTGACTTAGTGTTTTAACTCATCCTTCATAATAAAATAGAATATTTTGCACTTGTGTTCAACCCTAATCCATGCAAGTATTTATAGGCACTAGCAAACTACTAAAGGTATTACATACAAAGGGTATAAAACTATGGGCAGGAAAAACCTGCCTATAGGGACCTTCAAAAAAATGTAGGGGCCCAACTAATTGTGGGCCTATGGCAGGGTGTACTATATGTATGGAATGTAAAATTTGTACAATTTACTAAATACAACACCACTCTCTATTTGACAAAATATTACACCCAAGCATTTACCAAGAAGTCACAATCTCATAGTGATGTCATACTACATAGATATTTAGTGTCAATAAAAATAAATATCTATCATAAGAATAATCCAATGAGTACATGACACAAATTCATTTACCAAATATAAAAGGATAATAAAAAAAATTATAATATTCAAAAGAGAAGCTACTTCTCTAAGCTATTGCTAACTAGATCCCATCCAATTTTAACACCTAATAGAATTACAAAGGCACACGACTTCAAGTCTTTGAATGAACTAAACAACCACAATTAATAGTTACTTAGGAACTGCATTCAAGGCCCCATTCTTTAACCTTTCTCAGATACAAAGGACCAAATAATTTCAATATCTACGAATTCTGAAAACTAAATAGAGAATTTCTTACTCACTCCATTCCACTGCCTTTCAATATCCCATCCTTTACCAGCACAAACCAACTTTACTAATGCTAATTAACAAATTCTAAACGCATTCAACCTACTACAATTTGAAAGCATATGATGCAATACATAGACATCCTCCTTTTTGATAATATGCAAATCAATCCAAAAATGAAATCATTAGTTAATGCAAGATGACTCCTCCCATGGAAATCTCAAATAGTCTCTTATATTATTTTCACAATTGCTTGAATACCATTATGCCCTTTACAAAGTGCAATTTTTAGAAAGTGAAACCTTCAGAAATGTAATATAGGAACAATCCCAATTCCTTGGTACATTTATTATAGATGAATGCAAGAAAGATTCAGGAAGAAAAGCAGGAGGATGGAGTAGGTACACAAAAAATCCTTAAAGAAATAGAAAAATTGGTGGATATTTGATAGGTAAGAACAACATGCTTAGAACAACACTACCAATAAAGAGAACCATGGAAATTGATTTTGGGAACCACCTGAAATAGGAAGTCTAAAATTTGATTTCAATTCAACAGGCCGTGAACCTTTACATGAGAAGAGTGGGAAGAACTTATTAAATGATCAAGGTACTTGGTTTTTATGTATGTTGTAGAAATGTATTGGATATACTACAATAACAAAGCTAAGGTTGAAAAACATTACAGGGATTTAAAAGATTGCTAAGAAGATAATACAATAAGATGTATCTAGAAGAAGATTATAAAACGAGAATGTTAAAAAAGGGCTTGTCAGAGATCTCTTGGAAGAAATGATAACACATTCTTAGCATGTACTTTGAGAACAACATTGTGTCTATTAGTAGACAAATAAATCTTTAAATTGTGTAGCAAACAAGTTGTTGGCTATTCTAAAAAGAGTGAATACAAGAAAAAAAATTAAATTTTATAAGGAAGAAAATGAGGCAAGGTATAATTTTAGAGCTCCTATTTGTAGAGAAGACCACAACCGGTCCTCTAACTTACTTGCATTCTATCACTACTATTATTCATCATTTTAGGATCTAAAGGAGTTGGCTCTAAATAAAGTTATGTAGCTAAGCATAAAATGTATAGTCTCACATGACATTGTTGTGCCAAACAAAGTTGAAGTTATCCTCAAAATAGGGAAAAAACACTTCCCATCAAGCTTGTGCCTTAAATTCAGGACAAAAAAAAAATGAGAAGTAATTGTAGACTCTATAAGTTTCCAACCTCAAGTTATATTCGACAACACTTAAAAAACTGCGAAAAAATGTTAAAATGAGCCACACACATCTGAATGTAAATAATATTGGTGTTGAACAATATTTGTTCTTTTGATTTGAACCACCTATGCAAGAATGATTACTTAAATGCAAACTAATGGTAGTCAGCTATTTATTCTATTGTGACATAAGTCTAATGCTACTGCAAGGAAACTGTTTGTAAAAAAAAAAACCCTTTCCTAACATTAGTTGAATTTCATTTAAGAAGGATGAAAAAGATTAAACACAACAAAGATGATTATAGGTGGCAACTGGTAAAGAAACCCACTATCATTTTGGCATATCTCATGATTAACACAAAGATCAAAGTGCACCACTATTTGATTCCATTCAATATGGACTATTATCCATTGTTTGATGTCACTCCTTAGTAAAGGAGTGTCTATTAACCCTATTTCAAATATCCTATTGCAAGTTTATCACTGTATCTAGGGTTTCAATAACCTAAATGTAACCTCTTATCATAGAAGAAAACAAGCACTTCTTAACAACATAAGGCCTTTGAGGCATAACTGGCAGTTTTATGCATGGGAAATGCATGCAAAGCCTTTAGATCTTTCAAATGGTAGCGTGGGAGGTGCTTGGAAGCTAGGAATGACATATCTCTCTTCAATCCTCAAGAAAACCATCTCTTCACTTCACCTTCAATAGGAGCAAAACCATAGTATTCATCTTCAACATGGAGTTCTCTTCAGATTTACCCTTCTCCACGAATGTTGTTCAAACATGTTTAGTTAACCCTAATTGCTTTGCAACATGAGATTATCCTACTCTTTCCTTGAAACTTGGTGGTATCTTTTAGTTTTGCTTTGTTTTTCATTCAAATTCCAGTGCCTAAACCTAATTTTACTTTATTTCTTTATAGTTTGAAACATTTTGTGTGAAGCTAATACCTTTTAAATAAAAAAATTTAGCAAATTTTCTAAATAAAAGGTCAAAATTTTCTCCACCCTTAGAACAAAGACTTTAAGACAAAAATATTTAAATCAAATATCTAATTTTGATTTTAAACAACTTCCTAAGACTTATGAAAATATGTATTACAAGTCTATTGATACATTGTTTATTAATTGCATAATCATTATATTTACTACTAGTTTAGTAGTAAATTTTCATTTATATGATATGAATAATTTATTAAATACCATAAATTGTATAAAGAAAAAATAAACATATTATTAAACTTGAATTAAAACATAAAAGAAAATAAAAATACAGAAATAAACATTTTATTCATACATATTATTAAACTTTAATATCATATTGTCTAATTTTTATTTGTGTGACTAATTATTTAGTTGTGTTTCTTACTTGACGATCAAATTAGTCACTTATGATGATCAAATTAGTCATTTATAGTTGTGTTGCAAAAAATGACTAGAATTTAGTCATTTTTAGTTGTCGTGACTAAAATTTTTAGTCACGTAGTCATTTATTTGCCAAATTCTACTTGTGTATCATGTTTTAATTGGTTGATTATTGTTGAATAAAAATTTTTTTTTAAGTACTGATTCACCCCTCCCCCTCTAAGCACTATTGTGTGTTCAATAGAAACAATCACCACTACTCCAAACTTCAACATGAACACCAATATTTCTACAATTGATTTCAACCATAAATACCACCCTTACACAATATCAAGATAATCAATGAAGATAATATTTATTTTACCTAGTAGCACTCACACAAATAAGACCTTTTAACATAAGGCAAAAAATTAGGAGAAAATAACCAAGCTTTGAAAAATAGATTTATCCAAGAATATTGAAGACATCAAATCAACATAAGTTCATTTAATACCAACCCTTAATATGAATTATACATGTGCAAAATAAACTTCTCCAAACATATATTATTTGATTAACATTGAAATATTGCTAAATGGGGTCTCAAACTAGCTATAATAAATCAATCAAACTATAGGGTGGTAAACTAAAGATGTTACCAAATCCAAATAATAAAAAATAACATCACATAAATTCCATCATTAGGGCTTCTAGAACTCCCTACATCTTCCAAAAGATAGTGTTGCATATATATTTTTAATCTTAGCTCTTGAAACCATTACAAATATTTTCAACCACGTATATGATTTCTACTATTAACCCATATAGTAACATTGTAACCAAAAACTACACTTTCGAAGAAAAGTGTCCCATCCTTCATATAAATTACTAGCCAATGATTAAAATAAGAAAAATACAATGCGACCAATTCTATTTTTTTTATATCTATAACTAAAATGAACCATATTAAAATTGAAATAAGATTAACACAAATCAACAAAACAACCAACATGGACAACAATAAAATAATCTATCTAAAACCAACATATTAACATCACTATTGAAAACTACCACATCAAGTGATCCAATTTTTTTATTAAGATAAAATGGGAAGGGTTTGAACCCATTACAAAACAACCATTAATGTATAGTAGAGGGGTCTCATAAGAGGTGAGACAACACAAAATCTAAAGAAAAGAAGACAAAAAACCAAAAACCAGTAACCAAGAGATATTGAGATAGGACCAATTATTGTTCTCCATGAAGATGGGGATCTTTTATGGCCTACCAATTCTTGGTGAGGAACTGAAGTTTTTCTTAAAAAGACAAGGATTTTGAATTCTTCTTGTCAATGTTGTCCTTAGAAGCAGACATTATTTTCTTCACAGTCTTTCTTTTTTGGTTGGAGCTAGTGGGGGACATCCAAATTTTCTTCCCTAGCTCTCTTAGCATGGTTACTTTTCAGCTCCTACTGAAACACATGTATTATGACTATTGTATTCTCAATAGTTTCCTTGTTGTATTTGATAATCTTCTACAAAATGACGAGGATCTTGTCTTGATTACAATAGAGTTGTGCAACATCATTTCTCAAGCTCACACACTCATCAAGAGACTTGATAGCACTTTTAATTTCCCCAACCTTTTTTTTCCAAATTGGCCCAGCTATCAAAATTTTGAGCCATGCCTCTTAGTAGCTCCCAATGATCTACATCCTCCTCCTCATCCAACTGATCTTTAGTCTTCTTCAAAACAATAATCTCCAAGTTTTCTAGATCTTATCCATAGTAAACAATTAGGTCAGCAATCACTTAAGGATGTCATTGTGAATATTAGTGGCTTTACAAAGCTCATCCAATTGATCCCTCAGGGAGGCACAATTCATACAAGGGTTTGGCATGTTCATAGAAGCATCCTTTGGCTCTTGAGAATGACCAACATCAAGAGGATAAATTGTGAGACATAGGAGAACTAGGAGAAGAATCTTTGAGAGTGTATAGGAGTGAATTTTCACCCCTTATGCAAATTCCCCTTTTACCCTTCCTCACTTTAGAAAACCAAATTCGAAGGCTAAAATCCATGCAAGCCCATTGTCTTTGTTCCACTTGGTGCCTATTTTGCGTGCTAGTAGAAGTGTAACTGTTGTGGATGCCTACCCGGCACACTAACATCCCTTACAAATTCTCATGTTTGAAGCTTGGAGAGGTGTTACACTTTCTATTTGGAGTAGTTTGTAATGCCACTCTTCGACCCACCAACCTAAATCTAGTTGTTACACTTATTTCTCCTTCAAATTCACCCTTCCTCCATGCATTTCCATCCTCTGAGCATTCAATCCAACATTCTCAAGCACCTTTAGCAACACTTTTGCACTCCATAACAGCAACAACATCACTCCATCAACTTAGTAGAGTAAGTGTGGAACAACACCATTACAACAGAGGCTTGAGTACTCTCATTTTCTCCCCCATTAGCCTTGAGTGCTCTTGGTGGAGGTGATAATCTTTCCATTCCTCTCCTCTATTATTTGGTTGAGTAGCACATTTAATATTTTGTAGTGTTTTAGTGTTCTTTCTTTATCATATTTCTCCATTGTTGCAAACTTGGCTGGCCATGGAGGTGGAAACACCAAAACGGGGGTCTGACTGAGGTAGACCCCTATACAGCCCCCCAACAATTTTCCTTTTTCTTGTGTGTAGGTGAAAGTGTTACTTGGAGCCAATTGGAAAAAGTGTTTCTTTGTGAGATCATCCTTGTTATCTGAACATTGGTATATCTACTTTATCACATTCGTGTATTTCTTATTTACTTCATAGCATTGTTTTGACCCTTTGAAAGTGTTTAGCTAGGTTGTTAGTTTGTTTCCCAACGTTTAACCTTGTCTCTTTGGTCATCTAATCGTACAAACTCCAATGCACCTAAGAGATGCCAACACACCACGTTGTCATCCTGGAATTGCACTTTCATCCTTAGGCAAAGAGCTTTTTGAGGTGCAAAGTTAAACCTAAAAACTAACTCGCTTAGCCCCATCTCAAGTCTCAGGTTTGCAGAGTGATTGAAGGGCCTCCTAGTCCTCATCATTCTCGCTTTGCGTTTCCAAACACCCCTTTTAAGCTAAGGTAAGTTAGGGCAGCCTTCTGCTCTTGGCTCTCTGTGACCTGGGGCCTTGAACATGGTTGGTCCCCCTCTCTTACAAAGAGTAACATCTAGAGAAGGTTACCAAGAGGAGCTTGAATTGTCATCTAAAATAGAAATTTGGGGAGGTTCTTCAAATGACTCCTTTTTCTTACCAAAAATAGTAGGGGAATCAAATGCAAAGGTTTTGTATTTTTAAAGCTCAAGGGGAGTTAGACCTCGTGACTTTGGGGTGTTGGAAGAGGGTGGAATAGGTAGCTAAAGAAGGAGTTTCAGGGTTAAGCCCAAATTACTAGTAACACTCTTGTGAACAAGGTAAGGGTTAATAACAAGAGGGAGGGAAGATAAGGCGGTTGCGAGAGACAAATTATACTAATAGATTTTGTAGATCAAACCTTGATGAAGGGCCTGGGGTTTCCCATTTTCTTGCACAACCTTAATGGATTGTTCCAATGAGGAGTAGATCCAAAATTAAAAATTCATTTTAATGTTGTGGAAAAAGTGATTTAACATAGGAAACAAATGAGCATGAAATATTTTAAAATGACCATTGAGGGTAGCATACCTCATCAACACCTCAACAATCTTCTTCCACACCCTAGACAAATACTCTCTATTATAACCATTTTGCAACTTGTTGAATTTCTCACCTTTCATTAAGAATTTTTCTATATCTCTTTGATAGTTCCCTTTAGGTATTTTAGGAATGTTAGCACTCTCAAATGGGAGGCCCGTGGCTGCCAAAATTAGCTCCATAGAAATAGAGGAGAGGCCTCAAACCTTGATAAGACCTTCCTTCCAAGATTTTGAAACTTTGTGGAAATGTTAGGGTTGTGGCCCTTCAAGGCCTCAATGTATGAGGTGAGCTTCCCTTTTTGTAGGATAGGGCATATCTTAGGATAATTTCTCAAAGATTCATATCTATTGGGATCTTCTTGAACCAGTTCCCCACCTATAGTAGTTGATAAGGGAGTAATGAAATAGTAGTTGAATACTAGTCAAAAGTGACTCCAAAAGTTTTGAGCAACAACATAAGAGGCAAGGTGAACATGTAACTTGCTAGAAAGAGCCAAAAGTGGTAAGCGGAAATTATTTTCATGAAATTGAGTGGATGCCTGTTATTATTACAATCTTGAGAGAGATATAGATCAATCTATGGCATGATGCACAATTTGAAATGAAATTTCATTAATGATGGATTTTCTCACATGTTCTGGGATTAAAAGCACTTCATCCCAAACTTTAATATTTTTGAAAAAGACCCCTAAATTATCCATCCCATTTGCAGAAGATTTCCCTTCTTGGTAAAAATTCATTATTTTGCATTATCCTATACTCATCATGTTTTAGTATAAATGTTCTATGAGGTCACTGAGAGACAAACTTGGGGAGGCTTCCCCATTCAACATCATGATGGTATTCTTTGAGTCTCCTTCAATGAAAATAATAATAATGCCTCTTTGATTAGTCAATTGAATACCATGAAAGGAAAGAACTTCCTCCACAAAACTAGAAGATTGAGTGCACAAATTAACTATATATAAAAAAATTATCCTTCCCCTATGGTCTTTGAGGATGCCACCCCCTCTTGCACGACCTAGGTTCCCTTTTGCAGAGTCATCAACGTTAAGTTTAAACCAACTAGAGTTAGGGGGTCCAAAGAATATTATTACGAGTAGTAGGTATTTTAGAGTTCAAATATTTTAGGGTTTCAATGATATCCCAATACATAGCAACACTAATTCCCAAGGTGGAGGGGTTTCTTGTAGGATTTATGGTCACATCCTTTGAATTTTCCTTGATATTTTGAATGGTGAGGTTTACAAACACATTCCAAGGATATGTTTTGTCCCTGAAAACTCTATTGTTGCATTCTTTCTAGATCCCAACTAGTAAGAAGGCATACCACCACAACTCAATTAGAAAGGAATGATTGAAAGTAGAGGTCCAACAATCAAAGATACTATTTGTGCTCCTTTGCCAAACCCAGTTGAGAAAGAACTTTGAATTTTTTTTTTGCAAACTCTCTAGGAGTAAACACAATGAAAAGGGTGGTGATCAATGGTATCCTCATCCTCTTCACAAAGGAAATTCCTATTAACTAGTTGAATTCTCCTCTTTTAAAGATTTTCAAGAGTGGGGATATTCTTGTGGCATATTGTCCACCAAAAGAACATAACTTTGGGAATTGTATTATTCTTCCCTTTCTTTGTCTAATTGAATTGAGAGGCCCAATTCAGGAATAAGTGATTGTATCTAGATTTGATAGTGTAATTATCATCTTTAGAATCAACCCAAACAAGAGAGTCAGAAAAATTCATTCTATAGAACCTCTAAGCTATGCACATGTGACATGATTCCTTGTGCTAGAAAACACAAACAAAATTACAAAAACACATTAAATGTACTATCAAAAAAAAAGTTGTGCATGGGGTTTAGGATTTTGTAGAAAAGGAGAAATAAAAATACTTTAAAAGAAAAGAGTGTGAACTAGATTAAATAACATTTAGAGTATATTGATTTAACACAATAAAATAAATGAGTTTTAATGATGACTATTCAACACTTCACATATTTGAACAAGAAAGAGATTTAAAAATAAAAACTTATATCCACTTAAGCAAGATGCAAAGAAAGACAATCTTAGACACAATTTTTTGATTAAAATCCTATACTGTTCTATAAAATGAAGCATAAAGTCTCTCTCCTCTTTCTTGTTTGAACATTTAACTTCCTCTCTCTCTCAATTTTCAAGAAGTTTAAGGATAGAATACAATTGTTTTGTTAAATGGTTTTTTTACAAACTATTCAACATAATATAAAATAATATTAAAACTTAATATTCAAATGAACATCACAAGTACTTTTTTTAGAATAAATTCTATTAATAATATTCCTTGCAACATTATGAAATTATTGATTCCCTCACAATTCATTAATTGAAAACTTAATTGTCGTATTGTGACATTTCAAGTACAACATTTTATAGTGCCTTACATCAAAGGTCTTATTGTCCTAATGGTTTTAGCAAAGCACAAGTAGAGAATACTTTGAACTATGAGAACATGCAAAGTCATGTACATAATCAAACAATTGGACCTTTATAAATTGATTAAAGGACTAGAATGCCTCCACAATCTATATTTGTCTATATCATATGATGTTTATCTAATACAAAAGAATGTGAAATATGTCTAAAAGAAATAAAATATGTTTAAAATGCATTTTTCTTCCTTTGGATAATAAGCCAATGGATTTGATAACATGGTTGTGATAAATTTAAAATACCCTCCAGTAATATGAAGACGATATAATGGTATACTCCTTTTCCTATACCAAAAAAAAAATCCATTGTTAAACTGATCAACATATTAAAAAACTATTCAATCATTTCTTGTCAAGGACTATTTTTCATTAATATAAACTACACATAGTCTTAGACCAATAAGACATCATATAAAATCATCATCAAACTACATATTATGAACAATCTTTAATGATTCAAAGAAACATTGAGATTTCTATGTATATTGGTTTGGCTTAGATGCTATGAAAAAACCTTCATTTGTAGGAATTGTGTAAAATGGATCACCAATGACCAAACTCCCCCTAGAATTCCAACTTCGAGCATATGATACAACCATCACATTTCCAATTAAACATTTTACCAAAGCATTTTTCCAAATAATTATTGTAGATTGCCTCTGCCTTCATTTCCTTTAGGCATATATGTCTCTGTTGAAAGCTCTCATTTCCTTTAGCCACCAATTGCATTTTCTTGCACTCATCTTTTCTCATAAGGCTAAATACCTTTGTGACTTTCATATTCTGCATATGTGTCTACAACTACAGTTATAGCTTCAACATCTAAAAAAATTCACTTCAAACAGTGTATATCTTGCAACCACGCATTCAATGAGACCAAAGTACTTTGAGGCATTTTTTCTAATACTTCACAAATCGTCTATACTTCCACATTCTAATACATTATTCAATCTGAAATTAACATCAACTCAATAAAATAATCACCATTTTTTAACCGAAATATAAGCAATAAAATTTCTTCAACTTTTCCCCCTTTTTCAAGAAGCATTGATGCTACTGTTAAGGATCAAAAAGCAAACTGTAATAACATAAAGAAACAAAAAAGAACATAAAGGTTCTTTTAGTCTTAGAATCAAGATAAAAGAAACATAAAGGAACATAAAAGTTCTTTTTACTCTTCAACCAAATTTATCTACTTTTGAGAGGTTGCTTGTATAGGGTTAGGATCCTTCCACCCCTTTTTACCATAATAAAAATATAAAAAATATCATTTTTTATTTCACAAAGCTTAATAAACTCTATTACAATTTGGGCTAATACATCCAATTGGTATAAGGTCCACTTGGTCCAGAATCACCTTTCCTCTTTGCATCCATTACTTTACCCTTGCTTGAGCCATCCTTTGTACACGGCTCAATTCCACGTATGAGCCACATATATGCTTGATTCTCTGCATCCATGCCACATATATACTTGCTTGATCCTCCTCTATGCATGAGCCAATTGGTCCAGAATCGCCTTTTCTCCCTACATTCATTACTTTACCCTTTCCATGTGTATCTTTGCTTGCTTGAGCCATCCTCTGTCCATGGCCCAATTCCAAGTGTGAGTTAGTTGGTATAAGGCTGCTCACTTGTACTTGAATTTCTTTGAAAAACTCCTTTCTCTTCATTGATTCTCATTCTCTTAATACCATCGATGAACCTTGAATTGTCTGATTCTCTCCTGGACACTGTCATCTCTTTGTGAGGTGCTTCCAACAAACCCCTGCGGTTAAATAGAATTAAAATTTGCATTGCAAGAACTTTTGAGCTATTTCCAAAAGTTCAGTAATATGGAACTTTTGGACCAACCTAAACATTTAGGGGCTTTGCATTGTTTTGTATCAATTTTCAATCAAAATTTGACTTTCTTTTGAGAATTTGAGTTTGGACAAATAGTTTTAATTAGTGTTTCATGGTAAGTTATTGTTATATAGTTATGTGTTTTGGAAAGGTATTTTTTAAACTTTATTTTGTTAAGATGAAGATATCTAAAGGGTTTTATGGGGAAGAGGTTATGTTAAAATGACAAGTCATGTTACTATAATGCTAACATTTAATTGTATTATACATACTATATTTAGATTTTGACATGGTAGTTTATTAAATTTAATTTTTAATTAACTATAATAAACATGTTTTTAGTAAAAGTTTAATATACATGTTTTTAATTTTTAAAAGTTTAATATACATTTTTTTAATTTTTAAAAGTTTAAGATACATTTTTTATGGGTAATATAATTTTTTTTTAGTATAAGAATCTCATCCGTGATATGAATGCACATTAACACACATAGTTCAAACCAGACCCAATATGCAATGTCATCACAATGACCCAAAAAAGGCCAATAACTAAACCATCACACTATTTCACAAACAACTAAAAAATTGTTATTTTGAATCTAAAGAATATAATATATTTTAATATAATAATTATATATAAATATATATTATTTAATAATGACAATAGTAAAAAATTCATATATTTTTTTATTCAACCTAATCTTTATTATGTTAAGAATTTTATTGTTAATATTAATTTAAATCTAAAAAATAGTAAAATATAATGATTGTATTCTCAAAGCAAGTATGGACCAGAGTATCAATATTAACATTTATATTTTTGTAATATTTTTAAAAAATATGTACTCGATTCTTATTGTGTTGAGAATTTTATTGTTTATTTTTTTTATACTTTTGTGTATTAACTTTTAAAGTCTACTCAATTAAATTCCTTCGTGCTATCATTTATTAATTTATGAGCACTCTTTAAGTAAATCAAACCTAAATAATATAGTGTTATTTAGTACAATAATTATAAATATTGTCAAAGGTAATGTTGAATCTTAACGTATACTAAAAAATAGTTTGTGATCAGGAAAATGCCAATTCATTGTCAGAAAATCATGGCCAACAATTCACTGCCATGACAAATTCACCTCAAGGAAAATTCACCACCATCAATTCACCACCATGGAAAGTTAATCGAAATTTTCCTTGAGGTGAATTTGTCATGGCGGTGAATTTTCCCATAGTGAATTGCTCGGTGAATTTTCCTAGAGCCATAGTTTGTTTATTCATTTCTTGTCACAGACCATTGTAGAGTTCTTATTCTATTGAGAATTTTAGTGTTAAACTCTATATTTTGTAATCTAGGGTAAAGTTAGGTAAGGTAATAGAACATAAAAACTAAACCTATAAAGCCCTAAACCAACAATAGAGCATAATCCAACATAGAAATATAAGCATAATCCAACATAGAAATATAAGCATAAAGTAAACAATACCTATGCCATGGTTGCTTGGCCTCCATTCCACTTCTTCATCTTGTTGGAATATGCTTCATGCCCTCAGATTTGAATATGCAACAATAGCCTAATGAGAATGATAGCAAAATATTGAAGGTTTTATTTGTCTCCTTAAGTGTGCTTGAGCTCAAAGTAGTCAGGTAAGGTGAAAATGACAATGATAGTTATATTTTATTGAATGTCAAAATGGAATGAAGGCTTGAGATCAAATTTCAATAAGATATATCAATCAATGGCCAAGAATGAAAATTGTAGTATGGAAATAGGGTTAGGGAAAAGTTAGGGTAAAGATAGATGAATGACCAAGATTGAATTATAAGATAATTTAATCAAGTGTGGAAAATGAATGAGACAATAAAAGATAAGATTGACATAGATATGAGCTGCAAAAAAAGAGATTGTAGGAGGACTTTAAATAATTATAAAATTATTTAAATGAGGGAAAATGAATAATTAAATAATAAATACATTATTTAATTATAGAGGACATGTGACAGGTTTGACTTTTAAATTAAATAATAATTTAATTCAAAAGTGGGAGGAAAATGATAAATTAATAACCAATTAATTTATTTAATTGTGAAAGAAAAGGATAAAAAATAATTAAATAATTAAAATAATTGTTTAATTATAGTAGAAAATGACAATAATAATTAAATAAATATAATTTATTTAATTAATCAAAAGAAGTAATAAAAAGACAAAAATGAATTAATTAAATAATTAAAATTATTTAATTAATAGAAGATTTATGACATTAGACAATAATCAAATAATTAAAATTATTTAATTATTGAGAGTGAAAGGGGAATTGACGAAGAAAATAGAGTTTGTACGTCTAGGATAATTTTTAGTGTCTATATTTTGCCCCTTTTTGATACAATGTAGTTTTATCGCATTGTGTCAAAGAAAATCAGTCAAAAAATACCCTAGTGTAAACATGGTGGACCTATGCCCTCTCAGAATTTTTTTCAAAATTTTCCAAAAATTTCAAACAAATTAAAAATTGTTCTGATAAAATCATTTGACAGCTAGAAATGTGATTATGACAAAAGATTTGACATTCAAGACCTTCGAGGTAGTGAAATTTAGGTTTCATACCTCTCATAGAGTGCAACCAATACAAACCCTAACTGAAAACCCTAAAATTGATTACCTATAAATAGAAATCTGAGTGGAAATTAACTCATTTATGCATTTTGACTTTGGAGATTCAGGAGCTCTGATAGTGACCTGCTACCAAGATGTTGCTCGTTCCTCGCACTAAGCATCATGGATATCAATTTCTCACCTTCAGACGGCTAAAGGGCGCATAGGACTTGGTAAGTACCCCATACCCACTTTGTGATTTTTCATTTTTCACAGATTTTAGGGTTTAAAAATTTAGCAAGCAAATGCAATGAACTCCATTCACCGCAACTTCCATCGAATGGGACACAAGTAACAACAGTTCATCGCAATTGTCACAACACACCGCAACTACTAGGGTAGGATGGAAATTGAATGCGGTGCTGGGAAACTATAAAGTGCATTGCATTTGCTTCCTGCATCACACTATGGATGGGAATGATGTATTCGACAAAGTGAACCGCATGTGCGAAGGGAAATGACGCATGTGTTGAAGTGAGACGTAACTGATTGGGGGTTGATCACAAGTGACACTAGTGACGCATTAGCTGGGGCACGTGACACAAGTACAATTGTACAACACATATGTGGAAATAGTGATGCATTTGATTTGTGTGATGCATTTGTCAAGAAGAATGATGCAACTGAATGGTTAAAAATTTTCCCTAGTTTAGGATGATATTTCTTATGCAATGTGAGTCTAATAGGTTTGACTAGGGTTTTGGATTGACACGATGACTTTTGCTTGTGACTACAGGTTGTCCTTGCCCCTATTTATACTCAGGAGTCATGACCGTCGACTTCTTGACTTTAGGACCAATTATCTGACATTGAGAAGCATTGGCCAATGCATCTTGGCTTGTACCATGTGACCTTCATGCCCATCATTAGGGTCAACCAAGGTTTGTTTACTACACTCACAAAGAGGTGGTACTTTGAGACATGTTCATCCCACTTCCCAACATGAGAGGTGACCGTGACCTTGGAGGATGTCTATAGGATAATGAGGTTGTCGATCCGAGGAGAGCGGGTTAGGTACAATCCTAAGTAGGGATATTGATCTCTCAAGGACCACTATGTGTATGATGATGTCACAAAGCTTAGCGCGGAGGGCTATGAGATTAGGTGGGAGATGCTAGTAGAGCGGTATGAGAGATATGATTGCATCCTATGTACTCTAATTATGGGGGGATTATTCCAGACCACTAAGGGCATGGCCTTATCATTGGATGGGGGAATATGTTGGTGGGGATGATGTGATATGGGACAATCTACACATGGGGGCCTTGCTTATTGACCATGCTATACTTTTAGTTACATGACATAACCTATCAGGATGGTCAATCCATGAGTTTTGGGGTTACTCTCTTGATGGTGTGGGAATGGAAACACATCGCAATGTTTCATCCTTTTGTCAACAAGCAGTTAGGAGATGGGATGCCATATGTATACTTGTATGGAGGGGTCGTTACTCAGACCCACATTGGTGATATAGGGTATTGGCAACATGGGATCGATGTACTTACCAGTTTTGTATGGAGGCCATACAAGGACTGTCAACAGTGGTGGGATGATGACCAACATTTTCCATGGTGTAGATAGGCAAGGTACTTGATTGGATAGGCAGTCTAATCACAACACATAATCGAGTAATATTTTCTAGAGAGAGTCGAAAGGTAATTCGGGGAGACATAGGATGTGCCTTGAGGGACAACAGAGTTTGCATGCTCATTGCGCGAGGTGTAGCCATAGAGTCAGATGATTACTGTGGTGACGATAGAGCAAGGGATTAATGGACTATAGCTAGTACAGTGGGGATGGAGGGGTGGAGTAACAAATCTAGGTACGATAGCCGAGTATGACACCTAATGGGCCAGTCATAGACTTGATCGATATACAAATCCAAATCAGTCACTGCCTGTTGAGCATCAATGCAGGGGCCCATGAGGCTAGAGAGGAGGTAGATAAGATGGGGGATGGGGATATGGAGGACAGGGGGATGATGCAGGGACAAGCAATGGAAGAGACAGATGGGGAGGTAGAGAAGGAGGGAGAGCCTAATAGAGGAGGATGAGGAGACAGCAGGTGGTGAGACCATTATCACTGATCTAGGAGGAGGGTGAGGAGGAGAGGGTGGCAAAGAAGAGGGTTGCAGAGGAGGAGTGACAAGATGATGTGCCACTTCTCAAGGTGGGACAACATGATGTGGTGATGGAGGAGGTCGAGATGGAGGAGGAGCATTAGGAGGAGGAGGTGATGGGAGAGGTTGAGCAGATCCTCTGAGAGAGGATTGTCATGGGTGTGGATGTGAGGAAGGGACTGGAGGAGGTGTCGATTGGAGGGGGAGAGGGTTTAGTAGATCAGAAGATAGCTAATCTATAGGCACAGTTGGATCAGGTCACAACCAAGATCTAAACATTTGAGGTGGAGGTGGGGGCCTTAAGAACATAGAGAGATGACCTGAGGATAGAGAGAGATGTAGCAGTGATTGGTAGGTAGCGGGTAGATCGGAGATGTGTAGAGTTCATTGCCACTATCATGGGTCCCTCAACTGCTTTTTCTCAATAGTTATTTGATGCTATTCAAGAGGCCATATATTACAAGGACTTATTTGAGCACTGAGTTCCATCAGCTGAGAGAGCACCCTCCTACACCAAATCACACAATTAGAGAAGTTCACACTCTCAACATAGCAAGTCATAGAGCAGTAGGGATGTGTCAAAACAGAGATGATCAAGGCCATATGATAGGCCACCCTCAAACCCTATGCCATCAGGACCACATGTAGAGGAGAGACAAGAGTACTGAAAACCATCACCTCGACAGTCACCAGCACAAGATCAGGATAGCTTGAGCTAGAGCACATTTTGATATTGTATTTGGACATTGATGTATTTTTTACTATCGAGCTTGTGAGCTCTATTTTGAGATACATCTTGATATTGTACTATGACACATTTTGAGCTATATATATATGATCTTTGGTGGTGATTATATGGTATCCATTCATATGTTCTATACATATGCATTTATGATGTTATGTGATGGATGATTACATTTTATGATGTCTATGCACTATATATGATTATGTGACGATGTTATTATGTTGATGCAATATGATGGATCACTAATGTATATTTCATGCTTATATATGATTATTAGATGTTAGATGGATGCATTTAATGTCATGATGCTATGGATGTGATGTGATGATTATGGATATTATGTGAATGCATTATGATGTATGCTTAGTGATTTATGGATACAATGTGATATGTTATGATATGATATGATTATGACTATGCAATGTGATGTGTATTATGACTAATAAATGTAATGTTATGCAATGCTTATAATATACAAATGCTTATAATATGCAAATGCATATGCGATGCGATATATAATTATGGATTATGATTATGATGAGATGTGAATGTAATGACATGCTAACATGTGATGACCTATTGTAATAAATATTAATGATGGGTGTTATGTGATGAAATTATAATGCCATATGGATGCAATCTATGTTTTTATATTTTCTCATGTAATATGCAGAAACTAATATGATGATTCCTATTAGGATCATGTCTATAATGCCGCTAATCATGATTATGTATGCAGGATGTTTTTGTGTGTCACGGGACTCCATCAAGATGCAAATAGAAGAAAAGTTAGCGTGGAGGATGTGGATATTAGTGGAGACAATAAAAATTCAATATTCTACTTAATATATGTTAGGCATTGCATTTAATCATCATTGGGTGGTAAAATATGAAAAATGGACAACAAACACCATGGTATGACATAGACCAAGGTGTGTAAGGTCATCCACTTGCAAAAAAAATAGTCATAGACAAGGAATGTCTTGACTCATACTAAGGGAAAATCTTCCCCAGTCTTCTTGCCAAAACAAATTGTAGAGAATAATCAAACAAAATAGGTCATGAGACATCATCGCTCCTCTAAATCCTTCATGGGACATCCTCGAGGTAGCTAGTAACATGACCCAAAAAAAAAGTCAAAAAAATAAGACAAAATAGACCAATAAAGTTAACGGTCATTTAAATTGTTTGCCAACAAGTGTTTGCCAATGTTTTGACTGACTAAATGTTTGATGGGTAGATTGTTTCGATGGTCCTGATTTCAAAAGAGGAAACATTTCATATAAGACATCAAGTCTAGTTTTGATCATGTAACCACCTATATAAGGCGAGTGACAAAATTTTGACGAATGACATTGTCTAGTTTCAGGAAGGACACGTCCTGTATAAGACAAGTGACATGGTTTTAATTGAATGTTTGATGTCGGTTTGATGTTTGACTAATTTGAAAACTTGATTGATTTGATTTGAAGACTTCACTAGTACAAAAACAACAATAAACTACTAAAAACTGCTTATAAATGATTGAACATGGTCGCGTGACCAATAGTAGTTTATTGCCAGTCATTTATAACATGACCGAATTGATAACTAAATTGTTTTGAGTCATTCGGTTGATCGATTTGGTCATTAATTTAGTTGACCAATTGATTGATTTGGTTATTGGTTTAGTCGTCTGAGTGATTGACTTGCTTGTTAATTTAGTCATCTTATTGATCGATTTGGTCGTTGATGTAATCGTTAATTTGATTGGTTTGGCAGTGTGTAATTTAGTTGTTAATTTAGTCATTGAATGTTTTAAACTGATCACTTGTTCAGTCATTTTTTTTCACTGGTATATTTTTTCGTTAATTTAGTCATTGATTGATGTTAACTGGTCACTTGTTTAGTCATTTTATTCACTGATTTCCATCCATTGATAGTGTATTTAGTCATTAATTTTAATCATCATTTTGATCAATTTGGTAGTTTATTTAATTGTTTTTGCTTATTGATTTCTATCAATTGATAGGTATATTGATACATTATTTATTAATTGCATAATCATTATATTTATTCATATTTATTAATACCGATTTCTGTTAATTGGTAGTTTTTTTAATTATTTTTATTCACTGATTTCTACCTATAAGTGCTAGAAATGAGACAATGCTTTAATTGAGGTTTAAACAGATAAAAACACAAAAAAATGTAATCAATCATTCATTTGCACATAATGAAACAACTATTAAGAAGGAAAAATACTAAAATTTTATTGAGAAAACATGTTCTTACATCAGATACAAGACATAAATGTGTCTTTGCTTTGAAAAATGTACTGTTACAAAGTGTGTTTCTCAGTGTTGTGACTAAGAAAACTGAGTTACAATGCCTTTTTTTTGTTATGCAAGATATTACAAATTTGATGACAATTTTATGTTGCAACTTATTTGCAACTGCACATACATGTATGTTGCACTCTTTGCAACTTTTCCTCTTCTCTACACCTCTTTATTTGCTTTGTATTTACTTCTTTTTCTGCACCCATGTTCTTTGTGTCTACTGCTTACACAACAACATATCCCCTCTTCTATAATGCACCAGTTTGAATGAGTGGAGCCCAAACAAAAAGATAAAAACATAATAAAGGGGTTTTGCATTACATGTGTGGTAAGATAAAACATTCTCTGTTATACTCACATAATGTACACCCAAATCATATTTTCTGGTTTTTGTTTGGGTTCAACTTATTCAGGAACAATACATTCTTTGTATGCAACTTCACTCTCCACACTCTATTGTTGCTAACCCTTCTTTTTCTCTTTTGCACTTATGACTAACTCTATGATTATTTTCAAACATTTTAGTGGCCATTGTATGAAGGTCCCTATTTTTTCTTTTAGACGAACAACTCCATCTATTTTGTCTCAATGAGGAAGGGGTATGTTACTTGAGACCTGTAAAATACATACATTTTCATCTCATGTTCCTTTCAATGTGACTCCATGTACAGTAGATATTGAGTGAATCCACCCAATGCTTGTAGCAGCACCATCATGTGGATCAAACACCTCAACTGTATCCCCTTCTTGGAGTTTATCAATATATGTCTACAAAAACAAAAAAAATACACATTATATTGAGATATAAAATACACATTATATTGTTTTTGACACCTGTATGTAATGTCTTATGTCTTGGAACAAATCAATTTTTTTATGTGCTTTTATAAAACACTCTATTACAACTAAGCTCTAAGCTTCCATATGTAAGTTATATGTTCTCCCTTAATTCCATAATCTATGTATACTAGCTAATTACACTTCACTATTATTCTAACATACAACTTCTATCAAATGGGTAATGATTACCCTTATTTACATAATAAAACAATCATTACTTACTTGAATAGTACTTACCTGCATGTGGTTTCATAGCACTCACCTCGAGTTCAACACGACTACCACTATGAATATCATGTGCATTCTTGTCAAGTTCATCATCATAACCACTATCAACATCATTGCAGACATTAAATTATACAGCTTTGCAGAGAGTTCTATTGGCAGGTCCTTTTTCTTTTTGTCCTTCTTTCATATAATTGCTTTCAAGTAAAGAATGAAAAAGCTATAAATTTTTGTCCAAAAGAACATTTTAAGCATGAAGAATGACAAAACATTGGGATAGATAACTAAAAACTATTATATTAATTACCTCAACTTTAGGACAACTAAGACGATTGTGTTGCACATTCTTGTCCACTTCATCACTATCAATATCAGTAGCTCTGTTGACACCCTGAAGGCGTTTTTGTTTTCCTGTTGCTTTGAAAAAATTTCTCTACATGTGGTTTAACCATCATGCAAAAAAATATACAAAGCATTCAATAGTCAAGTAAAGAATGCAAGCTATAAATTTGTCCAAAAGAACATTTTCTAGATCACTCCAACAATAAAGAAACTAGGTTGGATTCTCCTATGCTCATATCTCAATAATCTACATATTAAGAGGCATTTGTATAGAACTTCCAAACAAGAATAAATGAGATCAATAGAGCCTCTTACCTCATTTGAATCCATGGATTTATGCTCATTCCATGCAGAAACCATAGGGTTAATGATTTCAAACAACTGTGAAACTTGGTGACTGAGACCTAATATGCAATTCATTACCTTTTGGTACCCTTTGTTCATATGAGTTGACATGATCTACAGAGACTCCTACTAGGCATTGAACAGATGGTTGTGAAATCTCTATTGACGAACTATATTTCAACTTCATCTTACTCTTAGATTTACTAGCATCTAGTGTTGCCATATAATTGACAATATCTTCTGCACCTGCTTCTCTATTATTGTTTTCCACCTAAAATACAATGTCAATTTCAACCTATAGTCAATTCAATAAAAAATCAAAATAAATAACACAATGTAAATTGAACTAAAAATCCATACTACTACATTTTTTTCCATTTTGGCATGCAACTCGCCTCGGCCAAATGTATATCCATCCCTCACATTATCTCTTGCTCTCTTGCCTTTGTTAATCTTTACCAAATAATCTTCAGAATACATAATTTCTCTCAATGCCTCCCACTCTTTGAGAGATAGATTGGAGTCAAACCTCTCTTTTCCCAACATGATTGTTTTTCTGCACATGTATCTATAATTGTTCATCAAAATTCTCGTCCTTTGCTTGTAATATTTTCTAGAGATTTGTCCACCAGTAGTCTCAAAAGCATTTTCCATTTTTGTATAACATTTTCCGTAGCTCGTGGATCTTGACCTATAAAATTTGATTTGCAAATATCCAAATGGGCCCTACATTTTACACCCAACTCAGTGACCCACCTTGTAACATTTGGCCCAATGGGCTCACCATCTCTCGATACCTCAAGAAGAATGACTTCTTGCCTTCTAATTTTCTTTCTTTTGCATTCCTCTTAGTAGATTTGTACAAGTCTTGACTCAATATTTGTATTTTGGTAAAAGCATCCACATCTTCTATTAAATTACCACTACTAGTATTTTTGGCCGATCCACTACTTCCATCAAAAGTTCTAGATGCAACAAGTTCACTTTGAGGCATAGAAAATGCAAGTGGTCTCTCTTCATGACTTTCATTAACCAAAACTTCATGCTCCTTGGCCACATCAGGTGTGGCATGAGTAGGTAGATCAATACTGGTCTTCATGGATTCCACATTATTAAACACATCCTTTAATGTTGAAAAAAGCATCTGTAGACCTTGTGTTCCTTTTCCCTGATGTTTTTCAATAATATCTCTTAGATTTAGTCCTAAGATATCATCACAACACTGCATATCATCATGTGCTATATCAGGCTGCACATCACCATGTGCTATATCAAGTTGCACATCAACATGTGCTATATCAGGCTACACATCACCACGTGCTATATTAGGTTGCACATCACCATGTGCTATACTAGGCTGCACATCATCACAACTATCATTTTCACCAACTGCATTTGTTGAATCACAAAAGTATTAGCTTCTACAAGATGGTGGCACTGTATCTTTTTTTCCTTTTGTTTTTTCTCCACATTTTCTTTGCACTCTTTTTGTTGCCTATAAACAAAAAAAAATCATATTATGTCTTATATACATAAAGATCTTGCCTATAAAATTTGATTAAACACTATTAAACAAATAATATACTGCTTAATGGATTTACAACTTGCCTTTTCAAACCAAGACTCAAAAAATATTCATTATTCTTGGCCTCTTTTTTAGTACACGCATGCTCATAATCTATCTCTAGAATTTGAAAATTATGGTCACTATCATCTAATTTGTGCCTTATAGTCCTTGTCTTCATTTCCTGAAGTCCAAATAAACAATAATGTATAAATTGACAAATTGAATTAGTAAAACTTTATTGAGTTCATAAGTTGATAACTGTTGACTTTCCAATCCGCTGATAATTGCAAATGGAAACTTAAAATAGAATTCAGTTTATAGATTAAAAATAATTGCTATCAAAAACCAAGAAAATGTTTACAATTACAGGTATCAGACAAATTTTCCTTAGGGGTAATATTCACAAGAGAAGAACTCATAAAAACATTTAGCACAAGTAGGATGAAGGAAAAGCATAGTCTAGTTCATCATGAGGTGTGTTAGAACCTTAAAAAATTTCCTAGTTCCATCATCACAATTAACCTTAAGCTCCATGATCCAAGCCTTGACCCTTATATTCCTTTTTATTTTTTACTGAACATATAATTTTTTTAGGTTAGACTGACACTAAAAGACCTATACAAAGCCAAAAATTCATCATATATATACTTAAGAAAAAACAAGTCCAGCTAAAAACATTCCAAATCCCTTAACAGTCTCTTACTGCGATCCTGCAACAGTAATCTGAACCCTTGGCGGGCTGGTGGTGTGTAACAAACAACATGAAGATTTTTACTGCCATACCGCGAGAAGGAAAAATGAAGGGTGCAGTATAGCGGGGAATAACCCGCCATCTTGCAAGGAAGATCATAAAGGCATGCGGTAGGGCGGTATGAACCGCTATACCACGGAAGGATGTGACAAAGCATGCAGTATGGCAATAACCGTTAATGTAAAATACAATACCGTGGGTTAAACAAGTCAAGCTTGTGGTATAGAGGTAAGGTTCCTACTACCCCATGGTGAAATGCAAAGAAGCATGTGGTATAGTGGTTTATACCCCTCTATCCCATGGCAATTATAGAAAGTGGTGGCAATAAAGTGGTATTAAATGCACGAATCACATCAACCGTCTGATCTTGTAAAATCAATGGTGCATATTCAAACTCAAAATACGAACAAAATATTTGGCGTAAGGTTGATATTAATGTTTACATGACTGAGCTCATAAGCCATTAAACCAATAATTCGACATTCTCTTTGCACTCATTTGAAAAAATTATCGTGCGGGGAGCTGGGAGTTTCAGGATGTTAAGCTCTACAACCATCATAACTCAGGTAAGTGCACAAAACTCTTGTGAATTAAGTTTTACGAGTACAAGATTGTTTGGAATTCTGCATTTCAGAAGTATAGGAGAAGATAGTTAAAGTGTGAATTAAGTTTTACGAGTACAAGATTGTTTGGAATTTTGCATTTTAGATACACTAGGAGAAGTAAGATAGTTAAACATCATGCCACCCAAGAAGAAAGAACTTGAAACTAAAAAGGTCATCATGTCACCCAAGAAGAAAGAAACTCAAACTAAAAATGAAGAATCTAATGTTAAAAAGAGGTCCTTACACCAGTCTATCATGGATATACTCCTTGAATCAATTGAGAGAGGATTTAAGGATTTTTTTAATGATGTGGCTCATGGTTGTAGAGATTCCCTTATCCCTATCTCCAGGTGGGAACTATTTTGGTACTTTTATGACAAAAGGGAGGGCAAGATTCCGGTGTCAAATCCATGGGCATTAGATTTGGCCAAGTTAATTGTCCCAAATGTTTTTATAGATGTAGAGTTCATCAGAGTATTGGCTCGGAGTTATCATCATGCTAGTAGGTCCATGAGATTGTTAGATGGTTCACCATTAGTTGTGTTGACTAAAGCGGCCATCATTGAATGTTTTGACCTAAACAAACAAGCCCTGACTAAAATTGATTTGCAAAGAAGTAAAGAAGAATATACTAGATTGAGGAAAACCCATAGAAGTGATGAAGTACCCATTTACATCAAAAGGGGTGTGAACAACAAGGTGATTCATATATCCCCTTCTGCTACTGAACCATTTGAAGTCTCAGATTTCCAATTCTATTTCAAGAAAACCTACTTTGCTCTATATCAAGTACTTGGGATAGATGCAAAAGAGTGAATGCCAGTTAGTTTAATGATGATGGCTATGAGGATCCAAAACCCTAAGATGAACATTGAATATGATTTTACCTCATATATTGAGAAAGCATTGCATGAAGCATTTTTGCAAGTCAGAGAAAATAGAGCCTACATAACATTCAGGTAATATTCTTTGTTGTGCCACCTGATATTATACCAGAATAAAGATAAATGGAGCTAAAGGATGTGTTTGGGTTAGATTGAAAAGCAGGGGAATTTGCTACTAGTGCAACTATGGTGCTATAAATGGGAAAGCAAATGTAAGAATTCAAATTATGTTATATTCTATGATGAGTTTGTGTACAAAATTATGAGAGTTATTGGCCACCAACCACCAATACTACACACACTTGTGCTACAATTGTTAATACCTTTGGCTTTGAAACCTAAGCAAAGCCATACTCATAACTTTGGTGATTGGTTTTTTTCTACCAAATACCACAATAATCAAGATTTATGGATGCCCATGGGCCCCACATATACTGCCAAAGTTTGTCCCCCTTTGATTAGCCTTTTTAGAGTTCATGTCGCAGATGCTATGGATGGAAAAGGATGTCATGATTAAACAAAAGAAGGGTACATTGCTACCCAATTTGACAACATGTTGGGAACTATCAGTGGGATCCCATACACTTGAAGAGTTGTAGAATTATCTAAAATCAAGGTACTCTTTACAATCTGGAAAGGAAAGAGCTTTTTACCCTAAGGGTCACATGAATTTTATAACACACACCATCCTTACCAAGGCTACGATTACTCACCAGGTTGACTATGAAGAAGATGTAATCAAAAATTGTTTCACTCCTCAACAGGTATTTGATAGGAGGAGAAAATGGGAAATTATGAAAAAGTTTGAGGAAGAAAGAAAGATAAAGCACAGTTATTTCTTGGGTTATTTCATAAAGGAAGGAAATCCTATCAAGAGGATTGATATGATAATTGATAACTTTCATGAATTAATTAAGACTACAACAGCTACGGGGGACCCTACCAAATTGTATTCTAAAAGGCCGAGTGATATTGTAATTACATAACCAACTCTGGATATTGTTTCAGTATGTCATGCTTCTCCAAGATCACCTCCTGATCAACCAACTTCTAAAAACCAAAAGACACAAGAGATAGAGCCACTTGTTTCCTATAAAATAAGTGAGGAGGTTGGAGATACATAAGAAGGAGTTAATGTGTTAAGATATTTCAAGGATGATGTTGAAGTGGACCAACCTATGCTTGAAACTGGAGCCCAAAGGTTTGAAACTAGAGTCGATATTGAGGTACAAGGAGAAAGAGAAATGCATGAGGATGGCAGGGTAGTTGCAACTCACAAGTTCTTGGAAGATGAATTTATCAAAACCCCCAAATTTAAAGACTTTTGGGTTAAGATGAAAATGAGAGAGTTTGAAGTGAGGGTTGAAATAAATAAGATGGGAGCTGAGGAATCCCAGCATGACCAGATAGCAGCCCAAACTTTTAATGAATTAAGGATTGATAATATTGATGTTAGCCCACAAGAGGCTAGAGAGATGATTTTGAAAAGGAATATACTTATTGTCCCTGGTATGGAATTAAAGAAATTTTTTTTACTTGATCAAGTGAGAACACAGGAAGACCCAATGTTGATTGTTGAGTTTGACTCAGATGAAGGGGTAAGTGGCACAGGGTAAACCCTAAGATTGAAACCTTGGAATTCTGGGCCAAACAGAAAAGTACACAAAAACCAAGGTTACTAGATGTAGTGCAGGAAATGAAAGGGACGACTATGGTGAAAAAATTAAAGGATACATCACCTTTAGAAGTTGCAACCATGACAATGCATTCAACTATGTTCACCTGAGTTGTAGTTAAGGAGATGGAAGCTAGATTGGGAGAGTATGAAAAGGAACAAAAGTTTTTAAATGATGATAATAAATTGTTCATGGAAAATGTGATGTTGAAGGAACAATTGAAAGGAGCAGGCCCCTCACTGAACAAGGAAATAATGTTATACCAATGTCCTCCTACTCCACCAGTTGAAATAGAAAGTGCTTCTATTGAACAAGTGAGCATTCTTAGACAGGAGATTGAAGAGTTAACAAAATCCAACAATGAGGGTAAGGAAGGAGCGAATAAGGAAATATGTAAAGTTTTAGAGAAGGTCCTTGAGCATAGGATAAAGCTAATTGTGGATAAGTTGGAAAGTGTGTATGATTGCTACAGCTCACTGATACAGGAAATTGATCAGATGTAAACACATCTACCTATATTGGATCCCATTTTTAAGAACTGGCAGCCCATATACCACACATTGGTAACCTTGTGTACAATCTTACAGAGGAGTACTAAGGCTCTTGTAGCATTAAAACCTACAGAGAAGATGGGAAAAATAGTTATAGATGAGTTCCAATATATGCAAGGAGAGGACCAAAAGATCAGAACAAGAATAGATTCATTTCATACTCTGAATCAATGGTTTGTGCCAAAACTATTGAAAGATGATGACCACTTGAAGAACCTCAACGAACAGAAGAGTGAATTTGGCCAGATTGTTCAACAGTGCATCACTCGCATATAAAAGGATGGTGAGTTGAGTCTTGACAGGTTTGACTTAATCATGGATGGAGTAATAGCATTGGATGTTGGATATTCTAAGTTTATCATGGATGGCAGGGCGTTACTAGATAGCCGATGGAAGATTCACCTTGCAAATATATTGGAAATTCAAGAATAGAAATGGCCACATGATTATATAGTGTACGAGTAGGAGCAGAGGTATATGGGTCCTCCCCCCGAATAGTAGGTCTTAGGGTTGTCACAGTGGAAGAACCACACATTTAGATACACTAATATGGAGAAAAGACCTTGAACAGATCTTCAGTGATCATGGGTGCCTTACGGAGATTAACAAACTATGGTGTCACGAGTGCTGCAAACTTCATTAGTTATCTACTTTCTCTATTTTATGTTTTAATAAAAACTAATGTGTAGTCTAGTTTATACGAAGATGCATGAATTTTGAAAAGATGCCATATCTTGTAATGGTCTGAAGCTTGTTGCTTCTCTTATAAAAGAGAAACCAAGACCAAATTTTGATATCATCATCATAGGCATTTATAGAAACATATATGAGGAGACTTATGTTATATTGTAATATCTATTTGAAGCAATCAATGGACAAGAAGATTTAATCTGGTGCTCGAATTCTAGTCTCAATTATTTTTTGATAATATTGTGTATGATTAGATTTTTTATGTATTTTAGGTTGGAATATAGGGGTATATTATGAATTGGTATCAATTATTTGTCATAATCATTTGCATTGCTGATTACATTGCATTTCACATCTTTCAAACTCAAAGAATTACTTCACATTGCATAACTAATAACTAGATGTTGATAGATGACAAAATTTCAATTACAATATAGTTTTTACAAAGCCAACCTAATCAGTTATGCAATTACTTCACATTGCACAACTAATAACTAGGAGCAATAGCCAATTGCATTTGCTTGTCATGGCATTCCATGAGACCACATTTCTTTGAGGTATTTTTTCAAATAGTTCACTACCTTGTCTATGCTACCATATTTTTCATACATATTGTCTACCAAAGCATTTTATCAAATAGTTCACTACCTTATTGCTATGGCTAAAATCCTAAAACAAGTTATTTCAAACAAGCTATGTGATGCAGGAGCATCCTTGGTTTTTGAGCAATCTTGCATCAACCAAAAATATTTTCTTTCAGTTTTGTTCTTGTTATGTTCTTTCTCAGTTCATGTTGGTGGATTCATCATATTTGCTAACCAGACCATGCGGATCTATGTTTACATCGTGAACATGTTCATATTCCTTATTCCAAGATTTGAGCATGATTGGATCTTTTTTCAGCAAGTTATCTCTTCCAGATTTGATGGAAGTTTTTTAAACTGGCACTGAGATAATTTTCAAGCCTAACGGCTAGTTTGATCATTCATGGATCATCCCCATAACTTGCAGATCTCAATGGTGTGATTTTAATTGTTCCATGGAGTGTCTCTGACCTTCATTTTAGGTCCACACTTCATCCTATGAACCTGTTGATGGAATAATTCAAATTTGAGGCCAACCTATTCATGCACACGTTACATTTTCCTTCTTAGGAAATTGTGATAATTTTTGGCTGACACAGATGTTTCTTGACCCGCAGATGTGGTATAAATAATTGTAATAGAGAATTAGGAAAGTAGTCCAAGAGGAGTGGGATAAGAGATTCAAATTGTAATATTCTACTTGAATTAAGGAGCATATCAAAAGAATGTATTTCTAAACATGTTGAAAGAGGCCTATGAGCCCGAATCTATAAGCCCAGATGTTTCTGGCCTATTGTAACTGAGATTTCTATCAATAGGAATATTTGCATCTGCATTTTCCTCCATATTTTGTTGCTTTTGTTGTGTTACTCTTGTTGCACAATTCAGATTATTCTCTTGGAGGACCCTCTTACCATGGCTGCACCAGATTGGTATTAGAGCAAGATTCATTCTGTGAGAGGTCATCAGAATTCTCATAATCCTATTTAAGATTTTTTGTGGGGTGGCGGATTGAGGATCCGGCCTATAGCTGCAGAGGACTTGTGTAAAGATAGTGGGAAGAAGAAATGGTAGAGGAAATGGAGCGCAAGGAAATGCAAACCCAACAATAATGGAGATGTTGAGAGGAATTGTTGTCAGATTAGATGTAGTTGGAATGGCCCAGAGGAGAGGTCGACTAGGTGATGAAGCGAGTGATGAAGAAGTAGAAGAACATGAAGAAACAGAAAGAGGAAATAAACCTGGCCTTGATCAGGAAGAAGAGTGGTTCATAAGATCCCTAACTAGGGTTAATACCAAACCACATTTTAATTCACCGGATTATAATGGTAAGTTGGATTCAGAAGAATTGCTTGATTGGATTATAGAAATGGAAAAGTATTTTGAATTTGAAGGTACCACTGAAGATAAGAAGGTGAAGTTTTCTTGTACAAAGTTGAAATGACATGCATCCCTTTGGTGGGAACATTTGCAGATAGATAGGCAGAGAAGAGGAAAAGAAAAGATAAAGTCATGGGATCGGATGGTTAATAAGTTGAAGAAAAAATTTATGCCTGCAAATTATCAGGTCACTTTGTTCAGAAAGTTGCAAAATTTGAAGCAGAAGGAGTCAAGTGTGATAGAATATACTGAAGAATTCTATAAGTTGAATATCAAATCTAGACATTCAAAGGAGGAGATTGAGCAAGTAGAAAGATATGTGAATGGATTGAGGTCATCTATACAAGATGAGATTAGTTTGATTAAGTTGCAGAGTGTGGAGGAGGCATATCAGTGTTCCCTAAAAGAAGAGGAGAAGCTGAATAAAAGACATGAGCAGAGACAGAGAGGAAGAGGTGGAATATTTCAAAGAGGAAGAAATTTTATTGGAGGAAGAGGATGTTTTCCATATCAGAATAAGGATAAGGAGGTTAGTAAGAATGACAGTTCATACCATAGAGGTGATGGAAACAATTACAGAAGAGGAGGATATGGTGGTTACCAGAATGAAGGTTATAGAAGAGATGATAGAGGACAGGAGAAAAGGACATTCAAGGGAACTTGTTATAATTGTGGTGGAGAAGGACATAGAGCATTTGGATGTAATCAAGGAGAGACAAGCAAGAAGAAAAGGAACCATAGAAGGACAACCTTTGTTGAGGAGGATCATGTTGAATCATCTAACAAATCAGAAGATGGAGAAGTATTGGTGAATAGAAGAGTATTATGTTAAAGCAACTTGGAGAAGCAGGCATTATAGAGAAAGAATTTGTTTCGAACCAGATGCAAGGTAGCTGGTAAATGTTGCAAAGTGATTGTTGATAGTGGAAGTTCTAAGAACCTAGTTTTTGAAGAGATGGTGACCAAATTGAAGTTGGAAAGACTGAAACACCCAAATCCCTATCAGATAGCTTGGATTCAAGATGAGAATAATATTTTGGTAAGTGAACAATGTTTGGTGAAATTGAAGATAGGAAATTACCATGATGAAGTTTTGTGTGATATCATGCCTATGGATATATGCCATATTTTGTTGGGAAGGCCTTGGCAGTATGATAGACAGGCTATTCATGATGGAAGGAAGAATATATACACCATTATTACTAATGGGATGAAGCATACTTTGTACCCTTGGAAGATGTTCCTAAAGTTGAGGTTTGTACGAATGCTAGAATTTTTCTAGTTGATGGAAGGAGATTCCTTGATGGGTTGAGACATGAGAATGTGTGCTATGCCTTGGTTCCTAAGAAGGATGAAGACTTGAAGCAAGTAGAATAACACCCAGAAGAGATAAAGGAGTTGCTAACAGAGTATGAGGAGATCATTTCAAATAATGTACCAGATGGATTGCTTCCTATAAGGAGTATTAGTCATTTTATATATTTGATTCCTGGAGCTAGTTCTCCTAATAAAGCAGCACATCGGATGACACCTACAGAGAATGAAAATTTGAAAAGACAAGTGCAAGAATTGTTGAGGAAGGGTTTGATCAAGGAAAGCTTAAGTCCTTGTGTAGTACCTATTGTGTTAGCACATAAGAAGGATGGAGAATGGAGGATGTGTACAGACTCTAGAGCTATAAACAAAATCACGGTTAAGTATAGATTTCCTTTGCCTCAGATGGATGACATTATGGATTGTTTGAGTTGAGCAAGATACTTTAAAAAAATAGATTTAAAGAGTGGATATCATCGTATCAGAATCAGAGAAGGGGATGAGTGGAAGACAACATTCAAGACAAATTAAGGATTGTATGAATGGTTAGTGATGCCTTTTGGACTGACAAATGCACCGAGTACTTTCATGAGGCTGATGAACGAGGTATTAAAGAAATTCTTGGGTAATTTTGTGATTGTTTGTTTGGATGACATCTTGATTTTCAGTAAGACTAGAGAAGAACATTTGTTGCATATAAGACAAGTTTTACAGAGGTTGAGTGAAGAGCGGTTGTTGATAAACATTAAGAAGTGTAGTTTCATGAAGGAAGAACTGGTATATCTAGGATTTGTGATATTTGTGGATGGATTGAAGATGGATCCTGAGAAGGTAAGAGAATTTGTTGAGTGGCCTACACTAGATAGCATTGGAGAGGTGAGATCATTTCATGGATTGGTAAGTTTCTATCGGAAGTTCATTAGGAATTTTAGTTCTATTTGTAGCCCTGTGACTGAGACAATGAGAGGAGATAAGAAGGATTTTAAGTAGATATCTAGAGTGGACCGTAGTTTTGAGTTGTTGAAGCAGAAGGTCATTGAGCAGCCTGTGTTTGCTTTACTAGATTTCAATAAGGTATTTCAAGTAGACTGTGATGCAAGTGGAAGTGCAATTGGAGCAGTGTTGAGTCAAGAAGAGAGACTTGTAGCTTATTTCAGTGAGAAGTTGAATGATGCTAGGAGAAGATATTCAATGTATGATTAGTAGTTTTATGCCATAGTTCAATCCTTGAAGAAGTGGAGACATTATTTGTTACCTAAGGATTTTGTGTTGTATATGGATCATCAAGCATTGCAATATTTGAATAGTCAAGGTAAGTTGAATCAGAGACACATGAGATGGGTAGAATTCTTGCAGAGCTATAAAAAAAAATTTAAGCACATGAGTGGGAATTCAAATAGAGTTTTTGATGCATTAAGCAGGAGAAGGAATTTACTAATGGAGATGAGAGTGGAGATATTAGGCTTTGATGAATTGAAGAACTTGTATAAGGAAGACCCAAAATTTGTAGAACCTTGGAAAGCTTGTAAAGAACCAGTTATGGAGGATAGGAGTTAGTGGTTGGATTATTTTATTTAGGAGGATATATTGTTCCGTGGAAATTAGTTGTGTATACCCTGGAGTTCAATGATAGAAATTTTGATAAAAGAAAAGCATAGTGGAGGATTGTTAGGACACTTTGGAGTTGACAAGATAGTAGCATTGGTAAGTGGGAATTATTTTTGGCCTCATATTCATAAGGATGTTAGGAGATTTGTGCAGAGTTGTAGAGTTTGTCAAGTTACAAAAGGGAGTAGTAAGAATTTTGGACTGTATAAGCCTTTGACAGTTCTGGAGAGACCTTGGGAAGACATAAGCATGGATTTCATACTTGGAATGCCAAAGAGATAGAGAGGTAATGATTCTATATTTGTGGTGGTGGATAGGTTTTCTGAAATGGCACATTTCATACCTTGTAAGAAGACAACAAATGTAGTACATGTAGCAGATTTTTTTTTCAAGGAAGTGGTCAGATTGCATGGATTACCTAGGAGTATTGTTTTAGACAAGGATGTAAAGTTTTTCAGTTATTTTTGGAGGACACTTTGGAAGAAGTTGAAGACAGATTTGAATTTTACTTCTACTTTTCACCCATAGATTGATGGATAGACAGAGGTAGTAAATAGGAGTTTGGGGAATTTTCTGAGATGTTTGGTTGGAGAGAAGACCAGAAGTTGGGATTTGGTCCTTGCACAAGCAGAATTTTCCTACAATAATTCAGTGAACAGGAGTACTAGAAAGACGCCTTTTGAGATTGTTACTGGAGTTCATCCCAGAGGTATATCAGAGTTGAGAGACATCAGTATGGAAGACAAGAGGAGTGTAGGAGTAGAAGAATTTGTAGAACATATGAAGAGCATGCATACTTGAGTGAAATAGCAATTGGAAGACATGAATTGGAAGTATAAGGAGAGAGTGGATGAAAAGAGGAGACATAAGGAATTCGAAGTTGGAGATGAAGTGATGGTGTATTTGAGGAAGGAAATATTTCTAGTTAGCACATACAACAAGCTGAAGATGAGGAAGTTTGGACCTTGTAAGATCTTGAAAAAATTTGATTCAGGAAATGCATATGAAGTGGAGTTACCGGATGGCATGGGTATATCAACTATATTCAACATTGCAGATCTACATCAGTATCATGAATCAGAATTCAGTGAAGATAGTAAGGAAAAATTGGAGAATCAGTTTCCTAAATAGCAGTCAGATGAGATTGAAGAGATTCTGGATATCAGAGATGGAAGAAAAACTCGTGGAAGGCAGTACAAAGAATATCTTGTGAAGTGGAAAGATAGACCAGTGGAGGATTCTTCTTGGATTTCTCAGGTTGAGGTAGATCGTCTTGGTTTTCCTTTAGCCCTACCAAAGTGAGGGACTCACTTTTCTTTAACCTCGGATGTCTGATGCAGGAGCATCCTTGGTTTTTTAGCAATCTTGCATCAACCAAAATTATTTTCTTTTAGTTTTGTTCTTGTTATGTTCTTGCTCAGTTCATGTTGGTGGATTCATCATATTTTCTCACCAGACCCTATGGATCTATGTTTACATCTTGAACATGTTCATATTCCTTATTCCAAGATTTGAGCGTGATTGAATCTTTTTTCCAGCAAGTTATTGCTTCCAGATTTGATGGTAGTTTCTTAAACTGGCAACCAAAATAATTTTCAAGCCTAATGACTAGTTTGATCGTTCGTGGATCGTCCCCATAACTTACGGATCTCAACAGTACAATTTTAATTGTTCCATGGAGTGTCTCTAAACTTCATTTTAAGTCCACACTTCATCCTATACACCTATTGATGGAGTAATTCAAATTTGAGGCCGACCTATTCATGCACACATTACATTTTCCTTCTTAGGAAATTATGATAATCTTTGGCCCACACAGATGTTTCTTGACCCATAGATGTGGTATAAATAATTGTAATAGAGCATTAGGAAAGTAGTCTGAGAGGAGTGGGATAAGAGATTCGAATTGTAATATTTTGCTCGAATTAAGGAGAATATCAGAAGAATGCATTTCTAAACATGTTGTAAGAGGCCTGTGAGCCCGAATTTGTAAGCCCGGATGTTGCCAGCCTATTATAACTGATATTTCTATTAATAGGAATATTTGCATTTGCATTTTCCTCCATATTTTGTGTTGCTTTCATTGTGTTACTCTTGTTGCATGATTCAGATTGTTCTCTTGGAGGACCCTCCTACGGTGGTTGCGCCACTATGGATGCTTGGAAAAAATCTATCAAAGCATAATAGTAAGAAATAGCATAGACAAGGCAATGAACTGGTTGAAAAAGTGCTTCAAAGAAATTTGGTCTCATGGTGATGGAATTCCATGACAATCCATAACAATTGGATTGTCATGGCATTCATCGTAGAATTCCATCACCATGAGACCACATTTCTTGAAGGAATTTTTTCCAAAGTTCATTGCCTTGTCTACGCTACCACATTTTTCATACATGTCTACCAAAGTTGTAGGGCATATATATGCTCAGCAAGGGCAGGTAGAGAAGGCTTTGGAAATTTAAAAAAAGGCAACTCACATAGATCCACATGATTCCCATGCATTTATCAAGATGGATGAGTTATTAATATCGACAGACCTTAGTGCAACCATAGATTCTCTTAATATAGAAAAGTCTCTTCTGAAAAAGAGAAAAGAAGATGTACCCATTGAATTTTTAAACAACATTAGGGTTCTTCATTTTGAGCGTGATGAACTAGAGTTGGCTCAACAAACTTTTATGGAGGCATTAGGAAATCGCATTTGGGTTGAATTCATAAATAAAATCCCAAGTGCCAATTATGCAATTTTTTCTTTGCACTTCAAGGATATGGAATTCTTCCATCGACTAGAAGAAGGTTGTGTTTCACTTGAGTTACCATGGGATAAAGTCACAACACTATTTAATCTTGCTAGGTTGTTTAAACAACTACATGATACTAAAAAAATAAATCTTTATACAGGCCAAAATTGTTCAAATTCTTGATTATACGGATGCATATCTGCGTCTTGCAGTCATGGATCAGGCTCAGAATGAGATCCAACTAATCCTATAATTGATTGGGGATGTACTTAAGTTGGATAAAAACTCATCAAATTCTTTATGTGTGCTTGGAAACATGGAATTGAAAACAAATGGCTGGCTTAAAGCAAAAGAAACAATTAGAGTAGCACGCCAACTTGTCTTGGCTAATGAAGAAAAATGAAAAGTTGATGAAGAACAAGGGATTCAGATGGAAAGGAGAAAGAAATAGTAAGAACTTGAACAAGTGAAGCAACAAGAGGATCAATTTGAACATGTGAAGGAATTATGGAAGAGTAAGTGTAAGGACAGGGATGATGATGATGGTGAGGCTAGTCAGTCTGAAAAGAAACAAAAGAAGGAAAAGAAGAAAAAAATGGATAAGGACTAGAAGGCTTATGATTCTTATATGGAGGACCATGATGTTGCCATGGAAGATGAGGAAAATTATATGAGTGATAAGGCACAAGATGATGTAGAAAATGCCCAAGATCTTCTTGTAGCTACAGGTCTAGAAGACTCTAATGATGGCGAGACAAGTTCTCCAGTTTCAACAAAATCACAAAGGAGACATGCATACTCTAATTTTGAAGAAGATGAACCATTGAATAAACAAAGTCTGAGAGAATATGATCCATATGATGATGATATCTAGGCTTCCTGAGCTTTAACCAAACCTAGCTCCTATTTTCCAAAACAAAAATCCCCAAGGCCCATGGGAAATGAATGATGAGCATTTGAGTTTCAACAAACTAAAATAGGTTTCCCATAAAAAAAAAGAAAGAGGATAAATGAAAAGATAACATACAGATGATTCATTTGAGGTTTTTGATAAGATCTCATTTAACTATGTCAAATGGATTTGGAAGGGACAAAGCATATTTGATTGACTAAAATTTTGAGGTAGCCTATCCATCGTCATTGTATGCACCATCTTCTCTTGGAATCTGTTAAAACTCAAATGCTCATCATTCATTTCCCATGGGTGTTGGGGATTTTTCTCTTGGAAAATAGGAGCTAGGTTTTGTTAAAGCTTGGAAAGCCTAGACATCATCATCATATGGATCATCTTCTCTTGGACTCTATTTTTGCAATGGTTTATCATCTTCAGAATCAAAGTATGCATGTCTCCTTTGTGATTTTGTTGAAACTGGAGAATTTATCTCACCATCATCAGAGTCTTCTAGACCTACAGCTACAAGAAGATCTTGGGAATTTTTTGCATCATCTTGTGCCTTATCCCTCATATAATTTTCCTCATCTTCCATGGAAACATTAGGTTCCTCCATATAAGAATCATAAGCCTTGTGGTCCTTATCCTTCTTCTTTTCCTTCTTTTGTTTCCTCTCAAACTGACCAGCCTCATCATCGTCATCATCCCTATCCTTACACTTACTCTTCCATAATTCTTTCACCCGTTCAAATTGCTCCTCTTGTTGCATCACCCACTAAAGTTCTTCCTCTTGCTTTCTCCTTTCCATTTGAATACTTTGTTCTTCATCAACTTTTCATTTTGCTTCATTAACCAAGAAAAGTTGGCACGCTACTTTAATTATTTCTTTTGCTTTAAGCCAGTCATCTATTTTCAATTCCATGTTTCCAAGCATACATAAAGCATTTGATGAATTTTTATCCACCTTAAGTGCATCCCCAATCAATTCTAGGCTTGGTGCATTGTAGAAATAGATTCCACCAGAAGATGATGCATACAATGACGATGGATAAGCTACCTCAAAATTTTAGTTAATCAAATATGCTTTGTCCCTTCCAAATCCATTTGACATAGTTAAATGAGATCTTATAATTTTCCTCATCTTCCATGGCAACATCATGTTCCTCCATATAAGAATCATAAGCCTTATGGTCCTTATCCTTCTTTTTCTTCTTTTCCTTATTTTTTTTCTTCTCAAACTAACCAGCCTCATCATCGTCATCATCCTTGTCCTTATGCTTACTCTTCCATAATTCCTTCACACATTCAAATTGCCCCTCTTGTTGCATCACCCGCCGAAGTTCTTCCTCTTGCTTTCTCCTTTCCATTAGAATCCTTCGTTCTTCATCAGCTTTTCATTTTGCTTCATCAACCAAGACAAGTTGGCATGCTACTTTAATTGTTTCTTTTGATTTAAGCCAGTCATCTTTTTTCAGTTCCATGTTGCCAAGCATACATAAAGCATTTGATGAGTTTTTATCCACCTTAAGTGCATCCCCAATCAATTCTAGGCTTGGTGCATTGTAGAAATAGATTCCAAGAGAAGATGATGCATACAATGATGATGGATAAGCTACCTCAAAATTTTAGTCAATCAAATATGCTTTGTCCCTTCTAAATCCATTTGACATGGATAAATGAGATCTTATAATTTTCCTCATCTTCCATGGCAACATCAGGTTACTCCATATAAGAATCATAAGCCTTGCGGTCCTTATCCTTATTCTTTTTCTTCTTTTCCTTATTTTGTTTCTTCTCAAACTGACCAGCCTCATCATCATCATCATCCCTATCCTTACGCTTACTCTTCCATAATTCCTTCACACGTTCAAATTTCTCCTCTTGTTGCATCACCCGCTGAAGTTCTTCCTCTTGCTTTCTCCTTTCCATCTAAATCCTTCATTCTTCATCAACTTTTTGTTTTGCTTCATTAGCCAATACAAGTTGGCGTGCTACTTTAATTATTTCTTTTGCTTTATGCCATTCATCTATTTTTAGTTTCATGTTTCCAAGCATACATAAATCATTTGATGAGTTTTTATCCACCTTAAGTGCATCCCCAATCAATTCTAGGCTTGGTGCATTGTAGAAACAGATTCCAAGAGAAGATGATGCATACAATGATGATGGATTTAAGCTACCTCAAAATTTTAGTCAATCAAATATGCTTTGTCCCTTCCAAATCCATTTGACATAGTTAAATGAGATCTTATCAAAAACCTCAAATGAATCATCTATATATTATCTTTTCATTTTTCCTCTTGTTTTTCATGGGCAACCTATTTTAGGAATTATTTTAGAACATTTTTTGTGTCCTTCAATGTATTATGCTTTATTTTTCTATCAGATTCTAGATTAAAAGAACCTATAATTGAAAATGGATTAATTCATCTATTTTTATTTTACAGTCCCAAATAGGTGGATTAAATTATTTTGTTGTTAAACAAATCTTGTACAATGAAATGTCCCCTTTTCGAAATGAAACCAAGTTGAAACTCAAATGCTCATCGTTCATTTCCCATTGGCCTTGGGGATTTTTCTCTTGGAAATAGGAGTATAATAATAACTCAAGAGGATCTTAATGTCATAAAAGGGGCCACTTAAGTGTTGGCAGAGAGACCAGGAAATGTTTATGCTGCAAATGGGGCAGCCATTATGCTAGCTGAAAGGGGTCAATTTGATATTGCAAAGGAAATTTTTACACAGGTACAAAAATTTGTAGGAAACATCTTTGTTTAGATGTTTGACGTGTGGGTAAATCTAGCACATGTTCACTTTGCACAAGTACAGTTTGCGCTTGCAGTGAAAATGTTTATGTTGCAAATGGGGCAGCCATTGTGCCAGCTAAAAGGGGTCAATTTGATATTGCAAAGGAAATCTTTACATAGATACAAGAAGCTGCTACAGGAAACATCTTTGTTCAAATGCCTGATGTGTATGTAAATCTAGGACATGTTTACTTTGCACAAGGATAGTTTGTGCTTGTAATGAAAATGTATCAAAATTGTTTGAGGAAATTCTATTTTAGCACTGACACCCAAATTTTATTATATTTAGCTCGAACACATTATGAAGTAGAATAGTGGCAAGATTGTAAAAGCACATTATTAAGAGCAGTAGAACATTATTAAGAGCAGTAGATTGTAATGAGCATTTTGAATTTGTGTTTAATGTAATGAGGGTTTTGAATTACCTCTGAATTCGCTGCAGAGGGCATCCCCAAATCTGATTTTGTTACAGAGGGCCTCAAAAAATTCAAATTCATTGCAACAAACTCTGAATTCCTTGCCCTTGCCCGCCTTTTCAGAATTCTCTAGGTCCTCTCTAAATCCTTAGCACCCATGCAAGTAGCTGCTATAAATGATCAAAACGACTCATGTCAGGCTAACGAATGAAGCAAGGTCTGCAATGAACGAATGAAGCAAGGTCTACAAGATACGAATGGATCTTCAATGAACGTGAATAATTGCACCAATACATCGTGCACATGAATACATCGCACTAGTAATTGGCCGACTTGTTTTTAAAAATTTTGTCTAATTTGAATTTGATGGCTAACTATTTAGTCATTTTTATTTTTGTGACTAAATAATTTTTTAGTCAGAGACTAGATTAGTCATTTATTTACTCATTTATAGCTGAGTTGCAAAAATTGAGTAGAATTTAGTCATTTTTAGTTTTTGTGATTAAAATTTTTAGTCACCTAGTCATTTATTTGCCAAATTCTACTAGTGCTTATTAGACAATTTATTTGTTGATTCATGACTAGTTTGAGGTTTTGATGACTATTTGTGTCTGGTGACAATGTCTAACTTATTAAGACCGAATCGATAAACCCTCAAGGACCAACCTAAGGGGCCTCGGGGGCTCATCAACAGATGGCCTTGCCTATGTAACAATGCATAGAAACCTCGTAGCTCAACTGGACTTGACTTTGTTTTATTGACCAAGGACTATGTCATGATTGACTTTATTTGACAAACCCTAAAGGACTGACCTAGTGCCTGGGGGCTCATCGACTAATGCCCTTGCCTACATTATACATGCAAAGGTGTCATAGTTTGATTGGATAATGACTGACATGACTAACTCTGACTTTGTTTTTGGGATATTTGAAAGTTATTTAGATGTTTTTGTGTTTTGACATGTTTTGATTTTTTTGGATTTTTAGGAATTTTGATTTTTTTTGTCTTTTTGAAGTTTTATGATTTTTTTGTCTTTTTGAAGTTTTATGATTTTTAGTGACAAATATAGAATCCAATGAAGACATAGGTTGAGTACTTGCCCCCATTCGGGTATAAGACCAATTTATTAGGGATGGAATGGGATAAGTTTATTGCGGATGGATATGGAAGGTGAAAAGATGCATAATGTCAATCGTTCCAAGCTATGGGAAGGACAACAAGGCATTATTATGAATGACGTGTCATGTGTGAAAGAAAATTATTATGGGTGATAGATGGAAAACTAGAGAGAATGATGGTAGATTATGGAGTGAAGATCGAATACACATGGTGCTTGTTTGTTGGAGGTTTTCACCATGGTACTTATCCAAAGCACCACCAAAGTGGTTTTCACTATTGGATGGATTATTTCTCTTTACTATTTTCATGATTTTTTTTTTTTTGGTGTCACCAAGATGCCTATTTGCCAGAATTTCATTAAGGTGATGATTTTTTTATTTTTTTTGTATTTTTCGAGTTATGACATGGCTCCCTGAAGCTAAGTATAGAATTTGTGCAAGTGAAAACTATTGATAGGTTCTAACAAGGGTTACCCCTCAGGAGTTGAAAGTTGATATACTCCTGATCCAAAGACTATCATGACAATGTAAGGACCCAACCAATTAGGTTCAAATTTGCTTGGCTTTTCTCGCTATGCTCAATTCTTGGGATTTTTCATTAAAACCAGGTCACCAATGTCAAAGTATCGAGTCAAAAAATTTAGATTATGTCAATTCAACACAAGGTTTAATAGGGAAAGTGATTTGGAAAAAAAGCTTTGATTCTTCTCTCATCGGCTCAATTTTTGCCACTTCATGAAGTATTGAAAAGTAGAAATGTGTATCTTTCAAGGAGGTCTAACAAAATTTTGTGGGCTCCGTCAAAAGAGGGTATTTATTCAGTTCAACAAGGTTACAAAGCTTTAAGACAGAAAGGGGGACAATTAGTTTCACAAAGAGCTTATACTTTCTGGTGGAATAACAAAATTCTTCCAAAAGCGGGGAGTTTTGCATGGTTAGTGCTAAGGAAGAGGATTCTAACAAGTGATCGCCTAACAAAATTGAAGATTGTGGATCCCTTTAAATGTCCATTATGTGATACAGAATTGGAAACAATTGACCACTTGTTTGTGCAATGTAATTCTACACAGGAATGTTGGATGTTTGTAAAGAGTAAATTAAATTTGCAAATTCCATTTCCAAACTCCCTTTGGGATATCTTTCAGAGTTAGCCAGTGTTATATAAAACTTCCTTTTTTGCATCTATCTGGAAGGTTATTCCATCTACAGTAATATGGAGCTTATGGTGGGAGCGTAATTTGCGAATCTTTTAGAAAACATCATCTTGAGTTCATTAAAGTAAAAATTGAGAACATAGTTGTAGAGGTAGTAAATGCACATGTGCTGAAGTACAAGAATGCATCTTCACTCTAGAAAAGCTGGGATGATTTCATTTTGAAAGCTTGGAAAAATATAGTACTGCCATTTTCAGGGAGTCTTCATCAAAGCATTAAACAAAAGGTGGATAGAAAAGAAATCAAATGGAAACCCCCACATTTTGGTTACTTAAAATTGAATTTTGATGGAGCATCAAGAGGGAATCCAGAAGCTTTAGGGGCAAGCATATGCATACATGATTCAGTCAAAAATGTTGTTGCAGCATGCTCATACAAACTACCAATATGCACCAATAATGTTGTTGAATCCCAAGCTGTCCTATTAGGGTTAGAGATGGCATTAAATCTGGGTATATCAAGGATCCATGTGGAAGGGGACTCATTGATTATTTTAAATTCTTACAAAGGAAGAAAGATCCAAAGTTCGAATCTAAATTATAGTTTGCAAAAAGTATGGGACCTGTTAGACAGATTTCAATCATACATAATCTTGCATACCTATTAAGAGGGAAACAATCTGGTGGATAAATTGGCTAGCTTTGGTTGTGAGGATATAGAAGTCTCAATATATAATGATGTTCAATTGAAAATGTACCCACAACTAGTAGAGATAGTTGCACAAGAAACTGTGAATTTGGATAAGTAAAATGATTAATTAGAGAATATGCATGTTGAAGTTTGTAAGGTTCGCTCATGTTGAAAATCGGAATTAAGTTTGGCGTGCAAGCATTTAGTAATTGGCGACAGTTGAGGTGGAGATGGTACAAGGGAATGGGAAGAGCTGGACTGTAAGGCATGGGTGCTATCGTCAGTGGAAAGTGAAGGTTTTTATGCTAACATGTTGCTCCGTTTTGTAGGTATATTTCCATCGAAGACTGTTGAGCATTCTATACGAAAGTTCCAAAATTATGTTCTATCAGCAGGTAATAGTCACGTCAATGGGACCCTCTTATTTGTCTCTCCAGTAGCCTGATATACTTTTGGTTCGGTGTGACCTTGCTCTAACAACAAGACTGCATGCTTTGTGTCAATGATAGAGTGATATTGCTATCTCATCGATGGAACACTATTTTGTCAGTAGAACCCTAATGAAAGTCTCAATGATAGACCGATAAGCCTATAATGGTGTGACTCAGGGACTTCAGTGGAAATATCCACCATGTATCGAAGATGGACCGATGACTATGGTGAGACCCGAGGTGACAGATGGGGAGCGGTAGTTGGTGTTGACTTGGCAGTGGGGGCCACATCGACCAATGTGATCTTTATTGGTATGGCATCCTCATATCGATGAGAGTCAATTTGTTGTCTCACCGATATGCCAATACATAGTGAACCATTTAAGCGATAAAGTGGACATGGACGAGACTTGTTCATATCGGTGGAAGGAAATATGTTGTCTCTTCGATGTGGTGATGTAATTGGTCGACGATTCACCGTGAGGTGCTCATATCAGCGTGACAATGAGTGTTCAGTGAGACATGGTCATGAGTCTCACTGATACTCTGATGGTTGTTAGTCTTGGCAGGTATCACACTTGTCAGAGTGACAAACAATTCGAAGAGAGGTTGAAGTTTATCCCACCGATGGCCCAATATGGTTCATTGGGAACTTCCATTCTCAGGTTGTATAGAGAAGGTGTAGCCATAGCAAGTATTTAAGGAGGTAGAGAGACAATGTTCAAATTCATGAAGAAATTTCATGGAATTTCTTTCCTAAGATCTCACACTTGTCCTCAAGGGTTAGAATTAAGAGAGGTGGTAGCACATCATAGGGTGATAAGAGGGAAAGGTAATATACCTGACTGGAGTGTTACAGTGCAAGAGAACTAGGGGGTAAACTTAGTCTAGGGTCCTTGTAGGGGAATGTAATCATTTTTTTTACTTATATATGTGCTAATGTAATCCATATATGGTTATAGATTTTCTTTTTTGGTTCTGGGTAGTCTAAAGAATAGTAAATTTGTAGTGGCATATAGGGGAGGGATGATAGATAGCAATTGCAAAGGCTTTGTTGGTGATGTTCAGCTACATTATACCATATGTTGTAACTATTTATAAGTATTAATATAATATATAGGCTTTTTCCTCTTGCTCAAAAAAATGTCAAAGTATTGAGTCAAGACCTTCTTGTAATTGTGAGGAAGACGATTATGATAAGCTTGCAAGTGAACCAATGAATTTTGTCTCCATTCATCTAATTTCATCCTCTTTTCCTTGTTTGAGCATCACCCTAATGCTATTTGAATTTAAAGATTTATTTTAATATTAAAATAGTTAAAATAATCTCTAAATTTGAATGATGTCCTTCCACATGACAATGTTATCAATATATCAATTGCTTTGGAACTTACAAGATCTTATTTGTTTATTATATATGTGTAATTAATGTTTTACTAATAATTTATGTTGGCTTGACTACATCCACTCCTACTTGTAGTATGTACAATAAGTGCTAATCCAAAAAATGAGAATGGTTAGGCACACATTTACTTAATAAATACATAAAATACATCATGTATCCTTCTCAATATGAGTGATAATGCCAATAAACATGCCATAAGATTTATGATCTCTACAAATTGAAATAAACCAACATGCCTTGGTACTAATTTAGCTTATTTATAGAAGGCATTAAAATTTTATAGTTTTGAATCTTAGAAACACTTTTTCATATACAAATAATTTTTTTGGTGTTCTATTCACTAGTACACAAACAACAATATATGACTAAATAAACTACTAAAAATTGCATATTAATGACTAACTTTAGTCACATGACTATTAGTGGTTTATTTGTAGTCATTTATAACACCACTAAATTTATGACTAAACAATTTTAGTCATTTATTTAGTCATTGATTTTAGTCATTAATTTGGTCATTGATTTGGTCATTGATTTAGTCATTGATTTAGTCATTTATTTAGTCATGGTAGTGATTTGTTTAGTCATATATTTAGTCATTAATTTAGTCATATATTTAGTCATTAATTTAGTCATTAATTGTTGTTAACTGGTCATTTATTTAGTCATAGTAGTCATTTATTTAGTCATTACTTTAGTTATATATTTAGTCATTAATTTAGTCATATATTTAATCATGTATTTAGTCATGTATTTAGTCATTAATCTAGTCATATATTTAGTCATTACAAATCAAATCTAACTTAATTAATCCTCACAAATTTATACATATAAACTTCAAGTATCATAGATATTCAAATGTTAAAAAACACTATGAAATGAAGACTAAAATGCTTGAACAAATATGATTGATCAGACACAAACACAAATAGATTACAAATCAAGAGGAGCCACAATATAGTATTTATGAGTGCAGAAAAAACCACTCTGAAAATTTACTTCATTAAGCCTCATTGGCAAATCAAAATCTCATTAGTTACATTCAATGTTTCAATGACATTGTACAACTTACAGACACTATAGAAACAAAATACTCCTATTTTCATATACTTATAATGTTTTCCCCTTCTTTAACTGCAGTCCTTTTCGAAGGGCAGACACCTCCTATAGGGGCTTTACCCATTTAATCCCCTTGCAAATCCACAGATTTCCTGCCGCTATTGGTTTTAGCTCCTCCAAAATCTTCCTTGCTAGTATTCACCTTTCACTTCTCCAATTTGGAGCTGCAGCCTAAAAATAAGGTTTCAAAATTTTCACATCAAAAACTCAGAAAAGTCAAATATAAGAGAAAATTTGTCATTATTTCTCGGCATGGTGTTGTTTTATTAAGTTAGCATGTTATTGAATAATTGATCTAATAGCTTATTTTTGTATGAATGCAAGTATTCTTGTATATTCCACACCTTGTAAATTTTCCACAGGTTATAAATAAAGGGAAACCTTCCCTAATGATTTTAACAAAAAGTATAGGATGCTGCACTTACATGAAGTATGCCCACTAGGTCGAAAGATTTTGTGACCTTCCCTTATGACATGTTCATTGCCATGACACTCAACCTTCCCTGTAATGTTATCAAATTTCTGGAACAATCTCATACCAATTAGAAGGCTAATTTGAATCATCAATGATACAATAATAATAACAATAAATAAAGAACTTGCCACCAAAATGATCATTAATCAGGAAGAGAAAAAAAGCTAAGACTAAAGTTTAGTACTAGAGGTTGATAAGTTGTTCTCAACTAATATTCCATCTGGAAAACACTACCAAAAAAAGTCAAGGAAAGGTCAGTCAACTGCATCTTTCACAACAGCAGTTACAAGTACTGAGGACAAATGCCCTAACATAGACTTAGATCAAGAATTTCAATTTATCAGTAGCTATCCTAAATCAACTGAAATAGAAAACCATTTATACAAAGATAGAATGCAAAGAAAATAAGAATGTTACCTAGAATAGCATGGTGTAACTCATTAATATTTCTGTTAAAAAAATAGTAGATACAAATTACAATGGATGGTACAACTACCTCAAGTATCTGATAACAGTTAACACCCTTCTTGAGCAGTCGATCTATTTGTAACCTAAGATGATTCACTATGCTTTGGATCTTTTCTTGTTATATTCAAGCAACTGGAGAATATCTGTAGAATGTGCAACCTTGGTGTTAACATAGACCCAAAAATCAACTTCTAATACCATCTGCAATCTGCAATTTCAAGGTGTAAAATTGGAAGTACCTTCAAGTTGATCACTATCTTTGAGACTAATACTAGTAATTTTTGCAGCTATTGGAACACATCAAAATTAAATAAATCAACTGAAAAAAAGAATAGAACAACAACCTAACACATGTGTGGATCAACAACACTCTAATAACTAGTGTAATTAGGGTACCTACAACCATTGATAGGTCCAAGATACTTAAAATCATTGATGTAAGTGTACTGAAATCTTTTGTTAACTCCCTCATAGGTAATGGTACATTCCAATCATCAATGTGGAAGATCTCAATTGTTGTGTTTTGATATCAAGTTAAACTATGGTCTATGGATTGCAATATTGCAGGATATGCACAAAATGGATTTGTTGAAAAGGCTTTAGAAACTTTCAAGCAAATGTAATTGGCAGGTGTAAAGCCAGATTCCACAACCTTTGCCAGCATACTCCCTGCCTGTAATAAAACTCATCAAATGGTTTATTCTTAGCATCATAAAATTGAAAACAAATTATTGACCTAAAGCAAATAAAATAATTAAATAGCACAAAGTGAATGAGATGCGAAGAATTGTTACGATTAACATTTCACTTGAAAATTGGAATTGTGTGTCACTTTCACAATAAATCAACATGTGATAAGGGGTTCTCCTCATAAAAGCTTCGAACTCATCCATTCATGAAAGATTCTCAAAGCATTTCCCGCAAATCACTACAAAAGATACATGGTGAATCCTTACCATAAATCATGGCTTTTTTGTTTTAGTAATGGACCATTTTTTTCTCAAGGCCACACCATTTTGTTGGAGACTATAAGGAGTTTTGGATTCCTCTTGGCCAATTGAGAGTATTCTCCCATTTGAATTGATACTAACCACCATATTTTACAATATCAAATGGACCACCACCTTTGTTCTCTCTAGGAGAGGAGACCAAGGAATATTTTTTTAGTGTCATGTCTACCATGAAATCCATGGGAGGCACTAATTATTATATCATAGTTACCAAACTCAAAATTAACATAGATATTGGGCTCAACCTCAAACTCAACATGGAAACTCAACACTAACTCAAAAATTTGAAAAAATCATGATATATAGATATTTTTTAAGGTACATATTTTCTTATGTGTTCCTCCCTAAATCAATTTTAAAAATTATAAAAACCTAATCAATTGCAAGCTAATTTGAGTTTAGAATGCATGAAAGAGATGCCATCTCATGGAATAAAATGATTGTGGGATATGAGCAAAATGGATTTGTTGAAAATGCTTTAGAAACTTTCAAGCAAATGCAATTAGCAGGTGTGAAACCAAATTCCATGACCTATGCCAGCATCAAATTCCATGGCCTATGCCAGCATCCTTCCTGCCTGTGCCAAAATGGGAGCTTTGGAGCAAGGTATGAACATCCATCAAAGCATAATAGATGGGGGATTTTTGTCAGATATTATGGTTGGAAATGCTCTATTAGACATGTATGCAAAATGTGGAAATGTACACAAGGCATGTGAACTCTTTGATGAAATGCCTCAAAGAGATGTCATCTTGTGGAATGCAATAATTGTAGGATATGCACAAAATGGATTTTGCAATGATGCTCTCAAAACATTTGAATTAATGAAGCACTCTGAAACATATCGTAACATTGTAAGATTTGTTTGTATTATTAGAGTATCGGTGGGATTGAGCTTTTTGTCCTGCCAAAATTTACTTCTCCCGCCAATGAATTATGTTCCTAAGTTATATCAGAGTATTGGAGGGATTGAGCTTTTTTTCCCACCGAAATTTACTTCTCTCATCGATGAATTATGTGCCTAAGTATTATCGAAGTATCAAAGGAATTGAGCTTTTTGTCTCGCCGATATTCATTTATCCCTCTGATAGAATCTTCAATCATGTGCTCTTTTGTATTTCGCCATATCAAAGAGACCACACAATTTTTCCCACTGATGTGCCCATGTTTCTTTGATGAAGTCTTGTCTGATATCTTTTGCCACACTAGTTGTTAGGGTTTATGTTTTATCTACATGTAGGATGCGAGCAAGCCATTTTCACATCGTGCAAACACTTTTTAGTTGGCTCCATGCATTTTGTGAAGAGATCTATGTTCCAGACACCAAATTCTCAACTTTTAGAGTCCTTGAGGATTGAAGGAATTGAGAGATTGAAGCCTATTTTTTGTGAAATTTGTCTAAGTGAGATTGAATGGTGCTCCTGATTGCTATCAGGCTCCATGTTGGAGATGCCCATGCTAACAATAGAGACCTTTTTGGTAGATCAATATCTGGATATTGAACCCACCATACTGGTCTACCAAGATTATGGGACCATTATCCAATCATCAAACAAACAAGATCAAATCACTTAAATGAAATAGTATTTTGGAACCTTCCCAGACTCTTCCATTGGAACTGCATAAAGCACAATTGCTTGAATCAGCCTAGCAGTTATCAAATCTATGTCTCTATTTACATTTGTCATGAATTTCTTTGATTATAAACCTGGGAAGAAACTATACCATCAAGGCATCTATTCAATCATCATAAACACATATCAAATTGTGTTCAATAAGGAACTCGATCAAAAATAGGAAATCTCCATAATATTGAAAAGTAGTGTTCAGGGCACATGCTCTGCCACAGAATTGGCACCTATATTTGAACAAAACTATAGTAAATTGCACATACAAACTCCATGAAAATTCTATACGCATTAGAAAGATGACATGAAGCCACAAACTCTATCTTTTACCACTTCCTTGACCTAGAAAACTGAGCTTTATCTTGTACAATTTAGAAGATCAAGGAAGATAGTTGCTTGATAATTTATTATTCTATGAAACATTTGGCAAACTGGAGCTTGTTTTGATAGTTTTTAATTTTAATAACCAATAGGTTTGTGGAAAGGTTCCCCTAAAAAATTGACTAATTGTACATGGTAAGCCTCACATGAGCTTACAATGAGATATTTAATTATTCCTTTTCAATAGAATGGTTGTTATGGCTATTTTCCTATTGTTATTGAGCTAAAACCTAAAATTAGTACTGAGTTTGTTATACAAAACCATAGCTAGTGCAAACAACTCAGAAACAATCAAAAAATCATCACAAGCTACATGTATGCATGTGAACTCTATTTCCACAAAGTCCATTGCTACAAATTCCTATATAGAATAACATATTCATGAGCAAAATCTGGTAATCATTTTTGAATTTGGACAAATTAATAACCTGATTAGAGGAAATTTTCTTGATAAGATAGATATATTACAAAAGAAAGATAGGTTAGATATGTTACAAAATAAAGAACGTATTTGTTGCATGTTTTATGGAAACAAGGATGTTACCTGTTCAGTCAAGGGGTTGCAAGTTCTTCAGTTGAGCATAATTGAAGTATATGCTCCTTTATCCACTCAATCATTGGCTGCAAAAAATTAGAAGACTTTATCTATATCCATTCCAACTTGCATCTCCTATCACATAAGGAAGATGACTACAAGGAAAGGGCAACAAAAAATTGGGATATAACCCCTCAATGTGCCAACTTGGATTTATCTATTGTAGAGTTTTTCAAAGTGCAGAAGATGATGAGGTTCCTACACATAATGTACCCAGTAGAAGTGGCACTACATTAGCTTGTGGTTCAAATCATGTTGAACCAAGCAATTACTTTTATCTAGATGCTTTTGATAGAAGATTGAAGACCAAAATACAAATATTCTACTATATTATTTTCACATTTTGTAACTGGAATGATTTTCATTTGAATCTTGACTTTGGAGTCTTGAACATATATGACATAATATTAAAATTTTGAACTATCAATTGACATCTAATATTATCTTTATCACTACCATTGATCAATGATGAAGTATCATATTATCATAGATTCAAATGTTATTATTATTATATGATACATCAAATAAATTTTCAATTCTGTATGATATATATAATACAGCTGTACCCAGCCATACTATACCCAAGAAAAAAAAGTGTTGTACTAGCATACCTGAACCCTATACCCATACCTGATCCCATACCAGAACCAACAACTTAGCATATCAATTAATCATTAATGCAATATATACAAAAAATTAAAGCTTTTTTGTCATATCTCATACCTTCAAATTTGCTCCTTCAAGATTAGCACCTGATAAGTTGGCACCAGTGAGATCAGCACCCTGGAATATGAGGTAGTTTCTCAATATTAGAAGGAAAAATTCTCTCTATAGCGGAAACAAGAACATCGTCAGTTACAACCAATGCAAAAACCAGAATGCTCCAAATGGGTTGAATTACATAAAATAGGTGACTCTATCAAAGCAATTCAGAAACCAACCAACCTCAATGCCCATGCAAATCTGCATAGATTATACAGATGCAAATTAAATGAGCTCATTGATGGAATTAAACCAATAGATTGTGAAACATTTACGTAAGTCCTCCAAAGATAATAATATTATGACTTCAGTTTATGTATGTATTTTCCATTGCAAAAATCAGTTCACCTTTAGGTTGTGGCATCAAGCATTTTATTTTGAAGTATAGATACAGATAGATATCATGTGAGCTTGAAAGGAAAGACATTATCTGTCAAGAAAAGGATTAAGTCATGACGATTTTTCTTTCAAATCCTACACAATAAGGCATGGACTCCCTCATAGGTGGCTCTCAAGTAAGACAAGGGAATATTAAAAGGATGTGAAAATACATTTTTCGATAAGAATCTATTTGATTATGAAAAATGTTCAAAAAAAATCTATGGCTTCATACTTTTAGCACAGTGTTATCAAATAAAAAAATATAACGGTATAACCTCTCTGAATTGTTGTTTACAAGGGCATATATATTGATATAAATATGAAGTTATTATCCAGATGTACACAGATGACAGAATCAATTACAATATCAAGATTTAAAATAGTTTAGTTTCACACCATTCAACAAAAATGCTTCTCTAGTCTAGATAACAAATAGAAAGACCTGAATTTGTTCTTTCTTGCCTGCAATTATGATTGAAATCATCCAACAAGCTTCCTTCTTGATGCTCTTCTTGTGATTATGGGTTAGGAGAGCTAATAGGAAAGGAAGTGCTTGATTGTTGATTATGTACTGAAATTAAATGAAACACCATAACATAATTCAATGAATTAGTACAATGACAACATCATACACTTGCAAAAAGAACAATTAATTATTGGTATGAAAATATAAAGAAAATGTCGATATAAACTTATACCTGAGTCTGCAAATCATCACCAGTTACAATATTTCCCACTGTTTGGATAGCTAATATAAGGAAAAATGGAGAGGGATGGTTGTAAACATAAACATACATGCATTTTTTCAAAATATCCAAAACAAAGAAATTGTGCATGTTATAAACACGTATAACAATCCAAACATGGAGCCAAATGGATTAATCTAAGTCATACCATCCATTATATCTAGTTCCTTACAATTTAATATATAACTAGCATAGGAAAGTATTACCCAAGATATTGTTTAACATTGAAGGGAAATAGAACACCTATCTCTACCATAACAAACTATCTATTTACACTTACAACAGGAGCTCAACAAGCCTGTGATAGACACCAGCCTCAATCACGGCTTGAATTTTATAATTTGTCCCATCTGAGAGATAAGATAGATCCCAACAAGCATCTATTAGAACTTCTTCATCATTCGAATGAATAAGCCGCTCAAGCACAGGTAGAGTAGGCTTTGTCTGAGGGAAAAACATAATTCAGCAAGTGCTTGAAACAAATAGTAATATAAAAATTATTGAAGTTAAAACAAGGAAAGGAATGGGTGAACTGATATACTTGTTCAAACGCTGGTTGTGGTTTCCCTTGATAGAAATTATACAAAGCCCATGTTGCATTTCTCAACATTGAAAGCTTAGCAAGTTCATTCAATTGAGCAAGAAGTGGCATGAGAGCACCATGAGAAAGAACTAGATCTCTGCATTTTGGGGAGTCACCAACCACATTACCCAATGCCTAGAAAACCTAACAAAAACATCAGGACAATAATATATCAAAGAATGAATTTCAAATTTTCATAAATATAGATTCAGATGACAAAGAAGAGAAACAATTTGCAAAATTTAACCTGCTCCCGAACATCATCACTTGGAGAACTAAGGAGTTGTACAAAAATTGATACTGCTCCATGGTCAATGACTACTCGAGTATGATCAGATGTGCCTGAAGCTATATTGTTCAATTCCCATGCTACCTCAAACTACAAGCAACAACAAAGCCAAAAAATTGAATAAGTACTTAAAGAATCCTTTTCCTGGAAATAGAAAAACAGTGTCACAATTTTTGTAAAAGATGGTGAAAACCAAAAAACTCAATAGAACTCAAAAACAATTATGCCTTATGTTCCTCTCCTTTACCAAAAAAACCCATGCACAAAAGACATAATGATAAGATTAGCATAAAAACTATGCACTCTAACAAACATAATTTAACCTAGAAAAGTTCAAAACAAAACTATGAATGGAACCTGAAGTCGGGGAAAGTCCTGCCTTGTCATAAACTCTACAAAACGTGGGACCATACCCACTTCAATAACTTCCTCAATGGGAGGACTATGCTCTGCTAACAAAAAAATCCATCAATCATAACCAGTGTCATGTAAGTGAAATGAAAAGTAATTCATAATCGCCTAAGTAACATAAATTAAACAAATTTACCAATTGATAGTGGCTTTTGAAATTGAGTTGTTGCTTCAAGCTGCAAACTAGGATCATCAGACCATACTCCAACTACCATTGCAGGAAGGCTCTCCAACTGACCAGATAAAGAGGAATACGATGAAATAATGAAACAAAGCATTCAAATAAGCCACCTAGAGTACTAGTTCCAAACAATACTCAAATAAATAACAAATTGGCACATACTTGCTTGTCAATAACCAAAGAACAGTTGCAGTTTCAAGCTCCACATGATACAATCAAAATTTAGAATTGAACCAAGAATTTATAACAAACTAGAAAACAATATTGAGCATATGGGAGGGGCTACTACCCAGCATGAGGCATAGAGAAATGTAAAAGTTAAACCAACCATAAAATAAGCAAACCACCATAACAACATTAAAGATCACACATAGTAGTCAAAACCTTAAGTAAAATGAACTATCTTCCTCAAATACCATAAATATTATCAACAATAATTTGTCAAATGGAACAAGCTCGAGTTGTGAATTCTTGGGGCTTTCATGGTGGAGAGTTGTGTTCAATTTCCTACAAAAAAATTAAATAGATAGACTACCACACTCATTTTTTGTTGAAGCAACCCAACAAACAAGGCCAATCGAATATCTTGGGAAAACATGATGGTAGACATACCCCTCGTTCAGCTCATCTAAGCTAAATGGAAATATACCACAAGGAAAATATATCCTAAAGAAGACTATATACAATACGTTCAACCTACCATAAAATAAACCAACTTCCCTAATAGTTCTAAAGGTCATACAGGATAATTTGCACCAGATATAAAAATAAACACTTCCACCAATATCATAAGAGAAGGAATTCAACTATAAATTCTCATCACAACACTTAATGTTCAATTTGAGTCCCCTCAAGTGTACTACTGCTACAATTTTCTTTGTGCCTCTATGAATATGAAGGAGGGTCTATATGCATTTGGGATATTTTCTTGAAAGGAATCTGCCAAAATTTTTGATTCTTTCCCTATGTTTTGTGGCTCAACCACATTTCAGTTTTCTGACCTCTTGTATTTCATGTTCTTACAAACATGGCTACTATGATCTAAATTATTAGTGTGTCTATATTTCAGTTGCTTCGGTGTATGTCTCCAGAATGCTTTGCTTTGATTACATAGCTACACATATGTTTATGTTATATAAAATCACATTTTATATTAAGAACATCTTAACTTGATGGCAATACACCTGAAGTGTTGTTAATTTATGGCATCCCAACCAACACTCTTAAGTGTGGTAATTTTCAGTACACATACAATATATAAATGTCTTGTAGTAGACATGCTTCATTTTTTAAAATTCATTGTACATTGAATTTCAGTTGCCTTACAAAATTGAATCCAATGTTTCCTAGAAGTGAAGTAACCACTACTTTTGGAACAATATAAGATCATCCTTTTTGTTCATGAAATATCTCTAGAATATTATGCCTATTTAATAAGAGAGAGAACCAGAGCATCATAACATGTTTGTTAAAAAGCAATTAGAATATGTATTTAACAGATTCTCTATAGTTAAAAAGATGCAAAGAGCTCCCAAGAAACAATTATTTACATTAAATTTGAGAATTTAATGACAACTTTTGGTTTTGGGTAACAACTCCTCCAATTGGAATCTTGCACCTAACTCATTAAACCTTTTTCTAATTTGCTTCTGTTGAGCATGTCCACCTCTGCCATAAACAATGAATAAATAGGTCGGTGATCAAAGAGCTTTGATTCTCCACGGCCATAAGAGAGTTGTCTTAAGCCTTTTCCATACCAAAGTATACGATCACACCTGAAGAAAAAACAACGATTTAAAGCATAAGTAAATATAAATTGAATGTTTAAATCTTAAACTAAAATACTAACATATCTAAGCAATTAACTTATTTTCACTATAGCAGTCCATTCAAACTAAAAGATGATAATCAACCAAGAAAACAAGGTTGACATGTGGAAGCAATCCTTATGTTTGAGAAATTTTTGGGCCTCTAAATTCAACCTTTTCTATTTGTATATCTTCTATCCGTGAAAATTGATATGCTCTAAACAAATAGTTAGATGTTATTCTACAAGTCATAAATCTTTTAAAGGCTTGCTCTGCTACTTAGAGGTCATTTGTGATATTTTTTATGAGATTACAAATAAACATACAAAGAATAATACCATCTCCAATCTTTTTATTGATGTAACCGTCCTCTTTATGGTTGGGTCCTCCACTCTTCTACCAGTTTCCTATCTTTTAATTGTGTTGAATTTTGGTGTGTAACAACTTGTTGTGGCAGCTGTTGTGGTCTTTTTGAGGGGTATTTCCCTTTGATAGCTACTCAGTCTATGGGGTTCGATAGGAGTTTTGTTGGTTTGGTGTAGTTTGTCAGCATCCTCCCTGTCTGTTCCAAAATGGGAACTTTGGAACACGGTATGGATATGCATCAAAGAATAATGAAAGGGGGTTTTTTGCCTGATATTGTAGTAGGAAATGCTTTGGTGGACATGTATGAAAAATGTGAAAGCATACACAAGGCATGTGAAGTGTTTGATAGAATTCCTAAAAGAGATTTCATCTCATGGAATACAATGATTGCAGGATATGCACAAAACTGATTTTTTGAAAAGGCTTTAAAATCTTTCAAGCAAATGCAGTTGGCAAGTGTAAAGCCAAATTCCACAACCTTTTCCAGCATCCTCCATGTCTGTGCCAAAATGGGAGCTTTGGAATAGGGTATGGACATCCATCAAAGCATAAAGGATAGAGAAATTTTGTTAGATGTTGTAGTGGCAACAGCCCTTGTAGACATGTATGCAAAATGTGGAAACATAGACAAGGCATGTGAATTGTTTGAAAAAATGCCTCAAAGAAATGTGGTCTCATGGACTGCAATGATTTTAGGATATGAACAAATTGAACTTTTTGAAAAGGCTTTAGAAACTTTCAATCAAATGCAATTGGCAGTTGTAAAGCCAGACTCCATAACCTTTTCCAGTATCATACCCGCCTATGCCAAATTGGGAGCCTTGGAACAAGGTATGGACATCCATCAAAGCATAAAGGATAGAGGAATTTTGTCAGATATTGTAGTTGCAACTACTCTTGTAGACATGTATGCTAAATGTGGGATCATAGACAAGGCACTTGAAGTGTTCGAAAAAATGCCTCAAATAAATGTGGTCTCATGGACGACAATAATTGCAGGATATACACAAATTAGACTTGTTGAAAAGGCTTTAAAAACTTTCAAGAAAATGGAATTTTTAGGTATAAATCCAGACTCCGCAACCTTTTTCAACATCCTCTTTTCCTGCTCCAAAATGGAAGCTTTGGAACAGGGCATGGACATCCATCAAAGCATAATAGAAGGGGAATTTTTGTCTAATATTATAGTTGGAAATGCTTTGGTTGACATGTATGAAAAATGTGGAAGCATAGAGAAAGCATGTAAAGTTTTGACAGAATGCCTTGAAGAGATGTCATCTCTTGGACTACAATTATTGCTAGATATGCATGATTGGGCTCTAAGTGGACTCTCTAATTCCACTATTCTTTCATTAAGACAACCCAACCAGCCAAATTGGGCTCTCACAACCAGACATAACCAAAAGACTTGGAAATTATTTGAGAACTTTCACCATGACAAAAAATGACACAACAACCTAACGCTGCACTTAAGAACCCTCATTCATCCATCGCTTCATTTTAGGCCAATGCAACCTTGTAGCCCTGTCCAACCAGGATAGTCAATATAAAATTTCAATAAGGCTAGAAACTCGACAAAGGAAATTGGTTTTAGTCATAAAAAATGGACCTCTAAAAGTCCTCAAATGCACAAGAATAGACACTAAAAATAGATGCTTCAAATGATAGACCTTCAAGCCACAAGGAAGCCTAATTAGGCCTGCACAATGAAGGAACCAATCTACCTAGGCACACCCCAACACCCCTAAAGCCACCAACTAGTTCCTTACGACTTACCAAGCCCTCTTTGACACATTTCAACCACCACTCTTGCACGAACACCCAACATTCTGCAAGTTACTCACTCCAAAGTTCATTTTTTAGGCCTGTCACATAGAGATGCCAGGCCTAATTCACCATGGAACTCACACAAAACTCCATTTCTCCTCTTGAAACCCTGTGCAAAATAAATAAAACTCCTAACCCTACCATTCCACCAAGAATTAGGATTTTCCCATGTTGGAATGGAGAGTTATAGGCATTTTAGTGACCAAACCCTGGTTTGGTAGGGTTTCAGACCTACTTCCAGTAGAATGGAGATAACTTTCTTGTTTCTCAATGAAATTACGCTAGACCACTGCCAAAAGAAAGGTAACTCCTCCCTCTATCAATCCATGTATGTTTATATCACGTACAATGATGTCATAGGCTGTACCAAACAAGATAGCAGAGATAAACGCAAAAAGAAAAGGAAAAACAGAGTTTTTTTGTATTCAAATCCTCCCAAATTCCTTCAACAACCTTGCCTCAACCACAAGGAGACTTTTTAAGCATGAAAAAACCTCTTCCAATGGCCCTTAACTTATATTTGAATGAGGAGACCGTTGGTTGTGCGTTTACAACTTTAGTTTGAAGAAATTACATAAAAACATTACTTGGATACACCAAGTTTACATTGAACCTTAACTTGACACCTAATAACACCTAATACAACCTATGAAAAAATATTGAAATGGTCCATTGGACCTTATTACATCATGACCACATTGGAAAACAAAACAAAACATGATAAAATCCTCATGGAGGCATGAGAACCCCAAGGTTCCCCTGCACCAATGCACAAAATGGATTTGTTGAAAACGCTTTAGAAACTTTCAAGCAAATGCAATTGGCGGGTATAAAGCCAAATTCCACAACCTTTGCCAACATCTTTCCTGCCTGTGCAAAAATGGGGGCTTTGGAACAAGGTATGAACATCCATCAAATCATAAATAATAGAGGAATTTTTTCAGATGTTGTAGTTGCAAATTCCCTAGTAGACATGTATTCAAAATGTGGAAGCATAGACAAGGCATGTGAATGGTTTGACAGAATGCCTGAAAGAGATGTCATCTCATGGAATATGATGATTGCGGGATATGCACAAATTGGATTTGCTAAAAAGGCTTTATAAACTTTCAAGAAAATGTAATTAGCAGGTGTGAAGCCAAATTCCACAACCTATGCCAGCATTGTCCCTGCCTGTGCCAAAATGGGAGCTTTGGAGCAGGGTATGAACATCCATTAGATCATAATGGATGGGTGATTTTTGTCAAATATTATTGTTGGAAATGTTATGTTATACATGTATGCAAAATGTGGAAACGTACACAAGGCACATGAACTCTTTGATGGAATGCCTCAAAGAGATGTCATCTCATGGAATACAATAATTGCAGGATATGCACAAAATGGATTTTGCAAGGATGCTCTCAAAATATTTGAATTAATGAATCACTCTGAAACATTTCCTAACATTGTAAGCTTTGTTTGTATTATTTGTGCATGTAGCCATGGAGGTTTAGTGGATGAGGGTTGTACATACTTCAATCACATGAATAAGCAGTATTGCATTATACCTACAGTTGATCATTATGTGTGCATGGTTGACCTTCTTGCTCGTGTTGGCTATCTTGAGGACACTCTAAACTATATCATTAAGATGCTAGTTAAACCTATGGTGGTTGTGTGGATGTGTTTTCTTGCTACTTGTAGGCTACATATGAATATAGGCTTAGGTTACATATGGATAGTTTTCTTCCCTCAGTTAAATTTTCATGGAGATGATGTCTTCAAGCCAATATGTTTGTTGTCTTCTTTCCCATAAGAGTACAACAAGAACTATTGTGTAAAATGAAAATTTTGAGGAGAAGAATACAAATTGAAATTTCGGCATGGGAGAGTATGGTTTAAAAGAATTAAGATGTTCCTTTTAATAACAAATCATGAGTGCTTGTACACAAATACATCCCAAGTGAGTGTATTCATGGTTATCATTAAGGGTGGTACAAGCTGACCCAAATGGAGTGTAGAGGTCAAGGCACGTCTATTCTTTTGCTTGTAAGGTGATTTGTTTGCTCAGATCCTATATTGGTATTCTAGGTTTTGATGGGGCTACAACCATAGTTTGGGCACCAGTAAGGGTTTCCAGATGTTTTTCTACTAGTGATGCTCTGAATAATCATGGTTAACCTACATATATGCTTACTATATATCGTAGGAAATCTCTTGTAATGAATTTGGTCCACATTATGATGAATTTTGTAATATACTTCACGGCAATTTCTCTAATAGTTATAGGATTCTTGTGTCATGACTTCCTAGATTGAAGAATCAACTATGAATATTGATGAGAAGTGTTAATGTTAGCGAGGTAAAATATTGGATATAGCTGACACCCATGTTTGCTATTGATTTAAGACCTATGGACAAAGATGGGTGATCATGCATCATGTAGATGCTATTGATAGAATATGTCAAAATACGAAAGGTATCACTATGTTAGGGGGGATACCAATGCATAGGTGTTTGTAACAAACCTACAAGAGGATCAAAGTTTGTATTACTATTTATATAATGCACAAATACTTGGTGATTAGTGTCTAACCCCTAAATCATCCACTCAATGGACTTTTGATTATTTTTGTTCCAATGGATTTGGATAGGAGTAAGGGTTTCAAAGTGGAAGGCTTCTCCTACCTAGAATCGTAAAGTGAAAAGTGGAGAAATGTGCAAGGCATAGTTAATATTATGGGTGTGAGACTATGGTACATTTGAGTAGCCATATGGTATGTCCCTAGAGGAATTGTTTGTCATATGAAAATTGTGTAGATGAATATCGATAATTTAACAAACCCTTAGTGCATAATAAGAATTCACACACACTAATCACACAAGTCTTAACATTTTTTCCTCTACTAAGGTTTTATCATTTTTGTCCTCTATGATAACAGTGGTTTAGAAAAAAACAGTTAATAACTAAAGACTATCTTCATTGTTGTCTATGTTCTTAGTTACAAATATCTTCATTTATTGGGGAAGTGAGACATTGGCATCATCACTTAGGATAATCCATTGTCAAAACAATTAGATCAAACAACTATGTGAAAAGATGAAACAAACATTTTGTCTTACCGCAATAAAAAATGTTTTATCCCCCAACTCAGAGAAAAAGATCAGCAAGAATTCCTACATACAAAATTCAAAATGGTGATATAAATTCAAACCCTATCCAAATCATATATCAAAATAAGTCATAAATATGGCTTGTGTTGAAAACTAAGTTTTATGACTAATTTACTCTTCCTTGCAAAGTATTTAGATGTGAAGTGTATGTACACATGTTTATGCTAGCAAGTATCCAACTTTGTATCTCAAGAAACAATTATAAATATTAATGATATTTCATGTTATTTCTTGGTGAATATATTAAAGGGGAGACTATATACTAAATCAAGTAACTTTACTATTAACTAAAAAGGAACATATTATTGTTATGGATACAACCAGGTTATTCAGAATTTTGGTGGCTCAATTCATCAAAATCTAAGGTTGTTGTGTCATTCAAAGAGATTAAATGACCTAGAATAATCATGAGCGGCTTATCAATAAAGGGTGAGTAGGAAGTCATCAAAGGAAACTAATTGTGTGAAGTGATGCAAGTACAAAGGAAGAAAACACACCTCTTTCAATTCCATTTAACAAACTCAACATCCATTGTTGTTTACACCTCACAAATTCACTTTTTCCTTCTTCAAGGCACTTGGTTCAAATACTCAAAATTTAAAATCAGAGTTTCCCATCCCTCAATGACATTCAAGACACATTGGTAAGCATCAACTTATCAAAAAAAAACAATTACATCCTCTGCCCTTTCATATAATCACAAATTCTCAAGTTCACTTTTCTCATTTGACTCAAATCTTCAAAACTGAGAACACAACTCAAAACCTTCCACAAAACCTTTATGAAAGCTTCAATAATGTTAAACTAACATGAATCAGCCCTACACAAACCCCAATTACACATATTCCATTTTTTTTGTTATAGTTCCTTCTTTGACTGTCCTATTTCTAATAACTCTCATTTTGGAACTGTCAGAAATATCTTTTATTACATACCCTATATCAAGACTGTGTTTACTTTTTAGATTCCCCTTAAAGTTTCTTAAAACATATCCAAAAACCAGTGTATGTTGTTTTGATAAAAGTGTTCAAATAAGACCATTTATGCTGCCAAACAGGGCTAATTTAGGTCTCCTTCCATTAGGGCCTTATTGGATTTCCAACCTTTGCACACAAAATCATTGTTTCAATGCTTCACACAGATATATTTTGAATTGTTTATGCTCAATAAACCTTTAGAGGATCATTTCCATGCTTATTTTTTCAAGCCCTAGGTTAGATTTCCTTCACAATTTTGTCTCAAACTGTCATATACAGATTTACAGTCAAAGTTCCAATCTTCTATCCCCTTAACAATAGCTTATTGGCTTAACCCCTATAGAGAACATATGTAATAAAGAGAAAATACACCAACTATTAAGGATTTTCATCAAGTAGCATGAGAGAAACACAATTTTCAAACCACATTGTTACCCTAAGGAAGGTTTTTGACTGTATTCACAAAAATTACTATAACTTCCTCAAATGAAAACCAAATTGCATGAAACTTGTACCACAGGGAAGGTGATTGATAGCATCAACTTTCACAACCAATCTCACATGCATTGGTGCCCATACAGATCCGTACAAGGGCTGGAATCAATTATTTTCTGAAGAAAATAGATAAAAATAGAGAATTTCCTTAACTCTTTCTTTTATTCAACCACCCTCAAATTGCAAATTGTTTACAAATCCTTTATAAAGGAATTTCAACTGTCTTCTAACCTTCCAACTACCTCTAAATGACCCTAAAGTCTAAATGTCCCTTCAACTTCCTAATGTTGCTTTTTGGCAACTTTACAATTTTGCATATTTTGTAACAATATGTTGACAACTTTTAGACACCCCTCCAAAAAATGGACTTAAGACTTAAATGATGACCTATACATATGATAAATGGTCCATGAGACCATAATACAATGGTGTATCATCAACATTTGATTATCTTTCAAAATTTGTTCCTAGGACTCATGATGGTGTCATGGCTATCTCTCCCATATTTAATGTTGCTGACTTGTACCCCTTTAAGGGATCTTTGGATGTAGGTATAGGTGTGGAAGCTGATGAATATTTGGTGCAAGACCTTCCACCATCTGAACCTTTGAAACTTGAAGCAATCCTAGACACTAAGGAGATAAAAAGGACAAGAAACAAGGTATATAATGAATATATGGTTAAATGGTAGGGTCTTCCACCTGAAGATGCAACTTGGATGAGTGAAGAAGACATCCAACATCATGGCACTTCTCTACATCAACTGATTTCAGGTGGGACTTGAGATCTTTTCCACCCCAGGTGTATGGTGTAGGGGCACCTAGGGGTCAACAGGGGTCAATGAAGTTTTGATTTTTGTGGCTTGTTTTTTCTTTGTGATCTTGTTGTAATAAATTATAATGGACCATTTCAAGTAGGTTGTAATAGGGTGAAGAGTCAAGATGTGTCAATTTGTAAACTTGGTGCACCTAGGTCCTGAAATGGCAAAATTGCCATGGTGTAGCCAAGTATGAAAAAAAGGATGTAATAATGGATGTAATTGATGTATTTTGGCTTTGTAATCCCCCTTAGGCATTTTTAGGGTCTTTTGGAGTCAATAGGAGTCTTGATGCCATGTGTTGGAAAAAGTGTCAAAAAATTGTCAAAAGTTGCTAAGCAACTTTGACAACTTTTCATTAAGAGTTGTAAATGGATGTTCCAACGGTTATAACCTTCAAAAAAATAGTTGATAACCATTGGGAATGATGGAGAATAGTTAAATATCCTCCTTTGGGGTCGAGGCAAGGTTGGTTAATACTGTACATGAAGATTGACGCAATAAAAACTTAGTTTTTTCCTGATTTCCTGTGTTTTCCTTTCTTTCTAAACTTGTATAGAATTTCTATGCATAGTACAGACAAATAATTCATATGGGAAGATAGAGGAAGGAATTTTCTTCAATTTGGTGGTGATCTAGAGCATTTTCATTGAATATTGGAGAAGTTATGCCCATTTTTTCAAAAGTGGTCTGAAACCCTTGAAAACTAGGGTTTGATCACAAAAATGGTAGGGTTTGTAACATACTTCAAGATTAAAAAGGTTTCAAGAAATGACATGGAGTTTTTAAGGAATTACTAATGCCCTAGGCCTGGCATCTCTATGTGACAGGCCTAGTATTGTTGCAAAAAGTCAGAATTTTGCAAGTTTGTGAATGTTTTTGTGTTGGTGAAAATGGGAGATGTTGAATTAGGTCTGGTGAGGCTTTAGGAACCTTATTTGTGGCTTAGGGGTGTTGGGGTGTGCCAAGATACCCAGGTTCCTTCATGATGCATTCAAATTAGGCTTCCTTATAGCCTTAAGAGATCAGTCAATTGTGACCTTCATTATCGGTGTCAAGTCTTGTGGTTTTGAGGCCTTGTGGTGAGTGTTGTCAGGTGTCTAAATCCAAGTTTCTTTTCCTTATCTTTTCCTTTTTCAAACTTTTATCTTGATTGTCTTGGTTGGACAGGGCTACAAGGAATGCCTGGGTTAGTGTTGCAGCGATGGAAGAATGGAGGGTTCTAGGTGTGAAATCTTGTTTGATGGTCTTGTTTGATCATGTTAATGGTGTTAAGGCCCTTTCCAAGTCTTCTGGTTGCTTCTATATGTAAGATGTTAAGTTGGGGTTATTAGGTTCCTTGTGAGTAAACAATGAATTGTGTGTGTCTACATAGAGTATTTGAGAGAAGCTATTAAAAAGGAGTTTCTTCCCCTGCCACTCTGCATCATGAAGTGGGGTCCTTGATATGGAATATGAGAGAAAACAAACAATATTAGCATAAATAATTAGTATCAAATGATGTATAGGATCCTAAAGAAAACACATAAATAAACTAATCTCATCACTTTGACCTAACAAAAAAATTGGGGGCAATTTCTTTTTCATAACCATTAGGCCAAAAAGATCATTGTTTAATAAAGAAAACACATAAATAAACTAATCTCATCACTTTGACCTAACAAAAGTTTTGGGGGTAATTGCTTTTCATAACCATTACTCTTAAGTTCTAAGTTTTAACTATCCTATTCAATCTAAGGGTGTGGAGTACTTTGGCATTTTTGTTATTTAATCCTTACCCAAATAATTCATTTTTCCTCTAATGTACCTAGGTCATTACCAACAAAAGAAAGTTCTTCGTCTAATGGGAAATTCCTTCATGAAGATAAGAAAATCAACTTGCTTCAATAGAAGACATTTTCTCCTATTCAAATGAGGGAATTATTGTTATTAATGAAATTAGAAATTATGGCTGCAAGAAAGTAAAATGCTTTGAAGCACACTCACTAGAAAAATTTAGATTAAAGGATGGAAACCACACCCTTGTACCCGTACCCACATTTCTCAATTACTATAATTAAGTGAAATACAATTGTATGTTTCTTCATATACTTGTGTACTCTTTCAAAAAAAACACCCACATCCTTGTACCCATATCCCATGTCTGTTAATAACAATGCTTAAAAGTGAGCCAGCAAAAAGAGAAGCGGGAATGAATCAAGAACTTTTGAAAAATTATGGAGTATAGTCAATACAAGAATCAAAAGCTATCAAAATATAAGTAGCACACTAAGAGAAGAGGATCCAAACTAATTTAGTTTCTCAATGAGGAGGGGTTTCCCCTTTATAATGATCAAGAATTTTTTTAACTTGAGCATTATGTTCAATGTTGATACTGAGATTATATTGTGGTTAAACTAACATTTAAAATGTCAATGATGAGCTTCTTGATGGGTGTCTTTGGTTTGTATCAAGGGATTGCAACACAATGCATGAATGCATTATGGCTTGGTGTATGTGGAAAGAAATTGTTGGAGAGGGGTTGGGGTTTCTCAGCTGATCCATTGTTAAGTAACTAGTAGTTGACATTCTAACTAATACAATTGCTATAACTACTTTAAGTCAAAATCCTATCTCACAGAGGGGATTTTTATAATTGATATAGTTGTTACAACTAATATGTTATGGTAGAGGGGATTGTTATAACTAATACAATTGTTACAACTACTATTGGTTATCCCTCTAGCTTGATTTTTTGCCTATACAATAAAGAAGAAGGATATTGATTGTAAAGTAATTTGGTAAGTGTATACCTAGTGATGAAATACATGCTAATCTAGACCAAAGCCATCATATCTCCTAATCTTCACTGCAACAACAGTCTCCTCTATTTCGCCTTTGTATATGACGTTGTACAATCCTTCCCCTACTTTCAAATGCTCTGAGAAGCTGCCAATGGCATAATTGATGTCATCGAGAGAGTATTTACTGTAAAGAAGATTAGTTGAGGAAGAGGGCAAGGTTTCGATCCGTGGTCTCGAATCCAAGTAGTCTTGAAGCTTTATAATTGCATCATCCCTTCCTAGCATGAGGTGATCGTTCATCTCCTTCAGTTGCTTGATCTCTGCAAGTGTTTTGAGGAGTCAATCTCATTAAATCAAAAATGAAAACCTCCTCCATTTCACTTTTGGTGCTCATATTTTCTTTTTTATTTTTATTTCCCCCCATTTCTTTAGGTTTCTTTATTTCATTTTATATCTTTAGATTCTTGTAGTCTTTTTATGGCTTTAGGTTGCTTTATTAATTTCTTAATTTCTTTGTTTCTTGTAAGGTCTCTCATTTCATATTTTATTTTATTTTTAATCAACTTTCCTTAATTTCATTATTTCTTTCTTGGATTGACCCTCTCTTTATTTCATTAAGCTTTCTTAATCTCATTAATTTTATTGTATTTTTAATCATTTTTGTTATTTCCTTAATTTCTTTATTATTTTGGTTCTTGTATTCATTTCATATCTTTAGGTTTTATTGTTTTATATTTTTAATTATTTTATATTCTTCAATTTTATGGGTCTTGTTTTAAAAAAAAAATCTTATATTGCAAATTTTATTCAATATATTAGTCACTATTATGTTAATAATTAATTTTATTTTGATTTTATTATATTATGTCAATCATTCTTTATTTTAAATTTTTTTTCGTCTCTTTATATAAGGTTGATTTCTTTTTAGTTCATTTGTTGTTCTGGTGTAGTCTATTTTTTTGTATTTACATTAGTAGATTTAATTATTTTAGTTTTCTTGTTTATTATTCTTTTATCATTTTTTAGGTCATCTCTAAGTCTTTGCCCTTTAGTCCTCTCACCCCCTCACCTATTTATCACTCCTAGTCTGCTACTTCTTTCTATCTTTCTACTCTCTCGTTGCATGCTTTTTCCTAATGATGGATCATGGAGTTTGATCCGAAATTTTGATTCAAATAACTCACACAGTTTCAATCCAGAAATATGATGAACAAACCCATATTTTATTTTTTATTTGTGTGAAAGTGTCTACAAGATAGCCCTCAAAATGCAATTGGATTGTTTAAATCATATTTTATTAGTGAAATTGACCACAATTGCTCTTTGATACATTTGACATGCTAACACAACAGGAAAATCAAACTAGCTTCAAATCATAGTTAAAAACATTAATGATTCATTAACATAATGAGTAATAAAAGTTAAAGAATGTAAATGTTCATTTTTTTATAAAATATGTGAAGGCCTTAAAACTGCACCGAGAGGCAATGCCTTCCACGCAATAGGTATTTTTGGTGCACCAAGCAACCTAGGTGGCCAAATGGCCCGGTTATGTAGGGGTCCCATGAGGGGGCTTAAGCATGAGGGGGCTTAAGCTCTATGGATTATGATCAAATTTGAAAGAAAAAAGAATAGAGGAGTAATAGTCATTTATTTAGTCATTTTTATTTGTTTGATATTACTCATTTATTTAGTCATTTAGTTGTGATTTTACCCAATGACCAAATTAGTCACTTATAAATGACCAAATTAGTCATTTATTTTCAAAATACTACTAGTGTTAGTCATGTGACTAAAAGCTCTAGTCATGTGACTAAAAGCTCTAGTCACGTAGTCATTTATTTTCCAAATTCTACTAGTGATTCCATTTACATAACTCTTTTACATTCTATTTTCTTCCTTTAGTGACCAACCTCCCATGATGTGGTCTAGGGGATAATGCTCGAAATGTATATTTAGATGTGTTTTGTGCATGCATAAACAATGTTAAGATAAAGATTCATATGAAGAAGAATAGTAGAATTAAAATAAAAAAATGTATGTGTATTATATACATGACATATTCTTAGGGCAGACATATGGCTACATATTTTCTCCTATCTATCTTATATCTCTCTATCTATGTCTATATTTAATCTTATTTTATAGATGTACATTTATAACATATTTTCATAAACATAAAGTTCATCATGGAAATTGAAATGCTTGAGCTTCTATTTGTGACTCTTCACCTCCCAATGATTAAAATTTTGTTCACATGTCATGAATTGGGTCTAGGTGTGGTAGAGTATGGTAAATATTATGTTTTATATAGAGTTTTGGGCTTTGCATCTTGTGTAGACTAACACCCATAGGCATAAATATAGAAGAAACTTAGTCATATGAAGATGTGTGGTATGATCCTTAGTGTTGTGTGCAAATTTGTACATGAGTTGTATGATGTATTTTGAGTTGCATCAAATAGTTTTAAATGTTACACAAGTGGTGCATGAAGAAAGGAATTGCACATAAGGATGATATTGTTACTTGCATTGCATATATGTCACATGATGTAGGGAGCTAGATGTACATTGGTGTGACATGATTGTTTTTTCTATGTGCATGGGAATAAGTGTAAATAGAAACATGTAGGATTGCACAGTATTGTGAAAGGTACTAAGGTTGGCACATGATGTAAGAGCATCTAGGGTATCTTACATCACCAAATGTATTTTATTTCATGTTTAGTTTATTTACAAATTTCTAAATATTGGGAATTAAATTGTGCATACAATTTATCAACAACAACTTGCATAAAACCCCTCATGATGGTCAGCTTGCCTTATTAAAATCCAAAACCAAATGTATAGAAAACATAAACACAATTACGAAAATATGTTTTATGCTCTATACAAAATAAATTTGTGGGTAGGGTTTTAGGAGTTTACAAAAAAAAAAAATTGAAAAGAAAAGAGTATGAATTAGATTAGAAAACATTTAGAGTTTAATCAATTTAACACAATAAAAAAAGGGTTTTAATAATGACTATTCAACACTTCACATATTTGCACAAGAAAGATGGTAAAAAATAAAAAATCATATCAACATAAGCAAGATGAATGGCAAGACCATCTTAGATACAATTTTTTTATTAAACTCCTATAAATTTATTCTCAAAAATGAAGCATAAAGTTTGTCTCCTCTTTATTTGTGCAAAAATTCTATAAAGGAATGGCCCAAAAAAATTCCTTCAAATTTTCCCCTTTTAGAAATATATGAGTTATTTTTTTTGTTTCATCTCTTAACCATGTTTAACTTCCTCTCTTGCAATTTTCAGAAGTTTTTAAGATAAAATATAATTATTTATTTAAATAATTTCATTAAAAATTATAAAAAAATAACACAAAATAATGTTAGAATAGAACATTATTATTGGGAGTGGAATTGGCATCACAGATTGGGATTTCAAATCTTCATATAGAAGGCGACTCAATGATAATTATCAACGCATGTAGAGAAAGAAATTGGAATTTAAGCTATATTTTACATAAAGCATGGGCACTGGTAGATAAGGTCAACTCCTCCATAATTTCTCACACTTATAGAGAAGGCAATAAGGTAGCAGATTTTCTTGCAAACTTGGGGAGTGAGGCTATGGAGATTAAGGTTTTACATGGCACAAGCCAGTTAAGTGTTTTCCCTCAATTGATAGATCTAATAAATCAAGAGGCTAGAGGAAATCATTCAATAGAATGCAGTAAATTTGCATGAAGGAATAATATTTTGCATGGCTCATAAGGGAAAATAGGACATTCTAAATCTTGTTTAGTCATCATTTATCAGTATTTTAAAATAGGGTACTTTTAATTTGCACTGTTGCTCATGGGTAATTGGGCCTTTTCAGATGCACGATTTTCCCATAATTTGGGCTTTATATTCTTATGGGAAATTTCAATTAGCTTGGCTGAGGGGAGAGATTAAGTTATGATTGCTTGTGGCGTTGGTGAATGTACCTTGCACACTTCAAGATGTCATATGATCTCCAAACATTGAGTTTTTAACATTTTGATGGGCAAGAATTAACATATAATGCTTACTTTCCTTCCAGTTTCATGTTATCTTTTAACATGGCTGGCAAGATTAATGCGTAATGATTCCCCTCATTTGATTGTAGTACCGGTATTGGCATCACCTAAGCTCATTTTTATTGGATGAAGGACACAATATGGAACTTCCACGAGCCCTTGTAGATGGACACTTGTTCATCTCTTTTAATTTCTCTAATGTGAGGTTTATTTGAAGGTACTCATATTCCCTCATCTGGTGTGAGAATTTATTAACATTGAAGGATAAATGACTTCACACGAGCCGAATGGAGGTGGAAATCTTGTCGAATATTTGGCCATGTTTGATACGGATGCAGTTAACAAGTTGCATCTGCCTTTAAATAGCGAGTATATTTGGCTCTTTTTATCCAAAAGCATTGTCACTTTCTTTGGAGGCCGTTGGAGAATCAAGAGTTGGGCTATCTGTGTGCAAAGAAACATCAAAATGATGGCACAATTGTGGAATTTTAGGGTGCATTGTCCAGTGAAAGATTGGGAATGTCTGTTTGAGGAGCACCTTTCTCATGAAAACTTGTCTTTAATCTTTAATGTCTCATGCCCTAGAGTGGAGGAGGCAGTAAGGTCGATTCTGGGTGTTGAAATCACTAGCCCTCGAGCCAGGCATATAATATATCCTTCACGAGTACTTTCAGTGTTTCTATCGAATACTCTGGATTTTTTTCAATCTTTGGCAGAGCTCGAACCAATTGTGGTTAAAAATTTTAAACCCCAAATGCTTGACAATCATGCTCTATTAAAAGCATTGCAAGGGTATAATGTTTTCTCTGGGAATGGGTATATAGGGGGTGTATTTCCTAGGGAGTATATCAAAAATAGGCAAGGTTTTGATGAAATCTTTGAAGCAGTTAGAATTGCACTACAATACAAAAATGATAGTGTTCTTTTGAAATTTTAAGGAAGAATTGTAGGAGCTTGTGTCCAGCAATGGCTTTTGATATTAAAGAAAAATACTACGTAATTTATCTCATGCATGAGCATAAGTCTAATATTCACATCAATTCTTCTAACAATCTGGAGGTTGAAGATATTCTACCTGTGTCAAATTCAATAAAAGAGGAAACGGTGCCAGGCAAAGTGTACCTATCCTTGCTATTGGTGGGCATCACGATTACAATGCAAGATTTCGCCTTCTACCAATGGAAAAGAGTAACGAGGAGTCGATAATCAGCTTTAATATTTCTTTGCAAATGACTTGGGTCTGCATGAGATTCCAAAAGCCCAAGACGAGAACTTTGTGCAGGGTGGTGATCAAATGGAGGAATAATTACCAGTTTCATTTCAGTTTTGTTTTTTGGGTCACTTATTTTCTATTTCGGGATATTATTAAGTATGATTTCATCCATCATCGGTGTTATGTCATTTTGTAGTGGTAAAAATTTTGGAGGGCTATAAGTTTGAAATTTTATTGTTGTAATGTTGATGTAAAACCATGCTATGGGTCCTTATCTTTGAGATGAATTTGTAAGAATTTTGATGGGTTCCAATCATTGGGATGATTTTGTATCAATTTTGTATCTAATCAAGCTACAATCAGAGGTTTTCTTCCTGGTTCTTTCTTATCGGTATGCTCGTTTGAATCAGGTTTTGTAATATTTTATTTATATATATTTAATATATTATAGTGGCTTGCCACTTTTGTCAAAAAAAAATATTAGAATAGAACAAAACCTTGATATTCAAATGAATGTCATTAGTACTCCTTTAATAAGACAAATACCTTCGTGCCATTTTGTGAGATATTTCGATACTTTGAGGCATTCTCCACATATTCAACATCTAAACAGTGATGACAGGTCTATTTGGCAACCACACATTCCATGAGACCAAAATACTTTGAGGCATTTTGTCTAAATACTTCACATGTGTCTATATTTCCATATTTTAATTAGCATTAACTCAATCTGACATAACTATATTTTTTAATAGAAATATAAACAATAAAACTTCTTCAACTTTTCCTTTTTTAAAACCTGCTTTGATATTACTGCTACGATCAGAAAGAATATAATAAGAAAATGACATATTTATGTTGTTAAGTGTTGTTTGTGAAGGGTCGGAATCCTTCAAACCTTTCTATCATAATAAAAAATATAAAGAAATATATTCTTTGTTTTTGCAGAGCTTAATAAATTCTATTACAATATGAACTAATACAGCTATTTTTAAAGATAATTTCTAATATAGCCACAAATTAATATTTTGAATCCTAAACTCTTTCAGGACCCTTTATTGATGCAGCAGCAGATACATTTCATTGGTTTCGGAAACAATTAAAAATAAAATACGACAAAGGACAATGGAAATGTAATCAAGGGACCCTAAAAGATAAGAAGAATGCCTACAGCAAAATACTAGATCTCAAGAAATCTAAGAGCAAGGGGCAAAAGCTTAGTGGCATGGATAAACATTTTCTCACATTGAACATAGATGGAAGATCTTCTGGCCATATATTCAGCTTCCCAGTATCTATATCTATATAAATTATATGGATGCCATAGCCCTCGATTTCCTAAAATATCCAAATATAATCCCCCCAACACAAAGCACTCTAGGAGGCAAATGATTAGGCGATATAATTGCTTTATATTCAGATCTCCATTGGAAGCCAAGCTCATCAAACTCATAAAAAATCAAACCAAGTGTATATGGTGGGAGTTCCATTGGTTTACTTTTACAAACCATTATCATTCTACCCTTGTACATAACAACTCCCAAGGTCTCCTTCCTTACACCTTCAATCCTCTGAATATAGAGAAACCCGAGATTTCTATCTGTATTCAGATCACACGTAACCACATCTGTCCCATTTTCACAAAAACAGTAGATTTTTTGGTTTTTCATTAAAATGCTTGGAAAAATATTTTCATTCACTCTTTCCACCAATTGAATATCTCTGATTTCTCATCTCTGTTCAACAGATCTATAAATCAAAACAACAAATTTGTTAAATCCTCCAATTATGAAAATTTCCTGATAAGTATTTTCCTTTGAATCAAACTTGAGATGCACACCCACATCATCAAGATATTTGTTCATGTAATACGAAATCCTGCTTTGTATGGTCACTCTTGTATCTTCAAGACAATGGGACTGCATAGTCAGTGGATTGATCACTCAAAGGGTTCCATTTCTCTTACAGCTATAAACCAAGAGGCCCCCCTCTCCAGCTCTGAGAAACCATTGTGAGTGACTGCATCTCCACTCATCATTAAATATATTGTTGAACCTTAGCCTTCTACTGACATCAAAGAGTGCAAGTCCATTAGAAAACCCACTTTTTTCATCATAACGATCCATCACCAGCCGCATTTGCATATTACTCTACTCCCACATATTGTGAAAGTGAACAAAGCTAGAAATAATAGTTTTCCATAAAGTACAAATGACTTGAACTCAGAACAGAGTATGAAGAGGAAGCTTGCAAAATATTATGTCCAAGATGTCCTCTATAATATGACCTACAAAAATTGATTCTTCCCTACCTTTTACTTCTTTGTTTGAGCCATCCTCTCTGCATGACAAACTTGATGAACTCTCACCTTTCTTCTATGCATCCATGGCATATATACACTTGCTTGATCCATCCTCTTTGCATGAGCCAAGGATAAGCCAATTGGTATAAAGTTCATTTGATCTAGAATCACTTTTCTTCTCTACATCCATCACTTTACCCTTGCCATATGTATCTTTCTTTGAGCCATCCTCTCTACATGACCAACTTGATGAACTCTCACCTTTCTTCTCTGCATCCATGGCATACATACACTTGCTTGATCCATCCTCTTTGCATGAGCCAAGGGTAAGCCAATTGGTATAAAGTTCATTTGATCTAGAATCACCTTTCTTCTCTACATCCATCACTTTACCCTGGCCATATTTATCTTTCTTTGATTCATCCTCTCTCCATGGCCCATTTCCAAGTGTGAGCCAGTCGGTATAAGGCTGCTTACTTATACTTTGAATTTCTTTGAAAAATATCCTCTTCTTTTTCTTCATTGATAATCCTATTCCAACTGATTCTCATTCTCTTAATGTCATGGATGAACCTTGAATTGTTAGATTCTCTCCTAGAAGCCATCATCTCTCTGTGAGGTGCCTGAAAAACCCTTGTGGTTAAATAGAATTGAAGATTGCATTATAAGGAACTTTTGAGCTATTTCTAAAACTTTGGTAATATCCAAATTTTGGAGCCTTCCACTGTTTTGTGTCAATTTTTTTGGAGCCCTCCAGCATTTTCAACCAAAATTTCTTTATGTGGAAAAATTGGCTTTGGACAACCTGTATAGTTTTAATATGGTAACCTCCATTCACTATCACATGACTAAGCATTGGAGCATTTAGGGTTCCATGGTATGTTATTGCTACAAAACCATGTGTATTGGGAAAGTATTTTTTAATGGGAAGGAATTTTTTAAATTTTTATTTATAAAACCAAGGTATTTGAGATTAAAAAAGTGGGCTTTACGGGGAAGAGATTATATTAAAGTGATAGGTCAGCATTTATTTGTTATCATTAAGAGGGGTAAACGCTTTTGATCGGGAGTTATGAACCAGTGAGATCACAAACGGGGACCTCGTCCCCAATATAAATTCTAACAATTACACCCCATGATCAGCATTTAATTGTATTATACATATTATATTTAAATTTAAATTTGGGTATGATAGTTTATTTAATTTATTTTTAATATATAGATATATTTTTAATAAATTTAATAATTGAAATTTTAACAATTTATTATTTATTATTAAAATATTTTTTATTAATGTTCCATGGTAAGCTACTGTTACACAAGTGTGTTTTGGGAAGGTACTTTTTTAAACTTCAATTGCTAAGATGAAGGTATGGGATTACAAGTGGGCTTTATGGGGAAGAGGTTATGTTAGTGATAGATCATGTTAGTATAATGCTAGCATTTAGTTGTATTATACATACTATATTTAGATTTGGATATGATAGTTTGTTTAATGTAATTTTTAATATTTAAATATATAAACATGATTTTACCATAATCATAATGGTCCAACCCAGGCAATGACAATAATTCCATAGTTTAACCATGGCACTTACCAACAACTAAAAAATTGTTATTTTAAATCTAAAAAATGTAATATATTTAATATAATGATTATACATAAATATATATTGTTTGATATATGGTAATAATAAATAGATGATATAATTGTTTATTCAACTTAATCTTTATTATGTTAAATTTTTAATGTTAATATTTATTTAATGTCACATCCCCGTATGAACCCATCCTAAGGCCCCGTTGTCCTGATGTAATTTGGACTAGGGGTGGGGGACTTGAAATTTAATATTAACTTGGTGTGTGTGTGTGTGTGTGTGTGTGTGTGTGTGTGTGTGTGTGTGTGTGGGTGTCTGTATTCTTAAGTGAATGAACTTTTAATGGTTAATAGTGATTTATGCATATGAAATCTAGTTATGTTTTTCATTTAATTTCTATATAGATATATTTGGCCATATTTCATCTAACTCGGACTAACTAAATTGTGAATGTTGTGAGGAACCATGTTTTGTGCATAGGTGATAGGGTGCATGGTGGAGTGGACTATGTGGATCTAGAAGAAGAGATGATTGTTATGCCAAATCCTTGTCGAGACTCTAGCTTAACTTAAGGTTGTCTAAAGTAGTAATGGGTACATTTATCCAACACCTAGTCAGTCTCATTTGTCGATTTGCAAGTCCATAGGTATCATTAACGTCACCTGCCAGTCCATAGAATGTCATTATGAATTTAAATATGTACCTAGGAAATCAATTATAAATATTAGTTGCCCATTCTTATTATATTGAGTGTTAAGTTATTAAATAAATAAATTATTTATTATAATTAATATTATTGCCTATATTGTTTATTTAAATTATTACGAGCCATCAAAGTAATTTATAAAAAATACAAAAAAAAGCAAATGGTAGAATACATTTTAAAATATACAAAAATCAAATGTGTTAGATTTAAATAAATAAATGGAACCCATAGAAGAACTGAGGAATAGAAAACAAGAAAGAAAAGAAAATCAACGGAGATATGTAAAGGGTCGCACAAAGTGAAAACAAAGGAATAAGAGGAAGAAATGTGAAGAGGGGCGTAGGGTTTCAACAGGAAAATGCTACGGGAAAAAATATTCAACTATTGGTCAACCCTCTTGAATGTGAATTTGGCAGTAATAAATCTTGTCCCCTCGGCGCTCTACAATCGGGAAAATTAGTAAATGGAAGAGACATGAAGGAAGGACGAGGCATGGAAGATAAAGAGGGAGTTGTTGGACGTTTTGGAGCAATTGTTTTCATCATTTGGAAGGAAGGAGGCGTGAGCAAGAGAAACCCCAGTTTGGGAGGCATCTGGAATGAGTCTGGATATTTTGGGCATCATTTTCCAGCCGCTGGGAGTGGATACTCATGCTTGAGGATAGGTTTTAATGTTTTTGTTCCTAAAACTCATAATATTCAACTTGACTGGTTGGAGAAAAAGCTTAAACTTAATATTTTATTATTGTTCTTCCTAAAACTCATAATATTCAACTTGTCTGGTTGGAGAAAAAGCACAAACTTAACATTTTATTGTTTTTCTTTTTATAAACTTATAGGAGTCAGCTGGTATGGTTGGGGTAGTAGCTTAATTTAGTATTTTATTGTTGTCCCCATTTATAAAATCATATGTTTCAACTGTATTTAGGAACAAAAGTTTAAATATAGTTTTATGTTGTTGTTCCTCATAGGTTTCAACTTGTATGTTTGAATAAAAATTAAGTAGTGCATTCAATCACTGTGGTGTGTGTTTCTCCCTTAAAAGCCCTAGCTAGAATATTAGTCCCTACAAAAACTAGATGAGGAAGAACCAAATAAGTGTAGGGTAATTGATCTTAGACCTTAGATAACTGCTACAACAATTTGAGATGCTTGGGATACTTCCAAACACTCACTTTAGTGGGAATCTCCCTTTTTATACTGTTGCATCTCCCTTTAAATGTTGTATTCATGGTATTTTTATGATGTCAATAGAACTTCTGTATGTGGGTAAATATGTTCTTGTTGGCCTGGGTATGAGTTGGGGTTGTAGAAGAGATGTTGACACCTTGCAGCTCAACCCAAAGTCATTTTTGTGATTATGAGGGTGTAAAAAAAAAAATTCTACCACCATAGCCTTCTTTGACTTACCTGTATAGTCATTAGATATGGAAATCTTCTTAACTCAATCTAGGATGATCTCGAGTTCTAAGTAATACTACCTGTTAAACATATTAGGGAAATAGAACTTCATTGTTGTCAAGTTGTTGCATATATCTTGAATAAGTGTTAGTTGTCAATTTCATTGTGAAAAGGTTAGAGCTGCAAACAACTGATATGAAGGTCAATAGGTTGTGAAATCGGGTTTAGAATTGCATTTCACCCTTTTGTGATTCTTCACTTAATCAAGTTGACCTCTCCTTGTCTTAGCAAGTTAAACTGTTGGTTGTTATTGCAGAGCAAGAATCTTGTTATTGAATGTTGGAAGGACAAATATACTAGTCACACCTTCCTATTTTTCTATTTTTGTGTAAAGGGATGTCGGTTGCAACTGGGACAGCCAAGGTAGAATTAATGCCAAACTCTCACTATGAATATTTGTGGGAAGAGGAACATGCTAGACCCTTGCAATGACAAGAGATTTCACTAGTTATTGGTGTATATAAGGGTTGGTTGGAATACATATATAAATCTATGAATGAATTCCTTCTTGAGTTTAGGTAACCACATAAAAATGTCTCTCTATGCTAGAGAAATTGGTTATTCACCCTTAATATTAGCTAGACTTCATAAGTCTTGGGAAAAGACCATAGTCAGGTGTACTATGGGGATGGTCTTGTTTATCTAGCTCTATGATAGCTTAGTCCACTTGCAAAACAAGCTGGATACAGCTACGGACCTCTATGGCAACACATGAGGGTTGGAGTATGGGCTCTACGAGGGCATAGGTAGGAGGAATGCATTACTCCTATAACGTAGTAGTTCCACTTCTTCTGTGGTGATCACCGACATGTAAATCCTATGACCTGCTTGATGATAAGCTTATCGATGCTTCGGCTTGACAGTAGTCAAGGAGCGTGCTCTGCCAGTAGAGTGGTACGACGGTATCTAGAGATAGTAGGCTATCACCCAGGTATACTGGTGAAGAATTCCATGGATTTCTCAGGCTTGAATGGCTATCACTAGCAGCATGCAAGTTCTAGAGCCAGTGGCATGCAGGTGAAGGATGCCATTAATTGCTATTCTGTAGCTTTTGGAGATTAGTGGAAAGTCATACTAGTGCAGTTTGAAGTTTAAGCAAAAGACTAGGTTTTTTTAGGTGCTAGTTCTAGTTCTTTTTTTTACTTTCGTGGTTGCTGGTCTAATGGTGCCAAAATAGTAATAGAAGACCTTTTAAAAGCTAGATATCGTGGGTCAGTAGTTACCTGAGTCTAAAATCTTTGGCATGAACAATCATCTCTCTTTTGTGGATCCTGGAGTCCATTGGTGGGTTGGGATAGGGAATTCTTATCATTAAGGTGGGATTCACCATGCACTTTAGATGTTGGAGGGTGACTGATTTTCTGATGCAAACAACCATCTTCTTGTTGTTATCTTAATTGGGGTAGTACCCAGGTGAGTATTATTCATTATGGCATTTCATTATTCGCATTTCCTTAATTATGCCTCAATATTAATGAGAAAACATTGCAAATTCATATTATGCTTTCTATGATAAGTAGGAAGAGAGTACTTTGGCTAATGCTTTAACATGTAAACCTGGATTCTAGGGTGCAAGAATGTAAAAGGGTTTATGAGATACAACAGGTGGATAACTGGAATAGTCTTACCTCCTTTGGTTGGTTGTATGGTGAACATGAACAAATTAATGGAATTTTTCCAACTATTGTTTTGAATTTCTACATGTTCTCTTATTGTTGTTACATATTCATATCAAGTACTAATGTTGCAAAATCTCAACTAGGTTGTAAATGCTTATTCTTAAAACTCCTTGTGTAGACCTATAGACTACAACTGTATTCCAATCATCTCTATGCCATTTTAGTGCAGTCAGGAAAGTAGTATGTGATTGTATTAAGATCTGATTTAAAAAAAAAAAAAAATTGGTTGCATATTAAGGGGTTATTACATTTAAATCTAAAAAAAAAAGTATAACATAATGATGGTATTCTCAAAAGAAAATATGGACTAGAGTATCAATATTAACAGTTTTTTTTTTTGTATTTTTTTTAAATTATGTACATGATTCTTATTGTTTTGAGAATTTTATTGCTAAATTTCTTTTATACTCTTGTGTATTAACTTTTGAACTTTGCCCATTTAAATTCCTTGGTGCTATCATTTATTAATTTATGAGCTCTATTTAGTTAAATCAAACCTAAAGAATATAGTGGTAGAGTTCTTATTCTATTGAGAATTTTAGTGTTAAACTCTTTATATTATAGTGACTTAATTTTTGAGGTATATTCAATTATAGAACAACCAACAAAATAAAAATAATAATAGAAAATATTAAAAAAATAAATCCACAAACAATTTTTTTTAATACAACAAGGTGTCCCCACGACCCCTTGCAGGTGGGATCCCCGTCCACAAGAAGTCCCACCTCTTAAACCTAGGAGTGGAGTTGAACCCGAGACAAACGAGGAGCAAACCTACTGCCCAAGCCAACTATGCTACCCATACAAGCTAACACAAACAAAATTATTAGTTAATTAGTGGTGGCTATTTAAAAAGTAGTAAATAAAATTGAATTGCAATAATGATATATTTTAGATATATAATAAATCATTTTTTTATAAATTTTTTTTAAAAATGTACAAGCCTTAAGATGTTTATATTGAATTTATTATTTTAAATTTTAGTTAAAATATTTTATCTTAGATAAAATTTACTTTATTTTAATTTAGGAACTCTTTTATTTTTCAATAATAATACAATAAATCATAGAAACCATGTTCAAATATTTAGAAAGATAAAAAAATAGTATAGAAATGTCATTTTTAATATCCATCTAAACTACTAAATAATTGTGTTAATAGATAAGTAGATAGATTAAAAAAAAGGCCAGAACACATTTATTTTATCATTTAATAAGAATAATTATGTTTTATTTTAAGAATTTAAACTTAGTTTAATTTATTTTTTCTAAGTGAGTTGCAACACCATTATATTGATCTCAAAAGAAAATTACATGGTTCCCATTACAAAATAGGGCCATTGTGCCTGGAACCTTGAGCTTTTCTACAGATAGGAACATAATCAAGAAAAAAAATGAGCATACTATTACTAAAATAACATCTAGAATTTCCCATAAGTGGGGTATAAAGTGGTAAGCACAAAGATCCACTTGGGTCATGAAATTTCATAGTTATAAGATTTAGTTCCACATTTCGTGTATGTAAGGAAGCTAAGGTAGTAGAATAACTTCTTACACTAATCTTGAGAGGAGAATAATGCAAAAAATTATATATCTCTACAACAATTACAGAAACGTAAACACAAATAAACAGAAATATCATGCATACCACAACATAGTGATTTACATGGGAAAAACTCTTTTCAGGGGAAAAACCCCACACTCCAAAAGACATCCAATATATTATTCAAAAATCACAAAAAGTACAATACTTGCACAACAAGCTTCTCACAGAAGTATCACCAACCAAAGATCTAGAGGCAACACAACCGCTATCAAACTCTCATAATACATCACAATATACAACCACAATACAACACCCTCATAAAATAGGGTTTCCTTCTAGGACAAGTCAAGCAAACAAAATATTGACTGCAAGATCTGAGACCTAATGATGAACGGTCTAGATTTACAATAATAAAATATACATAAAATATTCCTTTCAGAGGTGTTGCCCCTAAGCCCCTATCGGAGCACGCAACCCTCAGACCCCTTGCTAGGGGGATGATCCCCCTAAAGCCCTCATGGGGGGAACCCTCCCGTACCCCCTCGTCGCCTACGTATCAATAGTACCTTATACAATTGCAAGGTTGAGACACATTTTCCCAAAAATGTAGGAGTGAAGATTCATGTTGAAAGTTACTTTGTTTTTCTTTCTTTTCCTTTGAACAACTATCTAGTTTCTTGCATCCATCCCTCCATTCATGGTTACTCCCTTTTTTCCTTTGGGGAGTTAATTTCCCCCCAAGGAGACAAGATTTCTAAGTTCTTTGTTTGGTTTTCCAATTCTTCGTTTTGTTTGTGGTCTGTTGAAGCTTTAATGCTTTCCCTCCTTGAGAGAGGTAAGTCATCCATAGCCCTAGATATAGATGGAAATGGTGCATTCTAAGATAGAAACTTGGACACTAGCTTCCTAACAAGAGATGTAATCTTCATTTTGCACCAAGCAGTGGTGGATAAAGACATCTCTCTACCAAGTGGCATGACTTTTATTTTTTTGTTTGGAGAAATGATCAACAATTTGACCAATCATGAAACATCTACATCAACGAAAAGGTAAACCCTCATAATCTAACATCTTCTTCAAACACCCATCAACAGTTTTGTGAGATATTTTTCAATAGATTCTTTGAGATATCGATCTCCGCCAACATGCAAGCATATGTAGTATGCAAATAATTTGATGAACCCTCATCAAAATCCAAAAAAATTCCCAATGAATTACCCATATAACTTCATTTAAATGAGAATCAAACCAAAATTGAAGTGGAAGATTTGAGAGTCTTACCCAAATTGGAATGACTACAAATGATTTAGAGGTCAAGTTGAAAGAAAGATACCAAGGTTTCAACATAAGAAAATCCTCCTCGTAGCTCCATTAATAATCACAAAGAATTGTGTGGTGATCTTGAACGTTGTCGAAAACCACCATAAAAAACCCTCATGCACATGGGTCTATTTGGAGATCACAATCCAAAGTTGGTCTCCATGTTTCTGAAATTTATTTATTAAGCTTGGAGAGGCTCGACCAAAACCCTTTGAACCTTCCAATCAGACCCTTCTCTGAAAAAATACTTCATTTTCAACAACCTCAACCATTATTTCCTCACCAAAAACCACTATAGGGGAGGCACTCACACATTGAAGGGGTTGAACCAACCGATGGAGCCAAGGATCAGTCACAACAATCCCATTTCTCCTCGCCATAGATAAAGTTGGTGCTCCATTGTCCATTCAAAGCAAAGCTGAGCACCCAACACTTTACCTGCAATGAGTTTCTACAACTTTCATCTATGATTGTGTTTGGAAAGATCAATCTCTCCATGCATTTTACTAGATTCGCTAGTGACAGTAGGCAAGTGCAGTGGTGGCATGGCAGTAGAGGGGCTTAAGTTCAAACTTAGTAATTTCAAAATGCTTTATTTTACTTTTTTATTTTATTTAAGGCATAATTAATATTATGTTTATTATTAAATATGTAAATGACTATCAAATTTAAGTTAAGGTTTCTTTTTTTTTTGCTAGATAAGTGCTATCATGGGGACAACTCTCTTTTCATTAATTACCAAACAAAAAAGTGCATAGGAAAAGAGTCATCTACTAGCCCTTCATCTATAATACATGCATGAGGCCTTCAGAGAAGGCAATGATCATCTCAATTTGAGAAGGGGGGAACAAGTCCTCATTCTCACTTACATAGTAACTAAATGTCTCCAAATTCTTCCTCAACAAGCCCTCTCGGTATAGTGAGAGGGCCTAAGAAGAGACATTCGTTCTCTTCACACTTGCAGCCTCGAAAATGCCAACAATCCATCATGCACTTGGTTTCTTATCTACAACAGCCACCCATGCATTCACCACATCACCATTTTCCTCTTCCACCAGGTTGTTGGTGATGACCTCCGCCCACGTTCTAGCTCCCATAATTTGCATGATACTCATGAGTATCTCCTAGTAAATTAGCCTATCATGAACATGTCGTGTGCTCCCTCGCTTGGTCTCGACCAGTTTCACAAATGCTTGAACATCCTCTGCACTTATGTCTTTAAATAGGTGTCTGATCTGGTTTTCCTTCATCTTAGTGAGGCATGCACATGATACACCCTAGATCATGTTAGCAACCATGATACCATGAGCATATCATTCTTCAGCCGGCTACATATAGTTGTTTCCATTGCTTGGCACCAAGCAAAGAATCCCAAAGTAGATATATCAACAACCAAGAGGATCCATTGGGCTTAGGTATGTTAGATAAAGTTCCCATGGAGATCATGGAGTCTCTTATGTGGGGTAAAAAGAAGTAGCGTTCAAAGTATATTCAAGACCACCATATAGGACTGCGCATAGCAATCAACAATAAACATACCCAAGTGAGTGAGAAATTATTTCAACCCTTTATCGAGGCATCCACGCCATTCTTTTCCAAGACTGACCAAGCCAAAGGGACAGAGCCTGATAAATCCCTGACGCCATCAATTTCCCCTGCATTAGCCAGTAGGTCTGCAATAGCGTTACTTTCCCTAAAATATGCTTAATTGTGAAGCTTTCCAATCTTTGTAATCCTGATGTACATCTCTCAACCCAAGCTTGCAATTTCCAATTCGATGAATTTTTCCTGATGATGGCATTAATACATATCATTGAGTCCCCTTCAATGTCAACCTACCTATAACCTTGGAAGATGCATTCTTTGATCCCTCTTTCCAATGCCTCAAATTATGTTTCGTTGTTTATGGCAACCCCAATATTGCCTGAGAAACACATATACCAAATTACCACCTTTGTCCCTTACAATTAAACCTATATCTGCATGATCAAGGTTTCCCTTCATCATCCCATCAAAATTTAGTTTTATTCGACCTCTCAGAGGGGCAAACCATTTTGCCTACAGTCTCTTAAATTTGCTTCCCATTCCAATTTGAATCAATGGTGAAACTTTGTGTTTCGGAAATTCCTTGAGTAGATCATTGTCCCAGCTGGAGAAATCTTGATCCAACTTCCTGAGGGTCTTGTTGTTGAGTACCTCACATAATCTCACCTCAATTTTTGAAATGACCTGATTGATAATGCATTCCACCTCATTGAAAATTCATCTATTTCTTTCTTTCCATATCTACCATGCCACCATAAAAGGAACAATGAGCCATATTTCCCCCATAGCACATACCTTCAAAGAGTTGGCCAACCACCAAGAAATTCCCCAAATTCCTCATTCCTTGGACCCGAACAACCTAGTTTTTACTGGATCTAGTCCCAACATTGGCTTGTGAAGTTGTAGTTTAGTAGGAGGTGGTTTACGGTTTCTTCATTATCCTTGCATAGCATGCACCGTGAATGGCCAACGATACCAATGTTGTGGAGGTAGTCCTAATAAGGATCCTCTTATAAAGGTTCATTTAAAGGAAGGCCCCAGCTTTAGGAAGTATTAGTTGCCCCCAACACAGATCCTTGTACCACCCAAACTAATTTCCTTGTAGTTGTGACACTAAATAGCCCAGCTTGGCAAAATACTACTCGGATTCAACAACACACTAGATGATTCCATTTGTCCCCATAGGAGGAATGATTCTTCTTTTTCTTAATTCCTCCATTAAGAGATATTTGTGCACTTCTATTCTGGGAGCATTACTTAGATCGATCCATTCAAAAAATTTGGACATAGGTTTTTCCACCAATCTAAAATAGTTTGACTTTTGACCCAATTGTGCCATCAAGTGAAACTTACAATGGTTTGAGTTCTTCCATATCACATAGTAGAGGAGCCTCCTCCCATGAGTATCTACAAAAGTTAGCCAATTTTTTGTCCCTAATCTTCCATGTCAAGTGCTTAGTGATGATTGGTCTACATTCCCACATAAACTTCTAGGTAGCTGAACCAGCAGAGGAATTTGTAATTGTTAGAATTTCATAGGATTCCCCCAAGTTGAGATATTTTATTCTCATTATTTTACACCAAGGAATATCATGCCTGGTGTATATTTTCTAGATTAATTTAGCGTCAATTACTTTATTTTGGTCACCCAATCACCTAATGCATGCTCCCCCATTGATCACTGATTTTTATACCATATCCTAATGCAGTACTGGGACTCCTTTTTATGTATTAGAGCCTTCCCAAAGGAATTTCTTCATTATTCCATTTATTTTTTTCTCAGCTTTCTTAGTCAATGATAGACATGGAATTACATATATTGGGATAGCTGCCAGGATCAATTTGATCATCAGAATTCTTCCAGCTAGTGAAAACCACTGTCTCTTCCATGTCATAGCCTTGTTTGTGCACTTTTCCAAAACACTACCCCAGAGTGACGTTTTGTTAGCCCCATCAAAGAGAGGCACCCCCAAGTATTTGGAAGGTATTTCATCAATGGTAAAGCCAAGTGTCTATGAAATTATTCTTTGCATCCCTTTCTTTGTGAAGAAGAAATAATTTGTTGACTTCTCTTTGTTTATTGCCTGTCCAAAGTGTACTACATATACATCAAGATTTATCTTAATCACCTTCGCCTCCCTCATGGAGGCCCCTCTAAACATAGTTGTGTCATTCGTGAATTGAGCATGGGAGAGAAAAGGGAGACCTCTTGCAACCTCTACCCTGACGCCAACAACCATCCACCCATTGGGTGTCAATGCTTCACCCCAAAGCTTCATCCATAAGCACAAATAGGAAGGGGGAAAGGGGGTCCCCCTGCTGTAGACCTTGGGAAGGTTCAAAGAACCCATAGAGTAATCCATTGATAGAGATTGAGAAGTGATGTAAGGAAACACAAACAAGTATTAGATCTATCCACTCCTTGCAAAAACCAAACTAGTCCAAAGCTTTCAACAAAAAGTGCCAATTGATCTAGTCATAGGTTTTACTATTGTCCAACTTGATTAACATGCTCTTCTATCTTGTGTTGGGAATAGAATGTAGAGCTTCATTAGCAAGGATGATTCTATCAGTATTTCATGCCTCGGTATGAAATCATTTTGTTCTTCAAAGATGATGGAGCTTAAGATCTTTTTCAATTGATTTTCTAAAGCCTTTGAGATGATCTTGTAGACTGTATTGCAACGGGAAATCGACCTGTAATCCGTGAAGAATGCACATTATTCCTTTTTTGGGATGATTTTGATGACAATATTATTTATATCCTTGACAAATTTCTTATGCATTTTGAAGTCCTTAGTGATGTCCAAAATCTCCCCACCCATAATGTGCTAATATTTCTAGTAGAATGCAGCCAAAAAACTGTCTAGTCTCAAAGCCTTGTCGGGATGCAACTAAAATTTGGCCTTATGTAATTCCTCCAAAGTGAAGGGTTCTAGAAGCATTTCATTATCACCATTTTAGAAAATTTTGGGAATTGCATTAGTAATGGTTGAGCAATCCCATTGGTCTACCCTTCAGAGCTAATAGAGATTTGAAATATTCTATTGCAGTGTCTTTGATTTCTAGATAATTGGAGATCCTCCTCCCCTCCTCGTTCTCAATTTTGTAAATTTTGTTTATAATCCTCTTTGATTTGACTAAATTATGGAAGAATTTGGTATTGGGATCACTATCCTATAGTCAATTCTCATGTACCTTTGATTTCCAAAACAATTCTTCTTTTGCTAGAAGATCTGCATGTTCTACTAGCAATTCTTTTTCCTTACAAGAGTCCTCTTTAAACATCTCATACTTGATTACTTTAGTATTCAATGCATCCATTTTTGCTTTGACCCTTGCTTTTTTTTTTAAATTATTTTTGAACGAGTTTGAGTTCCATTCCCTCAACCTTCTTTTGTATGCGCTAATTTATGAATAAAGATGAAACTCTTTGTTCCCCCCACAAAGGAGACTCCTTCCACCATTGTTCAATTAGGCTAACTAATTTTGGGCACCTCCACCACATGCTTTCAAATTTGAAATAGCTTTTCCTAGGTGGAGAATCCTTGACAATGGCCAATTCCACAGGAAAGTGGTCCAAGAGTGATAAGGGAAGAATTTTAGATGATAGGATTTCCCCACTATCAATCTAGTCTTCTGACACAAGAAACCAATCCAGCCTTTAAGATATGTTAGAGAATCCAAGCTTGTGATTCATCAATGTGAAAATTCCATTTTTGGGTGAAATATCACCCAAATCACTCACAATCTGTTTGAAATATTTTGTTGCTGCAATATTCGATCGGAGCCCCCCACTTTCCTCCTCCAGATTGAGGATCACATTGAAGTTCCTCCAGAATAATCTTATTGCCTAATGTGCCAATTTATGTCAAAATGACTTCCCAAAGCCACTTCTTATCTTTAGAATTGATAGGACCATAGATATTAAAAAGAAAAAGCTTCATATTAGATACAAAATGAGTTACCTCAACTAATAGCCAATTCGCCTCCTTTCGGATCTCTTTAACAACTAATGCAAATGGCTTCGAGAGGATAGCCAAACCACTAGTCGTACCCAAAAATTATTTGAACACACCATTCCAAGTTCTACAATGCTTGAGAAATAATTTCGCCTCTTTCGTACCCAATTTTATTTCTTGTAAGAGAATCATATCGATCAATAGTTTGTCAATATGGTGCTTGATCGCACACAGCTTGTCAAGGGTGGTCAAGCCCTTAAAATTCCATGTAAAGATCTTCATTGTTCTCCAAGGGAGGAGTTGTCTCATTTGGATCTCAACATGCATTCTTTGGTGTTGGGGAGTCCTTTTCTCAACTACCATTTCCTCCCTCTTTTGCTTGTTGGTCTTCCTACCCTTCTACTTCTTGGTCGTCAGATTCTACTTAATGGATTTTTCCACAGACTAGGAAATACATCTTGGATCCACAATATCAATCTCATTGTTTTCAAACTCCTCTTATGAACAATGTTCCATCTTTTCCTTTTCATCACTACCAATTTCCCCACTCCTAGATTGGCCATTTTCTTTTTCATCCTTTGCCACATCAGCCACCATATTTGGTGGTGTAGCGATATCCATCCTTTCCACAATCTCATGGGGCATCTCAACCACTTGACTAGGGCATGGCTCCTCCAAGCCCAATCCACTCAAGGAGCCCTTTGCAACATTAGTCATCTCCACACCAATTGGATGCACGTTCGAATTCAACCTTGTGCCATCAACCTCATCAACTACCTTTTTCCTCCATTCCTCTTGGGTTTTCATACTCTGAGTTTTTTTCTTGGGGAAATTGGCCTCCATATGATGCCTACTTCTGCATTCCAAATAGTAGAATTTCTCCTCCTTAATTGCAGTTAGTTGAACCCACACACCGTATGGAGTATCTAAATATAATTTTGTGGGAATTGGTAAGATATTGGAAACCTTGATGTGCGCAAAAAAGTGTGATCTAGATTCTTTGAAACTTGCATCCACTTCTACCATCAATCCCATACTATACTCGATAACCTTAAGGTAGTTCGAAGACCAAAATTTGAGTGACAAATTATAAAGTCTGATCTAGGATAGCTCCTTATTGGGAATGAAATCCCTCAAATTAAAATTCAGTGTCTACTTCTAATAGTAAAGTATTGAACCATCCAACATCCATGAGGACTAGTGTCAGATCTCATCCCTTGTGCTTGCATCTTGAAATTCAACAAAGAAGAATCCTTTTGGCAGAAACCTCAGGGGGGGCAGCAATTCCAGTTCTCCCTAGCCCATTTTTCAATCTTTTCCTTGCCAATTTTTTTCTTGAATCTCCTAATAAGGCCGCAATTCATCAACTTGTCACCATATCGCCCAAAGAGATCTTAAGGCCTTTCATGGCTACGCTAGTCGTGCTAGGGTCCGAGTAGATATAAGTGATGTGGAGCATCTCCTTTAATGTCCCCTACCCATGTTTTGACCGTGGAATTAAGGGAATTTTCTATTTTTGGTTTCCTTTTCTGCTATCTCCATTGTATTTCTTTTGTTTTCATTTTCTTGTTTCAAGTTTTGGTCGTGGACCTATTTTTGGTTGTGAGTGGCCTGTGACCTGGGCAGTTGCACGTTGACTAGGGGCTATTTTTAGTGGGGTTTTTGGGTTTATGTTGTGGGGGGGAGTCGGGGATAAGGGGAGTTGATTTTGGGGAGAGGATTGTGGGGTGGTCTGAGATGTAATGTCTGTTTCAAATCTAGAGCAATAAGATGAAAAGATTATTTCTCTGAATCTGTTCCTATTTTATATGTTGGAATCTTCTTTTTTTTTTTTGCAGATTTGTGCAACTGCCAGTGGTTTTGAGTTGCATCAATTAGACCTGTCCTCGCTTGCACCTTCCTTCTACTTTAGAGGTTCACACCTCTGCAAATTTTCGTCACCCTGCATTTTGGCCTATTAAGATAAGGTTTCTTATATTTATATGTTTTGTTTCTATATTTAGGTCAATGAAAGAATAAATATTTAGAGTGGACATTTATTTTTTAAATATAAAGACACTAATTATAAAGTAAATAAACTAGAGTAAAATCATGAAATTTTTTAATTATGTTGTAAATAAAATAATTCTTTTGTGAAATAAAGTAAAGACATTATTTTGTAAATATGTAATGAATAAAATAACTCTAATGTAAATCAAAGTAACTCTTAAGTGAGTAAAAATAGTTTTATGTTCTTTGTTTTAAATCTTATATAGATAGATAGATAGATGGGAAAGAATTTTCCAAGGTGTGGTGCCCATACATTAGAATAGAGAAAACACACACACATCCTGTAAAGAGCTCATGTTGTTGTTTACAATTTAAATCTGATACATAGCCATCCCTATTTCTACTGTACACCAAAAATTCTAAACCATTGGTGAATTTTCCATCACACCTTTTGTTGTTGTGAGAGGAGGGAAAATATTGTTCGATGAAAATGTCAAAGTCCTTCATTTTGTGTTTGTTAGGTCTATATTAGAAGAGAGGGAATGCTTCAATTATTAGGGTAAATTCAATGGTTTTGAAAGGCCCCCATAAATTTTACAAGGATTTACATATGAAATATTGAGCACAACATAGATCATACATCAAACTAGGTTGCTAAAAAAACAAGAATCAAGAAAAGAGAAAAATAAAAGTTATCCAACATAAAGGATGAGTAGCTCAAGGGTTCCCAAATGTCAGTAAAAAATTAGCTCCAAAGAATAGGTGAAACAAGAATGGATAGTCCCCAAACCAATCCTAGATCCTTTTGACATCTCTATTTCAGATCAAACATGAAAGTGTTGAGGGATCAAACTAGACTTTAGAGGGCTCTTCCTCCTTTTTTGTAAAACTATCCATGAATTGATGATACTCTTGCTATTTGAAGGTAAATGTAATTTCAACAATGCACCTTCCAACAAGAAATTGTTGGCAAATGTGTGAATAGTGCGTTGTCATTGATGCCAACCTCTATTAGTGTTGTCATTGATGTCAAACTTTGTAGATATCATATATTTTTCATGGTTGGATGTCAAAGAGATGTAAGATTATGTTATCTATTGAAGTTCATGTTTGGATGCTATCATCGGTACACTATTGTACACCATTAGTCAAAGTTCATGATTGGATGTCAAATTCCTTGGTTGATAAGGTTAAAATGTGTCTAAGGCATAAGATTGGCTACACAGGAGCTCTATCAGTTGCTCTGCATTCCTCATAAAATGAATTTTTGTTCTTGCAGTTTGAAGACTAGCTCTACACAGGTGAAAGGTATGCATATTGCATGTATCCATGCAAGTTTTCTACCACAACATGTTTTGGAGTTGTCAGAGTATGAATTTTCTAAGTCCCAAAGAATGTATGATAAAGAGAGAATTGCATGCCTTCACATTTCACCATATTATAATGTTTTACCTTGTATTTATAAAGTTAATCTTATGAAGATGATATATTTACTAAGTCCAAGTTTCAGATGATTTGGTTCACCACTAGCGGTTCTATAGATGACAGTCTATTGTCTATGTTTTGGTAACCTCGTAGGTTGGTTTGTTGGTGTCTAATCGGTCTACATCTGTATATTTTGGATAAAGGATGTATACAGAGGGATTTAATGCATTATGGAAGCTCTTTAGACTCTCTAGTTGCTCCACAAATTGAGATATACTTCTCTCCAACTCTGCAGTCTGTCTATTATGGATATCTTGATCTTCATATTTTTGTACCAACATGAACCAATTTGGAATGACAAAGGGAATGCAGAGAATTTTTTTTATATGTTATATCATTTTGTTAAAGGGGTTTGTAAAGTGTTTCTTTGTCTCTCCAGTATCACCTTGGTTTGGAGTTGATGTTTTGACAGTTTGCTTGCTTGTTGATCCAACTTGTCTTGTTGGGTTGATTGTGCCAGGTGTTTAGATGTGTGCACTATTTTTGAAGACATGTTTCATGAAGGATATGTCTTGGATATGTCTCAGCTTGGATAGCATAAGATTTCTTTCTATGGAAAATGTGTTTGAAGATGACTTCATTGTAAATATTATATATCTTATATTTCATGTTTGTAGCCAATTTGGAGAACCTTTTGAAGGATGTGGATGGTATAAATAGAAGATAAAAGTTTTTGAGAAATAGTGTGAGTGTGTTATGAATGTTTTGAATATACAATGGGTGAATAGAGTTCAACACAATATCTTTTGATCATGAAATGTGTCAAAGATCAGTTTTGACATATCTACAGTGAATATGAAGACTACGAAGAATATTGTGAGCATGTAAATGAGTAAGTTTGTTGAAGGAAGTGAGTTGTAAGCAACATAGCTTTTTGAAGCATTTGTTTGTATCAATGGCAGTGAGCCGAATGTAATTGATGTATTGAAATAATCCAATTGTATGTTGAGGTAGTGAACCTCTGTTGTGAAAGTTGTAAAGATCAAGGAGTAGTGAACTTCCTTTGGTTAAAGACCATAAATACCTATTGTAAAAGTTATATTTGTGAGGTTGGATTTAGATAGTAGATCCAAGCAGCTTGCTCATCGTGGTTTTTCCACGTAAATCTAGTGTTATGAGTGTATGCATTTGTGTTCTTCTTATCATGTTTTAATTAGTTGATTATTGTTGAATAAAAGAATTTTTTTAAGTACTGATTCACCCCCCCCCCCTCTCAGCATTGTTGTGTGTTCAACAGAAACAATCACCACTACTCCCAAACTTCAACATGAATACCAACATTTCTACAATTGATTTCAACCATAAACACCACCCTTACACAATATCAAGATCATCAATGAAGATAATATTTATTTTACCTAGCAGCACTCACACAAATAAGACCTTTTAACATAAGGCAAGAAATTAGGAGCAAATAACCAAGCTTTGAAAAATAGATTTATCCAAGAATATTAAAGACATGTATCAATATAAGTTCATTTACCACCCCTAAAAATGAATTATCCATGTGCAAAATAGACTTCTCCAAACATATATTATTTGATTAACATTGAAATATTGCTAAATGGGGTGTCAAACTAGCTATAATAAATCATTCAAACTATAGGGTGGTAAACTAAAGTTGTTACCAAATCCAAATAATAAAAAATGCATCACATAAATTCCATCATTAGGGCTTCTAGAACTCCCTACATCTTCCAAAAGATAGTGTTGCATATATTTTTTCAATCTTAGCTCTTGAAAACATTACAAATATTTTCAACCATGTATATGATTTCTACTATTAACCCATATAGTCACATTCTAACCAAAAACTACACTTTCGAAGAAAAGTGTCCCATCCTTCATATAAATTACTAGCCAATGATTAAAGTAAGAAAAATAAAATGGTGACCAAATCTAAAATTTTATATCTATAACTAAAAAGAACCATATTAAAATTGAAATAAGATTAACACATAAATCAACAACACAACCAACATGGACAACAAGAAAATAATCTATCTAAAATCAACATATTAACATCACTACTGAAAACTACCACATCAAGTGATCGAAATTTTTTATTAAGATAAAATGGGAAGGATTTGAACCCATTACAAAACAACCATTAATGTATAGTAGAGGGGTCTCATAAGAGGTGAGATAACAAAAAATCTAAATAAAAGAAGAGAAAAAACCAACAACCAAGAGATATTGAGATAGAACCAATTATTGTTCTCCATGAAGATGGAGATCTTTTATGGCCTACCAATACTTGCTGAAAAACTGAAGTTTTTCTTAAAAAGACAAGGATTTTGAATTCTTCTTGTCAATGTTGTCCTTAGAAGCAGACAGTTTTTTCTCCACGGTCTTTCTTTTTTTGTTGGAGCTAGTGGGGGGCATCCAAATTTTCTTCCCTAGCTCTCTTACCATGGTTACTTTTAAGCTCCTATTGAAACACATGTATTATGACTATTGTATTCTTCATAGTTTCCTTGTTGTATTTGATAATCTCCTACAAAATGAGGAGGATCTTGTCTTGATTGAAATAGAGTTGTGCAACCTCATTTCTCAAGCTCACACACTCATCAAGAGACTTGATAGAACTTTTAATTTCCCCAACCTTTTTTTCCAGATTGGCCCAATTATCAAAATTTTGAGTCATGCCTCTTAGTAGCACCCAATGATCTATATCCTCCTCCTCACCCAACCAATATTTAGTCTTCTTCAAAACAATAGTCTCCAAGCTTTCCAGATCTTATCCTTCATCGTAAACAATTAGGTCAACAATCACTTAAGGATGTCATTTTGAATATTAGTGGCTTTACAAAGCTCGTCCAATTTATCCCTTAGGGAGGCACAATTCATACAGGGGTTTGGCATGTTCATAGAAGCATCTTTTGGCTCTTGAGAATGACCAAGATCAAGCTAAGGGGAAGAAGGGGACTAGAAGATAAATTGTGAGACATAGGAGAACTAGGAGGAGAATCTTTGAGAGTAACATCTAGAGAAGGGTACTAGGAGGAGCCTGAATTGTCATCTAAAATAGAAATTTGGGGAGGTTCTTCAAATGACACCTTTTTCTTACCAAAAAGAGTAGGGGAATCAAATGTGAAGGTTTTGTATTTTTAAACCTCGAGGGGAGTTAGACCTCGTGACTTTGGGGTGTTGGAAGGGGGTGGAATAGGTAGCTAAAGAAGGGGTTTTGGGGTTACCCGCCAAAATACTAGTAACACTCTTGTGAACAAGGTATGGGTTAATAGCAAGAGGGAGGGAAGATAAGGCAATTGAGAGAGCCAAATTATACTAATAGAGTTTGTAGATCAAACCCTGATGAAGGGGTTGGGGTTTCCCATTTTCTTGCACAACCTTAATGTATTGTTCCAATGAGGAGTAGATCCAAAATGAAAATTCATTTTAATGTTGTGACATAAGTGATTTAACATAGGAAACAAATGAGCATGAAATATTTTAAAATGACCATCGAGGGTAGCATACCTCATCAACACCTCAACAATCTTCTTCCACTCCCTAGGCAAATACTCTCTATTATAACCATTTTGCAACCTGTTGACTTTCTCACCTTTCTTTAAGAATTTTTCTCTATCTCTTTGATAATTCCCTTTAGGTTTTTTAGGAATGTTAGCACCCTCAAATGGGAGGCCCGTGGCTGCCAAAATTAGCTCCACAAAAATAGAGGAAAGGCCTCAAAACTTGATAAGACCTCCCTTCCAAGAATTTTCAAACTCTGTGGAAAGGTTAAGGTTGTGGCCCTTCAAGGCCTCAATGTACAAGGTGAGCTTCCCTTTTTCGAGGATAGGCAATATCTTAGGATCATTCCTCAAAGATTCATATCTATTGGGATCTTCTTGAACCAGTTCCCCACCCATAGCAATTGATAAGGGAGTAATGAAATAGTAGTTGAAAACCAGTCAAAAGTGACTCAAAAAGTTTTGAGCAACAACATAAGAGGCAAGGTGAACATGTAACTTGCTAAAAAGAGCCAAAAGTGGTAAGCGGTAATTATTTTCATGAAACTGAGTGGATGCATGTTATTATTACAATCTTGAGAGAGATATAGATCAATCTATGGCATGATGTACAATTTGAAAGGCAACTTCATTTAATGATGGAGTTTCTCACATGTTCTGGGATCAAATGCACTTCATCCCAAACTTTAATATTATTGAAAAAGGCCCCTAAATTATCATCCCATCTGCAGAAGATTTCCCTTCTTGGTAAACATTCATTATTTTGCATTATCCTATACTCATCATGTTTAAGAAGAAAGATTCTATGAGGTCACAGAGAGACAAACTTGGGGAGGCTTCCCCATTCAACATTATGATGGTATTCTTGGAGTCCCCTTCAATGAAAAAAATAATAATGCCTCTTTGATTAGTCAATTGAATACCATGAAAGGCAACTTCCTCTGCAAAACTAGAAGACAAAGTGCACAAATTAACTGCATAAAAAATTTTATCCTCCCCTTATGATCTTTGAGGATGCCACCCCCTCTTGCATGACCTAGGTTCCCTTTTGCAAAGTCATCAAAGTTAAGTTTAAACCAACTAGAGTTAGGGGGTCCAAAGAATATTATTATGAGTAGTAGGTATTTTAGAGTTCAAAAACACATTAAATGTACTATACAATTTTTTTTTAAAAAAAAAAAATTGTGCATGGGGTTTAGGAGTTTGTAGAAAAGGAGAAATAAAAATAATTTAAAAGAAAAGAGTGTGAACTAGATTAAATAACATTTAGAGTAAATTGATTTAGCACAATAAAATAAATGAGTTTTAATGATGACTATTCAACACTTTCAGACATTTGCACAAGAAAGATGTTTAAAAATAAAAACTCATATCCACTTAAGCAAGATGCAAGGCAAGACAATCTTAGACACAATTTTTTGATTAAAATCCTGTACTATTCTCTAAAATGAAGCGTAAAGTCTCTCTCCTCTTTCTTTGTATAAAAAATCTATATGAAAATGGTCCCAAAAAATTTCTATACAATTTCTCCTTTAAAAAATATATATGAATTAAAATTTTATTTTCCCATCTTAACATTTAACTTCCTCTCTCTTGATTTACAAAAAATCTGAGGATAATATACAATTGTTTTGCTAAATGATTTTTTTACAAACTTTTCAAGATAATATAAAATAATATTAGAATAGGATTAAAACTTGATTGATATTCAAATGAACATCACAAGTACTTCTTTGAGAATGCATTATGAACATTATGAAATTGTTGATCCCCTCACAATTCATTGATTGAAAACTTAATTGTCTTATTGTGACATTTCAAGTACAACATTTTATAGTGTCTTATATCAAAGGTCTTATTACCTTAATGGTTTTAGCAAAGCACACGTAGAGAATACTTTGAACTATGAGAATGTGCAAAGGCATGTACATGATCAAACACTTGGACCTTTATAACTTGATTAAATGACTACAATGCCTCCACAATTATATTTGTCTATATCATATGATGTTTATCTAATACAATAGAATGTGAAATATGTCTAAAAGAAAGAAAATATGTTTAAAATGCATTTTTCTTCCTTTGGATAATAAGCCAATGGATTTTATAACATGGTTGTGATAAATTTGGATTACCCGAGTAATATGAAGACGATATGATGGTATACTCCCTTTCCTATACCAAAAAAAGAATCCACAGCTAAATTGATCAACTTATTAAAAAACTATTCAATCATCTTGTCAAAGATTGTTTTTCATTAATATAAATTACAGAGTCTTGACCAATAAGACATCATATAAAACTCATCATCAAACTTCATATTATGAACAATCTTTAATGATTCAAAGCAACATTGAGATTTCTATGTATATTGGTTTGGCTTAGATGCTATGAAAAAACCTTCATTTGTAGGAATTGTGTAAAATGGATCACCAATGACCAAACTCCCCCTAGACTTCCAACTTCGAGCATATGATACAACCATCACATTTCCAATTAAGCATTTTACCGAAGCATTTTGTCAAACAACGGCTCTACGCGAGCTGGAGTCCCTGCCTTAAGCAGGTCTGGGTGTAGGAAAAATAGTATTATGAGTATTTTGCAGTTGGTCTTTGATCATTGCTTTTGGTTTTTGCAGTTGAATTTTAGGTGATAATTGCATCAGAGGGGACTGTCAAAGTCACAAGCAGCAAGGTAAATGTGAAAATTAATGAGGATGGTTATTTGACCAGTAACTTCTGCAACATTTCTTTTGTATTACAGTATGCATTCCTGGCTGCTGATTTGTTTGTTGGCAGGTTCATCATCAAGCTTGTGAGGAGCAGAAGAAGGCTCAACTTCAACTTGAGAATCCAAAGAATGTTTTTGGTATGTGGGCTAATACTTTGGAGGGCTTCAGCAAAGGAGGAAAGTAGAGCATAGGAAACAGTTTCACCCTACCCAAATGTTACTCCTAGTAAAGCTAAACTAGTGGCTTGGGAGATCTGGGAGATGAGGATTGAAAGCTATTTCAGGAAAGCTATGCTTAAGGACATGGAGGCCAAGAGCCATCACTACCAATTTCAGAGAGAGGATGGTCATGATAAAAATGGTTTGAACAGCAAAAATAGTGTAAGTCATGAAGAGCGGTGCTGTACAGTGCTATGAAAAATACAAAGGTAAAGGACACATAATCTAGATGAAATTTGAATGATATGATAGGAATGCAAGATACCTTTGAGAAGGTCGTGCTCTCCAAGTTAGATCAGCAATCAAAAGAATTTGATGTAAAAGAAATGGATAAACTGATAAGAATGAAGAACAAGATTCAGGTTATGAGAAGAACCCTCAAACAAAGATCCAGTAAAAAAACATTTAGCTTATATATATATATACACGAAGAGAATTTTGCTTCAAGAACATGTAAGTAGCACTAACTTTGTGAGATCCAAGGGAATCCTGCTTTATCAATTTGTAACTAGCAATAAAAATCTGCTTGCAAAAGCATCATGCATTGGAAGATGCAATATTCGTAAGTGTAGCAAGGCAATCATTAATTACATATGACCAAATATACAAGAATTATAGTTTGAGATGGACAATGCATACGCCCAATACTCAACAGTTGTCAAGAAATGGTATATAGTAATTATAAACGCAAATTGTAAGTAGAAGGTGTTGCGTAGTTTCTCTGTTGTTGCTTGTTGCAATGTAACCTGCAACATGGTATGTGAAAAGTTTGCCAGGCTACCTTTGAGAAATGAGGTTTTGTAGAATGCATGAACTCTAGGATTTGAATGAAATGGATTGGTTGAAAGGGCTTTAGAAACCTTTAAGCAAATGCAATTGGCAAGCGTAAAGCTGCCAGCATCTCCTTGCCTATGCTAAATGAGAATGTTGAAATAGAATATGGACATACATAAGATATGTATAAAATGGACTTGCTGAAAAAGACTTTCAAAACTCATAAGCAAATGTAATCAGCTATTGTAATATCAATTTTCCAACCTTTTCCAGCATCCCTGTGCCTGCACCTAAATGGGAGCTGAAACGAAATATGGACAACAATCAAAGCATAATGATTGGATATTTTTATTAGATATTAAAGTTGGAAATGTTACATTTGTAAGTGTACTGGCTGACGTGCAGCATGCAAAGTATGGAATCATAGACAAAGCACCAGAATTATTTGACAGAGCGCTCCAAAGAGATTTCATTCCATGGAATTGAATGATTTCTGAATATGCACCAAATGGATTTGTTTCAAATGTTCAAGCAAATACAATTAGAAGGTGGAAACCAAAATGCCACGACTGGCTGCCAACATCTTCCCGGTCCGTACCAAAATGCAAGATTTGGAACAGTATATGCATAAAATTGGTTTGTTGAAAAGGCTTTAGAAACTTTCAAGCTAATACAAAGGACAAGTGTAAAGCCTAATTCCTTAACCTTGTCCAGTATCCTTCCTGCTGTGCCATAAAGTGGAGTCATAGAAAAAAACACATTAACTGTTTGACAGAATGCCTCAAATGGTTTGGTATTATGTTTGAAATGGAGTTGATTTGCTGCACAAAAATTTTAGAGCTTTCAAGAATGAGCAATTAGTAGGCGTAAATCCAAATTCCATGACCTTTTCCAGCATCCTTACTGCCTGTGCCAAAATGAGAGCTATGGACAATTTCTCTTCATTATGCATACAATGTACAATCCTAAGAAAAGCATTAATTTGGAATCGTTACTGCTAACAGTTTTTGCATTTCTATACAATTATACCTTCTGGAAAAGAATGCATGATCTGACATAGTAAGTGCAAAGCCAGTCTGAAGATTGATTCTAGTAGCTTTAATCCTGCATGCTTGACACTACTTTTAGATGTATTGATCCAAAGCTTCTAAAAACTCTTTTCAAACAGAAACAAGTACCTGCAACAATTCAAGCGTGTACAGAATCCAGATGTTGGATTTGAAAAAGCTATAAAGAGAAAAAAACTTCCTAATGAAAATATCAATTGACATATTAATTTGCATGAAAACAAGGGCCATATGGCAAATAGCAAACAGAACAGGTAACTTGAAATTTTCAAATGTATTTTTATATGCTGGTACAGGAAAATGCTGCAGAGCGAGAGAGGAAAATTTGTGTACCATTGTCAGATGTGTCTGTAGACTTTTGCACAATGAAGCTGTTTTCTTCTCGGTCTATGCTCATAAAAGTTTTTTGATTTGTTCATGACATCTGTCTGGTCTTTCATTCTCTTCTACAATCTAGAACAAATGTATTGAACACTATCAAAACAGGTCAGTTGAAAATATCAAATATATTTTAATATGCTAATTCGCTAGAAACCTGCAAAATAAGAGGGGAAAATTTGCATACCATTGTCAATTTTGTCTGTAGACTTTGGGTAGCAAAGCTGTTTTCTTCTTGCTCCATGGCCATAATAGCTGTTGATTATATTTAAGTTTAACACAGAATCCCACTTCAATATCCAATATAAAGAATTCTGCAATAATAATCAACATTTCTATTTCTATCAAATATGCAAAGTTTCCTGATAGCCCATTAAAATTTGCCAAGTGGACATGACAGTTATCAAAGCTAGTCCTGTCCAACCTTGCTTGCATCCTTAACAGCCTGCGCCAAAATAGAGGGAGCTTTGGAACAGGGTATGAACATCCATAAAAGCAAAAATGAATTGACGGATTTCATTTCCCTTGATAGCTTTAACCTTGGTGAAAAGAGGAATTGAGCTTTACATCTAAATAACTATTGAAGGCACTAGTTGGAAATCATAGATCTTCCAATGAACAGTTGGTTACTCAGACACCCTTGTATGATGGGGGTATTTATAGGATTTTGTGTATTTTTATGAGAAATTACAAAAGAGCACAAAAAATAGAAAATAAAAAAGGAGGAAAACTAGAGAAACCCTAGACAAAACATACAAAAAAATACCATCTAAGATTCCTCATACCAAAGTTACGAATAGCTTGAAAATTCACGAGGAATGAAAAGACACAAAATGCTACAAAATCATTCACCATATTCTTTCAAAAATGAACAAAAAGTTTCAGTTATCTTCTCTACACATAAAATAGAGAGAATAAATGAAAAAGGAGATTTTAACATTATCTTGAAACAGTTGACTCTTTATTCTAATGGTGAGCTACATATTCAAAAATAAAATTTTGTATGATGTTTTATTTTCAAACCTCATTGTACAGTTCATTGGGCTCAAAAAGTTTTATGCAATTTTTACACTATTTTTGTAGACATGAGAATTGGCACAAACAAAGGTTTTGTGTCTTCAAAACTTTCAATATCAATGGCTTTCTATTAAAAATGTATTGATCCACATCTTTGTCAAGGAAGTAGATGATTTGCATGAGAGTGAACCTTTAACTGTTACTCACCACTAATAAATTTTGAGCCCCTCCATTGCTATTCATTCAACTTTGCGTATCCCACAACCATTGTAGTCCATGATGCCACATTTTCTCGAGACATTCATACTCCTAAATAGGATTTATGTGAAGCACTTTACATGCAACCTCTGTAAACATTTTCAAGTCATTTCACCAACAAACATGTTCTGTAGATGAAAATTTTAGAGACACCATGTCAAATAGTTTGCATGCACTGGCTGTAGGTGAATGTTCTCAAAGAATTTTATCAAAGAGTTCACAGTCATTAGCCCTACTTTGACACTGTGTATATATGTTTACCAACGCACTTGTAACTTCAACTTCTGATAAAAATCTACTTCAGATAGTTTTTTCGATAATTCTCTATGCCCTTTACTACTGTCAAAACTCAAATGAGTTATTCTTTGCAACCTTTACAATTTTGAAATTAGTCCCCATGTATTTCAGAATTTGACTATTCGATTTGTCATTTTTTTTCATGTGAAGAAATCGAGACACAGGTTCACTTGTTGATGTGAGGTGCAGAAATCAATAAGGCAGTTTTGAGATTTTCACAAACAAAGCCACACGATACACAAACTGCATCTTTACTTTAACCATTGGTCATTTATCAACGTATGTAGTTCCAAGCTTAGATAAACCTTGCTAAAAATTGTAGAACCCATTCATCACTGTATTTTCTAGGCCATCACTGTCTAATCAAGTTGACTAAAGTAAGCATAGATAAACCTTGCTAAAAATTGTAGAACCCATTCATCACTGTATTTTCTAGGCCATCACTGTCTAATCAAGTTGACTAAAGTAAGCATACTTTCTTTCCTGGACCATGATCTCGATGAAACACTCCGCATGAATGAAATTAAGTTGAGTTGGATCTTTAATATACTTTTCAAATGATAAATTGTAGTAAACAGTAGTTGGATCACCATTTTGCAACCTCTAATGCTTTTGTGATTAGATTTATAGAGCCCATAGACAATACCATATGGTAGGTAGAGCTTCTAAATGGAAGGCTTATTTCTTGATGGAATAACTTCCATTGACGATAAGATTCATGAAATGTAGAACCTTCAAATTTGAGCCTCTGCAACTAATCTTACAAATGGGAGAATTCTCAATACCAAATTAAGCCTTTTCAACTTTTAAACATAGATTTCACTGTCAAGTTTGAGTATGCAAGCTTTTCCTCGTCTAAATTATATCTTTCATTGTCAAAATCTGTGTATTTGGGATTTTTTCCTTTGACGCATTTTGTCAAACAACTCATTTGCATAACATGTAGGTGAGAAATTCAGAAACATTATGTCAAACAGTTTGTCTACACTTAGCTCTGCCTTCATTCTGCGTTCATATCAAACAAAAGTGTGGCAACTTTAACATCTCATGAAATTATTATAAACAATTTTTAATTGGTTTCAATTTTTGGGGATAATGGTGAGGCTGCAACGTCTAGTTCATAGCTATAATTGCATTGGCTTGAAATTTTTTAAAGATTTACAAGTTACAACAAATCCATTAACTGTATGCACCGAAACCATTCTAAAGCTCCCACTTTAGTACGGGGAAGAATCTACAAGAGGTCATGAAATTAGGCTTTACAGACACTGGTTGCAATTGTTTAATAGTTTCGGAATCCTTTACAATAAACCCATTTGGTGTATATGCACTACAATGTTAACCCAAAAAAAAAAAGAATGCTGGTGAATGTTGTTCGTGTTTGTTTGAAAGTTTCTATAGTCATTTCAACAAATTCTTGGCATTGTATATGCAAAAAGCCTGCATATTTCTTGATACCGTGCTCTTTTGAAGATTTAACAACTCACATGTCGAATCCATATTGTGCATACATGTCTGTTCTAAAGCTTCACAACTTCAACAAGTGACAAAATTGTTTAAAATACGTTCAGATGAATGTACACACGCTATTCTAGAGTTCCCACAATGATGTAGAGGCAGGAGTGATGCTAGCAAAAGCCATGATTTTTGGCTCAACGTATGCCAATTGCATTTGCTTAAAAGTTTCAAAGATTTTTTAACAGATTTATTTAGGTGTGCACTGCCATGACATAAGGGAGGAAGTAGGAAAAAGTTGTGGAGTCTAATTCTATTGCCTATCCATTTGTTAGAAAGTTTCTACAACCATTTTAACAAATTTATTATGTACACATAGGCTTGAAATCAAAGTATGGCGCCATATTTTGTGTGCAGAGAAAATAGCTCTCTTGTATGAAGTTCATGTGGATCTCACTATGTCATTCACTAATTCTCCACTGATTTATTTTTTATTTTGTGCTGGTGAAGCTTTAGAGAGTTTGGCCTATCTGAAAACCATTTCAGTGGAAACAGACAAATGAAACATGTTTCAAAAACAAAATTCCTAATCCAATAAAAAACCCATTTGAGCAGAATCAGACTAATTTCAATAAAATCCACACAAGTACAACTCACCCCAATGTTGAACAGTAAAATGCATTTCAAATGCATAAAGCCCGTGTAAGTGCAGTCCAATAATCTGAAAACCCTTCCACTGTGGGCCAGACAAGAAACCCGCTTCCATGCAACCGAGAAAGATGAAACTCAATTGAATGTAACTTATTCCAATGAACATCAGACAATAGAAATTCATCTGATACAATGCCCTTCCTTCTTACCTGGCTCCATTGATGCTACAGGGTTACCTGCTTATGGATTTGGAGAAATTGAAATGGATTCTGACCCACAAGAAGAAATTGACAGGTGCCCACAACTTGTTTCAATATATACTCGCCATGTATTTCACCATGCAGAACACATGCTTGCACATGATCGTAATACTTTGGGAAACAATCGTAATACTTTGCCCTCTGTGGATGATTGGACAGCCTGCTTAAAATTATTGCTGTAAAATGTAAACCCCCAGGAAAGTAGGCACTCACCAATGCAAATGGAGATAAATAGTAATTTTTTTTTCGATCAAAATAAATGGAAAATCCAAACTTTGGATTAACATCGCATTATATCCCACGCTCGGTTCCCAACGCACAATTAAATTTGCTCTTTGCTCAATCAAAAACATTAGTCTCCTGCTATAAAGGCAGGGACTAATAATTATTGTAGATTGCCTCTGCCTTCATTTCCTTCAGGCAATTTTCAAATTTCACATACATTGTCTATATTTACAAATTTTGCACATATGTCTCTGTTGAAAGCTCTCATTTTCTTGCAGAGTCTGGTTTTACAGCCACCAATTGCATTTGCTTGAAACTTCTTAAATCCTTTCAAACAGATCTGTTGTGTGTACCCTGCACTCATCTCTTCTCATAAGGCTAAATACCTTTGTGACTTTCATATTCTGCATATGTGTCTGCAACTACAGTTATAGTGTCACGTCTCATACTTTGATGCTATTTTGACCATGACTTACTTTGATGCTGTTTGACCATGACTTTGTGGGATTTAATATATGACTTGTGATACGTGTTAGAACAATATAATATAATACAATGCTTTGGTGTGTGGAAATGTAGAAAAATAATTGTTTTCTTTTAGAATTATGAGTGCATTTAATTTTAAAATGACACAAAATAGGAATGTTGATTTAATTATTGCTTAAATTTATATTTCTATATTGGTTACTAATACACTTTCATTTTTGCACGCCTGAGTGCATTTGAGATGCAGGTGATCGAAGGCCAAGAGTGTGATTGAGGAAAAGAAGGTTAGCTTCCCGACAGGGTAAAAGAGGAGAAGCTCTCGATCGCGCACACACCACTTAAAAATCATGTAGTTGCATTAGGTCATATATGTTTTCAATATGATTGTTTGAAATTGATTACGTGGTTTGAATAAGTGATTGATTAAAAAAAAAGAAATATATATATATACATAAAAACAATAGCATAGCAAAATTTAAATATAGTTTAATTAACCATAAAAATTGTGAAAAGAATATGGTTTAATTTATTTTAGTTTATCCCATTTATTTTTGTGCAATAAAAAGGAAAATCTGAGTTTTAAAAAAATATAGGAAATTAAAAACAAATAATAAAGTGAAAATATTATGTTTGCATATAATGAAATAATTGGTTTGTATAAAGTGGAGATATCTCTGTTTCCATATGGTTATTTTTCCAAAATGAAGAGGAATGAACAGCCCGAGAGAACTTTGGGCTCTGGAAATTTTTCCCTTAAAACCAACAATGCTGTTGGCATGTGGCAATCTTTGGAATTTGCATGTGAAATTTATCTGTCATCTGGAAATACTCTGCATGATCCTCGAAAAGAGGAATGAAGCTTTAAGAGAGAAAAGAGAACATTCATTTAGGATATCGGAGAGCTCTGGAAGGAGGCGACAAGAAGGTAATCCTGGGCATCTGCACTGGAGAAAATTGCCAGGTTCCTTTCCATACTTTGTCTTCAATTAGTTTAAAATGGCAGTAAGAAAATTGAAGAAATGAAATGCATCATTCTATGAAATGATTACAAATAACTGAGAAATCTTTTCCAATTTTATTTTTGAATCTGGGTAATAGCTTACTTCTCATTGTTGCAATATAGAATACCCAATCTTTTCTTCCAGATTAGGGTTACATTTTGTTGAAAAAGCTGCAAATTATTAAACTGCTCTCAATTATAATTGGAAAAATACATAAACATACATATATATATGCACAGGAATCTGTATTCCCGTGCATATATACATATATATATGCATATAATTCTGCATAAAACACTGTCATCAGAAAATAATTCGAAATGCCTTTGAGATAAATTTGAATGCAGTATATACTGGGCAAAATGTCTTCTTCTTCTTTCTTTTTTTGAGTTATGAAACTGTTATACACAGGAAAAAGGAAAGGGATTTAATCCCTTGTCCTCCCCATGGGAATGACGTGGATCTGTGGGGAGGCTCGCGCCCTCCACAGGCCGCGACCTGTGGAGGGGGTGCGAGCCCCTCACAGCCCGCCCCCTCCCCATGGGAGGGGCAAGGGCTTCGTGCGCCCTTATGTTGCTCAACGCCAGTAAGGAAACCCTGAAAAATGTTTATATTCTGTGTGCACAGCCAGAGAACTTATGAACAGTTATAAAAATCAGTATTTCTTCAAAATTTACACTCAGCTGTATATGAATTTTTACACACACACATATATACATATATATATATATATATATATACACTCGGCTGTATATGTATATATATATATATATATATCCATGCATATATACCAAAATGCAAGTTTGAACAGGAAAACCCTTTTAAGAGAGTGATATGATCTCTGTTAAAAATACACAAATATCTCTGAAATGTTAAACCTAGAACAAGAACAGAAGTATCACTGAGAAACCATGTAAACTGGAAATCTTCTTGATTACTTTGACATATATTTACATACAGAAGTACATTCCTGAGTAAAGGTATTCAATGTAAAATTTGAATGCAAGTTTATCTTTCAAACCTCTGTATTCCGAAAGAATTGCACTGTTTCTGTATATTACTAATATTCAGAAACCTGTATTCAAATTAAGAGTTACACTTTCAGTCAGCTTGAATTTGGAAAAAATAGAAGTATATACTGAAATCAGAAAACACTGTCTCATACAAAAGAATTAATTAAATTTCTCTAGAAGTACACTGATAGTATTATGTCATACATGATCTTCGTTAAAAACAGAGTCTTTTACCAAAACAGAAAGGAATTACTTACAAAAGAGTAAATGAAATCTTTCTACTGAACTTACAATTTTTCTTTCAACGGATGTTATGAAATTTTCATTTGAAATTCATTTAGAATCAATTGAATGCATGAAACATGCAAGAAAATGCACAACTTTCTGCGTTTGTATTTATTCATACTTTACTTTTGGTAACTTCCGGGAGAGGATGCCGAAGGTGGACTTACAGAGACGGTAGTATTACCTTTTCTAAACTACCATTTACTTGTATTATTTATGCTTGGCCAAGCACTTGTACCATTGAAATAGATGGATTTGTTTTAAAAGCCTAGAAACATATATGTATTTGAGTCTCTGCCACCTCCTGTTGCAAGAAATGTGTTTTTCTCATGTTAGAAATGCATATAGGCACTAGGCATGCATCGAGAGTTCCCTCCTGTTTTACTGTTTCGGGTTGCTAGGCTCCTTTATGCAGGGCCGGGGATTCCTTCGAGTTAGGAAGGAACCCGGGGAAGTCATGCACTTCGTGGTTGGGCGGAAAAGGCGCCTGAATCACACTCTTGGCCCCAGCTCACAAGAAGACCGATGGTGTCACGGCGGTTGGAGGTTCAAAGTTTTATTTGCTATTGATGAACTTGTGTAACATTCTGGAAATGGCTTGTATAGCGCCATTGTATGTATATTTATATTTAACATTCATTGTTGAAACTTTGAAATAGAAGTATGGCATGAAAGAATCTAATGTAACATTGATATGTAGAATTAAGTTTTATGACGTAGCATTGAAAAAAATGTTTTCATTGGAATTATTGATCTCTTTCGAGTATAGATGAATATATATATATGAAAATTTCATTAATGTACTTTTGCCATGTGCATAATCTTGATAAATTATAATGTAGTTATTTGTATACATGAAATGCATTTTAAATTCTCTTTTATTTGAGCTCTATTTGGAAGTTTTTATGTATGATATTAATTACCTGAAAACCCTTTTGGAAAGGAATTGAACAATTGAAAATGCCCTTACCTTTAATTTTCCGAGCGCTACATATAGCTTCAACATCTAAAAAAATTCACTTCAAACAGTGTGTATCTTGCAACCACACATTCAATGAGACCAAAGTACGTGAGGCATTTTGTCTAATACTCCACAAGTCGTCTATACTTCCACATTCTAATACATTCTTCAATCTGAAATTAAATAATCACCATTTTTTAACAGAAATATAAGCAATAAAATTTCTTCAACTTTTCCCCTGTTTTTCAAGAAGCATTGATGCTACTGTTAAGGATCAAAAAGCAAACTGTAATAACATAAAGAAACAAAAAAGAACCCTAAAAGCTAAGAAGAATGCCTACAACAGAACATTAGATCTCAGAAAATCTAAGAGTATGGACAAAAGCTTAGTGGCATGAATAGACAGTTTCTCACATTGAACATAAACGGGTTAAGTTCTGGCCATATATTCAGCTCCCCAGTATCTATATCCATATAAATTATATGGCTGCCATAGCCCTCCTTTTCCTGATATACCCAAATATAATCCCCGCCAACACAAATCATTCCAGGAGGCAAATAGTCGGGCAATACAACTGCTTCATATTTATATCTCCACCGCGACTGAAGCTCATCAAACTCATAAAAAACCAAAGCATGTATATATGATGGGAGATCCACTGGTTTCCTTTCACAAACCATTATCATTCTGCCCTTGTACATGACAATTCCCAACGTCTGGTGCCTTGCACTTTGCATCCCCCGAATATAATGAAACCCGATATTGCTATCTCCATTCAGATCATACGAAACCGCATATTCCCCATTTTTAGAAAAATGGTAGATTTTTTGGTTCTGCATTAAAATGTTTGGAAAAAAGCTAATTGTCATATATCCATTCATTCTTTCCCCCAAGTGAATGTCTCTAATTTCCCATCTCTGTTCTACAGATCTATAAATCAAAACAGAAAATTTCTTTCTTCTGAGAAGATAAAGATTTCCAATTATGACAATTACCTGATAAGTCTTTTCCTTCGAATCAAACTTGAGGTGCACAGCCACATCATCATGATATCTTTTCAAGTAAAGCGAAATCCTGCTTTTTCTGTTCAGTCTTGCATCTTCAAGACAATGGGACTGCATAGTTAATGGATTGATGACTCGAAGGTTCCATTTCTCTTACAGCTATAAACCAAGAGGCCCCCATCTCCAGCTCTGAGAAACCATTGTGAGTGACTGCAGCTCCACTCATCATTAAATATTTTTTTGAACCTTAGCCTTCTATTGACATCAAAGAGTGCAAGCCCATTAGAAGACCCACTTGTTTCATCATAATGATCCATCACCAGCCACATTTGCATATTATTCTGCTCCCACAGATTGTGAAAGTGAACAGAGCTAGAAATAATAGTTTTCCATGAAGTACAAACGATTTGAACTTGGAACAGAGTGTGAAGAGGAAGTTTGCAAAATATTATGTTCAAGATGTCCTCTGGAATATGACCTGGGAACATTGATGCTTCTTTGTATGAGCCGTCCTCTCTGCATGAGCCGATTCTAGGTGTGGAACTGGACGAACTTGGAGAACTCTCACCTTTCTTCTCTGCATCCTTGGCGTCATCCATGCCACATATATTCTTGCTTGCCCCATCCTCCATGCATGAGCCAGGTTTAAGGGTAAGCCAATTGGTATAAAGTCCAGTTGGTCCAGAATCACCTTTCCTCTCTGCATCCATTACTTTACCCTTGCTTGAGCCATCCTCTGTCCATGGCCCAATTCCAAGTGTGAGGCAGTTGGTATAAGGCTGCTCACTTGTACTCGGATTTCTCTGAAAAACTCCTTTCTCTTTACTGATAGTCGAATTCCAACTGATTCTCATTCTCTTTGAATTGCCTGATTCTCTCCTGGACGCTATCATCTCTCTGTGAGGTGCTTCCAACAAACCCCTGCGGTTAAATAGAATCAAAATTTTGGACCGACCCAAACATTTTGGAGCTTTGCGTTGTTCTGTGTCAAATTTTTTTTGGAGCCCTGCATTATTTTCAATCAAAATTTGGCTTTCTACTGAGAATTTGGATTTAGACAATTTATTATTTATGATTAAAATAGTTTTAATTACTGTTTCATGGTAGTTTATTTAATTTAATTTTTAATATTTTTAATAGTTAAATATATAAACATGTTTTTAGTAAATTTGTACAAATTTTATTATTAAAATTTTAATATACATTTTTTATGGGTAATATAATTTTTTTAAGTATAGGGAGTTCATCCTTGATATGAATGCACATTAACACACATAGTTTAAACCTATGAATTTAGTAGCCTAATATGCAATAGTAAAGAATTGGTATAATTTTGTATTCACGTTAGTCTTTATTATATTAAGAATTTTATTGTTAATAACAATTTAAATCTAAAAAATAGTAAAATGATTGCATTCTCAAAGAAGTATATAGACTAGAGTATCAATATTAACATTTATATTTTTGTAATATTTTAAAATAAATATGTACTCAGTTCTTATTGTGTTGAGAATTTTATTATTTATTTTTTTATACTTTTGTGTTTTAACTTTTAAACTCTACGCAATTAAACTCTTTGGTGCTATCATTTATTAATTTATGAACATTCTTTAGTTAAATCAAACCTAAATAATATAGTGTTATTCACTACAATAATTATAAATATTGTCAAAGGCAATGTTGAATCTTAATATATACTAAAAAATAGTTTGTGGTTAGGCAAATTCCCCCAGCAAATCATCGTCCGAAAACGAAAATTCACCACCAACGGGAAAATTCACCACCAACGGGAAAATTCATTCACGGCCATGACAAATTCACCATGGAAAATTAATCTGAATTTTCCTTCAGGTGAATTTGTCATGGTGGTGAATTTTCCGGGGTGAATTGCTGGTGGGGAATTTTCCTAAAGCCATAGTTTGTATATTCATGTATTGTCACAAACCATTGTAAAGTTCTTATTCTATTGAGAATTTTAGTGTTAAACTCTTCATCTTAATTTTTGAAGTATATTCTGTAATCTAGGGTAAAATTTAGGTTAAGGTAATAGAACATCAAAACTAAACCTATAAAGCCCTAAACCAACAATAGAACACAATCCAACATAGAAAGATAAACATAATGTAAATATTACCTATATCATGGTCGCTTGACCTCCATTGCACTTCTCCATCTTGTTCGAATATGCTTGATGTCCTCATATTTGAGTATGCAATAATAACCAAATGACAATAATAGCAAAATATTGAAGATTCTATCCTTAAGTGTGCTTGAGCTCAGTAAGGTGAAAATGACAATGATAGTTGTTTTTTATAGAATGTCAAAATGGAATGAATGGCTGAGATCAAATGCCAATAAAATATGTCAATAAATGGCTAAGAATGAAAGTTGTAGTAGGGAAATAGGGTTAGGGCAAAGTTAGGGTAAAGATAAGGATGAATGGCCAAGATTGAATTATAAGATAATTCAATCAAGGGTGAAAAATGAATGAGACAAGAAAATATAAGATAGACAAAGATAATGAATGAGACAAGAAAATATAAGATTGTCCCAATAATGGGGTAGACACAGAAAAAGTGGTCTTTAAATAATTACGCCAAAAGGCATTATACAGTGAAAGCATTCAAAGAATATTCTCCGTAAAGTTTTTGAAGCTGCATTTAAATTGACATCCTTTTGACTGTCGTGAGTGATGGCGGTTATAATTCTTGGGCGGTTATTTTTTTTGTTGTAAGATCAGCGGTTGATATTCTAAAATACTCAATGGGAACCGTTTTTATTTCTAGACAGAAAAGTAACAGTTCCGCAAGCTCAGTCTTTCTTGTTTTAGAAAAATATTTCTTTGCTTTTTTTCCTGTTCGTACAGGAATATAAAATAACTATTAAAGTAAAGCATCTGGGAGTGTATGTGTACAGCGAAGCAGTTTCCTCTTCGTGGATGAAGCTCATGGCCAACTCTAATCCAACAACTCAATTAGGTCTCTCTTCCGGCAATGGTGAAGAGAGTTATAAAGCAAAGAATTTGATTCGGCAGCAATGTTTCGGTTCAGCCATTCCTGTGCTTGCAGGATTACAAAAGAGGCAACCAGATCTGGAAGGGTTGTTGTATCCACTATTAAGGCACTGAAAATAAATGATAAAGAGACCTGAGGAGACTTCTCAAATTGAGTAAGAAAATCATTGCAAAAAATAAGAAAAGTCTTTTGTGATTAAGGATTTTTTTAGGAGGTTATCTTTTAAGTTAGATTTAAACGAAACTTTGTAGAAATTAATATGTTGTTTTATTAGGTTGAAAATTTTGTAGAAGCTAATATGTTGATTTATTAGGCCGGCTAGGTCTGCAGTTCCAGAGAAGCAATCTGGTGTTACTGCTCAGCTGACAATTTTCTATATCGGAATTTGTTGGATGCCAGAAAATCAGACGCGTTGTTGTTAGGTTTTTTATTTTCGCATAACTGTTTTAGTAGGGTTTCTTTGGTTTCGTTCGGTTTTTCTTTTAAGGCTTTCTTTATTTGAAAAAGTTATGATTCACATTCTTGGGAGCTCACCGCGCAGTGGGCTCAGGCGGATCATTCTCTGGCGGAAGGTTGGCATTCAGTTCAATGGGCTCAGGTGAAGCGTTCTCTGGCGGAAATTCAACATTCAGTTTAGTGGGCTTTGGCAGAGCTTTTTGAACCTTCATAAAAAAAAAATTCTGCCTCTAGAAGAAGTAATCATTTAGGAAGGAGGAGGCGCGATGATTGTTTGAGGTATAACAGGGTGCCGCTTCTTGAGCCGTACGAGCCCTTTACTCATAGAGGTGTCTGGAATTTCATTGTTGCTATCCTCTTAACAATATTCGGTAAGTGGGGATATTAGCAATTTGATACTACACTTTATTTAAAAGCTTTTTTAATGTTTGAAATTCAGAAGATTCTGGACATCACAGACATATAAACATACATTATCAACAATGCCCGGGTTGTTTTTCTTAACGAGAGACCTCAGCTCAGACCAAGGAAAGGTGTGACTAATACCTATGATATATGCAAAAGAAGTCTTTTGGATTCGTTTCAATTCTGCTCTCTCGGCTGTAAGGTATAAGCAAGCAAACAAACAATCCCTCTTTAACATTTCAGCCAATTTGATATAAGTTATCAATTAGGGATACTGGTGTATGAGGAGGTCCTAAGAATAAGATTACTTGGGTGATAAGTTTTTGCTGATAAATCCAAAAGATGATAAGGAAATATTTAAAAATTTGTGAGGGGAGTGTGATTTTGTACCTTTTTTTAACCATACCAATTGGACTACTAAATTAGGTCTATTGTTTGTGTTTGTTTAGGCAGCAGGTTTAAGACGTAATCTTTGTAACATGACATTTTTGTTACAGCCAAAGCAACAACACCAACAGCAAGGAGGGGCTAAATATGATCAGGATTCAACTTCCTACAAGAGAGAGAAGATTCAAAAGAGTTTCAGGAGCAATTTCAATGTCAAGGATTTAATCAATGCAGCTTATCAGGATTGAGACATTGATTCTTTTTATGTTTTTGTGGGATAATATTGGTCTTGACAGAAAAATCCTATATTTGACCCACATAAGCAATATAACTCTTGGAAAATCAAAATTGTATGATAGATTTTATCAATGTCTTTTCAACACTTCTCTGCGTACTCATTACACTCTGAATGCTTGCTATAGTGACAATCTTTAACAGGACAAATCAGCTTATTAACACTGTCCTATTTTTTATAGTTCTACACTCTGAAACCCTCGAAGTGGCCCTAAACATAGCAAGTGGCCCTAAACTTAGCAATACACACAAATACCCTATAGAAAGGGTGCCTTTTTGTAACGGAAATGATTGCTATTTTAAGTGAAAGCAATATTTTTGAAATTGATTATTTCTTCACCTCCTACACTTAAAAGTTACTAAAATAAAAGTTCCTCACCTCCTGCGTAAACATAGAAGTCAGCAATTAAAGAAAAACATTTAAATACAATTGAATATAGTAAATTATAATATTATAAAAACTGTCTTAAATTTATTCTGTGTGGAAGTCTGTCATCTACTATGTATACTGCCTTACCTTGTGAAGGATACCATGATATATCTCCAAATTCATGCAGCAAGCCAAACTATAGATCCTGATTACTCAATATTTTATACTAATGTTAAGGAAATGTCAAAAGATCAAAAACAAAGAAAAGAAAAGGTAGATCCTGATCATCAAGGTTATCCTATTATCAAGTTTCTCTAAAAATAGAAAATGGATTAATCAAAAAATACAATTCAATGATATTGTGAGTTTATAAATCAGCCACGTGTCCTGGTGCTTCTTTTTTCTTTTATTTTAATTATTTCCAGTTTTGGAGGGTTTTAGTTGTCAAATATGGTATATATTTATCATGAGACTCAGTACCTTTTGATTGTTACATGATTTGAGTTTCAAACTTACAATCAATTTTAAAAATATTTTACATAATACAAGTATAAATGGTTGACTTCCTTTTTATTTTCATGTAATAAATTTAATTTAAATTTTCTAAATATAATATATAATTTGAGTTCCACAAAATTAACAACTTTTAATAATAAGTGAGGGGCATGGTATATTAAAATATATAAAATATTAAATAACTTAAATAAAATGTATTCCTTTGATTTAAAAAGCAACCAATCATGTGATGCCACATCAATGCTCAACTACCCATGATGTGAATGCACAAGTATTTGTAGCACTTTGTTTTGGGCCTTTTGGACACCTTGACAAAAAGCCTGTTGATGTGGCATCATATTTGATCATGTGACCCTGAAACAAAAGTTATAAGTAGGGGACTTGCCAAGTAAGCTATTGTAAAAAACTTGGAGTGATTTGAAATTTCCATGTAGGATTTTGAGAAGCACAAAGTTAGGGTGCACAGCTACTGGGTCCTCTCCCCTAACATGATAATTATGAAAATAAAATTACCTTTTATGAAAGTCTTGTGAATATTTAACATCTACATCCAACCTATGTTAAAATGAGTTTCTTTATATTTATTTAGTTTCTTTATTTTGTAGTTTGTAGAAACAAGTAACTTGTAGTTACTTAATGTTTTGTTTCTTAAATACCTAACTTAAGAATTTTATTGAATATGCATATTTCTTATGATTATTGAATTTCATGAGTTAGAAAGTGAATATGATTAAATGTAAGATCAAAAAATAATATACATGTCATATTAAATAACAATATAAATATGGTTAAGGTTCAAATAGGGTTAGGGTTAGGGTTCTAGATTAAATCTTGGGGTTAGGTTTAGAATTAGGGGTAGTGTTAGGGTTAGGGTTAAATTAGGGTTTAGTTAGGGGTACAATGCAATTAGAGTTGGCTTTAGGCTTCAATCAGGGTTGGCAATCAACTAAAAATAGGATTATGGTTCAATAAGGGTTCAATTAGCATGAGGGTTATGGTTCAATAAGGGTTCACTTATGAGTCATTTAGGGTTAGATTTTATTTAGGGTTAGGTAAAGTTAGGGTTTAGTTAGGATTAGGGTTATGGTTCAATTAGACGCTTAGGTTTACTTAGACTTTGATAGGTGTTAGTGTTAGGATTATGGTTCAATTAGGGTTAAAATTTAATTAAGATTAGGTTTAGGGTTATGGTTAAGGATAAGGTTAAATTTTTAGGATAAAGCTTGGGGTTAGGGTCAACATTAGGATTAGGATTAGGGTTAGGTAAGGGTTACAATTAAATTAGGGTTTATTTAAGGTCCAATAAGGGTTAGGGATCAATCAAGGTTAGGTAAGCTACAAATAAGATTAGAGTTAATTTTAGGTTAGGGTTCTATATTAAATTTTGGGATAGGGTTAGAATTAGGGGTAGTGTTAAGGTTAGGGTTCAACTAGGGTTTAGTTAAGGGTATAGTGCAATTAGTTTAGCTTTAGGGTTCAATTAGGGTAATGGATTTTTTTTTAATTATTTAGAATAAATTTAGTAGACATATGGTTCTCGTTAGTAAGTTTTGTAATGAATATGAAGAGATTTTTAACTATCTTTTTAAATAAAATATATAATATTCTTATGAAGTGATAAATTGTGACATAGGTTAAATGATATCAAATGAACAATTATAAAAAAGATGAATTAAAATAGTTAAATTATTATTTGAGGAGTTTAAAAAATTAAATGTAAAAGAGTAAGAGTGTTTAGTTTTTAAGGATTAATGTTGAAGAATAAGTTTAATTAAGGTTAAATGATATCAAATGAACAATTATAAAAAAGATGAATTAAAATAGTTAAATTATTATTTGAGGAGTTTAAAAAATTAAATGTAAAAGAGTAAGAGTGTTTAGTTTTTAAGGATTAATGTTGAAGAATAAGTTTAATTAAGGTTATGGTTGGATTTTAATGAAGGTTACTATTCACTTAGGGTTAGGGTTTAATTAGTATTCAATTTGGGTTAGGGATCAATTAGAGTTACAATTCAATAAGGGTGTAATTAAGGTCAGGGTTAAGGTTAGTCTTAAATTAGGGCTAGGATTGGAGTTAGGGTTCAATTAAGGTAAGGGTTATTGTTTATTTTAGGGTTAGGGTTCAATTAGAGTTCTCTATGGTTTTGATACAATTTGGGTTAGGTTTCAACTATACCTAGAGTTACAATTATAGTTCAACTAATGTTAGAGTTATGGTTATAATACGAGTTCAATCAGGTTAGGGTCGGGGTTTAATTCGTGTTAGAGTTAGGGTTGCAATAAGAGTTCAATCAGGTTAGAGTTATGGTTTAATTAGGATGAAAATTTCATTAGGGTTAGGATTAAGGATATGGTTCAATTAGGGTTAGGGTTTAATTAGGGTTGTAAGATAAACCTCAGGTTAGTGTTAGGGTTATAGTTAGGTTGCACTAAGGGTTAGGTTAGGGTTAAGGCTCAGTTAGGGTTATGGTTAGGGCTATCATTAAAATTTCGTTAGCATTTAAGAAGGGTTAATGTTTAATTAGGATTATGATTAAAGTCAGGTTAGGGTTAGGGTTCATTCACTAACTTCACTAAGGTTCATTCAATAAGGGTTTAATTAGGGTTAGGGTTAAATTACAGTTTGGGTTGGAGTTAGGGTTCAATTAAGATAAGGATTATTATTTGTTTTAGTGTTAGGGTTCAATTATAGTTATCTAGGGTTATGATACAATTAGGGTTAGGTTTCAATTAAGGTTAGGAATTAATTAGGATTAGGGTTCAATTAGCATTCAATTAGGGTTAGGGTTCAATTACAACTACGATTAGGATTAGTGTTCAATTAGTGTTGAGTTAAGGTTAGAATAAGAGTTCAATTAGGTTGCAATAGACACTTCGATAATGATAACTCTTTGTGTATTATATATATATATATAAAATATATGTATGCTTCATTTTGGGTTAAGGTTCAATTGATTAAAAATAGGTGCCTTGAGAAAGATATCTTTCAGCGTACTTTACATATATTTTTAAAATATAGGTATGCTAGTTATAAAATCATTTAAATGAGGAAAAATGAATAATTAAATAATAAAAACATTATTTAATTATAGAGGACATGTGACATGTTTGACTTTTAAATTAAATAATAATTTTATTCAAAAGTGGGAGGAAATTGGGGAAGAAAAGGATAAAAGAATAATTAAAAATTATTTAATTATAGTAGAAAATGACAATAATAATTAAATAAATAAGACATTAGTAACATAATTAAATAAATATAATTTATTTAATTTAATTTATAAAAGAAGTAATAAAAAGACGAAATAAATTAATTAAAAAATTAAAATTATTTAATTAATAGAAGACTTATGACATTAGAAAATAATCAAATAATTAAAATTATTTAATTATTGAGAGTGAAAGGGGAATTGACAAAGAAAATAGAGTTCATAGGCCTAGGACAATTTTTAGTGTCTGCATTTTTCCCCTCTTTGATACAATGTAGTTTTATCGCATTGTGTCAAAGAAAATCGGTCAAAACATGCCCCAGTGTAAATATGGTGGATGCCCCTCGAATTTTTTTTTGAAATTTTCCAAAAATTTCAAAAAAAAGAAAATTGTTCTGATAGACTCATTTGACATCCAGAAATGCGATGGTGACAAAAAATTTGACATTCAAGACCTTCGAGGTAGTGAAATTTAGGTTTCAGACCTCTCATAGAGTGTAGCCAATACAAACCCTAACTCAAAACCCTAAAATTTATTACCTATAAATAGAAACTTGAGTGGAAATTAGATAATTTGTGCATTTTTTACTTTGGAGATTGAGGAGCTTTGATAGTGACCTGCTTCCAATATGTTGCCCGTTCCTCGCACCGAGAATCATGGATATTGAGTTCGCACCTTCAAACGACCAAAGGGTGCGGAGGACCTAGTAAGTACCCCATACCTGCATTGTGATTTTTTGATTTTTCGCGTAGATTTTAGGGTTTAAAAATTTAGCAGGAAGATGCGATGAACTACATTCATCGCAACTGCCATTACATAGGACACAGGTGATAGCACTTCGCCACAATTGTCACAGCACATCGCAATTGCCAGTGTAGGATGCCAATTGAATGCAATGCTACACAACTATAAAGTGTGTTGCATTTGCTTCTTGTACCACACCCGCGAACGAGAATGACGCATTCGACAAAGTGAACCACATATGCAAAGGGAAATGACATATGTGCCGAAGAGAGATGCAACTGATTGGGGCTTGACCGCAAGTGACACTAGCAATGCATTAGCTGAGGCGCATGACACAAGTACAATTGTGTGATGCATATACGAAAATAATGACACATTTGATGTGTTGCGAAACATGATCAGGTTAGTAATTTTGGATGTTAAGACTTCCTAGTTGGATATCAAAGATCTTTTCTCATCAACTTAATTTGAAATTTATGTATAAATGGTTTTTTTCATGGTGTAGGTCTTTACTAAGACAACACATGAACTAGGGTTGACATTTTGGTTGTCTAAGTCTAATCACATTCTTGGGAACTGGTTCCTAGGAAATTTTTGTTGATAATGTTGTTCCAGTCTAGTTAGTGTTGATAGCCTTCATTCTATAATGTCAACTGATGGAGCTCTCAAAATTGTGAAGTGATGGCACCCACCCACTTGTAGGTGCCTAAAAGCTCACTTCAAAATGAGTAAACAAGTGGAAAGGAGAGGTTGTGTTGTTGTAAGAAACTCACACAAGCTCTACAGAGGTTTAAACATGTTCTGTAGGTCTAATAATTAGTTTTGGAGGCATAAAATAAATTGCAAAGGCACAAACTAAGTTGTTGTCAAAAACGGACTATTGCTACGAGTACCCATAGTGCTAGTTGTAGGTGAATGTTCAAAATTTCAGCAATGACCATATTGTACTTGACCCTAGTGATACAAAAGAGAGTACATGGGCAACAACTAGAGACCTAAGAACAGAGCATGAATGGAGGGCTCATAACAGTCAAGGGTAGCAAGCATGATGAGGGAAACTTTTCATAACCATGGACACCTCATAAATGGCAAGAGAAGTCACAATGGAAGAGGGGTTTGCATAAAAGTTGCATACCCTAGACCTAAAGGAGGACAGTCAAGGTCTGCTATATGGAAAAAGGCATCAAAGAAAGGGATCTCAAGGAACTTGCTAATTTTGTATCAAACAAACAAAATGAATTTGTAAAGAAAAAATGGTCTCAAGAGACTCAAGGTCAAGCAAAATTCATGATAACTTAGAGAGAACATTTTATAAAGAGTTGGTTAAAGTGATAGAAGCATCGGATGTTATTGTGGAGGTCCTAGATGCTAGAGATCCTCTTGTATCCCGATGCATGGACATGGAGCAGAAGTCAAATTTAGAATGAAAATCAACATCAAAGGCCCTCAAGCATTCATCACAACTTCAAACTTTTGATTGTCTTGGGGTTGACATACTTATCAAGTTATTGAAATATTACTCTAGAAGTTATGAGCTGAAAAAAAATATATTATTGATGGTGTCGTGGGGTTACCTAATGTTTGTAAGAGTGTTCTTATCAACAACATAAAGAGGTCACATGTTGATAATGTTGGAGCTACTCTAGGCATAATGTGATCAATGCAAGAAATTCAGGAACAAAGTTTTAAGACATCAGAACAAGGATGGCTCACTTTTCAATTATCTCTCTACAATTGCTTGTGCTCTAATGCACACTAAGAAATCGAACTACCTTATGTATTTGAATTCAAATTCTAGAAACTTTGGAGAGTGGAGTGCCTAGTGTTTATACATCAAATGTGTTCACTACTCTGTCAATGGTAGAGAGGTCAGAGAGTGGTGTTAGTAAGTGGCCTGGTTTGACTAGGGATGTTAAACCTACAGATGCTAGCTTGAAGCTGCATGAAGAAGCTGCCTTTCAGAAGGTAATGCATGAATTTTGATGTGCTACTTACTCCATAGAATTCCCACCAGTCTCAAGAGAGAAGGATTCTAATATTTTGCTTGCAAATTCTAGTGGAGGAATGGATCCACAGAATGAGGCAACACATCTTGAGAAGGATAGGGAACTGTATTGTAAAGTGTTGACACAAAGACCAAGAAATGTTTATGTTGCAAATGGGGAAGCCATTGTGCTAGCTGAAAGGGGTCAATTTGATATTATAAAGGAGATTCTTACACAGGTACAAGAAGTTGTTGCAGGAAACATCTTTCTTTAAATGCCTAATGTATGGGTAAATCTAGCTCATATTTTCACTTTTCATAAGGACAGTTTGTGGTTGCAATGAAAATGTATCAAAATTGTTTGAGGAAATTATATTTTGGCACTAACACCCAAATTTTATTATATTTAGCTCTAACAAATTATGAATTAGAATAGTGGCAAGATTGTAAAAGAACATTATTAAGTGCAATGCATTTGGCGCCCTCAAATTACATGTTACACTTTGATGTTGGGGTTGCAATGCAAAAGTTTTCAACTTCAACACTTCAAAGGAAAAAACGTACTGTTGATGGGGTTTGTCGAGCAGTATCAGAATTAATGAATGTGCTTTGTGTGTTTATCCAACTATCAGTTGTGGCAAGCCTGAATACACACGGCTTTGATGAGAAGAAGATAGAGTTGCATATTGACTACTGTAAACACTTTCTCGATGCTGCCAAAGTTCATAGAGAAGTAGCAGAACGTGAAGAGCAAAAAATGAAAGATAGAGGAAGATCTTTGGTAAGATGATCACATGTAATATTCTTTGTTTCATATTGCTCATTGCGGTTTTAGAAGATATTCTCCTCACCGTTCCAGTGTTGGAGTGATACCACATCCTCTTTATTGCCCATCGTTGTTTTCCTTCTCTTTTCCCATTTTACTGTGGTGATGGCGCGTTGGTGTGTGCTTTTATTGCCCATCGCTATATTGTGTTTTCCTCCTTTCATCACTTTGGCGATGTGTGATAACTACTGGGCAATGATTGATATAAAGTGATGGTGGGCCCATGGATTGATGTATAATAGCAACATTTTAGGGGATTTTTGACAGTAAGAAACAAATTCAAGTTAAATGCATCAGTAAAAGGGATCTCTACAACCCGATGGAAAAGAATGAAGGCTTTTCATGGTAAAAACAAAATTTTCAACTGCAGGGCAAAAAAAAATGAGGAGGTGGGAGAAATAAAGTGTAGAAGGTGTTCTTCGATGGAGAGGCAGTTATTGATCAAAGGAGCCAAATGATGCCAGTTGTCAATAGGGATTTTCATTTGGGGTTTCTTTTTTTCCCTTAAATGTAATTTTTTGCTTCATTTTGCAGGGAGTTGCTCATAGTTTTGTCTCATGGGGGAAATACATTTTCTAATAGGTTTGAAATGAATAAGTGTTGGTTTCAGGTTTTGGAATAGTTTGAGTTGTGTAATGAAGAATTTAATCATGGAATTGTCATATTTGTATGTAAATGACAAAATATTATGAGTTGGTTTTCTCCACTGTGCACATTGCATAGATTTTGAATATGAGTAATCAAAGATTGCTAGTATTTTTCTTCTTGTCTTTCATTGAATGTTTGTTTAGTGTTATTACTCTCATTCAAAGAATGAGTTAAACTGTATTAACATAAATAGAGGTTTATGCAACTGTGTGCTAGGATTACTAAGTATGATTGGTTGAGTTTCTAGTATCAATGGTGTAAGGCATCATTTGGTAGGCATAGTTATGATAGAGTGAATGTTGTGATGAGTTTTAGATTACATGGTTTAGGCGACTCCACCCTGGAATATGGCACTAGTCTTTTAATGTTTTAGTCTCCTAATATTGTTTGTGGAAGCTACAAATTAAAAACAACTTTACTTTTCTATCTTGATATGAATGTGTGTTGATCTTAATGTATAGTATTTCTCATGTTTAAATTAGACATTTCCATGAAGGTTAGCCAAATATTTAGGGTATTGTGTCTATTAAAAAATTAAAGGAGAATTATTTGTTTGTAGTGTTCTGAATGCTTTGGCATACAAGTATTTATAAAGAAAATTTTGAGATCACCCTCCTAGGTTACATAGAGCCTGAAGTGTAGGGGAGAAAGGTTTTATATCAATCTCTCATTCGTTGGAAAAATATCTCTTTGAATTTGACCATTAGGCCTGGAACCCCTTTAGGATTCAAGTTGATTACAGATTTGGGCACCAACAAATTGGTGACTCTATTGGGGACAGCTTTAGAATTATCCATTTGGAAAAGAGTTTATAAGTTTATTGATTTGAAGATTTGGCTCGAAGTATTGAAGGACTTCATACTTGGAGAAAGAAATTGTTGCAATATACTTGAAAGTTTTACAATCTATGGTGCTCTGCTAGTGAAAAGAACTCAGAAAAAAATTTTCTTATTGAATATGTTTCAATTGTTAAATATTTTGTCCTTTTAAAGGAGGTGATGACTCTGCTAAAGAACTTGGTGAAGATGTAAAGAAATTTTCAAATCTATAAAGATTTCTAGTCAAAAAGAAGAATTTGCAGGAGCTGCAACATATCCAGGTATTTTCCATATTTTGGTTTTCAAGAAGCTCAACTTGTTATGAAAACCATATTTGAAATTCTAGAAATTTTTTGGTTCCCTATTGAGTGAAATTGAGCACTAAGAAAGGGAATGATAATGATAATTCTACATACTTCTGAGTTATGATTTATAGCCTCTGTATTGTGTTGAAGAAGTATGCTTGTTCTTGAAATATGCCCATTAGAGAGATCTTAGATGTAGATGTATTTTAGCTATGCATTGTAATATTGTAAGGTCATGATGAAAGCAAGAAATAGGGTAGTGATCAACTGTAGAGTTGATGTTTGAAGTTTGTAAAGGGGCATAAGAAAATGTATCATTCACTTGTACATCCTTGTGGGGTGTCAGATGCAAGCATGAAAAGTGTGTAGCCCCTGTCATGCCATCAAAGAAAATTCTCTATTGGAAGATACATACCATTAAATTCTAATAGTATTCAAAGTTTCCCAAATCTTGTTCCTAATGAAATAAGGGAACATTTTCCAAGGTTCAAATGGAAAAGCTCAGAATCAACATCTCAACATCTGCAAGGGTTTTCTGATTTAATGGGAGATTATGAGATAAGTCATAAAGGCGTTGTCATGAAGTCCTTTGTTCAATCTCTGAAGGAAGATGCCAGAGATTAGTTTTCATATTTTCCAGTATGTTCTATCTCTTCATGGAGTGAGTTCATTGTAGCATTCATTGAAAAATTTGGTGAAAGAATTAATCCAAGTTCAGTGAGGAAAAAATTCATGGACATACAGAAAGAAGAAGATGAATTAGTCCTAGCTTTTAATCTTGGATTTGCAAAGGCATTAATGGATATTCCTAAAAGCATGAGACCAAATGATGTAGTGTGTCTAATTGTGTACCTTGGTGCATTTGATGAAGAAATGAGTTGTCTCTTAAGAGATAAAGAGCCTGCAACATTACATCATGCATATCAAATTGTAATGGATATTGAAAACAACTTGAAATATTCAATGATGAAGGGATATATGGTTGCAAGTGTTTGTTATCCTAGCACACCTCATGCAAATGGAATTCATGGACTAGAAAATAGAAATGCTTGTCAAGATGATAATGCTTCTGTTGTTCTGGTTCTTCCATCATTACAACACACAAATCATAGTGAGCTCCAAGTTAAACATCAACAAAATTTGAGCAATGTTGATCAAATGTCTTTTGTTCAAGAATTGTCTAACATGAAGAGGCGTAAGGGATAATCACCCTATGATTTGTTCTTAAGATTTTTGGATGCTTTGTTGGAGGTCCCCAATAATTTTAGACTTGATGATTCATTGTGCATTGATTTGTTTTGTGAAATCTTTGAGTCAGGGCTAAGTGCCTTGCCAAAAGAGTTGAAGCCTCACAATTTTGATCAAGTACTTGATTGGATAAAGATTGTGGAAGGACCCCAATGTGATTGTGCACAACATATGGTGTCTCAAAATGATGGTAGTAGCTATCATATTGTTGAATGTAAGAAAAATAAGAGCACAATGCACACAAATGAAAAGGGCATATTAGAAAATTAACATCCATCTTTTGTATGGACGAAGATAGTGATTGTAATCAACCCATAAGTAGCATATATGCAGATCCATATATCATTGATGAAGATAATGATACACTTGCAAGTGTTGCTGATTTCTCATTACAAATCAGTGGTCAAGATATTGAAGATGAAAGTTTAAGCATTCACTCTAAAAACTCTGAGCATAGTTTATACAGTGATGGATTTTCTTGTGATGAGGATTATAGTGGCAGCGAAACTGATTGCTTCTCTTAGGATTATGAATGCTCCTATAGGAATGATCTAGAGGCATTTTCTTGACATGAAGGATGCAATGACATGAATGTTCATGGAGTCACTTGTTCAAAAGTGAATGAACAAATCCCATTTGATAAATACCTGGAATGCAATTTGGGTTTACCATCAGTAAAGCATGCTAACTTTGTGAATGATGAATATTTTGAAGATAAGAATGTGTGTTTTTAGTATCTTGATCCTTAGCACAGTGCTAGAGATGATAAAGATGTTAATGAACATGATTATGTCCTTGTTGCTCGTGATTATTTATATGAAACAAAAATGGAGATGTCAGTTGCATATGAAGAGGATGATGATGTCCACATTGATGAAGGGATCCATTATTGAATGATCAAGTTGTACATTATGACAAGCACATGGATCTTGAATCAAAATTATTACCAATTGATAATATTGAAAATCTTGTTGATTTATTTGACAATAAAATTTCAGAATGGGTTGATATTGCAAAACTTTTTGATCTATGTGTAGGGCAGCCAAAAGATGGAAGTAACTGTGGATCTCATGTTTGTGAATGTGAAACTGAATATTGTTGTTTCTTTATTGATGTTTCTTATCTTCACAGTATGAATATGGACATGTTTGCATTCAATAAGGAGTGCATTAGTGTGAAAGATAATGAAGATGCTTGGTCAATTACTAATGAACAACATTAAGATTATAATGAATCTTTCACATTTGGGTCAGTATACCTATCAATTGACGATGCACATGAAGTTACTAGTGCACATGAGTGTCTTTCTACTGACCCTATTAGTTCTGAATTGTTTGAGCCTTCTTTTGAAGCATTTTGCATTGAGTTGAATGATGATTTGAAAAATGAATCATAATATGTTACTAAACCTAAGATGAGTGCATTTACCTAATTTTGGGATGATGCATATGATCTCCATTTCCATGACACCAAGGAGTGTTCTAGTGTAGTTGAATCAAAATGCCTAGATATGTGCTCATGTCATGGTGTCCAATTCAAGAAGGCTCTGGAATATGCACTTTTTCCTTTTGATGCACCTGGGGGTTGTTTGCATAATGCACAACAAAGTGTTTATGAAAGTTTTCAGTTTGATGTGCAAATTGAATTTGATGTCAATGCTCAAGTGGACTATGAGTGCTTTCAAATTTTTAGTCCAGATGGATGAACATTTAATGCAACATGAACATGAGCTGGATAGGATAAAATGTCACATTGATTATGGATTTCAGTTAGTGCTTGACTACCAATGTCAAATTAACAGAGTTACTAGTGGCATTGGAGAGTACAGTGTTATAGTGAAGCATGCCAATGTTAATGTTGGTTCTTAGATGTGTAAAAGCTTTGTTTCCAAACTTGGCCTAATATAGATAGCTGAGAACAATTTTTTTAACAAAGGTAAGGGTTGGTTCTATACTTTTGGTGGAATGGAGCCATCAAGTGAAGTTTAAAGAAGGGTTGAATTTGAAGATAGTGTCTTTCACCCAATGAATCTGGCACTCAGTCTGCTCTTTCAGGAGATTTTTGAGATCTTACCATGCCCATAGGGGACATATGTCGCTGAACATGAGCCACTGATGCATCTCTCAAAATTACAAAGTGATGGCACCCACCCACTTGTAGGCACCTAAAAACTCATGTCAAAATGAGCAAATAGGTGGAAAAGGAAAGGTTGTGTTGTTGTAAGAAACTCACACAACCTCTACAGAGGTTTAAACACATTCTACAGGTCTAATAATTAGTTTTGGAGGCATAAAAACAACTACAGAGGCACAAACTAAGTTGTTGTCAAAAACAAATTGTTGTTATGGGTGCCTGCAACATTGGCTATAGGTGACTATTTAGAATTTTAGAAATGACCATATTGTACTTGACCCTAGTGATACAAAAGTGAGTATATGGGTAGCAAGTGGAGATCTAAGAACAAAGCATGAATGAAAGGCTCATAATAGTTAGGGGCAACAAGCATGAGGAGGGGAGCTTTTCATAAACCATGGACACCTCATAAATGACAAGAGAAGTCACAATGGAAGAGGGGTTTGCATAAAAGTTGTATACCCTAGACCTAAAGGAGGACAATCAAGGTCTGCTAGATGAAAGAAGGAATCAAAGATAGGGATCTCAAGGAACTTGCTAATTTTGTATTAGACAGACAAAATGAATTTGCAAAGAAAAAATGGTCTCAAGAGACTTAGGGTCAGGCAGAATTCATGATAACTTAGAGAGAACATTTTATAAAGAGTTGGCTAAAGTGATAGAAGCATCAAATGTTATTATGGAGGTCCTAGATGCTAGAGATCCTCATGGATCCCAATGCATGGACATGGAGAAGATGTCAAATTTAGAATGGAAATAAGCATCAAAGGCCCCCAAGCATTCATCACAACTTCAAACTATTGACTATCTTGGGGTTGACATACTTATCAAGTTATTGAAATATTACTCTAGGAGTTATGAGCTGAAAAAAAATCTATTACTGATGGTGTCGTGGGGTTACCTAATGTTTGTAAGAGTAGTTTTATCAACAACATAAAGAGGTCACATGTTGACAATGTTGGAGCTACTCCAAGCATAATGTGATCAATGTAAGAAATTCAGGAACAAATTTTTAAGACATCATAACAATGATGGCTCACTTTTCCATTCTCCCTCTACAATTGCTTGTGCTCTAATGCACACTAAGAAATCTAAGTGCCTTATGTATTTGAATTCAAATGCCAAAAACTTTGGAGAGTGGAGTGCCTAGTGTTTATCCATCAAATGTGTTCACTACTTTGTCAATGGTAGAAAGGTCAGAGAGTGGTGTTGGTAAGTGGCCTGGTTTGACTACGAATGTTAAACCTACATATGCTAGCTTGAAGATGCATGGAGATGTTTCCTTTGAGAGGGTGATGCATGAATTTTGATATGCTACTTGCTCCATAGAATTCCCACCAATCTCAAGAGAGAAGGTTGCTAATATTTTGCTTGGAATTTCTGGTGGAGGAGGGATCCAAAGAACAAGACAACACATCTTGAGAAGGCTAGCAAACTATCTTGTAAAGTGTTGACACAGAGACCAGGAAATGTTTATGCTACAAATGGGGCATCCATTGTGCTAGCTAAAAGGGGTTAATTTGATATTGCAAAGGAAATTATTACATAAGTACAAGAAGTTGATGCAGGAAACATCTTTGTTCAGATGCCTGATGTATGGGTAAATCTAGCACATGTTCACTTTGCACAAGGAAATTTTGTGCTTGTAGTGAAAATGTATCAAAATTGTTTAAGGAAATTCTATTTTGGCACTAACACCCAAATTTTATTATATTTAGCTCAAACACATTATGAAGTAGAATAGTGACAAGATTGTAAAAGAACATTATTAAGTGCAATGCATTTGGTGCCCCCAAATTACAAGTTACACTTTGATGTTGGGGTTGCAATGTAGAAGTTTTCAACTTCAACACTTCAAAGGCAAGAACGTTCTATTGATGGGGTTCATTGAGCAGTATCAAAATTAATGAATGTGCTCTGTGTGTTCAACCAACTATCGGCTATGGCAAGCTCACATACACATGGATTTGATGAGATGAAGATAGAGTTGCATGTTGACTACTGTAAACACTTGCTCGATGCCACCAAAGTTCATAGAGAAGCAGTAGAATGTGAAGAGTAGAAAAACAAAAACCAAAGGAAGATCTTTGGCAAGATGATCACATGTAATATTCTCTGTTTCATATCGCCCATTGCGGTTTTAGAAGTTTTTCTCCTCACCGTTTCAGCGATGGAGTGATACCACATCCTCTTTATCGCCCATTGTTGTTTGCATTATCCTTTCCCATTTTACTTTGGCGATGGCATGATGGTGTGTGCTTTTATCGCCCATCGCTATATTGTGTCTTCCTCCTTTCATCACTTTGGTGATGTGCGATAACTACCAAGCGGTGATTGACATAAAGTGATGGTGGGCTCGTGGATTATGTGCAATAACAATATTTGAGGGTATTTTTGATGGTAAGAAATAAATTCAAGGTAAATGCATGAGTAAAAGGGATTTCTATAGCCTGATGGAAAAGAATGAAGGATTTTCACAGTAAAAACAAAATTTTCAGCTGCAGGGCAAAACAAAATGAGGAGGTAGGAGAAATAAAGTGCAGAAGGCATTCTTCGATGGAGAGGTGGTTATTGATCAAAGGACCTAAATGATGCCAATTTTCAACCTGGATTTTCATTTGGGGTTTCTTTTTTTCCCTTAAATATAATTTTCTACTTCATTTTGCAAGGAGTTGCTCAGAGTTTGGTCTCACGGGGGAAATACATTTTGTAACAGGTCTGAAATGAATAAGTGTTGGTTTTAGGTTTTGGAATAGTCTGATTCATGTAATGGAGAATTTAATTATTTCATTGTCATATTTGTATGTAAATGACAAAATATTTTGAGCTAGTTTTCTCCACAGTGCACATTCCATAGATTTTGAATATGAGTAATCAAGATTGGTAGTATTTTTCTTGTCTTTCCTTGAATGTTTGCTTAGTGTTATTACTCTCACTTAAAGAATGAGTTAACTTGTATTAACATAAATAGAGGTTTATGCAACTGTGTGCTAGGATTACTATGTATGATTGGTTGAGTTTCTGGTATCAGTGGTGTAAGGCATCATTTGGTAGGCATAGTTATGACAAAGTGAATATTGTGATGAATTTTAAATTACATGGTTTAGGTGACTCCACCCTAGAATATGGCACTGGTCTTTTAATGTTGTAGTCTCCTGAGATTGTTTGTGATAGCTACAAATTAAAATCAACTTTACTTTTCTATCTCAGTATGAATGTGTGTTGAGCTTAATGTATAGTATTTCTCATGTTTAAATTAGACATTGCCATGAAGGTTAGCCAAATCTTTAGGGTATTGTGTCTATTAAACAATTAAGAGAGAATTATTTGTTTACAGTGTTATGGATGCTTTGGCACACAAGTATCTATAAATACAATGTCGGGATCACCCTCCTGGGTTTCACAAAGCCTGAAGTGTAGGGGAGAAAGGTTTTATATCAATCTCTCGTTCATTGGCCAAATCTCTCCTTGAATATGACCATTAGGCCCAACACCCCTTTAGGATTCAAGTTGATTGCAGATTTGGGCACCAACATCAACTTCATTCTATAATCTGAGCATATCACCTTTCTTAAACTTTGAACAAGGTTCTAAAATCAAGGGTTCAATATGCATATTCCAGGCCTATGTTGAAGACTTTGTTTAAGGCATTTACTAACAAGGCTACAATATTTTAATTGATTTATCTTTGTATTATGTTTGGACTTACTTTTGTAAACTTGCAATATACAATGAACTTTTATTCTTTATGAATTGAGACTAATTTTGTTGGTTGTATTGAGGCACAACTTCATTCATGGTAGAAAAGGTTGCACCCTATTGCTCAAATCAGATGACATGTTGCATATAAAGGAGGAAAGATTCTAGGGTTATTGTTGGTGGCATTGAAGGAGAGAGCTTCATATATGGGACACAATCAACACTCTCCTTGGATTCTACACGTTACAACTTGCTCCAGGAAGATTGTCGACGTGCAAAATTTTTAAGAGATGAAAGGGGCATGTGCTTGCATTGAACCTGGCTCCAAGCACGTGTTTCCATCATTGCAAATTTTTTTGGAGAAGTTTCTTTCTTGTCATTTATGTGCATTGTAACTCAGATTTTCAGTTTTGTGACTAAAAATAAACATTATAATACTCTATTTCTAAGAATTTTTCAAGCAAAATAGATATTTCAGACTTGTGCAAGTTGTAAGAACACCTTTCTTTTAATAAAGTTTAGCTATTTTGTCTTCTTAATGGTTTTCTTATTGTGTGCAATTGATGATTGATGTGTATTTCTATGTTTTATATTTAAATCCTCAAATATCAGTTAATTAAAATGACTAAATATACTACTAATTAATGTTAATTAGTAATTAAATTGACTAAATATACTACCAATTGACAAAAATCAGTGAATAAATATGACTAAATATATGACCAATTGATGGAAAAATAATGATTAAAATGACTAAATATACTACTAATGGACGGAAATCAATTAATACAAATGACTAAATATACTACCAATTGATAGAAATCAATGAATAAAAATGACTAAATAAGTGACCAGTTAAAGACAATCAATGACTAAATTAACAACTAAATATATCAGTAATAAAAAATGACTAAATAAGTGACCAGTTTAAAACAATCAATGACTAAATTAACGACTAAATATACTACCAAATCGATCAATCAAAACAACTAATAAATGACTAAAAATGGTTTAGTCATCAATTTGGTCATGTTATAAATGACTGGCAATAAACTACTAATGGTCACATGACCATGTTTAGTCATTTATAAGTAGTTTTTAGTAGTTTTTTTAATCATATATTACTATTTCTATACTAGTGAATTTTTTATTTTAAAATTTGTAGTAGTGCAATCATATTGAGAACTAGTAGTTTAGCCACTTAAGCACCTAGGTACTTGGACTTTTGTCCCCTAGGCCCTAATAGGGCAATTTTTTTTAAAACACCATAACTTCTTGTCAGGGTGTCAAAATTTTGTATATGAGATATTGACAAAAATTTAGTTTCAAGCACTTCACAATTGTGCAAGCTATTCTTTCATATTTTATTGAGGTGAAATTTATTACTAATTGAAGTCAAATTTTCCTTTTTGAACCTCTGAGCTCATAGATTTTTTCTAAATTTTCCAATTTTCATGATTTTCGCAGCATTGGAAAAGTATTGAGGAGCTTTACATTTCTATCCATGCACTTTTGTTAGATTCAACCCCAGGAATCTTTTATTCAAATTTGTGAAAATTTTCATTTTTGTTTATTACTTGGACATACTAACACTTGGAGAAGATTTTTCCTCTTGGGAAGGCTTCATTTTCAATGAAAATCATATTAGGAAAGTTTACTTTTAGTTTGAGGATCTCATTCTAAATTATTTTTGTAGTTTTCTAGCTTTGATCCATCTTGGCATTGTAAAATTTGGAACACAATTTTGGCATTGTAAACACACTACATATAAAGTGCCACATTATAGTATTGAGGGGATTCTTGATTGAGTGACTTGGGGGGTCTCTTGGTGCATTTTTTTGATTTGTTTGCTTGTGCTCTTCTTTTTCCATGGATCATTCTAAGGTTCCTTTGATAACATCATACATTTCAACTTGGAATCAACATGCATGGAGTATACTAATAAATCAAGGCCACTCTCTATATATGTTAAAAAGGGGTACTTGAACCTATAAATGCTGATAAAAAGATAAAATGGATGATTGAATGCACTAAATCTCTTGGATGTCTCCATAGCTTAGTTTCTCAATATTTTTTGTTTCAAATTAAATCATGTAAGAATTCTCATGAGGCTTGGGACAATTTAAAAACTTTGTATGGTACTACAAATGAAGTAAAAGGCTATCAAGTTGATAATGAATCGACATGCCTTAATCATAAGAACTTTGACAACATCCAAGACTATATCGCTAAGGTTAATGATATAAGAGAGTAATGTAAAGCATGTGGAATTGATAAGAAGGACATTTAGTTGGTCTACAATACATTGAACAAATTTTTCCTAATTATGTTTTTTTTATTTCTATCTTTCATACTCATAGGTTGATCATGGGGCTTGCATTTACTACACCTTCATTTGCATCCATTTTTGATATGTTAATACATGAGCAACAAAAGTGTCTATCGATGGGTCTCATAAAGTCATCTAATCTCAGGTATTGTTGGGTAGTTAGGTGAAAGAATCAAAACATAATGATAAGAAATAGAAGAAATTAAAGAACAATCCACATTTAGATCAACCAAATAATATTTTTTCTTCCATAGCTAAATCATCTAAGAATGAGAATCCTACTTGTTCATATTGCAAGAAGCTTGGACATGATGAACATTATTGTTATAAGAAGGATATTGATGAGTTGAAACATCTTAAAAATAATCATATTGATTTTCCTTCTAGAATGTTTGAGTCAAATTCTTCTTCTTCAAAAGTGTCTAAAAAGGACAAATGTCATGCTACTACAGGTAAAGTTATTTGTGCTTTTTCTAGTTAATTAGGAAGATGGATTCTAGATTCAACATCTCATCATATGAAATATTTGTAGTCTATATTATTTTATTTTAAGCCTTGTACTATGTCCACTATTTTGATGGGAAACAATACATACATGATTATAATTGGGAACATCTTCCCTGCCTGTGCCAAAATCAGATCTATGGAACGAGGTGTGGGCATCCATCCCAAAATAAAGGAAAGCAGAATTTTATTAGATGTTACAACTGCAACTGCCCTAGTAGACATGTATGCAAAATGTGGAAGCATAGGCAAGGCATGTGAATTGTTTGATAGAATGCCTCTAAGAATTGTTTGACAAAAGTAAACCCAACTACCCTGGTAGACGTGTATGCAAAGAAATAAACCCAAAGGTTTAAATGGAAAAAAATCTTAACACAATTTAGATCAGTACTCTACCTACTCGTCATTCAGATGAGACATTTCAATATACAATCACATTTTTTGGTGTCAAAAAGGGATGTTGTTAACCCTTAACAATAAACTATGGTTTCGTATCTGTAAGGATGTGATGTTCATTCAACATTATATTTGTGGTATCTTCTTGTTTTCATCTGTATTTCTTTTTATGTTTAGTGTATATAAGGGTAGATTGATATTTATTTTAGTTTTATATTATTGTGGATTAGTGGTTTGAATGTATTATTTTAGTATATGATTAGATTATTTTGATGTATTTATTAATGTAAAATTTAGTTTACTAAAGTGATAGGTCTTATTTTCTTGTTTAGAATCTTGTTGTTTATAATCTAAATAGTTTATTCAACTTCAATAAAATCATAGGCTTGCAATTTGTCATTTTATTTTAAAATCCAAAATTTCACATTACAAATTTGACAATCCTTGGATCTAACCATTGCTCACTTATAGAAGTACCAAAAGTTTAATTTCATATATCTAGGGTGTGTATTTAAAAATTTCATCCTAAGACATTTGCACATTATGGAGAGTATCATTATAAAGTAATGTTTTGACAAAGCATTGAAAACATTCTTCTCCTAATTTTTATATGCATCATTCGACACATCATAAATCAATGAAAAGTGAACCTTCTTCTATCAAGTGTCATCCATTATCAAGCTAACACTTCAAAGTACATTGTAGTACAAAATATCAATTGGGTTACATTCGTAAGATTAGCACTTGATATAGTGATATTCATTTTCCTATTGATGTAAGAGCATATGGTTGGAAAGTGAAATCCTACGAGTCATCAAATTTTGTGAGTAAACTTTAGCAAGTGTGTGGAAGAAGGAAGATCATGCAATGACATGTATTGTGCCTATGAGTGCTCCATGATTGATAAACCCACATTGTGTGTGCATAATAACAAGAAGATTAAGCACAAATGTTGATAGTCAATGCAATGTCCATATGGTAGTTGCACATGTGGTGATAGATGGCAATCAAACAAGACCAATAGTTAACTGTTGCATGTTATTGGATGATCATCATTATTAACTACTACATTTTTTAGATTTACAATAGAATTCATGTCTTTAATGCATTCGATAAAGTTTAAAATTTTGAATGTTGGAGCATACTACATTAATGAAAATTGGTTGGTTTTGGCCACTAAAATCTCATTCTAAAATTTAATAAATAACAGTTTTGTGTAAATAGTCAAGGTTTTCTCATTGGCCTTAAAATGGGAGTTGAATCTAAATATATAGTAAAGTTTGAATATTTATGTATTTTACCCATAATTTGTAATCTTTTTCATTCAAATTATTGAAAAGCATTGTTCTTGTACCATCTCCTTGTGTTTTCATCCTTGTTGCGAGTGTGTTCTCCATTGTGAGTCTCTTTGCTATATAACTGGGCATACCTTCACTTGGACCTCAAATTATAGTTGTAATATACTATGTGGCTCTCATAGCCTAAGTTTTGGTTTGTGGAGAGGTGAAAGCACTAGATGACATTGACTAAACTTTACAACCAAGAGATTTCTATCCTCCATAAAATCTAAGGATGGGTAGAAGGTAGTGTAGATGTCCTCCAATGTGTAGAAGGTGTGGTGTGTATTTTTTATAGGATGACTGTCGAGGAAGAAGAGAATGAAAAATAGAGGAGTTATTGTCAATAGATGAGAAAGGAACTAAGAAGCAAAAATAAAAAAAATCTCAAGAAAAATTTTTGTGACCTTGGAGGCAATGGAGAACACTCAATAAAGAGATGTGGATGCAAACTATACTGATGATATGGCACAAGCTATGTGCATGGACAAGGTTTATGAAGACCTAGAATAGAAGGAAGACTCCTGAGAACCATCTTTTAGATTTATGACATGTGGCATATCCCTTCTTAGTTACTAGAAAAATAGACCCATTTCTTTTGTTTATTTACTTAATCCCAATCAATTTGTCTATAGCTAAGAAAGTAAGGATTGATGGCATAGTCACTTCTTTTAATAAGTCATTATAATCTTCTCACTAGTAACATTCTAGTCATATTTAGTGAGAGTAGTGTTAAGCTCAAGAATGCATGGGTGGTTTTAGTGTTTGTTTGAAACTAATACTAGTTATTAAACATCTATAGTGGTAGATGGTTATGATTAAGTGTTCATGATTGAAAGTGAGGGGAAAATTAATTTAATTGTAAATCCAAGGGAAAATTATGGGAGGTGAGACGAATAGTTGATGTAATCTTGATTTGACACAAATAGAGCTTGCCCCTTAAGCATGTGAGAGTCCTCAAACTAGATATATCAATACAAGATCTTTTTAGTCACATTTAAAAAAAAAAACTTTTCCTTCAAGAAACTAGTCTCATATGTTCCACCATGAAAGGATTTTGATGAACAATAATTGTATACACTCAAATTTGGTCTGGAGAATTAATTAAATACAAGTTATTTAATTAATAAATCTTTAATTCTTCTACTTATAAATAAATTGAAATATTTATTAATATAGTTCATTTTCTCTAATTCTTTCTATCTTAAATCATTTTCTTCACATCATAATTAAATAAACAAATTTAATTAGTTTATTTTATTTAATTAACCTCCTCTCATTAAATTTGAATTTAAGCACATGTCTACTAACTTCTTCCCACCTTCCACCTCATCATGTGTCTCAAGAAATTAAATATTTCTAATATTTAATTTTGTATTTATCCTCAACAAATTCTAACATCTTTGGGACACTTGGCTTTCATCTTCATTTTATTCCTCCTCACACTTGGCAGTTTGTTCTTATGAAGGGAACACACTCCCCTTTTCTCTCTAACGTCTTCACCTTCAACCATCCATCTCTCCAGATCAAATCCAAATTGTTGGTTTCTGCCACCTAAGCTCATGCCTTGGAAAATCTATAAATAAGCTCTCATTCTATAGCAAAAAGGATCCCAATTCTAATTATTGAGTTTGAGCATTTGAAGCAATTACATTCTGCAGCATTTTTATTAACATTGTCATTTTAGTAAGCATTTTAGCATTAGCATTTTAGAATCAAGTAGTTTAATCATGGATTTTTCATTAGCAACATCTTAATTATAGTATTTGCATCATATCATTTTCATTTAGCAGCATCATAACAACATTATCATATTTGAATATCAATCATGTAGTTTATCAAATCAATCATGTAGGAAACATTTCTTGCATTTCCAGCATCTCATTCTTCAGGTTGTCATTTGGAAAGTCACGTGCACAAACAATCTGAGAGAAAAATGACTTAAAGAATCCTTGGAGATAGAGGACAATCAGACACCATTGAGGGATTTGTTTGTTTTAATTTGATTTGTTATTTGAATTCCTTGATATAATGTTTCATTGGTGTGTTGTATAGGTTCTAATTGCTTATTCACATTATTCATACAAACAATAATAAATCTATGTAGGCCATACAAAATTCAATGATCAACCAATAGTACTTTTCCTGCAACCCTATATGGAAAGGGCCCCACCACAAAAATTCATGGCTTTGAACTAGCCAATGTTCATCTATAAGAGCTTGCAGCTTTGACAACACATATAGAGTACAAGAGGTTGTAATGTTTTCTTTTTAATGTCATCATCCATTAGGCATGCTAACTCAATAAAGCATAGGGTAGAGGACTCATCGTAGATGATATGTAATACTATCAACCAATAGAACAATGCTATTTTGATATTCTATATGGAGCCTCATATGAGTACACACATCATTAGATCACATTTTTAGCAAATGATTGGTGCATCACTTGGAGGAAAAATTCCAAACAATCCTTTTTGGTTGAAAAAGTATGCAATGTGGTGATTTTATGTAATCATTGAGCCTAACATTTACATACTTGAGAAAAAAAAAGTGGGGATCATCCAATGGTGCATAAGGGCCTTGAGAAATTTCATGGAGCTACTTAGGATTTTTGTGAACTATAGGATCAAGTGAATATTAGAGGGTTGATTCACTTTAGGGATACTAATGTGTTTTGATAATGACTACAAATACGCAAGCCATTAGATCAAAACAAGGTCAATGACCACCATTTTCTTTGCCAATTTTACACTATACAATCATAGAAAACACCAAAAAATAACTTGTAAAGGATAAAATATCATCATAGGCGCAACACATCTTCCAACATGAGGCTAAAAAAGAAAAAAGAAAGAATATTAATTGATACTTGATTAGTATTAGAATCTCAACCAATTTTTTTTGAAGGGGATAAATATTCAAAGGGTCTAATTTATTTTTAGTAATAAGCTCATGAAGAAGATCTTCAAACCTAAACATGGAATATGATTATCCTTTAACAATGAGGCTTTGATGGGTTCCCTAAAATTTTAATTTATACATTAATTATTAATATCTTATCTTAGTTCTAAATTAGGAAACAATTAAGTCAATTCTTTGACCATGTGACATTACAAACTACACACACATGAACCTAGTGGAATTACATTAAAATCTTAAGGCACTAGTGATAAGGATTTCCTTCACCAATATACAACTAGATTTATAAAATCCTAATGAAATAATTAAAAAGAAGTTGTTAATCCCTCCAAGGGATGATACAACTCTAATCAAATTTCAAATTTGCAAATAATCTAAACATTATCTTAAAATTTAATCTAAATTCATTGGTTTGGGATCTTAAATTGAATTGTAATTCTTTCTAGTCATGCTTTTAGTACTATTATCATGAATGTTTCTGATCTTGCTTATGGGTTAGTCTAAAAATAATCATTCAAATTTATACTTGAAACATATAAAAAATGGGCGATGTGTCTATCGAAAATGGATTGATAACAATGCACCTATTTTCCTAGTTTCATTCAAAATGTGTTATAGAGGACATATTTTAAAACTCACAAAATTAACTATTAAAATGCAGATCTGGAAAGGGTAAAATGCTATGTACTTATCACCAAAGACTTTTTTAGACCTCACTGAGGACTCATTCGCCCTATGGAAAATGGGTCTTGGCTAGGGCTCCTGAAAATCAAAATTTGGGTTATGTTCTACTCAGTCAGCACTCCCAGATTCTAGTTGTTCACTGTCGAAAAGCCAAAAATAAAACCTGTAGATTAGTTTTCATGATTTGACAACTTTTCTTGCAACTTTGATAACTTTTCAACTTCAATCTTGCTCTTCAAATGATCTTCAACCTAAAACCTGTAATCACACATCAAAGAGAGAAAAATGTTGTTTGTTGGGGAATACAGGTTTTCCTTGGTCAAACCTCATTTTGGTAATTAAACCTTATGATGAAAAAATGAAACATTAAGGATGAAACAATAAAACATGAAGGATGAAATAATGAAACATGAAACAATGAAACCTTACTTGAAACCTTGGATTTAACAAATCTACAAACTAGCATGAAGTAGCCTCTATGGATGTACATCTTGATCATGAAACTTGATGTGAAACAATGCCTTTGATATGCTTGATTAGATCTTGAACACTACATCGCCATATTAGCTCAAACAACATGCATGATGCAATACATCTTTGACATGACAATGAAGTCTTGATTGCTGCAATAATCTTCAATAATCTGCCCTTGAATGCCTTGACAATGCTCTTGAATGTTCTCAATAATGCTCACTTGTATGATCTTATGATAACTTCAACTTTATAGGTGAAACATAATGAAATAGCCTTGTATTTATACATATCTTAAGATTAATTCCTGAAATTCAAATATCACAAGCTGACATTGAATTATAGATTTGAAATCATTAAAATACCACCAAAAACATATTCAAAAGAGGGGTCCTAGGTCTAAGTGAGGACCCATTCACCCTATGGCGAATGGGTCCTAGGTCACTTACCTAGGAAACACATCTTCCAAAGTTAAGTGTTGTGAAATGGCATTTATGAATGTCAGATTTTATCCCTCAAAATTTTTATTTAATTAGGCTTGGATTTGAATTAAAGGGGCCAATTAAGGAAAATTAACCTCAATTAATTAATAAAGCCCTAGATTAGTGTGAAAGTGTAATGGTACACTTTACAACACCCTAAAACAAGGCACAACTAAGTCCATTTTATCATTAATTATTCCCAAATTAAGTGTGAAAAGGGATTTTTTTCCTACACTACAATAGTAAGTAATTTTAGAATCAAATCCATAATCAAAATCATGCCTACTTTGAACTACTTATAAGATATTGTTATAAAAGGTGATATAGTTAGTATAATAGTTTATCATAATTCATTGGAATTAAAACTAAAAATCAATTTATTTTATGTTATTTAGGATCATAATTCACAAGGCTTTAATATTTATATCTTCATACTAGTTTAGACAAAAAATGGGAAACATCAAGGCATTGCATTTGTCCCCATCTTATGGAGTTCCTCCTTAAAGATAGAGTTTAAAAATAATAATGAGTATAACAATTGCATTTCTTAGATTTATTCACATGTTTCCAAATTAGTCCTATAGTAATCCCATAGCACCCTAACTTGAGTAATGTTATATAGTTTCAAAGCCAAACTATGTGTCAATCCAACATTTGGGTTGTTTCTACCTAAAGTTTGATATTACATACATTTGCAAGAAAAACTAGTTAATCACATGATTTAGTTTAGGAAGATACTTTTGAAACTTAGATACATAGAATGAATCAGTATACATAGTTGTGTGATGGTACAACAAGTGTGTAGGGAACTAGTCTCTGTAGTGTAGCAAAATGTATCCCTTTAAATTTTCTCACTTGTTTGGGCCCTCTTAATTAAAATTGGACTTAATAATTCTTTAAAATTTAGTGTTGTAAAATGTACCCCTTTAAATTTTCACACTTGTTTAGGCCCTCTTAATTAAATTGAGCTTAATTATGCCTTAATAATCCCTTTAATTCAACTACAAGACCATTAAATTATATTTTTTGAAGGGGAAACCCGACAATAATTCATGCCAATACATAGCACTTCACATTGAGCAATGTGTGTTCTATGAATTGGAGCTTGGGACCCATTCGCCCATGGGTGAATGGGTCCTCCCTAGGCCTTGGAACCCATTTTTAAAACATGTTCTGACAGTATTTTTATCATCCCAAATTTAAATTTCAAAGGTCTGCTTGTAATGTTTAATTTTTGAGAAATTAAGGATAAATGTCTATAGATACAAGGTTATTTTATCAAATCATCTAGAAGCTAAATAAAGAGAAATTTCACAAGAGAAAATATTATTGTCAAGAGCATTCAAGAGAAGATTTATCAAGCATTTGTTGCAGCATTCAAGATCTCAAGAATCATGTCAAAAATATGTTCAATCATGCATGTTTTTGGAGCTAACATTATGATGTAGGTTTCAAGCATTCAAGTCAAAGATTCAAAGTGAGATTCAAGTCATTTCATCCAAGATCAACATCAGGATTTTAGTCCTTCAAAGGTTTAATCAAGGATTTGGTGAGTTGCAACATTGCATTGTTCATTCATCATTCCTTCCATATTTCATTGTTTCATTTCAAGGTTTAATTACCAAAATAGGGTTTAACCAAGGCAAACCACCATTCATAAAAAACAAACAATTTTTCCCCTCTTGTGTTTGTGTTGCAGATCTTAGGTTGAAGGAAAATTGAAGATTGGAGGTATCTAAAGTGCAAAATTGCAAAAGTTGCAAGAAAAGTTGTCATCTCATAGAAACTCAAATCTTGAGCTCATTTTCTGTTACTTTTGTGTGAAACCAGTGGGAAATTGCATTTCAGATCTATCTTAAGAAGATTTTGAAAATTCAGCTCAAAAGGCTATCTTAGGACCCATTCACCATTTTTGGATAGGGGGTGTCCTGGACACTTTGCAACTATTTTTGAACACTTTGCAACTGATTTTGAAGTAAGTTTTAAGTGTCTTCCACTCATCCAATTTGCATAAAGCTGATTGTTTCTATTAGAGTTATGTTACATCTACATGAATAAGGTCTTAGGTTACAAATTTGAAGTCATTTTCTATCTCATTTTCTTCTCCCAAAACCCATGTTCAGTCATTTTAATAAGTGTTTCTGTTAAAAAGACTGTTATCAATAGCTTTGCACCCTACTGAATGCAATATTCAGCAAACTACTGAAACATGGAAACCTTCTTCAAATGTGGGTGATCTGAACGAAGAAGGAATCTCCAAAGAGAGATGGTTCTCCGAATGATGAATTCTATTCTAAGTGACTTTCCAAGAAAAAGGATAGAAGGATAAACTGGACTTAAAATCTAAAACTAAAATTCTATCATCCTAAAAAACTGATCAACTATAAGAAGACCCTGAAAATAACTCACTCCCACCAACTCTTTAAAATAAAAATCTCACAATCTCACAGCACATGTATTCAACCAGTGATTTATGCAAAGGTTAAATTAACACAAGGCATAACCTGAACTAGCATGTAACTCCTGAAAATCACTTGACAATCGTAAGAAAAGAAAAGGATCCAACAGATTTGAATCACAAATCAAATCAAATTACTATTCCAAGTCCTGAAAAGGAAATGAGAAAGGAAAACTCTGCTATTTTATTGAATGATGGAGTGGAATTTCTCATAATATGAGCACACATAAGTTTACAAGCTCCCCAAAAATGTGTAAGGGCAAGAAACTCTAATCTGAACTGCTGAGAATGGAGAGTTGAAAGACTAAGTCTATCCAAAGAACTCTCAAGGAAACCCTAATCCGAGCTCAGAAAAAAGCTCAAGGAAAAAAGCTTCAAACAAACTCAAAAACTGCTTTAAAAGCAGAAAAAAGCACAATGCTTTTATGATTACACTGTCAAGACTCTAAAAATAGGCTAAATCTACTTTAAAAGCACAAAAACACCTTATCTCTCCAAGATAAGTCTCAAATCCGACCAAGAGGAAAAGTCAGTCAAAGATTTGCTAAAAATAGCAAGAAAACATAAAGCAATTTATAGAATATCGCTTTTATGATTCTGCTTTACAAGATACAGATTTTTTACAATTTGTCTTATTTTTGCAATTTAAAGATTGGAAATCTTTTGCAAAAAGAAAATCTCCTTATTTCTCCATTACAACATTTCGATTTTCTCAAAAATCATAAAAATACATTTACATAATATCATATTCCGATCAACTCCATAATTGATTTCTTCAAAATCAATCAAAAATAAAAACCCTAAAGAAATATTGACCTCTGGCATAGGGTATTCATAATTCTCCCTTAATTGTCCCATACTAAAAATAACAACCTAGGGCGCAAACCCATATTTCAAATATTCAATATTCAAACCCCTCAAAACTCTAAGGAAAGAAAAGTCCAAAAGACTTAACCTTCGACCTAGCAAAGAAGATTCGACCCCACTCACATAAGCTTTGAACTCAGACTTCAATAAAGACATAAGGCATAAATTAAAAATTCTGACCCCACTTTGATATCCTCCACGTGCCTTAAATGAACATTCTGGAGATGATGGATTGAATTAGGGTTCGATCAAAACAAGGTCAAACCCTAATGATCACTCATTTTCACACTCTTCACTTGCAAGAAAGAGCTCTGTCGTCGCCATGACTCTGTCAAGTTCGAGCTCAAAAATGCATAAGGAACTATTTTCTGCCTTCTGACAGTCGAAATTACAATGGGTAAGCCTCATTTTACTTGTACAAAAGTCTTTACTTCATTTTTTGTGAAAGAATACTGACCACTAAGGCCGCGAACTGTCACAAGCTTATGAGTTTATTCAAATTTTTCTTGCACTCCTTACGACCTTTGTTTGCTTGGACGACTTGTGAGCTCATGTTCATTTCGAAGCTCTAAAAGGAAGCTCGCCTTATGGATTTGTTCTTCTCTTCCAAGCACGAGGGTAAGACATCTGCACACAGCCTCGTAGCTTTTAATGGCATCATATTTTATTCTTCTGACCCTAAGGTCATGACTACACACAGTCTAATGTCATCACTTCACTGTTCTTCTGTGCTCATATCTATCATTGTAGCGCTCTATTCTACTGTGAGAGCTCGACCATCACTTGAGAACTCAAACCCCTACATTTGGAAGCTATCTGCAACTTTGGCTGCGGCTAGAGAGCTCCATCAGAAATATGAACCGGTAACTTCCTTCGCTAACATTGATCTTCATAAACTTAGAGAACTTCCTTCTCTGCTCATAGATTTTGGCCATGTTCAGGCCGAACCAAAAGTGCATTGTAGAAGGCAATCTTTTGAATTTTGGGCTCGACCCAAAACATAAATTTTCCATTATGTCAATTTAAAAAAACATTTCTGATTGTGGGTATCACAGAAAGTTTAATAAATCTGCATTTTCTTCCCTCTGTATTTCAAACCAAATCTGGGAGCTCACATTTGCTTTATACTCTTGCTATTTTATTCTAGATTTCACATGGGTTATCTTTGTAATTGATTTTTCTGCACTTTGAAACTAACCCTGAAAATGGGTATTCGAAATCCTTAAGGGAAACTCCACTTTTCTGTATTTTGATGCTAAACTGAAAATGGGTCTTTGGAACTATTAAAGAAAAAATGCATTTTCCTCTCTTCTGAAGCTTGACCTAGCATGAAAATCTGCATATCTTGTGATTTACTGTTGTTTTGGGTAAACACTCACATGGGTCGTCAAGATTAATACATTTCCTGTAGTTTGAAAGCAATTGAAAATATGAAGAAACTGTTGTTCATCATTGTTTACCCCCAAAACTGAAAACACCTGGAGGAGTTAACAAAACTGTGTATTTACATCATTAGCTGTAATAGAAAACTCCATATTGGCATTTGATATTTGAAGGAAAGATGTTCATTTTTGTATCTTTCATTACTCTGATTGTCATCTCCACATGAACTCGAGCTAAAATAAATAGTGACTTATTTTCAACTCCTGGAATAAAAATTCTCAAAGCTAAAAGCATGCAGTCTTACTTTCTGACAGAACTCAACCTCCCATATTTGCTTGAAATTGGTGATAAAACTGTATATTTGCTTGCATTTGTTCCTAAGGCTTTGACTCAAATCACCAGTGGTGTTTTAATTTCACTTTTGTAAAAATATGCCTTGAATATTTGTCTTTACTTTAAACCTTCTTAGCATTCTATTCATCCCAAGAAAAACAACTCATTGCATCATTGTAGCTTGCTTTAATATACCTTCAGAAAAATAAAAGAACATGATGGGAACAACAAGAATCTGTGTGCTTGTCTATATTCTTTGGCTCATATTACTAGGTACTCCTTTCCTGGCATTTTCTGTAACTCTCTTTGATAGTTAAGACATCTTGAAAATGCTTTTGTATAAGTTCATTGCGAAGAGGGGAATTTTCATGCTCGTATTCTACACATATATCAGTGCCCTTTGATTTTCACTCAATTTTAATGAAGCAATATCTATCTTCTACTTTTTGAACTCTGTAGAAATTGTTATAATGAAATATTGCATTACTATGAATCACCTCTATTTACCATTTCATATGCATAACTGATAACTTCATAAACTTTTCTGGAAATAAACTGTTACTCCCTCTTTAGAAATCTGAAAAGATCACTAGATTAATACTTATAATTCCTCATGCATATTGTGTATATAAACAACAGTGTCCCTTTTAACCTCCCTCAACTCTAACACAACAGCTTTCACTTTCTACATTTGAATTTTGTAGAGGTATTACCTTTTTGCTTTTGGATTGAAACATTACATCAGTACAAACCTCCTCTGCTCACCGGTTTATATGTATAACTGGTAACTCAGAATCATTCTGGAAAGAAAATACTTACTCCTCCATTATTATTCTGGAATGATCTCCCTGTTATTACTTATTCATGATGCAGTATTTACTTAATCAATCAACTAGAACCAAAAATTCATTCAATACTCAAATGCACTGTCTGTGTTTGTATTCTTGAGTAACATGGTACTCTTCATGCATTTTTATATTTCACCGTATAAACTACTCTTAAGATCTGTCCTCTTTGATGATGAAAATTAAAACAAAACATTAAGGCATAATGTATGCCTGTTCACTATCTGAGAGAATTGATGGAATTGAAACTTACATGACATTTGATTATAATCAACACAAGAAATGAAGTTATTCAACAATTTCTGATGTAAATGTTCTCAGTTATCTTCCTTAAGTGAACTAAGCTCACTATTCACCTGTAGCCTTCAAAAAGAAATCTGATCGTTATGAATGCACAGTTGGTTTCGTTACTTGATGGATTCTCTATTTTACTCTTCAGTTGTATTTCATTTCATTCGATGTATATAATGAAGTATCCTTTAAAATCAGCCCATTTAATAAATAGGGTAGCATGCCGAGCTCTACCCTTGTGGGAGCCCGTTTTACTCCACATGCTTGGTCTTCGAATAATGTTCAGCTTCATGACTTTACCTATACCTACACAAAGAAACAAACAGTGTTAGAATAAAAATGAAACACGATGATTATGATGTTGCTACTTCTCCTTCAGCTCACTTCTTTCATACTGCACTTGATTGAATTTGATTGTTTCAATGCATTGCTAATAGTATGTTGTACTATTGTAGGTGCATCATATAAGTTACATCATAGTCGGAGCCACTGACACCCCTCTTTTCGCTTACAGGTCGACGAAGCTCGAGATGACGAGGTGCACCATTCAACATCAAGCGTTGATAATCAGGAAATGATGACTATGCCGCAACTTATGTGTTTTCTTTTCGCATCTTCAGTAGTGCAATGTGCTGTTAGAAATGTATTGTCACAGTTATAGTTATATCCATGGCTTGTGTGGATCTTTGATTTCAATTCTGCTTTTTGATTGAAAAGAAAACGCATTTCATGCAATGTTGTAATACTATTTTGATTGTGAAATCAAATGAAGCCTTGTAAAAATATGAGTTCTTTTCGAAATGAATAAAAACATCTGAAATGTTATTTTGCTCATGTACTCAATTCTGTATTTCTTTTAAATCTGCAATATCTGCATGGCACTCTGAAACCCTACTTTCTTTAAAATGCATAACTGTTGTTCGATGCATAATGAAAATAATGTGAAACAACATTCGAACATGACACTGCAATTCCACTTAATGTTAAATAACAATCAGCCAACTCCTCCATTTGAGCTGAGGAAAAAAATATGTAACATTTTGGTGATTTCCGCTATATGCTTGCCTGCTAAGCATAGATCAGTGGCCTTTAAAACAATTCATTGGGCGCGGAGTCAATTCTTCCCCCTCTTGAAACTCAAAAAACTTGAACAACAACACTCCAAATGGCAGCAAGAAATTGAAACAAACTGAAAGCAAACTAAAAGGCCCTGGTGGCCAACAAAACAATGCGCAACAGCGCTTAGAGAAAGCAAACTATTGAAATGAAATGTGTGAAACACACTTATTTGCAAACTGTTGGTATGTGGCGATTGATCATGCTATACTGTATAGCCCATGGGTATTTTAGTATGATGAAAAACGTGATTATTCACAAGATTGTAATAGGGTTTTTACTGGATAATAAAAGTATTGGATGGCTACGGTTTGGTGGATGTAGCCCGGATTGGGTGAACCACGTTAAATTCTTTGTGTTATGACTTATTCTGTGTATGTTTTAGTTTCTCTATTTATTATATAAAATCCGCATTTAATTGTTAGATCTGCCATCTCTAACCCTAACAAGTGGTATCAAAGCAAGTTATGTTTCGATTATCATCTGTAGGAAAGTCTCACGGTTGAGTGGGAGTCTCATGGTTGAGTGGGAGCAATGGCAGACGAGGGTAAGAAGGTTGAGAAGTTTAATGGGAAAAACTATCAGTTATGGAAGATGCAGATGGAGGACTATCTCTATTAGAAGGATTTATGGCGGCCATTGGAAGGGAAAACCAAGAAACCTGCAGCAATGTCAGATGAGGACTGGGAGATCTTGGATAGAAAGGCTCTTGGCAGTATTTGTTTGTGCTTGGCACAATCGGTGGCGTTTAATATTACAACAGCAAAGACAACTCAAGAGTTGATGGAAACCCTGGGAAAGTTATATGAAAATCCTTCCGCTTCGAATAAGGTATTTCTTATGAAGCGTTTATTTAATATGAAAATGGTAGAATGTGGGTCAATTACTGATCATTTGAATGAGTTTAATATGGTCACCAGTCAATTAACTTCTGTAAAAGTAAACTTTGATGAAGAAGTTAGGGCTCTTTTGATTCTGTGTTCTTTGCCTGAAAGTTGGAATAGCTTGGTAATGGATGTTAGCAATTCTGTTTTTGGTTCAAATACATTGAAGTTTGATGATGTTGTTGGTGTTATTTTGGTGAGGAAATTAAGTAGTAAAAGCTCAGGTGGAACATCCACATCGGGCGGTGTTTTGAATGCAGAAAGAAGGGGAGAACAAAGGAGAGAAAATAGGGAAATCGGGGAAGTCACGAGGAAAATCAAAGGACAAAAGGTCCCAATCCAGACAAGAGGGATTGCTGGTAATGGTAAGCCGGGTCATTTGAAGAAAGATTGCTAGTCTCGGAAAAATAAAGATGGAGACAAAAAGGAAGGAAGCAAAGAGGCAAATGTGGTAAGTAATAAATCTGATGAGGATGCTTTGATTCTTTCCCTTGATAATGCTGATGATTCTTGGGTGTTAGATTCAGGGGCTTCATTTCATGCTACCCCCCATAGAAGTTATTTTCTTGATTATGTCCAAGGGGATTTTGGGCTGGTTTATTTAGGAGATAACGAACCCTGTCAGATTGTTGGAAAGGGAAGAATCAAGATTAAGTTGTAGAATGGGAATCATTGGCTACTACGTGAGGTAAGGCATGTTCCAAAGTTAAGTAGAAATTTAATTTCAGCAGGGCAACTAGATGATGAAGGTTGTGTTGTTACATTTAGTGATAAAAATTGGAAGGTCACAAAGGGTGCCTTAGTAGTAGCAAAAGGTGTGAAAGTAGGCACCTTATATCTTTGTACAGGTCATACTGTTCCTTCTACTTTAATTGTTACGGAAAATGGTCAATGTTCAGGAACAGTTGCCGCAGTTAAGAGTAGAAGAACATACGCTTGTGGACTCTGAATCACTATGGCATAATAGACTTGGGCATATGAGTGCAAAAGGTATGAAAGTACTTCATTCAAATAATGTTTTACCAGGTCTAAAATGTGTTAATATGGATTTCTGTGAAAGTTGTGTGTATGGAAAACAAAAGAGAGTTAGTTTTCTCAAGGATGGGAAGCAAAAGAAGATGGTAAATTGGAGCTTGTGCATACGGATGTATGGAGACTAGCTCAGGTATCTTCTCTCGGTGGCTCTCTGTATTATGTTACATTAATTGATGATGCAACTAGAAAGGTATGGATTTATTTCCTTAGGCAGAAATCTGATGTATTTGAAACTTTCAAAAAATGGAGAAGCTTGGTTGAGAATGAGACAGGTAAAAAGATAAAATGTCTCAGATCTGATAATGGTGGTAAGTATTGCAGTAAAGAGTTTGAACATTATTGTTCCTCTAATGGTATTCGTAGGCACAAAATGGTTCCAAGGACTCCACAGGAAAATGGAGTGGCTGAGCGCATGAATAGGACAATAATGGAGCGTGCACGGACTATGAGATTGCATGCTGGGTTGCCTTTAAAAATGTGGGCAGAGACTATAAACACTGTTGTTTATTTAATCAATAGAGGTCCTTCTAATCCTTTGGGTTGTGGTATTCCAGAGGAAGCATGGAAAGGTAAGAAGGTGAGTTATTCTTCTCTAAAAACCTTTGGTTGTGAAGCATTTGCACATGTAGATTCTAAAAATAGAACCAAGCTTGATGCAAAATCAAAGAAATGTGTATTTGTTGGATATGGCATTGATGAATTTGGTTATAGGCTTTGGGATTTTGAAAATCAAAAATTGTGAGAAGCAGGGATGTCATATTCAATGAAAAAGTGTTGTACAAAGATCTATTCTGCAGCATGAGAAGAAAGAAAATGATTATGTAGTGTTGGATGATATTCCCAACAATGATGTTTCAGTGGTTCCTCATGTTGGGCAACAACAACAGCAACAAATGCCACAAACTCCTGTTAGCGATCTTCAAGGATAAGTAGACCTCCAGAAAGATTCTCTCCCTCTTTGTATACTATTTTGTTAACTGATGCTGGTGAACTAGAATATTATGATGAAGCTATGCAGGTGGATACCAAGGTTCAGTGGGAGCATGGAATGAAAGAAGAAATGGACTCCTTGCTAGAAAATCAGACTTGGGATTTATGCAAGTTGCCTGCAGGTAAAAAGGCTTTACCAAACAAATGGATTTATAGGCTGAAAGAGGAGGATGGAGGTAAGAAAAGATTTAAAGCCAGATTAGTTGTAAAGGGATTTGCACAGAAAAAGGGTATTGATTTTGATGAGATTTTTTCTCTTGTTGTTAAAATGACTTCTATTCGTATTGTTTTAAGTATTGTGGCTGCTGAAGATTTGCATTTAGAACAGCTTGATGTTAAAACAACCTTTCTCCATGGTGATTTGGAAGAGGAAATATATATGGAATAGCCACAAGGATTTGAGGTCAAAGGTAAGGAGAAACTAGTGTGCAGATTGAAGAAAAGTTTATATGGCTTGAAGCAAGCACCTCGAAATGGTACTTGAAATTTGATAGTTTTATGGTTGAGCAAGGCTATAGCGGTGTAATTCTGACCATTGTGTTTATTTTAAGAGGTTAGATAATGACAGCTACATTATTTTGTGTTTATATGTTGATGACATGCTTGTAGTTGGGTCTAACATGGATCACATAAGTGAGTTAAAACAATAGTTAGCAAATTCTTTTGCTATGAAGGATTTGGGGGCAGCAAAACAAATCCTTGGTATGAAAATTTGTAGAGATAGGAAAAATAGAAAATTGTTTTTATCTCAGGCTAATTATGTTGAAAAGGTGTTGCAGAGATTTCATATGGAGAATGCAAAAGCTGTCAGCACACCTTTGCCTAGTCATGTCAAATTGACTAAGGATATGTGTCCAAAGACACAAGAGGAGGAAGAAAAAATGTCCAAGGTACCATATGCTTCAGCTATAGGTAGTTTGATGTATGCCATGGTATGCACAAGACCAGATATTGCACATACTGTAGGAGTTGTTAGCAGGTATTTGAGTCATCCCGGAGTTGAGCATTGGAATGCAGTAAAATGGATTCTCAGGTACTTGAGAAGTACATCTAGTAAATGCTTATGTTTTGGGGTCTCTAACACTGATTTAAAGGGCTATATTGACTCAGATTTGGCAGGGGATATAGATACCAAGCAGAGTACCACAGGTTATGTATTTACAGTTGGTGGTACAAGTGAGTTGGATTTCTCGATTGCAGAAGGTGGTTGCTTTATCCACCACAGAGGCAGAGTATGTTGCTGCAACAGAGGCAACAAAGGAGATGATATGGCTGTAACTTTTCATGGATGAGTTGGGAAAACAACAGGCTGGAAATTACTTATTTACAGACAGTCAGAGTGCTATACATCTTGCAAAGAATTCTACTTTGCATTCTAAAACTAAACACATATAGTTGAGATATCATTTCATTCAATCAGTGTTGGAGGATGGACAGGTTAAGATGGACAAGATACATACAGATGTCAATCCAGCAGATATGTTTACGAAGGCGGTGCCAAGGGAGAAGCTGAGCTCCTCTTCAACTTCGGTTGGCCTTCAAGGTTGAATTCAAGTATAACAGAGCAGCAAGGTCCAAGGTACTTATTTCCAGTGGGAGCTGTAAGTGTAGTAGTGTTGTCCAGGATCAGTCTCCAAGTGGGAGATTGTGGTGGTGTGGAGCCTGATTAGTCTCCAAGTGGGAGATTGTTGGTATGTGGCGACTAATCATGCTATACTGTATAGGCCATGGTATCTGTACTGGCCCCCTGTCGGGGTTGAGGCCCCCGAGAAAAAATTTCTTCCTACTTTTTCGTGTGATCACCGAAAAAGGGAAAAATCAATGAAAAAAGAAAAATCCAATTTTGTAGAACCCTAAAATCTGGAAGCTTCTAAGCTTGGTAAAAAAAGGGGTTCGGATGGGTATTTCAGTATGATGAAAAACGCGATTATTTGCAAGATTGTAATAGGGTTTTTATTGGATAATAAAAGTATTGGATGGCTGCGGTTTGGTGGATGTAGCTCGGATTGGGTGAACCATGTTAAATTCTTTGTGTTATGACTTATTTTGTGTATGTTTTAGTTTCTCTGTTTATTATATAAAATCCGCATTTAATTGTTAGATATGCTATCTCTAACCCTAACACAAACTACTCTACCTAACAGTGAGATAACTTATCTCAAAGGCAGTGCTTGAGGTGGATCCCATTTACTGGGATAGACAACACCTCGCCAGTCATCTTCAAAAGTTGGAATGTGTTGTGTTCCTTGCATTCCGTAATTACATAAGGCCCATCCCATATTGCATCGAACTTGGAATGTCGTCTAGGTCTACTTTTAAATTCATTCCACTTGAAAACTAAATCTCCAACAATGAAATTACAAGGCTTCGCCCTGTTGTCAAAAGTATTCTTCATTTGAGCTTGATGTATTTCCAGCCGTCGTAGAGCTTCTTTTCTGGTTTCTTTGAGCTCGACCAGCTGTGCAAACCTCACTTCAAGAGGTTGTTCATTCAGCAACTCTAGTTCTTTAACATAACTTAATGTTGGTAACTCAATTGAAATAGGCAACTTAGCCTCTCTGCCGTAAGTTAAAACAAAAGGTAAACAACCAGTGGCTCTTTTAGGAGTTATTCTGTAAGCCCAAAGGGCTAGTTTCAACTTTTCATGCCACATTCTCTGATTATCCTCAACAGTCTTTTTGATTATTCAAATCAGATTCTTATTTGTGGATTTCGCCTGTCCATTACCTTGCGGATAATAATTTGATGAAGTGTTCAGATAAATGTTATTTCTGACAGACCAATCTAAAATCCTTAACCCTATGAAAGCTAAGCCATTATCTGAAATGATTAAATCTGGAATACCAAATCTCGATATGAGATCTTGATAAAAATTAAGCACTGAAGTCTCGTTTGCTTCCTTTAAAGCAACAACTTCGGTCCACTTTGTAAAATAATCAGTGGCAGTAAGAATCCACTTATGACCTGCACTTGAAGGCAGGTTTATAGGGCCGATAAAATCCAAGCCCCACTTAGCAAAGGGTTGTTCTACCTGAATCGGGTGCAGGGGCAGCAGTGCAAGCCTCTGTTTACCAGCAAATAATGCACATTTCTCACACTTTCTGACCCATGCAATAGCGTCCTTAAACAAATCTGTCCAGTAATAACTAGCTCTCATAATCTTTAGAGCTATAGTCCTCACAGCAAAATGACCTCCTGAAGGTCCATCATGAAACTCTGCCAGTAGCTTATCCACTTGATCAGGCTGAATGTAACGTAATATAACACCTTGTAAATCTCTCCTATAAAGAACACCATCGATAACTGCATAAGGGATGGCTTGTAATCTATAGTACCTTCTTTTTGTTCTGTCCAAGCCTTCAGGGAATTCACCAGTTTGCAGATAATGTATCATCTGTTGCAACCATGTAACAGGGGGTGCTTGAACAACACTTAAAACATCATTATTTAATACTGTTTCTGTATTTGCAGCCTATTTTAGTCTATTGTTTTCACTTCCAGAAATTTGCTTGCACAAACCTTTGCCTCTAACGAACTTGGTTACTTTTATATCAACATCGAACTCCATCACTTTAGTGATCCAACCAGCACGCTTATCATTAATGTCTTTATTAAGCATAAAATCCTTAATAGTTGAATGAGCCACTAATAAATGAACCTTGCTGTTGGATAGCATGTGTCTAAATTTCTTCAAGCTTCTTACAACAGCAAAAACATGTTTTTCCACAAAAAGAGTACTTTACCTTGTAATCATGCAACACTTGACTAAAAAATGCTATAGGCTGTTCCAAGCCTTCATCGTTTTGCTGGCATAACATGGCTGAAACTGTATCCACTCCTCCAAAAGCATATAAAATGAAATCTTTGTCAAAGCTTGGATTAATGAGAGTAGGAGTCGCTACGAGTGCCTCTTTAATCTGCTCGAAGCTCCTCTTTCCTTCCTTGGTCCAACTGAATGGCATGTTCTTCTTCAGATAGAAGTGAGAGGTTGCAGCAAGGCTGCGATATTTGGTATAAACCTCCTCACGAAATTAATTCTCCCAAGAAAGCTTTGCAAGCCTTTCTTATGAGCTGGTAATGGCAATTCAAGAATTGCGGAAACTCTTTCAAGATCAATTGAAATACCTTGCTTTGAGACAATGTGTCCCAGCAGCTTACCCTCGTGCACTGAAAATATACACTTCTTCAGATTGAGAGACACTACGAACTCTCTACACCTCTGAAAAATATGTTCCAAGTGATCCAAGTGTTCATTAGCATTTCTAGAAAAAACAGTAATATCATCTAAATATACTAGAACATACTTGTTCATAAGGTCGTGAAAGGCCATATCCATAGCACGCTGGAATGTTGCTCCAGCGTTTGATAAGCCGAAAGGCATCTTCTTGTAGGCCATCGTGCCCCACTTGGTTGTAAACGCTGTTTTGAACTGATCCTCTTGTTTAACCAGAATCTAGTTATAACTTGAGTAGCCATCTAACAAAGAAAATCTGTCAGAACCAGAAACTACATGTAAAATTTGCTTCATAGAAGGGAGTGGGTAATGGTCTTTCAAAGATGCTCTATTCAGATCTCGAAAATTGACACAAAGTCTGATTTCTCCACTCTTTTTCCTGACTGGCACTAAATTTGACACCCAAGAGGTGTGCTTGATAGGGAAAATAATACCGCTTTCCACTAATTTATTCAGTTCAACCTTCATAAAGTGCTCCAACTTGGGATTAAGCGGTCTTTGTTTCTGCCTTACTGGTTTTGCATCGGGCTCAAGCTCGATGGTATGCTGTGCTAAATCAGGGTTAAAACCTTTTAAATCCTTGTATTCCCAAGCAAAAACATCACTATATTTTTGACATAACAAAATGAAAGCTTGTTGTTCCTCCTGACTGCATACCTTACCCAGCTTGAGAAGCTTACCCTTGAAAATCTCGATAGTTGAATAATGTTCTTCCTTAACTGTTAAGTTGCACTTGTCCTTCCGAACTTGATCATCTGAATTAAAGACAGATTCTAATGTCACCAAACCTTTTGGAAGCTTATTGGTCTTCAATTGCACGATCTGGTCCTCATATTGTTGCTGCCACTTTTGCTCATTTCCATCTGTGAACTTAGCTTCAACAATCAAAAAATTCACAATTTGCTCATCACTATCAAAAACCTGCCAGCTCACGTTATTGTCAGGTACAGAAGGTCTGATCACTACCTTCACGTATTGACGTGCTTCTACTTTATGAATCTCTTTAGGAATGCCAAACTGAGCTCCTATGGTAGCGAGCCCGTCAGCATGCTTATTTTGATTCTGAGGAATTGCCATGATGTTAAAAGCATTAAAATCTTCCATTAAATCCCATACACGATGCTTGTATTTCTTAAGTAAATCATTTTTAGCAGCATTTAAATTTTTGACCTGATTCACAATCAATTCTGAATCACCATAAACTTGCAAGCATTTAATACCTCGTTTGCGGGCCCACTCAAGGCCATGCACCAATGCTTCATACTCAGCTATATTATTTGAACAGCTGAAAGAAAATCTGCAAGCTGAGTAATACTTATCTCCTCCGGGCGATATCAGCATAGCTCCACCTCCGGCACCAACACTGCTCCTCGAACCATCGTAATAAAGTTTCCACAACTCATTATCTTTTCCTGCAGACGGTTCATCCTCTTTGCAAAGATTAGGCATGTCGCAATCAGACTCGCGAATCATATAAACTCCTAAACCTACCTCATTTATGTTCTGGAACGGATCAAGCTCATGATCTTCAGCTGCCCATTTATCGAGACTGATGTAGTCTTCCTGGGTGCTACAGTCTGAGGTCATGGTTTGCTCCTCCATTGCAGAGGTGGCGCAGAGATTAGCGTTTATAGGGCTTGGGGAGTATGGTTCGATATGGTCTTTGGCGAGAGGCTCAGACTTAATGGTCACTTTCGTACCATATCTTGTTCTAAAAAATAGATGAGACCAATCAGAAGACAAAAACCCACCCAACTTGGCTATAAAATCCCTTGACAAACAAATGGCAAAGTGCAGTGGTAAGTCTACGACATGAATATTCTGATGGATAGCGAAACTTGGGGATGCGTGCAAGGTAAGGGCCAAATTTTTAATGATACCAGCAGTCTTAATAGCAGACCCATCTAATTGCACTACGCCTTTCTGAGGATTTGGCTCATAAACAAGACCTAATTTATCAGCTAAACTCTTAGGCATGACTGAACTACTGGCACCAGAGTCGACTATACAATTATGCACAATTTTATCACCTATGATCAGACTTAAGTAAAACAAAGGGGGATTTACCTCTTTTTCTTTCTGCCCACTTTTGTCCTCCAGATCATTAGCCAACACAACCTTCGCAACTCCTTGATTGGGGTTGTCAGAAATAGATAACTCAGCTAATGCATTTTGTAGTAAACTTTTCTACCCTGGAAGCTGCAAAGCGTCTAATATCGACATATTGACAGTAGTTTTCTTGAGATGCTCAATGATATTGAAGGATGAAACATTTACCTTCTACTGGTTTTTTATAACAGCAGCTTCATTTTGCTTCTGCACAGGCTGAGAATGCGTTTTTAGTGGCTCTTTGTCAGGTATCTCCTGCCCTCTTTGTAGAATCTGCATTTTAGGCTACGTGGCAGCATTAACATTTGATGAAACAGTCTAAGTACTAACTGTAGGCTGTTGCTGTGCACTTCCAGCTTGCTGTCCTAGATCCATAGCTCATTTTTTAGACCTGGTATTAGCCGAAATAGGAGAATCTTGCCAGTCTTGGCTATTCATGCCATAGAATTCAGAGCTCTGCCAGTTCGGCAAGGCAACTTCTAAATTATCTTGCTATTCTTGATTCTGATATGCAACATGTTTTGAAGCAGCATATATATTTTGCACCATTAAAGCTTGATTCCTCACTCCGTTGGCGCAAGCCGATTGGTTGTGGGGTTGATTGCATGGGTAACACCAGTCACAATTTTGAGCAACATTGTTTTGTGGCACAATTTCTTTTGACGTGCTGTCCGTGTTCATATTGTGTGGCTGGAATGGCCAAGGGTTAAAATTCCTTCTTTGGGCTTGATAATCACCTTGGAAAGCGGGCCTATTTTGCTGGTTTTGCTAATAAGGGGCTTTATAAGGCTTATGTTCTTGGCCAACGTGCTTCTTAATAGTCACGAGGTCGTTCCCGACGGTCTTTAATATGTTTTTCAGCTCTTGCATCTCCAGATTTGGGGTTGGGGCAGTGACTTCTTGGACTGTACTATGATATCCTATTGCTGGAACTGGCAGGACAGTAGCCAAGGAGGTACAGCAGCAGGAATAGGCGGCTATATTTCTAGAAACAAGGGCATGGGGGGTCTAGGAGCTATGTCTCCAGCTTGAATAAGGCAATTTTCAGCATTAATAGCAATGTTATAAGCATTTGGAAGCGTTAAACCACCCATAAACTGAGTCATAACAACAATCTTGCTATTCAAAGCCTTTAAATAAAATAGAAATGCATGTGCTAGTAAGGGATTTACCGCTGCTGGGATTATGTCCCAAGTCCTCTGAAATCTATAGTTAAAATCCGCTAAATGTTCGTGCGGTGCCCTTTGAATGGTGCTCAACTGCTCTAATAGAGATAAATTATCAGATTTATCAGCAAAGTGCTGGTATAGGCCATTGCCTAACTCATCCCATGTTGTGATTGAATTTGCAGCAAGGCCTCTGAACCATTGCAGTGCTTTTCCCTTAAGTGACGCAGCTAACAGCCTTAGAGCAACGTTCTCCTGCATGATATTGTGCACCGAGCATAGCGTGGCCACGTCACATATGTGTTCAACTAGTGTAGTGTAATCCTCTCCAGTGAAATATGGTAGTCCTCTAAGGGCTGCAACTGGAATATCATCATGTTGAGCAAGATCTAACAGACTGCCTCCGTTGAAGGGTGCGAACGGGTGTTGCCTTGGTGATGCTGCCATTGATGGTACTTGTGAGATCGGTACTGGTACACCAGGTGATAGAACTAGAGCACCAAGAATGGGAGGTGTTGACTTTGATCTTGAAGGGGCTTCAAAAAGCCTTCTTGCTATCCCGCCTCTTCTTCGTGATGGGGACAACTCCTGATACTTGAAGGGTTTTCAACTTCATCTTGTTTGAAGATTTCCCATGCGCGGGTTGTACTAGCCTGCAAAACAAAACCGGAGTCTCCAGGTATATTGATAGCCTCTAGAAGGCTGGAAAAAATCTGCTGCATACACCAAACAGCAAACTGAAAAATTAAATATTCTCTGAAAGTTACTTTTCAATGTCCCACCGGGCATGCCAAAAACTGTTATCAATAGTTTTGCACCCTGCTGAATGCAATATTTAGAAAACTACTGAAACATGGAAACCTTCTTCAGATGTGGGTGATCTGAACGAGGAAGGAATCTCCAGAACGAGTTGGTTCTCCAAATGATGAATTCTATTCTAAGTGACTTTCCAAGAAAAAGGATAGAAGGATAAACTGGACTTAAAATCCAAAACTGAAATTCTATCATCCTAAAAAACTGATCAACTGTAAGAAGACCCTGAAAATAACTCACTCCCACCAACTCTTTAAAATAAAAATCTCACAATCTCACAACACATGTATTCAACCAGTGATTTATGCAAAGGTTAAATTAACACAAGGCATAACCTGAACTAGCATGTAACTCCTGCAAAACACTTGACAATCGTAAGAAAAGAAAAGGATCCAACCGATTTGAATCACAAATCAAATCAAATTACTATTCCAAGTCCTGAAAAGGAAATGAGAAAGGAAAACTCTGCTATTTTATTGAATGATGGAGTGGAATTTCTCATAATATGAGCACACATAAGTTTACAAGCTCCCCCAAAATGTGTAAGGGAAAGAAACTCTAATCTGAACTGCTGAGAATGGAGAGTTGAAAGACTAAGTCTATCCAAAGAACTCTCAAGGAAACCCTAATCCGAGCTCAGAAAAAAGCTCAAGGAAAAAAGCTTCAAACAAACTCAAAAACTGCTTTAAAAGCAAAAAAAAGCACAATGCTTTTATGATTACACTGTCAAGACTCTAAAAATAGGCTAAATCTGCTTTAAAAGCACAAAAACACCTTATCTCTCCAAGATAAGTCTCAAATCTGACCAAGAGGAAAAGTCAGTCTAAGATCTGCTAAAAATAGCAAGAAAACATAAAGTAATTTATAGAATATCGCTTTTATGATTCTGCTTTACAAGATGCAGATTTTTTACAATTTGTCTTATTTTTGCAATTTAAAGATTGGAAATCTTTTGCAAAAAGAAAATCTCCTTATTTCTCCATTACAACATTTCGATTTTCTCAAAAATCATAAAAATACATTTACATAATATCATATTCCGATCAACTCCATAATTGATTTCTTCAAAATCAATCAAAAATAAAAACCCTAAAGAAATATTGACCTCTGGCATCGGGTATTCATAATTCTCCCTTAATTGTCCCATACTAAAAATAACAACCTAGGGCACAAACCCATATTTCAAATATTCAATATTCAAACCCCTCAAAACTCTAAGGAAAGAAAAGTCCAAAAGACTTAACCTTCGACCTAGCAAAGAAGATTCGGCCCCACTCACATAAGCTTTGAACTCAGACTTCAATAAAGACATAAGGCATAAATTAAAAATTCTGACCCCACTTTGATATCCTCCACATGCCTTAAAAGAACATTCTGGAGATGATGGATTGAATTAGGGTTCGATCAAAACAAGGTCAAACCCTAATGATCACTCATTTTCACACTCTCCACTTGCAAGAAAGAGCTCTGCTGTCGCCATGACTCTGTCAAGTTCGAGCTCAAAAATACATAAGGAACTATTTTCTGCCTTCTGACAGTCGAAATTACAATGGGTAAGCCTCATTTTACTTGTACAAAAGTCTTTACTTCATTTTTTGTGAAAGAATACTGACCACTAAGGCCGTGAACTATCATGAGCTTATGAGTTTATTTGGATTTTTCTTGCACTCCTTATGACCTTTGTTTGCTTCGCTGACCTGTGAGCTCATGTTCATTTCAAAGCTCTAAAAGGAAGCTCGCCTTATGGATTTGTTCTTCTCTTCCAAGCACGAGGGTAAGACATCTGCACACAGCCTCGTAGCTTTTAATGACATCATATTTTATTCTTCTGACCTTAAGGTCGCGACTACACACAGCCTAATGTCATCACTTCACTGTTCTTCTGTGCTCATATCTATCATTGTAGCACTCTATTCTACTGTGAGAGCTCGACCATCACCTGAGAAGTCGAACCCCTGCATTTGGAAGCTATTTGCAACTTTGGCCGCGGCTAGAGAGCTCCATTAGAAATATGAACCGGTAACTTCCTTCGCTAACATTGATCTTCATAAACTTAGAGAACTTCCTTCTCTGCTCATAGATTTTGGCCATGTTCAGGCCGAACCAAAAGTGCATTGTAGAAGGCAATCTTTTGAATTTTGGGCTTGACCCAGAACATAAATTTTCCATTATGTAAATTTAAAAGAACATTTCTGATTGTGGGTATCACAGAAAGTTTAATAAATCTGCATTTTCTTCCCTCTGTATTTCAAACCAAATCTGGGAGCTCACATTTGCTTTATACTCCTGCTATTTTATTCCATATTTCACATGGGTTATCTTTGTAATTGATTTTTCTGCACTTTGAAACTAACCCTGAAAATGGGTATTTGAAATCCTTAAGGGAAACTCCACTTTTCTGTATTTTGATGCTAAACTGAAAATGGGTCTTTGGAACTATTAAAGAAAAAATGCATTTTCCTCTCTTCTGAAGCTCGACCTAGCACGAAAATCTGCATATCTTGTGATTTACTGTTGTTTTGGGTAAACACTCACATGGGTTGTCAAGATTAATAAATTTCATGTATTTTGAAAGCAATTGAAAATATGAAGAAACTGATGTTCATCATTGTTTACCCCCAGAACTGAAAACACCTGTAGGAGTTAACAAAACTGTGTATTTACATCATTAGCTGTAACAGAAAACTCCATATTGGCATTTGATATTTGAAGGAAAGATGTTCATTTTTGTATCTTTCATTACTCTGATTGTCATCTCCACATGAACTCGAGCTAAAATAAACAAGGACTTATTTTCAACTCTTGGAATAAAAATTCTCAAAGCTAAAAGCATGCAGTCTTACTTTCTGACAAAACTCAACCTCCCATATTTGCTTGAAATTGGTGATAAAACTGTATATTTGCTTGCATTTGTTCCTAAGGCTTTGACTCAAATCACCAATGGTGTTTTACTTTCACTTTTGTAAAAAGATGCCTTGAATATTTGTCTTTACTTTAAACCTTCTTAGCATTCTGTTCATCCCAAGAAAAGCAACTCATTGCATCACTGTAGCTTGCTTTAATATACCTTCAGAAAAATAAAAGAACATGATGGGAACAACAAGAATATGTGTGCTTGTCTATATTCTTTGGCTCATATTACTAGGTACTCCGTTCTGGCATTTTCTGTAACTCTCTTTGATAGTTAAGACACCTTGAAAATGCTTCTGTATAAGTTCATTGCGAAGAGAGGAATTTTCATGCTCGTATTCTGCACATATATCAGTGCCCTTTAATTTTCACTCAATTTTAATGAAGCAACATCTATCTTTTGCTTTTCGAACTCTGTAGAAATTGTTATAATGAAATATTGCATTACTATGAATCACCTCTATTTACCAGTTCGTATGCATAACTGATAACTTCAAAAAAATTTCTGGAAATAAACTATTACTCCCTCTTTAGAAATATGAAAAGATCACTAGATTAATACTTATAATTCCTCATGCATATTGTGTATATAAACAACAGTGTCCCTTTTAACCTCCCTCAACTCTAACACATCAGCTTTCACTTTCTACATTTGAATTTTGTAGAGGTATTACCTTTTTGCTTTTGGATTGAATCATTACATCAGTACAAACCTCCTCTGCTCACCGGTTTATATGTATAACTGGTAACTCAGAATCATTCTGGAAAGAAAATACTTACTCCTCCATTATTATTCTGGAATGATCTCCTTGTTATTACTTATTCATGATGCAGTATTTACTTAATCAATCAACCGGAACCAAAAATTCATTCAATACTCAAATGCACTGTCTGTGTTTGTATTCTTGAGTAACATGGTACTCTTCATGCATTTTTATATTTCACCGTATAAACTACTCTTAAGATCTGTCCTCTTTGATGATGAAAATTAAAACAAAACATTAAGGCATAATGTATGCCTGTTCACTATCTGAGAGAATTGATGGAATTGAAACTTACATGACATTTGATTATAATCAGCACAAGAAATGAAGTTATTCAACAATTTTTGATGTAAATGTTCTCAGTTATCTTCCTTACGTGAACTAAGCTCACTGTTCACCTATAGCCTTCAGAAAGAAATCTGATCGTTATGAATGCACAATTGGTTTCGTTACTTGATGGATTCTCTGTTTTACTCTTCAGTTGTATTTCATTTCATTTGATGTATATAATGAAGTATCCTTTGAAATCAGCCCATTTAATAAATAGGGTAGCATGCCGAGCTCTACCCTTGTGGGAGCCTGTTTTACTCCACATGCTTGGTCTTCGAATAATGTTCAGCTTCATGACTTTACCTATACCTGCACAAAGAAACAAACAGTGTGAGCATAAAAATGAAACACGATGATTATGATGTTGCTACTTCTCCTTCAACTCACTTCTTTCATACTGCACTTGGTTGAATTTGATTGTTTCAATGCATTGCTAATAGTATGATGTACTATTGTAGGTGCATCATATAAGTTACATCATAGTCGGAGCCACTGACACCCCTCTTTTCTCTTACAGGTCAACGAAGCTCGGGATGACGAGGTGCACCGTTCAACATCAAGCGTCGATAATCAGGCAATGATGACTATGTTGCAACTTATGTGTTTTCTTTTCGCATCTTCAGTAGTGCAATGTGCTATTAGAAATGTATTGTCACAGTTAGAGTTATATCCACTACTTGTGTGGATCTTTGATTTCAATTTTTCTTTTCAATTGAAAAGAAAATGCATTTCATGCAATGTTGTAATACTATTCTGATTGTGAAATCAAATGAAGCCTTGTAAAAATATGAGTTCTTTTCGAAATGAATAAAAACATTTGAAATGCTATTTTGTTCATGTACTCAATTTTGTATTTCTTTTAAATCTGCAACGTCTGCATGGCACTCTGAAACCCTACTTTCTTTAAAATGCATAACTATTGTTTGATGCATAATGAAAATAATGCGAAACAACATTCGAACATGACACTGCAATTCCACTTAATGTTAAATAACAATCAGCCAGCTCCTCCATTTGAGCTGAGGCGAAAAATATGTAACAAAGACACCCTGCAACATTTTGATGACATGTTTATAATAACTTAGATTTCACAAATATAAAGGGAATTTGTGGATTCTCTTAGTTTTTGAAGGGTAGAATTTTTCTTGGGTTCTAGGGTTTTGGACCTAGAATAACAAAACTCCACACTCTCATTCAAGGATGACCTTAGAGATCTCAATGCAATGAAGAAAGGGGAAAGAGATCTGGCAATAGGGTTGTCCTAGGGGCTGATTATAAACTATTGAGGGGTTCAGCACCAAGGTAGTGCTTGGAAAGACAAATGCAATGCAAGATGTAATGTTTAACCCTAATATGACGCAATCTTTCACTAAATGACCTAGAAATGTATGTAAAACAAAACAAAAAGCTGCAAGATGAAATGTGTGCACCTGGAAATCTGAAGATGACTGGATGAAGCTCTAAAATGTTGAAAATAGTGACTTTAATGATGATTGGGAGTCATATGCTAGGTTGGGTGAATCAGTCCCAGATCTGGGTTTCTGTGTAGAAACAAGAATCTGGGAAATAGGTATCTGAATCTGTAAAAACCTAAAAATTTGACCTAAACTGGGACTCATATGCCAAAACTGGTGTATCAATCTAGTTAGGGTTTTTTGAAGCCTCAAAGTCTGAATCTGGTCTTCAAGGTCTACTCTGTGTTTCCCAATTGATTTTCAGATCCAAAACCTTGATTTGCAATCTATGGAAGTCTTCCAAGTATCTCCAATGCAAGGTAACAACTTTGAAAACTTTGAACATTTTGACAACCTTCTCCAAACTTGCTCTTCAATGTATATTCAATATAAACCTGCAAATCACACACTAAAGAGAGGGGAAAATGTTGTTTTATTAGTGGAAAGGGGTTTTCCTTGGTCAACCCCCGTTTTGGTAATCAAACCTTGAAATGAATTGAAATAGGAATGGAGAATGATTAATGAACAAAATAAGATGTTACAACTCACCAAACCCTAGCAATGAAGTGTTGCAAACATGTATGAGATGGCTCCAATGGATGTAGATCTTGAATCTTGCTTGAATAGGATAGATCTTGAATGGAATGCTAGCTTGAATCATAAAACCCTACATCGCAAGTGTTATCTCCAAAACAAAAATGATGCATGAAGAATTTAACATGATGCTTGATGCTTGAATAATGCTCTAAAATGCTTGATAATCTACCCTTGAAGACTCTTGAATTCTCTTGTAAACACTAGAATGCTCTTGTGAACTCCAATTTTCTATTATGAATGCTCTCACAAAAGCCTTAGGTGATCTCTTGAATGCTTGGGTGAAAATGAGTGAAAGAACCTTGTATTTATACTTAATTATGCAAAATTTCCCAAAATTACCACACTACAAGCCGACATCAGATCTAGGAGGATAAAATCCTGCCAAGAATTTGAATTAATTTTGATTTTGGGCCACAGGGGACTCATATGCCCAAGGTGGTGTATGAGTGCCATTAGGCATAATTTATGGGACCAACTTCAAAAATGCTTAGAAAGGTGTCAAATCAGTATCGAGACCCAAAACCCTAGGTGGGATCATATGACCAAGGTGGTGTATGAGTCTCGAGTCACTAACTTTGGGCCTGATGACCTAAAAACACCTAAATTATGATTGGATGTTGATTTGTTTCAGGATTTTCCTCGAAAAGATGCATTAATTAAGGCTTGTGGATGCAAAATAAGGCCAATTAAAATATAAAGAGGCCCAATTATTAATGACAACCCTAGAGAAGTGTGAAAGTGTGTTACAACACTTTACAACACTCTAAATAAGGCATGATTAAGTTTATTTAATTCACAAGGGTGCAAGACCTAATGTGAGTGTGTTAAAAAACATTACAACACTAAGTCAAGGCATCAATTTTACAAGGGGAGCCCAAGCAAGTGTAAAATTGTTGCTGAAGACATTTTTTGACACTACAATTTTATGCTTAATCTACAAGATCCAAGTGATAGTTTGCATTTCATAGTTCATTTACTATTTTTAGTGTCTCCCAAAAGTACATTTCAGTCATATTTACCCTGTCCATACACATAGGAAATTGCAAGATTCCTCAAAGAATTCACTCACCTAAGGGTTGAAAGCGGATTTTAACTTGAGGGATCTCATTTCTTGAATCAAATAGAATAATAAGTGGTTTCATTACATCATATTTTTTCCTTTCTATTTATAGTAAGTTTGGTGAAACATTCCAATTTTAGTGTAAAACCCCATGCATTTTGAACGTATGCTATTTTTCTATGTTTCAATATCTATGATTTTAATATTCACTTTTAGGTTGTGCTCTCATAAATACTTTATCTCCAATGTTAAAGGTGATATATCTTTTATTTTATTTTGTGTATATATGAGAAACAAGATTCAAATGCAACAAATAAGAACCTTTGTAACTTTCCTCTATATATACCTTCATTTGAGCTTGATAAATAGGATGAAGCACCCAAAACCTTGAGAAATATTCAATTTCCTCATAAGAATCCTATTGATGTACTCTTAGATAAGTTGATGGTATATGGTTGCTCTTCAATTTGACAACATGACTTTGGAATGGAAAGGTTTTATTCAAATGGATTGAGGATAGTTTGATTTATAGGTGTTGAGGATGGAGGATCAAGGGTTAGGATTTGATTTGATGATTAGAGGCTAGGAGTGCTTAAGAGATTAGGGTGAACAAAAATACACCAAGTAGAATCATGCAATTGGTGCACTTAGAGAGGAAGAGGATAAAAGATATTTGAATGGCTAGGACTGGCATGACTAGATCTAAGGGATGAGATTGAGTCCTCTCATACATGTGTGTAAAATATCATGGGGAAGAGAGATTATGACAAGTGTCCTCTCACACATGTGTGATGACACATAGGGAAGTGGTATTCTGATAAGTGTACTCCTGCATATGTGTGAGAACACATAGTGTCCTCTCAAACATGTGTGAGAACACATAGGTAAGTAGAATTGAACATTTGACTCCTCTCACATATGTGAGACATCACATGGGGATAAGGGATGGATACATGTGGCTTCTCTCAAATGTGTGAAAGATCATGTGGGGAAGATAGACATGACAAGTTTCCTCACACACAAGTGTGAGATATCAAATGTTTAATGCGGAGGTTTGGGATTTTGTAGAATAAATTGATAGATAGGATTTTATCATATGATTTACCCCATGCTAGCAACCATCCACCCATTAGGCATCAATGGTTCAACCTAAAGCTTCATCCATAAGCACAAACATGAAGGGGGAAATGGGGTCCCCCTATTGTAGACCTTGGGAAGGTTCAAGGAACCCACATAGTAATCCATTGATAGAGATTAAGAAGTGATGTAAGGAAACAAAAAAAAAATCAGATCTAGCCACTCCTTGCATTTAAACCAAACTATTCCAAAACTTTCAACAAAAAGCACCAATTTATCCAGTCATAGGCTTTACTAATGTCCAACTTGATTAGCATGCTCTTCTATCTTGTGTTGGGAATCAAATGTAGATATTCATTAGCAAGGATGATGCTATCATTAATTTCACACCTCGGTATGAAACCATTCTATTATTCAGAGATGATGGAACCTAAAATCTTCTTCAATTGATTTGTTAAAGCCTTTGAGATGATCTTGTAGACTGTATTGCAAAGGGAAATTGGCCTGTAATCCGTGAAGGATGTACATTCTTCCTTTTTTGGGATGATTGTGATGACAGTATTATTTATATCCCTAACAAATTTCTTATGCATTTTGAAGTCATGAGTGATGTCGAAAATCTCACCACCCACAATGTGCCAAAATTTCTAGTAGAATGTAGCCAAAAAACTGTTCGGTCCCAAAGCCTTGTCAAGATGCAACTAAAATTTGGCCTTCTACAATTCCTCCAAAGTGAAGGGTTCCAGAATCATTTCATTATCACCATTTCAGACAAGTTTTGGAATTGCATTAGTAATGGCCGAGCAATCCCATTGGTTTTCCTATTAGATCTAATAGAGATTTGAAATATTCTACTACAGTGTCTTCGATTTCTAGATAATTGGAGATCCTCCTCCCCTCCTCATTCTCAATTTCGTAAATTATATTTATAATCCTCTTTTCTTTGATTGAATTATGGAAGAATTTGGTATTGTGATCAATGTCCTATAGTCAATTCTCCTGCACCTTTTATTTCCAGAATAATTCTTCTTTTTCCAGAAGATCCGCATGTTCTACTAGAAATTATTTTTCCTTACAAGAGTCCTCTTTAAACATATCATCCTTGATTACTTTAGTATTCAATGCCTCCATTTTTGCTTTGAACCTTTCTTTTTTTGTGAAAATATTTTTGAATGAGTTTGAGTTCCATTCCCTCAACCTTCTTTTGTATGCACTAATTTCTGAATAAAGATGAAACTCTTTGCTTCCCCCATAAAGGAGACGCCTTCCACCATTGTTCAATTAGGATGACTAATTTTGGGCACCTCCACCACATGCTTTCAAATTTTAAATAACTTTTCCTAGGTGGAGAATCCTTGACAATGCCTAATTCCATAGGAAAGTGGTCCAAGAGTGATAAGGGAAGAATTTTAGATAGGATTTCCCCACTATCAATCTAGTCTTCCAACACAAGAAACCGATCCAACCTTTTAGATATGTTAGAGAATCCAATCCCACAATTTGTCAATGTGAAAATTCCATTTTTGGGTGAAATATCACCCAAATTATTGTCACTCACAAACTATTTGAAATATTTTGTCACTGCAATCTCTGACTGGAGCCCCCCACTTTTCTCCTCTAGATTGAGGATTGCATTGAAGACCCCTAGAATAATATTATTGCCTAATGGGCCAATTTGTGTTGAAACGACTTCCCAAAGCCACTTCTTATCTTCAGAATTGATAGGACCATAGGTATTAAAAATAAAAAGCTTCATATTAGATGCAAAATGAGTTACCTCAACTAATAGCCAATTTTCCTCCTTTCGGATCTCTTTAATAGCTAATGCAAACAACTTCTAGAGGATAGCCAAACCACCAGCCACACCCAAAAATTATTTTAACACACCATTCCAAGTTCTATAGTGCTTGAGAAATAATTATTTCTCTTTCATACCTACTTTTATTTCTTGTAAGAGAATCATATTAACCAATAGTTTTTCAAGATGGTGCTTGGTCGCATGCAGCTTGTTAAGGGCATTCAAGCCCTTAAAATACCATGTAGCGATCTTCATTGTTATCCAAGGGAGGAGTTGTCTCCCTTGGATCTCAACATGTATTATTTGATGTTGGGGAGTCCTTTCTCAACTGCCATTTCCTCCCTCTTTTGCTTGTTGGTCTTCCTACCCTTTTGCTTCTAAGCAGTCAGATTCTACTAACTTGCTTTTTCTATAGAGTAGGAAATACATCTTGGATTCCTACCCTTCTGCTTCTTTGCCATCAAATTCTACTTAATGAATTTTTCCATGGACTAGGAAATACATCTTGGATCCATAATATCAAGATCATTGTTTTCAGACTCCTCTTATGAACAATGTTCCATCTTTGCCTTGTCATCACTACCAATCGCCCCACTGCTAGATTGGCCATTTTCTTTTCCATCCTTTGCCACATCAACCACCATATTTGGTGGTGCAGTAGTATCCATCCTTTCCACAATCTCACAGGGCATCTCAACCACCTGACTAGGGCATGGCTCCTCCAAGCCTGAGCCACTCAAGGATCCCTTTGCAACATTTTTCATTTCCACACCAATTGGATGCATGTTGGAATTCAACCTTGTGTCGTCAACCTCATCACCTGCCTTTTTCCTCCATTCCTCTTGGGTTTTTATACTCTGAGTTGTTTTCTTGGGGCAGTTGGCCTCCATATGATGCCTACTTTTGCATTCCAGACAGTAGAATTTCTCTACTCCTTAATTGCAGTTAGTTGAACCCACACACCATATGGAGTATCTAAATATAATTCTATTGGAATTGGTAAGATATTGGCAACCTTGATGCAGGAAAAAAGTGTGATCTAGATTCTTTGAAACTTTCATCCATTTCTACTGTCAATCCCATACTAGCCTCGATAACCCTAAAGTAGTTCAAAGACCAAAATTTGAGTGACAGGTTATAAAGTTTGATCCAGGATAGCTCCTTAATGGGAATGAAATCCCTTAGATTAAAATTTTGTGTCCACTTCTGGTAGTAAAGTACTAAACCATCCAACATCCATGAGGATTGGTGCTAGATCTCATCCCTTGCACTTACATCTTGAAATTTGACAAAGAAGAAGCCTTTTGGAAAAAGCCCTGGGGGGGAAGCAATTCTAGTTTTCCCAACCCATTTTTCAATCTTTTCCTTGCCAAATGTTTGCCTGAATCTCCCAATAAGACCACAATTCATCAACATACTTGTCACCAAATTGCCCAGAGAGATCTTAAGGCCTTTCATGGCTATGCCAGTCATGCTAAGGGCTGAGTAGAGTTTAGCCTTGTCCTCGCCCACAAATTCCTTCTACTTCAGAGGTTCACACCCCTGTGAATTTTCATCACCCCACATTTTCACCTATTAAGTTAAGGTTTCTTATATTTATATGTTTTTTTTCTATATTTAGTCAACAAAAGAATAATTGAAAGAATAAATATATAGAGTGGACATTTATATTTTATATATAAAGACACAATTCTAAAGTAAATAAACCAAAGTAAAGTCAAGAAATATTCTAATTATGTTGTAAATAAAATAATTCTTTTGTGAAATAAAGTAAAGACATTATTTTGTAAATATGTAGTAAATAAAATAACTCTAATGTAAAATAAAGTAACTCTTAAGTGAGTAAAAATAGTTTTATGTTCTTTTTTAAAAATATTATATAGATAGATAGATACATGGGAAAGATTTTTCCAAGGTGTAGTGCCCATACATTAGAATAGAGAAAACACACACACATCTTGTAAAGAGCTCATGTTGTTTACAATTTAACTTTGATACATATCCATCCCTATTTCTATTGTACACCAAAAATTCTGAACCATTAGTGAATTTTCCATCACACACCATTTGTTGTTGTGAGGGGGAAAAATATTGTTTGATGAAAATGTCAAAGTACTTCATTTTGTGTTTGATAGGTCTATATTAGAAGAGAAAGAATGCTTCAATTATTAGGGTAAATTCAATGGTTTTGAAAGGCCCCCATAAATTTAACAAGGATTTACATAGGAAATATTGAACACAACATAGATCATACATCAAACTAGGTTGCTAAAAAATCAAGAATCAAGAAAAGAAAAAAATAAAAGTTATCCAACATAAAGGATGAGTAGCTCGAGGGTTCCCAAATGTCAATATAAAATTAGCTCCAAAGAATAGGCAAAACAAGAATAGTTAGTCCCCAAACCAATCCTAGATCCTTTTGAAATCTGTATTTGAGATCAAACATGAAAATTTTGAGGGATCAAACTAGACTTTAGAGGTCTCTTCCTCCTTTTTTGTAAAACTATCCATGAATTGATGATACTCTTGCTAGTTGAAGGTGAATGTGATTTCAACAATGCACCTTCCAACAAGAAACTGTTGGCAAATGTGTGAATAGTGTGTTGTCATTGATGTCAGCCTCTGTTAGTGTTATCATTGATGTCAACCTTTGTAGATATCATATATTTTTCATGGTTGGATGTCAAAGAGCTGTAAGATTATCTTATCTGATGAAGTTCATGTTTGGATGTTATCATTGGTACACAATTGTACACCATCAATCAAAGTTCATGATTGGATGTCAAATTCCTTGGTTGATAAGGTTAAAATATGTCTAAGGCATAGGATTGGCTACAAAAGAGCTCTATCAGTTCCTCTGCATTCCTCAAAAAATGAATTTTTTTCTTGCAGTTTGAAGACTAGTTATGCACAGGTGAAAGGTATGCATATTTCATGTATCCATGCAATTTTTCTACCACAAAATGTTTTGGAGTTGTCAGAGTATGAATTTGCTAAGTCCCAAAGAATGTATGATAAAGAGAGAATTGCATGTCTCCACATTTCACCATATTACAATGTTTTACCTTGCAATTCTAAAGTTAAGCTTATGAAGATGATATGTTTATTAAGTCCAAGTTTCAGATGATTTGGTTCACCACTAGTAGTTTTGTAGATGACCATGTGTTGTCTATGTTTTGGTAACCTGGTACATTGGTTTGTTGGTGTCTAATTGGTCTACGTCTGTATATTTTAGATCATCGATGTATATAGATGGATTTAATGCATTATTGAAGCTCTTTGGACTCTCTAGTTGCTCTACAAATTGATATATACTTCTCTCCAACTCTGTAGTCTGTCTATTGTCGATATCTTGATCTTCATATTTTTGTACCAACATGAACCAATTTGGAATGACAAAGGGAATGCAGAGAAATTTTGTTATATGCTATATCATTTTGTTGAAGGGGTCTATAAAGTGTTTCTTTGTCTCTGCAGTATCACCTTTGTTTGGAGTTGATTTTTTGATAGTTTTCTTACTTGTCAGGCCGACTTGTCTTGTTGGGTTGATTGCGCCAGGTGTTTAGATGTGTGCACAATTTTTGAAGACATGTTCCATGAAGGATATGTCTTGGATATCTCTCAAGTTGGACAACATAAGATTTATTTCTATGGAAAATGTGTTTGAAGACGACTTCATTGTAAATATTATATATATTATATTTCATGTTAGTAGCTGATTTGGAGAACCTTTTGAAAGATTTGGATGGTATAAATAGAAGATAAAAGTTTGTGAGAAAGGGTGTGAGTGTGTTATGAATTTTTTGAGTATACAATGGGAAAATAGAGTTCAACATAATATCTTTTGATCATGAAATGTGCCAAAAATCTATTTTGACATATCTACAGTGAATGTGAAGACTACAAAGAGTATTGTGAGCATGTAGATAATAAGTTTGTTGAAGGAAGTGAGTTGTAAGAAACATAGATTTTTGAAGCATTTATATATATCAAAGGAAGTGATCCAAAGGTAACTGATGTATTGAAATAATCTAATTGTATGCTGTGATAGTGAACCTCCATTGTGAAAGTTGTAAAGATCAAGGAGTAGTGAACTTCCTTTTGGTTAAAGTCCATAAATACCAATTGTAAAAGTTATACTTGTGAGGTTGGATTTAGATAGTAGATCCAAGCAGCTTGCTCACCATGGTTTTTCCCTTGTATGTTTTTCCATGTAAATCTAGTGTTATGAGTGTATGCATTTATGTTCTTCTTATCATGTTTTAGTTAGTTTATTATTGTTGAATAAAATATTTTTTTAAAGTACCGATTCACCCCCCCTCTCAGCATTGTTGTGTGTTCAACAAAAACAATCACCACTACTCCCAAACTTCAACATGAATACCAACATTTCTACAATTGATTCAGCCATAAAACCACCCTTACACAATATCAAGATCATCAATGAAGATAATATTTATTTTACCTAGTAGCACTCACACAAATAAGACCTTTTAACATAAGGCGAGAAATTAGGAGCAAATAACCAAGCTTTGAATATAGATTTATCCAAGACTATTGAAGACATGTATCAACATAAATTCATTTACCACCCCTAAATATGAATTATTCATGTGCAAAATAGACTTCTCCAAACATATATTACTTGATTAACATTGAAATATTGATAAATGGGGTGTCAAACTAGCTATAATAAATCATTCAAACTATAGGGTGGTAAACAAAAGTTGTTACCAAATCCAAATAATAAAAAATGGCATCACATAAATTCCATCATTAGGTCTTCTAAAACTCCCTACATCTTCCAAAAGATAGTTTCACATATACATTTTCAATCTTAGCTCTTGAAAACATTACAAATATTTTCAACCACATATATGATTTCTCCTATTAACCCATATAGTCACATTGTAACCAAAAAGTACACTTTCGAAGAAAAGTGTCCAATCCATCATATAAATTACTAGCCAATGATTTAAATAAGAAAAATAAAGTGATGACCAAATCTAAATTTTTATATCTATAACTAAAAAGAAACATATTAAGATTGAAATAAGATTAACACATAAATCAACAACACAACCAACATGGACAACAAGAAAAAAATCTATCTAAAATCAACATATAAACATCACTCAGAAAACTACCACATCAAGTGATCCAAATTTTTTATTAAGACAAAATGGGAAGGGTTTGAACCCATTAAAAAACAACCATTAATGTATGGCAAAGGGATCTCATAAGAGGTGAGACAACAAAAAATATAAAGAAAAGAAGAAAAAAAACAAAAAACAAACAACCAAGAGATATTGAGATAGGGCCAATTATTGTTCTCCATGAAGATGGAGATTTTTTATGACCTACCAATACTTGGTGAGAAATTGAAGTTTTTCTTAAAAAGACAAGGATTTTGAATTCTTCTTGTTAATGTTGTCCTTAGAAGTAGACATTTTTTTCTCCACAATCTTTCTTTTTTTGTTGGAGCTAGTGAGGGGCATCCAAATTTTCTTCCCGAGCTCTCTTACAATGGTTACTTTTAAGCTCTAGCTGAAACACATGTATTATGATTGTTGTATTCTTCATAGTTTCCTTGTTGTATTTGATAATATCCTACAAAATGAGGAGGATCTTGTCTTGATTGCAATAGAGTTGTGCAACCTCATTTCTCAAGCTCACACACTCATCAAGAGACTCGATAGAACTTTTAATTTCCCCAACTTTTTTTCCAGATTGGCCCAGTTATCAAAATTTTGAGTCATGCCTAATATGATGATGAAATAAGACTCAACCTCCTATATATACCTATTTATGCCTAGGATATCATCCAGACCAACTTAGATAACCTTATATAAGCCCTAGGTTGACCTAATCAACTAAATAATAATATAATAATGATGGAGTTAGTAGCTCCCAATGATCTACATCCTCCTCCTCACCCAGCCAATATTTAGTCTTCTTCAAAATAATAGTCTCCATGTTTTCCAAATCTTATCCTTCATCATAAACAATTAGGTCAGCAACCACTTAAGGATGTCATTTTGAATATTAGTGGCTTTACAAAGCTCATCCAATTTATCCCTCGGGGAGGCACAATTCATACAAGGGTTTGGAATGTTCATAGAATCATCCTTTGGTTCCTGAGAATGACCAACATCAAGCTAAGGTGAAGAAGGGGGACTAGCAGATAAATTGTGAGACATAGGAGAACTAGGAGGAGAATCTTTGAGAGTAACATCTAAGGAATGGTACTAGGAGGAGCTTGAATTGTCATCTAAAATAGAAATTTGGGGAGGTTCTTCAAATGACACCTTTTTCTTTCCAAAAAGAGTAGGGGAATAAAAAAAAAAGGTTTTGTATTTTTAAAGCTCAAGGGGAGTTGTACCTCATGACTTTGCAGTGTTGGAAAGGGGTGGAATAAGTAGCTAAAGAAGGGATTCAGGGTTACCCACCAAAATAATATTAACACTCTTGTGAACAAGGTAAGGGTTAATAACAAGAGGGAGGGAAGATAAGGTAGTTGAGAGAGCCAAATTATACTAATAGAGTTTGTAGATCAAACCCTCATGAAGGGGCTAGGGTTTCCCATTTTCTTGCACAACCTTAATGGATTATTCCAATGAGGAGTATATCCAAAATGAAAAATTCATTTTAATGTTATAGCAGAAGTTATTTAACATAGGAAACAAATGAGCATGAAATATTTTAAAATGACCATCGAGGGTATTATACCTTATCAACACCTCAACAATCTTCTTCCACACCCCAGGCAAATACTCTCTATTATAACCATTTTGCAACCTGATGAATTTCTTACCTTTCTTTAAAAAAAATTCTATATCTCTTTGATAGTTCACTTTAGGTTTTTTAGGAATGTTAGCACCCTCAAATGGGAGGTCCATGCCTGCCCAAATTAGCTCCACAAAAAATAGAGGAGAGGCCTCAAAACTCGATAATATCTCCCTTCTGAGAATTTTCAAACTTTGTGGAAAGGTTAAGGTTGTGGCCCTTTAAGGCCTCAATGTACGAGGTGAGCTTCCATTTTTTGAGGATAGGACATATCTTAGGATCATTCCTCAAAGATTCACATATATTGGGATCTTCTTGAACCAGTTCCCCACCCATAGAAGTTGATAAGGGAGTGATGAAATAGTAGTTGAAAACTAGTCAAAAGTGACTCCAAAATTTTTGAGCAAAACATAAGAGGCAAGGTGAACATGTAATTTGCTAAAAAGAGCCATAAGTGGTAAGCAATAATTATTTTCATGAAACTAAGTGGATGCATGTTATTATTACAATATTGAGAGAGATATAGACCAATCTATGGCATGATGTGCAATTTGAAAGGAAACTTCATTAATGATGGAGTTTATTACATGTTCTAGGATCAAATGAACTTCATCCCAAACTTTAATATTTTTGAAAACGGCCCCTAAATTATACCTTATCAACACCTCAACAATCTTCTTCCACACCCTAGGAAAATACTCTCTATTATAACCATTTTGCAACCTGATGACTTTCTTACCTTTCTTTAAGAATTTTTCTATATCTCTTTGATAGTTCCCTTTAGGTTTTTTAGGAATGTTAGCACCCTCAAATGGGAGGTCCATGCCTGTCAAAATTAGCTCCACAAAAATAGAGGAGAGGCCTCAAAACTCGATAAGACTTGCCTTCCAAGAATTTTCAAACTTTGTGGAAAGGTTAAGGTTGTGGCCCTTTAAGGCCTCAATGTACGAGGTGAGCTTCCCTTTTTCGAGGATAGGCAATATCTTAGGATCATTCCTCAAAGATTCATATCTATTGGGATCTTCTTGAACCAGTTCCCCACCCATAGCAATTGATAAGGGAGTAATGAAATAGTAGTTGAAAACCATTCAAAAGTGGCTCAAAAAGTTTTGAGCAACAACATAAGAGGCAAGGTGAACATATAACTTGCTAAAAAGAGCCAAAAGTGGTAAGCGGTAATTATTTTCATGAAACTGAGTGGATGCATGTTATTATTACAATCTTGAGAGAGATATAGATCAATCTATGGCATGATGTGCAATTTGAAAGGCAACTTCATTTAATGATGGAGTTTCTCACATGTTCTGGGATCAAATGCACTTCATCCCAAACTTTAATATTATTGAAAAAGGCCCCTAAATTAGTCATCCCATATGTAGAAGATTTCCCTTCTTGGTAAACATTCATTATTTTGCATTATCCTATACTCATCTGTCACATCCCCCACGTCACGCCTCCCACAGTGGATGAATGTGAAAGAAAAATCAATAAATAAATAAGGTTAGACTTTTTAAAAGGAGGACGATTGGGTAGATAGTTCATAATTATGAAGCATGGCAGGAGTATGGAAGGAGGATGCTATTCATGGATCCATCTACCCCTCTGATGATAGGAGACAACTTAAATTAAATGGGAATGGTGCAGGTATGTTGTGTAGGGTTGCACAATCAAAGAGGGCATGGGTGGGTGAACAAAATAGGCATGGCACCCCTGTCAATGGACAATGGAAAAGATTGAAGCCATGTACAAAATAAGGCTCGATGAACCATTAAAAAAAACCCGTTGACCCCTCCTTGGGGGAATAGACATGTTGTTTTGGATGGGAGTGTGCAATTGTGAGAGAAGGGAAAAACATAGGAGAGAGCTCATGGAATTGGCACACAAAGAGGAGGGTTTTGGGTAGGCATTGAAGAACTCCCCACTTATAATTGCCTTAGAACTTCCATTCTTAAGATTGTTCATCAAGGAGTTGGTGATGAGATTGATGTAAGGAATATAGAGCTCGAGACTCAACATCAATTGTTGGACAAGCTTGTCCAAGTTGTAGACTAGGAAAATGAGTGCCTTTTGCACAAAGTTTGTCAAAGAATCGACAAAGTTGGGACCAAATTGCCCCATGTTGAAGTACAATATGAGAACTTGAATGTCTCTACCAATGTTCATGTTGGGGGAAGAGAATTTCCTACACTCTATAACTATACCGCCAATAGGGTGCAAGGTGTTTTGCAAATGCTTCATTTATACAAAGGCAAGAAAAAAAACAAGTATGATGATTCTTAACAAGGTCAACGGTGTGCTCAAGCCTAGAAGGTAAGGTGTAGGAGAAGGGGTGGTGTTAGTATGGGCACGATATGGGCACCCATCATCCTTTAATGACTTTAAAACTTTCAAGCAACAAATATTTGCAATTATGAGGAGACAACCCGCAATAAAGGAGAATGGGCTCAGGTATGGTGGGAAAGATGAAGTTGCAGGAGAGGAATAAAGAAATTGTGCAAAAAGGGAAGAGTAAGGAATGAGGAAGGGAGTGAGGAGAAGAGGGATGCGTGTGCGAGGAAGGGATGGAAAATAATCACGAGAGTAGATTTCATAGGTGAAAGTCAATGTTATTGCCCTGCAAGAAGTTTATGCAGAAGGAAGAGACCATGGAAGAGGCACGAAGGTGTAAAGACACATTCCACAGTCGATGCCCAAATCCAAAACCAGATAAGTAATGTACATTTATAAATATTATAATATTAATCTTGTGATAGTTTATTATGGTCTTAGCGTAAATTTTAATTGGAAATGGATAATAAGTATTTATGAATGGTTGAATTGCTTTATTTAATTCTTCAACACCCAACTTCTTATATTGGATAATGTTCCCTGACATACTTTATTCTAAGTGTTGAAAACACATTTGTTTTCTCATAACTCCTCAACACAATAAGTCGTATGCAATAGGCTTCCCTTGTTGAATATGGGTGAATAAAATTTGTAAACAAGGGATAAAGAAATGAGTTTAAATAATTTAGTCAAACAAATGGAGGTTGAACATTTGGATGAGATTGCATCCTCCACTGTAACAACTCTAACCCTCATTCTTTTTCCAATGTTGATACAAGGTTTAGGACAATGATATGCAATATGAAGTCACTTAAACTACTAACCATTGAGACCATTGTTAATTTAAATGACAAGAACAATTATGACCTACACTATAAATTATATTAATGTAAAATATGTAATCACACATAGGATAAATGAAATCCAAAGGTTGAGAATATTAATATTTATAAATGCATGGAGTATATATCTTCCTACATTGACCTAGTGAATATAGTATTTCACCTATCTTGAGTATGACTTAAATAGTAAAATGCAAATGCATGTGTAAATCGAGAAGACATTCTATGGTGCTAAACTACAAAATTATATAGGCCATTTCTCCTTAAAAATGATGCTTGTATATATGTAAAGTGAGCATTAATAAATCAAATAATGTAATTGAATGTTCTTCATATTGGAACATATGAGATGGTTATGTGGCCTTGTTGGTAGGATAATGTCTAAAAACCTCTTAAATACATGAACCTTGATATGGGAAATATCATGGGAATGAAGGAAGGATATTAGAGTTTAGAATACCACCATATGACTACATACTAAATGGAAGGTAACTATCATTTATTTTGAACACGCTATTGAGATTTATGTTAACAAATAAACCTATGAGATCATGTTATCTAACATCTCTTGAGACCTTATTGTTGACCATTACGGTCATAATTAGTATGAGTAAATTATTTAGTCTATGAACTAGACCATTCTAAGAATAAGGGGTTGCACCATGGGGTAAAGGAGATTACAAAACTACAAATATTATTAGTAATAGCAATAGTGGAATTATATTATCATATTCAATCTAATGGATATAGTGTTTCCAATAAGATTCGGGTAATGATTTATACTTAAACAAGTTTATAAGTAATATTGTAAGTCCTTCAAAGATATCTATTGACCCTTGAGTACAAGAAACTTAATATTGAATCTATTATGTAAATTACAAACAAAAATGATTTCTTATGGGTTTGCGAGGAATGAGGTAATTGTGTTGTGTAATAAGCCTAGCCCCTATGTTGATGTAATAAAACCTTGGGATGTTGAAGTTGAATTAGGAATAATGACTATGGTGTGGCTTAAATTAAGATCCTAGTATACTTGGATGGAAGTGTTATGGTATAGGGTTGCTAAATTGGGCATGGTATTGGGAATTCCCTAAGCACTACTAATTAGTAGGAATCATTTAAAGGAACCTTGTCGGAATCTGATATAATATTTAATGAAACCTAAGAGGATATGGGAACCTGTGTGTAGGAATCCTTGAGAAACCTTGTAGGGAGAACTACGTGTGACTTTGACCCATTTGGAAGTGGGAATGTAGGTGGTCCTTGGGTGAAGGATGCCCCTGTGACTTCAAGTCCGTAGGTGGAGGGTCTAGGGGGAAAACTCCAAGGGTTGGGGTTGTTCCTAAGTGGTTGACCTTTCCTCCTCCATAAGCTTCAATTGAGGTTGAATGGGTATGGAATGAGTTAAGGGAATCTAATTACTTGTATTTAATGCATGATGTGTTTTGAATAGTAAATAAATAAAGTAAGAGATTTAACTACTTATAATTGGTAATTGAATTTATGTATAAGTTTGGACAAGTCCATTTCATGTTGGTTTCATGTGAATTTATGTGTTGTGAAAACTGACTCCACATTTAGAGGTCCTTATGTATAGGCTTGTGTATCAGTTGATTGTGATTATGATTAATGTTATGTATGACCCACCCAAGAGTGAACCTCCAGGATATTTACATAGTGACAGGCAGTCATTGGACCGTGATAATGGCTGATGTTCAGGCTCCTATGAGGGATTAGTTTGCATTCACCTAGTTCACAAAGGTGAAGGTAGTGGGCTACCCTAGTTATGATACGGCTATAGTGGTTGCATGGGTAGGGACCCATCGATGCGAGTAACGGTAATCTGAGGCTAACCATGTATTGAGAGGGTTCATTGGTTGTCACTTTTTAGCACATAAGTGATCGATGCCAAGTGTTACCCAGGATTGTGAAGAAGATAGCTAACAATACCATTAAGGTCACAAGGTGGTATATGTCGAGAGCTACTTCTTCTTGGGTGGACAGACTTGTTTTCGAAAGGCGATTGAAGTCGGAATCCACCGGGTTTGGTAGGTTCACTACTTTGGGAAACCCTTAGGATGGTGGACAGACCCATGGTGTAGTATGGGATGCACCGAATCCTCTTCCCATTTGTCCAATGGTGCAGAAGATCAATGGAAAGGATGGACCCACAGTGTAGTGCACAATGCACCAATATTATTTCTATCTGGGATGCATTATGGACATGTGTTAGCCATTGTGATGTGTTAGTCAGCCATTGTTATTATGTTATGTGATGTATGGTGGAGCTCGTCATTGTGTTTATGTGATGTATGATGGAGCTTGTCACTATGTATTTGTGATATATGTTGTAGCCAACCACTAATGTAATTATGATATGCAAATGAGGTAATAATTGTTGTACATGTGATGTACATATGAGATAATCTTGTTGTGTTTTTTATCTATGTATGATCCAACCACTGTTGTACTTGTGAGATCTGTGTATGATCCAGTCACTATTACACATGTGATTTGTGTATGATCCAGTCATTGTTGTACTTATACTATGTATGAGCTAATCAACTTGTGTATATGGGGGTATGCTCATGATGACCATTGTGTATAATCTTTGAGATTATGGTATGAATGACCTCTTGTGAATATTGTGAATGTTAGTACACTAACGTTTGGTAATGATTGGTATGGACCCAACACTTGATGGAAAGTTATTATCATTATATTACAATTGACTATGTTAATAGCTTATATGTACTTAATTAACAATCATGGGTTTAGGTGAGATAATATATTTCATACAAAAGGAGAGATTGAACTCCCTCTGGCATTGTGGGGCGAACTACGATGCCTCTGATTTCCCACGAGGGGATACGTAGGCAGGATCATCATGAACCCTCGAGGCTTAGGTCGTAGGCCTAGGAATGACCCTTGTTGTATGAGCTTAACACCTTTGAGTGTAAGAATATAAGTGTGACATTGTTGTTGTTACCATGGTGAATGTTGAGTTACTAAAATTAATACTTCTAATCTATATGGAAAATGCTTGGTTGGTTAAGTTGGTAGTTGTTGCTAATTGGAAAAAAAATTGTTGTGCCTAAGATGGGGGTTTTACATCATCATGTTTAAGAAGAAATATTCTATGAGGTCACAAAGAGACAAACTTGGGGAGGCTTCCCCATTCAACATCATGATGGTATTCTTGGAGTCCCCTTCAATGAAAAAAATAATACTACCTCTTTGATTAGTCAATTGAATACCATGAAAGGCAACAACTTCCTCTGCAAAACTAGAAGACCGAGTGCACAAATTAACTGCATAATTTTTTTTTATCCTTCCCCTGTGATATTTGAGGATGCCACCCCCTCCTACACGACCTAGGTTCACTTTTACTGAGCCATCAAAGTTAAGTTTAAACCAACTAGAGTTAGGGGGTCCAAAGAATATTATTACAAGTAGTAGGAATTTTAGAGTTCAAATATTTTAGGGTTTCAATGATATCCTAGTAAATAACAACACTAATTTCCAAGGTGGAGGGGTTTCTTGTAGGATTGATGGTCACATCCTTTGAATTTTCCTTGATGCTTTGAATGTTTAGGTTTACAAACACATTCCAAGGACATTTGTTATCCCTGAAAACTCTATTGTTGTGTTCTTTCAAGAGCCCAACTAGTAAGAAGGAAGACCTATCACGATGATTCAATTAGAAAGGAATGATTGAAAGTAGAGCTAAAACAATCAAATATACTATTTGTGCTCCTATGCCAAACCTAGTTGAGAAAGAACTTTGACTAATTTTTTTTGCAAACTCTCTAGGAGTAAACACAATGAAAAAGGTGGTGATCAATGGTATCCTCATCCTCTTCACAGAGGAAATTCCTATTAACTAGTTGAATTCCCCTCTTTTGAAGATTGTCAAGAGTGAGGATATTCTTGTGGCATACTATCCACCAAAAGAACATAACTTTGGGAATTGTATTATTCTTCCATATCTTTGTCCAATTGAATTGAGAGGTCCACTTTGGGAATAAGTGATTGTATCCAGATTTGATAGTGTAATTATCATCATTAGAATCAGCCCAAACAAGAGAGTCAGAAGAATTCATTCTATAGAACCTCTAAGATATGCACATTGGTATGACATGATTCCTTGTGCTATTTGTATGGAAAAAAGTGTAAAGAGAAACATGTAGGATTGCACACTATTGTGAAAAGTACTAAGGTTGATGCATGTTGTAGGAGCATCTAGGGTGTAAAATAAATTTTACATCACCGAAAAGTATTTTCTTTCATCCTTATTTTGTTTGCAATTTTTTAAATATTAGAAATTAAAATGGCACTTACAATTTATGAACAATAATTTGACTAAAAACTCCTCAAGATGGTGACGTTGCCTTATTAAAAACCAAAACCATATGTATAGAAAACACAAACACAATTACAAAAACACATTAAATGTACTATAAAAAAAATGTGCATGGGATTTAGGAGTTTGTAGAAAAGGAGAAATAAAAATACTTTAAAAGAAAAGAGTGTGAACTAGATTAAATAACATTTAGAGTAAATTGAATTAGCATAATAAAATAAATGAGTTTTAATGATGACTATTCAACACTTCACACATTTGTACAAGAGAGGTTTAAAAATAAAAACTCATATCCACTTAAGCAAGATGGTGCAAGACAATCTTAGACACAATTTTTTGAATAAAATCCTATACTATTGTATAAAATGAAGCATAAAGTCTCTCTTATTTCTTTGTATAAAAAATCTATATGAAAATGGTCCCAAAAAATTCCTATACAATTTCTCCTTTAAAAAATATATATGAATTAAAATTTTATTTTCCCATCTTAACATTTAACTTCCTCTCTCTTGATTTTCAAAAAAAATAAGGATAAAATACAATTGTTTTGCTAAATTATTTTTTACAAACTTTTCAAGATAATATAAAATAATATTATAATAAGATTAAAACCTGATATTCAAATGAACATCACAAGTACTTATTTGAGAATACATTCTATTAATAATATTCCTTGCAACATTATGAATTATTAATTCCCTCACAATTCATTGATTGAAAACTTAATTGTCTTATTGTGACATTTCAAGTACAACATTTTATAGTGTCTTACATCAAAGGTCTTATTGTCTTAATGGTTTTAGTAGAGCACAAGTAGAGAATACTTTGAACTATGAGAACGTGCAAAGGCATGTACATAATTAAACACTTGGACCTTTATAACTTGATTAAAGGACTACAATGCCTTCAACAAAACACTAGATAGTTTTTCACATTGAACATAAATGGGTTAAATTTTGGCCATATATTCAACTCCCCAGTATCTATATCCATACAAATTATATGGCTTCCATAGCCCTCCTTTTGCTGAATTACCCAAATATAACCCCAAGTGAAGCTCATCAAACTCATAAAAAATCAAAGAATGTGTATATGATGGGAGATCCACTAGTTTCCTTTCACAAACCATTATCATTCTGCCCTTGTACATAACAATTCCCAAGGTCCGATGCCTTGCACTTTGCATCCCCCAAATATAATGAATCCTGATATTGTTATCTCCATTCAAATCATACGAAACTGCATATTCCCCATTTTTAGAAAAATAGTATATTTTTTGGTTCTGCATTAAAATGTTTGGAAAAAAGGTAATTGTCATATTTCCATTCACTCTTTCCACCAAGTGAATTTCTATAATTTCCCATCTCTATTCTACAGATCTATAAATCAAAATAGAAAGTTTATTTTTTCTGAGAAGATAAAGATTTGCAATTATGACAATTACCTGATAAGTCTTTTCCTTTAAATCAAACTTGAGGTGCACAACCACATCATCATGATATCTCTTCAAGTAAAATGAAATCCTGCTTTTTCTGACCAGTCTTGCATCTTCAAGATGATGGGACTACATAGTCAAAGTATTGATCACTTGAAGGGTTCCATTTCTCTTACAACTATAAACCAAGAGGCCCCCATCTCCAACTCTGAGAAACCATTGTGAGTGACAACGACTCCATTCATCATTAAATATTTTCTTGAACCTTAGCCTTCTAATGACATCAAAGAGTGTAAGCCCATTAGAATACCCACTTGTTTCATCCATCATCCATCACTAGCCACATTTGCATATTATTCTGCTCCCACATGTTGTGAAAGTGAATAGAGCTAGAAATAATAGTTTGCCATGAAGTATAAATGGTTTGAACTTGGAACAGAGTGTGAAGAGGAAGTTTGAAAAATATTCTATTCAAGATGTCCTCTAGAATATGACCTAGGAACATTTATTCTTCCCTTCCATCTGCTTCTTTGTATGAGCCATCCTCTCTGCATGAGCCAATTCTAGGTGTGGAACTAAACGAACTTGAAGAACTCTCACCTTTCTTCTCTGCATCTATGCTACATATATTCTTGCTTGCCCCATCCTCTATGCATGAATCTGTAAGGTAGGGAGACCAACCATGTTCAAGGCCCCAGGTCATGGAGGGCCAAAAGCAGAAGGCTCCCCTAACTTACCTCAACTTAAAGGGGTGTTATGAAATGTGGGACGAGAATGACGAGGACTATAAGGCCCTTCGATCACTCTACAGACCTGAAACTCAAAATAGGGCTAGGCGAGCTAGTTTTTGGGTTCAACGCTATGCCTTAGGAAGCTCTCTACCCAAGGATGAAAGCATAGTCCCAAGATGATAGCATGGTGCACTAGCATCTCTCAAGTGGGCTAGCGTTCGTACGACCAGAGGACTAAAGAGACAAGGTTAAACTCTAGAAAATAGACTAACGTCCTAGCTAACTACTTCCAAAGGGCCAAAAAAATTTATGAAGTAGACAAGATATGCATGAATATGACAAAGTAAGTACGCAAGAGTTAAGGTGGAAAGAATAATCTCACAAAGGAGCTCGTTCACCAGCTAGCTCCAAGTAGCGTGTCCACCTACACACAAAAAGAGGGAAATTTGGTTGGGGTTGTTTAGGAGTCTGCCTTAGTCAGACCCCCGCTTTGGTGTTACCACCTCCACGGACATCCAAGTTTGCAACGATGGAGAAATAGTATGATAAAGAAGGAAATGAAATAAAGAACACTAAGCACTACAAAACAGTAAATGTGCTACTCAACCAAATAGTAGAGGAGAGGAGTAGAAAGCTTACCACCTCCACCAACAACACTCAAGGCTAATGGGGGAGAAAATGAGAGGACTCAAGCCCCTGCTACAATGGTGTTGTTCCACACTTGCTCTACTGAGTTGATGGAGTGATGAAGTTGTTGCTATGGAGTGCAAAAGTACTGCTAAAAGTGCTTGAGAATGCAAGAAGTCAGTGCAAGAGAGTGTGAAGAAGATTTCTTGAGCTTGTAGTAGATGAAATGCATGTAGAAGGAGTGAATTTGAAGGAGAGAATGAAGAAAATGACCATATTCAGGTCGATCGGTTGAAGAGGGTGTTACAAGTTTACCACCAATGGGAAGTGTAATGCTTCTGCAGGCTCTAATTGGTACTGTTGCATTGTGAGCTTGGGTCCTGCTTCAACTACTGTTTCATCTAGTGTCCGGGTGAGGGCCTACCCTCAAACCAACTTCATGGGCTATATTTCCATGTCATATTCTTGTAACAAGGTGACCCATTTGGCTCTTCTTTCTCCCAGCTCATTCTGCATTAGCAAATTCTTAACTGTCGAATCAGGTACAATTGCAAATACCTTATTTCACAAGATATCATGTCATAATTTATAGAATCCTATGACTAAGGCGTATGCCTACTTTTCAACATTGTTGTACCTTAGCTTAGCATCTTTCAGTGGGGAATTCATGAAGGCAATCGGGTGTTCACTCCCTTCATCATCTTTCTGAGTAAATATGCTAGCACAGGAGTGGTCTGAAGCAAAGGAGTAGATGTAAAAGGGCTTCAAATAATCAGGGTTGACTAGCACTGGTGCATCAACAATCGCTTTCTTGATTTCTTCAAAGGATTTTTTAGCTTCAGGCATCCATTTGACCTTGGCATCTTGCTTCATCATAGCATTAAGTGGCTTGACTATTTTAGCAAAGCCTGTGATGAACTTCCTAATGAAATTGATCTTTCCAAAGAATGATTTCAGTTCCTTCTTGCTGCTCGAAAGATGAATTTTTAGGATGGCCTAGATGTGTTCAGGGTCTATTGAGATACCCTTCTTTGAGATCACGTGCCCAAGTAACTTTCCTTCTATAACTCCAAAGATACACTTCTTTGGGCTCAAGGATATATCAAATTCTCTGCACTTTTGAAAGACCTTACATAAATTAGAAACGTGATCGTCTCTTTTCTTTGAAAACACGGTCAAATCATCCATGTAGATGATAATGCATTTTCCAATCAAATCCTTAAAGGCGATATCCCGAATTCTCTACACTTTTGAAAGACCTTACATAAATTAAAAACGTGATCGTCTCTTTTCTTTGAAAACACAGTCAGATCATCCATGTAGATGATAATACATTTTCCAATCAAATCCTTAAAGGCGATATCCATTGCATGTTGGAAGGTTGTGCCAACGTTAATTACTCTAAATGAAATTCTCCTATATGCGAAGGTTCCCCACTTGGTGGTAAATGTTGTCTTATGCCTGTATTCGTATTGCACCATCACTTGATTGTACCCTAAGTACCTATCCAAGAAGGACATCATCTGTGACACATTAACTATCTGTAACACCTCATCCAATGAGGGTACTGGGTAATTGTCTTTCTCTGAGGCTCTATTCAAGTTACGAAAATCCATGCATAATCTGATTTCTCCATTATTTTTCCTTACCAGGACCAAATTTTCCACCCATGTGGAGTGCCTAACTGGGAATATGATTTTGGCAGACAACAACTTTTGAACTTCCTTGTAGATGATGGGCTCCAGCAGTACATTAATAGGGCATTAGCACTGTCAAAAGGGCCACACATCTGGCTTGAGAGGGATAGTGTGAGTGATGATTGAGGTGTCATATGTTTTAAAGTCCTCGTAGCTCCAAGAAACTACATCATGGTATTTGTGCAAGGAATCCATGATTCCTTTCTTTTCTCTTGGTGTGCACACTTTGCCAATGAACACATTCTTAACTTCTCCGTCCATTCCTAGGTTGTGGGCATCACACTGATTGTCAATGGAAGCCTTCTTAGTTTAATAATCCTAATCCCTGATTTGATCTAAGTCAAATATTCATTCAAGCTGGACCATTCTCCATGGTATTGTGTTTTTCTTGAGATTGAAGTCTACCTCTATGTCTAACTCAAGCTCTGTCTCATCAATTATTTGAGTTGCAAATACATCGGAGTTGGTGATGAAATCCAAGATGTGCTTGTCATCATTGAATACTTGGAAGTTGGTAATATTATCCGACAACGACAAAATGGAAGTAAGCTCAACAGTAAATCTCTTCAAGCTAGTCAAGGAGAGAGGCTGGAGAGGTTGGAGGGTGCTAGCTACCTGTGCTAAGGCATTAGCCATATGATTCTTGGAGCGAGGGATCAATTTGATATTAAACACATCAAGGCCCTTTATGAGGTCCCAGACCCTATCCCTATAATTTTCTAGTCTCCTATCATGGCAAGAATACAACTTCCTGACTTGTTTTACCATTAGCTCCAAGTCACCAAAGACTTCCAACATTTTAACTTCCCTCCTTAGAGCCATTAAAAGACCATGGACTAACACTTCATACTCTGCTACATTGTCTGTGCAATAAAACTTAAGTCTGTGAGTAGCAAAGTATGTCTTACCTGTGGGGTTGATGAGTTCAAATCCAACTCTTGCTCCTTGCTTGGACTTGGACCCGTTGAAGTGTAGCATCCAAAACTTAGAGGATTCTTGGACCTTGGAGCTGGTTAAGCACATTTCTTTCTGTGGTTGCACATTGGTATCAACAACCTTAGGTAGCTGCATGGATTCAGTGTTTCTTTGGTTGTGTTGCCCTATTCGGAGTTCCTCTTTTGGTGCAACTTGTCCTCTAATATGCTCGACTGCTGATTGAAATAAGCAACACTCAAATTATGAGTGGGAAACATTGTGTACTTGACACCAATTGGGTAACAAGAGCTCTTGAAAGTCCATTCTTGCTCCTAAATTGAGTTGATCCTACACACATTTTTCAGTAAACTCCCGGAATCTGTTTAACAATCCCAAATTTCCATCTTGACAAGATTCCTCATTGTCTAATTCAATCAACACCTCTATGCTTAGAGGGGCATAGGTGAGGTTCGTAGGACGACTACATAAAATGAGAAGGACTTCGTCGGTCACTTCCTCTTCCTAGAATGCTAGATCATCTTGATAGGCCACTGGACAATAGTTACCCAACTTTGTTTCAGCGAACAACACCTCATTCATGTTGTTGTATTCTGTGATAATAAATTTCATGTGTGGCTCCTAGTCAATGTGGATCTAGTTGGGTATCCCTTTCCATGGAAACCATAGGTGAGAAAAGTCAGTTGCTGCATATCCATTTAATGCACGGGTGAAGTCCCTTCCCAGTATTATGCCATATGTGTTCGGGATATCAACAACTTGGATTTCAATGGTCTATTGCACCCTCGGATCAACAACAATCTACATAGGTATCTTGTTAATTTTCCCGACTATTTTGATCTCCATCTTATCCAATTGAGTGACCTTTCATCGAGAGGGAATCAAAACTATTCCCAAAGCTTTGCATACTACCAACAACATAACATTTGTTGAGGCCCCTGAATCCCACAAGCAATTGTGCAAATTCTTCCTGAATATCCTAATGGTTGTTAAGAAGGGAGGAGTCTCCAAATTTTCTTGGAATAGGACCATGGTTGCATCCACCTAGGAAACTTGAGCCTTGTCCTTGTCATTAGTTTTATCTCGGGCTCGTGCTTGATTTTGTTCCTTAGCTAGTTGCTCTCACTTTGTGGGAAAGGAGCTTGATTAACCACCAGCACTGACGAATTGTAAGGCTTGGATGGAACTACATATCTGCAACCAACATTGTCTACCATATTTTGAACCTCCACTTGGAAGATTTCTGCTATTGTTTGAAACTCTGGGCAGTCGAATTTGGAATGCCTACTTGTTTTATGGATACAACACCATCCTGACAAGTCTTCCTTAGCTAAGTATACTCTGCTTGTTGCTTTATCTGCATTTTGTGTTCCAAGTGCAATTATGTCTTTGGGAGGGCCTTCTCTTGTAACTCTGATTTGAATTCTGACCTATCTCATAATTCTTCCCAGAGGGAGCACTTGCATCATGGTTGTCATGGTTTCCTTTATTGAGATTAGCCTGGATACTTCTTTGAGAAGCTTGTATTTTATTTTTTTGATTTCTTAAGTATGTCATCTCTGTAGACATCTTCTTTACCAGCTTCATCAACTCATCGATTTGGTCATTTTCTACATTGTTTGGTTGTGACGTTTGATTTTGGAGGAGTACTAGTTGGGCCACAGGCTGGTTTTGCTGAGCAGGTGGAAACTATGAACTCTATAGGTATGAAGGCACTTGAGGTTGCTGAGGAAAGGCTTGTTGTTGTTGAGGTTGCAAGTAATGTGGCATGGGAGGTGCTTGGTTCAATGCCCCAGATGAAGCACTATTGGCAATTGTGGAACTTGATTCAGGATTGGCGTTTGATGTGCCAAAGCATGGGTTAGCCCTTGAATTTGTGTTGGATGGGCAGCTGGTCCCAAGGATGGCAACAAACCCACTATATGCTTCCCTAAACCTATACTTGTTGTTACTGCCTCTGCATATGCGTCCACAATCCTAGCAGGAAGCGGACGCATCCTCTTCACAAGTGTGGATGTAAGGTTGTCCAATGCTGCATAATACACTAGTCTAGCTGAAGAATCATCAACCACATAAGGTGCCTGCAACCTCATGTAAGCTCAATGGAACTGGTGATTGAATGAGCTGATTGATTTGTTGACTTCCCTTCTAATGGACATGAACTACTGGTATAATTCAGAAGGGCTAACTGGGATCTTGAATTTTTGCAAGAAGGTGTTCTTTAGCTGATCCCAAGTGGTAATGGATCCAGTTGAAAAATGTATATACCAATAAAAGGCCTCTTCCCCCAAGGAGTAAGGGAAGAGCCTACATGCCACATCTTCGTGTTCAATTTGCATGTCCTTCAAGGTTTTTTGGAAAATCTTAATATGCTCTTTTGCTATCCTCTGCGGATCACGAGGATGGAATCTTGTGCAAAAGTCACCCAGATTCTTTGGCATCTCATGGTAATCATTGAAGGAAAAATGGGATGGATTGTTACCCAACCAAGCCATGATGGGGGGGTGGGGCTACACTAGCTATGCTACTGCTGCTTGGGGCTACAAAGGGGCATCAGGAGTTGGGGTTGTGCCTTGAAAATGAAATGTTGGGGTAGGGGTCGCACCTCAGCTGTGGGAAGAGAAGGGTTGGAAGGCTATTTGGAGTGGTTGGAAAAGAAATGGAACTGCTGGAAAGGAAGGAGAGAGGTGTGGCGAATAGGTGGATGGAGAGGGTATGGATGGAGGTGAAGTGGGTTGAGTGGATGGAGTTGAGATGGAAGCTTCCCCTCTTTTGGCTCTCTTAGCCTTGGTAGGGGGTGGGAGCTCTTGAAATTCCCCTTTGTTGGGTGTATATATTAGCACTCTTTGGAACCTCTCAGGGGAGAAGGAACCAATTTGATCCAACTTAACAAAAAGGTCCCTCCTTCTAGCGCCAGTTCTGTTGATGGGTGGCTTTGCATTTTTCAACATAGGCAGCACACAAGTGCACTACCTCTCATGAAAGGCAACCTCTTACAAACAAGTTGTAGAAAATTACCCCAAGGTCTCTCGGGTGTCAGGTCATGACAATGCTTGGAATAATTCAGTTGGTTGATGTGACTTGCTAGTAATCATAAGGGGCGTGGACAATTGTTAAGTTAGAAGGAAATTGGATCTTCAAAATGGAGTTTTTGAGATTCTGAAAGTGAAAGATAATTGTTGCAAGCTCAAAATAGTAGTCTAAAACTCCATGTGAAACATCAAATTTGTCTTTACAATGATACTAGAACTTTTCCTAAACTACTATTTCAAAGAAAAGTCAAAAGCGAAAAGGGAGGTGAGAGTTCCTAGACCTACAACTACTGATGAACAGTGACAATGGAGGATGCTACAATGGACAACTTTCCTATAACTAAGTTCCACTTAACCAAATAACATATAGTCTCATGAAACTAGTGCTATCTTCTAAGGTCTGCAGATTTTCAACTATTCATTCGCCATAAAGCATGAATAAAAGATGAATTTCAAGTGCAACAATGTATTAATGTTCAGACTAGCTTTACACGTTCATCATCAATAAATAGCAAAAAGCATGAACATGGAAAGTGTCAACACAATAGCATTCTTCAATATCAATGGACAAAATAAACTAAACTACTAAAAGCTATTTGAAAATAGTTGGAATGGAAAACTAAAGCTACTTAAATCTATCAAACATGAGAAGATGAATCATGCAACACGTGAGAAACTCAAGAATCCACCAAAAGCAATGAAATTCTATTAAAATTTCTGTAGCATGTCTTTACAACAACTCAACTCTCTCTTTAAAATGAGAGGAGACCGTCTATTTATAGTTTTCCAAAAGTGAAATGAATGGTTGGGATTAATCCTCATTGTGTGGCCAAGACTCATTTTACATTAGGGTTTCACCTACCCCCAAAATTTACATATAAAATACAATTTTGTCTCTTTCCTTATTTCGTCTTGTAGTGTCCTAACATTGTAGGAATTTTGTCTTGTAGTGACTTCCCTTTGGTTGTAGCTTATACTATCAGGAACTTATCATCTATCACCGGGTTTCCTTCATTCTACTAGAGAGTGGTGTACTCCACAAATTTTCCAATTAGTGCCTGGAGCTTATTCCATTCCATGATATTAGATTGAAGAACTTAGAATGTCAACTTCTTAGATCTGTTGGTGATCAACTCTAGTTCTTTATGAATTTTTGTGAAGCTTTAATTACTTGCTTTGACTGAACAAATGCTCTAGCAGCAAAATCCATGAAGTTCGATGTTAGTGAATCTATTGCCCCTTGTTCCATCTTCTTGTGGAAGAATGGCCTGATCTTCTCTGGGTCAAGCTCCATGGAGGGCATATCATAGTTAGTCATTAGCTTCAAATAATCCTTGTCATCTGCCCTGTGCTCTTTGGCCCATTCGAGGTCTAGCTCAACCTCTTGTAGTACTCTCTCCAATACCTCCCTTTGGTGTTCTAGGCCCATTTTCCATGTTTCTACTAGCCAGTGATCATCCTTGATGAGCGCTAATTCCTTCTCCCATGTCTTCTTGGGCATTTTTAGAATGTCCTTGAGCTTAGGGTAGGTAATCCTATATATCTCGGTGAATTGGTGACATCTTTTTTGTGCCCTCTAACTGCTTCTGCACGTCTCAAAATTTGTTGGCCATTCAGATGGTGTGGCCTATGCCTGTGTCACCATTATAGAGCACCCGTCTGAACCAATCTTCCATAGCCCTGGTCCAATTTTTTCTTTTCTCCATCTTATCTATGTCATCTTTAGAGAGCAATGAAGGTGGTACCAAAGATGTTGTTGGTGCTTCCTCAGTGGACGTCCATTGTTGAATGTAGGCGGTGAGATCCACCATCTTTGCTTTTAAATATTCCTTGGAAGATTGATCCTTACTCATTTGTTGGAAAATTGTAGCCACTAATCCTTGGAATTCGTTGATCTTCTGCTCTCTTGTGGCGGTGCCCATGTTGATCGTGGAGATATTGTAACTGACCCCCTCTCCTTTATCTATCACTGAGGTGGCTATCTACATTGTCCTTGATCTTGACACATCCACAGTGATGTGAGAACATACCCTTGGCTTCTTTTCTTTCTTGGTCTTCGTTTGTTCCCTTGCCAAGATGGCCTCAAGTCTAGTCCTTGGATCGACTAGGGTAGGGGCTTTCTTTTGTAGCTACTTCTTCAGCCAGTCGGGCATTTGAGTTTCCCCTTTTGGTGATTCATGATCACCTTCCTCGCTTTGTTCATGCTAGAGTTGCTTCTCCTCATGACCTAGGGTTTCTTGCTCTATTATCTCTTCTTCCTCATCCAAATCTTGAATTAATATAGCCTTCTCCTTATCTAGCTCAGTGGTGGCTATGTTCTCCTTAGTGACACCCTTTGTCTGTGGTGCCTCTTCCATTTCTTGCTTGAGCTCTACATGACGTTCCGGCTCGAGACTTTTCTTGGGAGTATCTTCTTCCTTCTCTTCTTCTTTCTCTAGTGGTGCCTCTTCTTCTTAAACAGGGCCTTTGCCCTGCTTAACTAGTGGAGTCTCTTCGAGTATCTCCATGTTGACTTCGTTGTCTTCCTTCTCCTCGGGAGGCTACTTCTTAGATTCAACCTCTTCCCCTATATCCCTGAGATGTGGGGATATCTCTTCTTCAAGCTCTTGATCGAAGGTCTCTATTATGTATTTTCCATTAAGGTCTTCAACATCCTCCTTTGAATTTTGTGACTTCTCCTCAGGAGTTTCCACCTTATCCACACTCATACCTATTCTTCCCTCGAGGTGCTTAAAGTAGTCTTCCTTGAAAGGATCCTCTGGTCCCTCTAGTATCCCCTTGGCAGCTTCCCTCTGTCATTTTTCCATTTCTTTTGATATTTTCATAGTTGCCTCCATCTTTGGTGGCTCTATGGGTTGTGGAGGAACAAGCAAGCTAATAGTGATCTAAGCCATTAGAGCTTGGATGGTAGGATTTAGTATTACCTCAGAGAGCTCGGCGGGTACTCCTTGCGTGTGTCTAGAAAAGGCCTTTGGAAAAGTGAGGGGTGGCATGGTGGTTGTGATGATTGAAGATACTATGGTGGAAAGGGTAGGCAATGGTAGGGGCAGTGAGGTAGACGACAACGGGGATGTTGTAGCTGGAGAGGAGCCACATGACACCACAATTGGGGCCATTGGAGAGGTAGGAGTAAGGTGGATTGATATGTCCACAATAGGCAGAGATAAAACAAGTAGTGCCTTAGAAATAGGAGGCAGAGGAGTGGCAACGACAACGGTAATGGTTGGAGCAAAGGTAGCAGGTGGTGACTTTGGTTGTTCTGCCTCTTCTTCTCCCTCATGTTGAGGATGCTCCTTGATGGTAGGCATTTCGCTGAATCCTCCTAACTTCTTTGCTTTCTTTGAGGGTTCTCCTTCTGAAGCCTTTCGAGTATAAACTTTGTGCTTGGGTTGACACTCAGACACATCTTTCCTCTTCCTTGATCTTGTGGCCGGAGGAGATTTAGGAGCCTCTTTAGTTGGGGCAGAAGCAACCCTGGTATTTGTTTCACTCTCGAGTTCATCTTCAAGCTCGCCATATGTTAACACAACTCCTTGCAGCTTAAGCTAAGCAATTTGGGCATCAACCCACTACCTTGTTTTGTTTTTGATGGGATTTGTTACAATGTCGAGGTCATTGACCTCCTCTTCACTCCAATCTATCAGGGGTAGTGACAAGTCGGCAACTACATCAAATCTTGGGTCAACGAGGTTGTCCTCATCCTCTACAATCTGATTAGGCACTAGGAACAGTTTGATTGACTTCACGAACTGGGCAGTCATTTGCATATACTGCCTCATGCACACTTCTTTATCATCAGCATAGTTGGCCCAGAAGTCTTCAATGTGGGGCCGATGAGTAAAATTCTTTCCAACCATCTTCTTCAGTTTTCCATAAGGATCCAGTCGCATCCAGGCTATGTAGCGATCCAAGTTGTACTGTAATATCTTTTTCTCCGAGTGTTCCACGCGTTGAGCCGCAAGGATAGCGTACATTCCTTACCCAAATGTGAGAGGGTATGGAATGCCTGCTCAGTTTTTATCACTCAATAGAGTGTGAGCATTCTGCAGCTTCTGGGAGACCTCCAATATATTCATCCAGTCATTAGGATACCAGGGCAGCTTGTAGGGCCTCTTAGAGAAACCCTCCATTCTGATATAAGTGAATTTCAGGAACTAGATGAACAAGTACCCGAATTTGTGGATGAACGCTCGCACACTATGTGAGACTCTTCTTTCAAAATCCCCTCCAAGAAGTCTGATAATATGCCCTATGAAGGCATCATTCACTCTGTGGTACTCCCTCTTGAAGTTCTTGTACTGTAATTGTGGGTATCGGTGAAATACTTTGAGTTCCCTCCCCAGATTTGGATTTGGAGCGACGAAGAGGCCTTTGTATGGGAATGACTTTTCCAGGAGGTACACTAGGTAAGAGGTCATGTAGAACTAAGATGTTTTCTTTACGTCATAAACTATTCATGCAAATTGTTATTGATGATTTTGGCCCAATGGAATCTTGTCTCTGCACGAATGATTTCCTCAACGAAATAAAATATTCACTCTTGGAAGAAGGCTACACTAGGGAGGCCCATTACTCTGCTTAATAGAGTGACCAGATCATGGTACTCCTCATGGAAGTCGATGCTATACAGCTCCTGCGACACTTTGGCAACACTACCCCTCTTTTCTTTCAACCAATATTGGTTGATCAACTTTTGACATCCCAGGGGGTTGGCCTTCCATGTGTTTTTGGCATATCCCTTCTTTGTTTCTTCCGTGGGGTCAAAGGTAGGGTTATGGAAAGTTTCACCTATATAATGGGAAAAAAAATCTGCCAACACCCTGCCTTTGTGAACTATGATCTTTATGCTGCCCCCATGGTAGGCTTCTCTGCATGCCATCACCAACTCAGGAGCCACAAGCACAAGTGGGAAGCCGGCTACCTTGGCGAGGGCACTTTTCCAGATTTTCTTAGCATTCTCAGTTATGGGCTTACTTGTGAGTCTTTTCCGGAATTCATCTATGTCCACATGTCCCAAGTTGGTGTCAGACATCGAATTCCACGTAGAGGTGACCTTGGAGGTGATTTCCACCCCGTGGAATTAATACTTCATCTGGTCTTTCTCTTCCTTCCCTCTTGGTATTTTGGCAGGCATCTTTCCTTTCTCCTTTTCTGTAGATGTCCCCGATGGTCCTACAATAGATTCCATAAATCCTACAAACAAAGGTGGAGTAAGCACATTCATATGAAAATTGAGGAAACATCAGTGAAATCTTGCAAAACAGAGTTTAGATTCAGTAATTCATCTCTTGAAGATCATGAAATTCATTAACATCCATCGTTTGGCATTCATTTGGGTCAATTATAGCAATGTGGGCCCAGGGATGCGGGTTTCCTTGGGCTGGTAGCCATCTGGAAGAAGTAGAAGGGAAATGATGTTGGGGGCACGACAGCCCGCAAACAGCCACCCGCACTCGAAATTCTGCATTACGGGTCTAGAGGTCGGCCAAAGATTTTAAGGATCGACCAAAGATTTTAAGGAATTTAAGCACGTGAGGAAATCATCCATGAGGTCATTGGAAGCATTTGTTTGATCATTTCACTCGTGCGGGCATGAAGCATGCGGAGGCAGGGGACACCAAGGACGTTTAGTGCTCTGTCGTTCAGAAACGGTGGTGACAGGGCGGAAACCTGTAAGAGGAATCCTGCACGGTGGGATCCACACATAGCTTGGATGGTTGGGTTTACTTCTTTAAGGTTCAAATATTTAGGAGCTTGTGGGTAGGGACCTGCGGAAGGTTGTTGACAGATGGTTGTTCAAGAGTGACAGAGATAAGACGACGACCTACAACAAGCGGTCCGCATAAGCAGGTCCGAAAAGCATCCCAACAAGGGCTACTTTGTTTCACTCAAGGGAACTCGGATGACAGAGGGGAGCTCGGGCTCCGCCATGTGGAAGGTCGGTGAGGCACGACTGTTCAGAAATGGCAATCCTATGATGACAGGCCACAGATGATGACCCACAACGTAAGGCCCATAACACAATTTACACTTAGTCTTTTCACTCTGTAGGCTCAAAGGGAGATGGTGGGGTCAGAGCTCATAGGGAGGACCGACATGGGCCTTTGGAAAACTTCAAATGGTGGTGAGGGTGGGGTGGTCTGTAAGGAATGACCCGCACGAAGGACTTGACCACTTGGAAAGCTAGGTGGACATGACCTTGGCGGGGTTCGCAAGGTGAGGCACTGGCGTGGGATGGTCATTTGGAAATGATAGAAAGGTGGGCATTGTCTGCATGCAAAAGTTCACAATAGCGGACCCGTAGGGGCCTTCAAATTTTTTAACCTTTCACTTAGTTTTCTCTGTTTGGTTTTCAAAGGTGGTGAAGAGGCGACGTCCGCCCGCAGAGGCGGACCCATAAGAAGATGAAGGCTTTGAGTCTTATGCTTGAAGATTGGAACGTTTAACCGGTGGAAAAGAGAGGCTTGCGGGCCACAAGGGCATGAACGCCTTGATGAAGAACGACAATGGGATGGTGAAGTTCCACAAGGACCAAATGACCAAGTTTGAGAAAATTTCAAAGGGTTTTTTGAGATGGGTAGGCACGAAATTTGATGCTTAAGCTACCACCAATAGGAGTTTAAGGTTTCCTTTTAAGATTTTAGCAAATTTTATAAAACCCAACTTAAAAAGACACTTTTTAAGGTAGCAGCAGCAGAGATACCTGGAAATTCCAAAGAATCAAAGGAGGATCTAGCTCGAAATCATCCTAGGGGCTCACGCGGCCACAAAGGTGGCAATGGCAGTCTGGAGCTCTGACAAATTCTGAACGGGCATGGTGAAAATGACAAGTCGAAAGACCTATTTATAGGAAATCATGCATTAATGGGCCGCATTCAATGCTCGTACAATGGCTGGTGAGGTAGCTGGGCACGAGATTAAAAAAATGGTGGTGGGAAGATCGGGTCCCACAAAGCGGATGAAACCTTAGTTGTTGTCGTTTTATGGTCTGCAGAGGAGGGCATAAGTGAAGGATGTGAGACCCGCCAAGCGGGCGGACGTCCTGCATTGGCCGTCGGAAGAACAACTGAGACAAGACAATGGCACACATAGGGAAGCCCGCAAGGGAAGACCCACAAAAGGTGAAGGATGCCAGCTTTAAAAGGAAAAGAGAAACCTGCCAAGGGAACCCCGCAAAGGCCCAAGACTTAGAAATTTCTTGGGTAGCTAACCTTGGTCAACTAAAGGTGATGACTTTAAGACTTTTTTGACCACTTGGAACTCAAAATTAGGGGGCATGCAAAATGAGGCAAAGGCAAGAAGTGACCTGGTGAAAGCAAAAAGAGAGGTCCCCATTTCGAATGAGGCGTGTGTGCTATAGGCACAACAGGCGCCTTTCTCAAGGAAGGTGTATTTTTCCATAGCCATTTTTCTGCTTGTTTTTATCCTTCAACATTTTTTGGTGATTCTTCATCTACAGGCATTTGACAGATCCTGAGGGCTGATAGTTGGATTCACTGAGTATCTAGGAGGATTCTGCACATATCTTGTGAAGATGACAACATCTGAAAACCTCATCTAACGGGCCAAAAGGCTAGGCGCCCTTGGCCTATAGAGGTACAGTTTGATATTTTCATTTTTATTTTCCCTCCATTTTACGTGCTTGCTGGATTAACTACCATGGTTGCTCAGTATGTCTCACAAACTTGCGAATAGATGCATCGCGAAGCTGAGCTGAATCTGAAGAGATCCCCCAGAAACGGTTTCTGCAAATTCTATCATTTGATAGGCTTTATTCAAGGGCGCCCTTGGGCTATAGGGGCATAGATTCTGAAATTTGATTGTCTTCTCTGATATGTAAATCCTCTATAACTTCTGCTTTTTCCTTCAATTGTCAGAGTTTTGTAAATTTGATGGATTCGCTTGATGGCTTGCTGGAAAGCTAACAAAATTTCAAAGAGAATGAATGTATTTGTAGCCACTAACAATTGAATCTGAACCTTCAAATTGAAGGGCACCCTTGGCCTGTAGGGGTGCATATTTGCTCCAAAACTGATGATTTTCTCCATTTCGTGCTTTTCAAACATCGTGCCACTTGCTGAGTTGATCACACTGTTGTTGACACGAGTACGTGACTGTATTTCACCATGTGTATGAACACTGCAAAGCTAACTTGCACGTTGATTGTGCAAGCGTCTCCCACATAGCAAGGCGTAGTGTTTCCAGACTGAGAATATTTTCTGCAATTTTTGCCATTTGAAAATCCCCTCAGTTGTGAAGCATCTTTTTGAACATCTTGAACTACAGAATCTTCTGCGATGAGTTTTAGGCTTAGATTTTGTCACTTGGTACTGGCCAATTGCCATTGACGACCTCAGAGGTCCTAACTTTTCTCTTGAAAAAGTGAAAACTACCCACTAGACTTAAACTGATTTTTTCCTGATTCTGACTTCACCACCATGATTGTGATGTGAAATAAGCCAATCAAAATTAATTTCAGCAAATTCTAACAAGATTCTATTTTTAGGGTTTTTTAGGGTTTTCCCAAAAATGAGGGTCCGGAAACCCTAATTTTCAATTTTTTTAATTTTTTCCAGTATCTTCCTGACATCAAGCTGACTAAAAGCCCGTACTTGATTTTCCCAAAATTTGAGTTTTGACAACACTTTTACAAGATTTAGACCATTTTAAGCAAAATGCCTTAATGAAGCAAAAAAATTGGTTTGGGTACAACATTTGTACTATGCAAAATAAAATTTCTAGGTAGGATTTTAGGAGTTTTTAGAAAGGAAAAATATAAATGCTCAAGAAGAAAAGAGTGTGAACTAGATTAAATAGCATTCAAAATTTGATTGATTTAGCACAATAAAATAAAAGTTCTTAATGGTGACTATTCAACACTTCACATATTTGCACAAGAAAGACTTAAAAAATTAGGAAGAACTTATATCCACATAAGCAAGATGCAAGGTAAGACCATTTTAGACACAAAATTTTGATTAAAGTCCTATATTTATTTTCTAAGATGAAGTATAAAGTCGCTCTCTTTTTTCTTTATACAAAAGCTCTATTAAAAAATGACCCAAAAAAGCCTTCATAATGTCCCCTTTTAAGAATATTTACAAGTTAAACTTTTTGTTTTCCCCTATTAACCATTTGACTTCATCTCTTAGGATTTTGAAAAGTTTCTAGGATAAAATATAATTATTTTCTTAAATGATCTCATTACAAATTTTAGAAAATAATATAAAAAAATCATAATAAAGAAAAAACTTGATATTTAAATGAACGCCACAAGTACTTATTTGATAATGGATTCCATTGATAGTATTCTTTTCAAAATTTTCAAGTTATTGATTCTCTCACAATTCACTAATTGAAAGCTTAATTGTCTTCTTATGACATTCCAAGTACAACATTTTAGAGTGTCTTGCATCAAAGGTGATATTAACTTAATGATTTTAGTAGAGCACAAGTAGAGACTACTTTGAACCATGAGAACATGCAAAGACATGTACGTGATCAAATAATTTGACCTTTATAACTTGAGTAAAAGATTACAATTATATTTACTTATATCATATGATGTTTATCTAATATATTAGAATATGCAATATGTTCAAAAATGTTTTTTTCCTTACTTTGAATAATAAACCATTAGATCTAATAACATGATTGACAAATTTAGAACACTGTAATACTAATATGAAAACAACAATAAATGATATTTACCCCTTTTCTATACCAAAAAAATCCACTCCTAATCACCTCATTAACAAACTATTCAATTATTTCTCCTATAAAATTTCTTTATCAAAGACTACTTTTCAATAATATAAATTAGACTGAGTCCTGGCCAATAACAGATCATAATAAACTCAATCATCAAACTCCATATAACAAACAATCTTTAATGATTCAAAACAACACTGAGATTTCCTCTGCCTTAAGGGAATTGTCAAATGGTTCACATACATTGACTATGCTTACACGTTTTGCATATATGTCTCTATTAAAAGCTGGGAAAAACATTGATAAAGATTGCAGAGTCTGGTTTTATAGCCATCCATTTCACTTTCTTGAAACTCCTTAAATCCTTTCAATAGATCTGTTATGATTATCTTGCATTCATCACTTTTAATAAGACTAACGCATTCATGCACTCTATCGATAATTACACATTCTGCATCTAAAAACATTCACTTCAAATAGTGTTTCAAAGTGCAGATGCTATGAAGAAAAGTTTATTTGACTGACTCGATTTGTGAGAAGGCAAATAATTGATGTAGATTGCCTCTGCCTTCATTTCCTTAAGGGAATTGTCAAATGGTTCACAGACATTGTCTATGCAACTACACTTCCAACATTTAAAAGCATTCACTTCAAACAGTGTTTCAAAGTGCAGACAAGTTTATTTGACTGCAAATGATTCCACACATTCCTTATTTTGCAATGACAATCTAGACTAATACATCAGCCATTTTAAAAAGATAATTTGTAAATACCCACATATTAATATTTTGAATCCTAAACTCATTTAGGACCCTTTATTGATGAAGCAGCAGATAGATTTCGTTGGTTCAGGAAACAGTTAAAACCAAATACGACAAAGGAGAATGGAAATACAATCAAGGGACCCTAAGAGCTAAGAAGAATGCCTACAACAGAACACCAGATCTCAGAAAATCTAATAGCATGGGCAAAAGCTTAGTGGCATGGATAGACAGTTTGTCACATTGAACATATATGGGTAAACTTCTGGCCATATATTCAGCTCCCCAGTATCTATATCTATACAAATTATATGGCAGACATAGCCCGCAATTTCCTGAATTACCCATATATAATCCCCCCAACACAAATCATTCTAGGAGGCAAATAGTCGGGCAATATATTTGCTTCATTTTTAGATCTCCACTGCAAGCCAAGCTCATAAAACTCATAAAAAATCAAAGCATGTGTATATGGTGGGAGATCCAATAGTTTACTTTTACAAACCATTATCATTCTGCCCTTGTACATAACAAATCTCAAGGTGTTGTGCCTTACGCCTTGAATCTCCCGAATATGAAGAAACCTGATATTGATATCTCCATTCAGATCGTATGTACCCACATCTGCCCTATTTTTAGAAAAATAGTAGATTTTTTGGTTCTGTATTAAAATGCTTGGAAAAAAGCTAATTGTCATATTTCCACTCACTCTTTCCACCAAGTTAACGTCTCTAATTTCCCATTTCTGTTCCCATTTCTGTTCTGCAGATCTATAAATCAAAACAACAAATTTCTTTCTTCGGAAAAGATAAGGATTTCCAATTATAATAACAAGAGCTGCGGAGCAGCGAAGTTCCTGCCAGAGTGTGCAAGAACAGTTTTGGTCTGGCTTTGTTTTGTTTTGTTTGTTTTGTTTTTTCAGGTGAAGTTTTTAGCATTCTTAGTCTTCTAGTTGTTAATCATTTGTCAATGATTTGCTACTAGTTTATACAACTATCTACCTCCAATTTGACCAGTGTATTCGTTCTACTAGGTGACTGTTACAAAACCACTAATTTTAATCACTTAGTCTGCTCAATACAACTGCTTCATTTCAATCCTTTAGTCAATAATTTGTCCTTGCTTAACAAAAACCTCATTTCAGTTCTCAGTAACACTTCATCTATCAAAAGCACTTGGATTTACCAATGTTAGAGACCTCCAATGTTGAAACATTATAAAGCAAAATGTTGTGCTGTAGTGGAAGTAGCTGTCCAATACAACTAGAGTCCACTATTATTACATGGTGTCATTGTCTCACCGTAAGATGCCCCAAGGTCAATTAAATCATGTCATGGTTTGTGGAGGAGTTTGAATTTAAATTGTATGCCTTATACAAACTCAATTTTTTTGACTCCAGGTGTAATGCATCCTTGATACCTGCACACAATAACGAGTACAAAAACACTTGCCAAAATGATGTTCGCAGATGGACATAAAATACGAAGACACTTGTAAAAGGAGGACTTAGCTCAAAGGATGACCATTATCAATCTATCTGTATAGATGGGCATCTGTTGATATTCCTCTCCATTAAGTATTACTAATTTGAGTATGCAATCAACTAGTAGGAATGAAAGAATGTCTAAAACATCTAGTTCAATACTGCTAAGGCTTGAGATTTGATCACTGGCTCTTCTTCCTTAGACATCATGACAAACAGATGTTGGTGACTCAGAAATAAGCATCGTAGAGGGAATAACAAACAGACTGTAGTAGAGGGAATAGCAAATAGATTGCAGTGGCCTTAAGATAAGCATTCATGGCAATCAAAGAATCAATAATTGTAGAATGAAATTAACATAAATAAGTCACATAACACAATGACATTTTATTTATAAACATGGCAAAACTACTGTACATAAATGTCTATAGCTGAATAATTACAGAGGAATGTTACGAGGGTAGATGTCAAAATCCAAAAGTAATGTTGCATATTAGCTAAGCAATAATTGCTTCACATAGCCTATTGAAGAATAGCTCCTCTAACGCTGACTTTCATAAAACCAATTTCTTGTAGAGGAGGGATGTGTATGGTGGAAGAAGATGACTGGAACAAAAGCAAGCTGAAACAAAAGCAAGAATAATATTATCAGAAAGTGAGCTGAATTTGCAAAAAAAAATAAAACAGTTGATATTATAAGGATGAACGTTTAAGTACTCCACAAATACATGAGCAACTAAATCTCTGTATCTGATAAAGCACTGGCTATATTTAATATACAAATTTGCAAGCAGCAAGTACACAGTTGAGACCCGTGATTATATAAACCAAAGCTCACAAGGCAACTTAGTGAAATGTGAATAGAAATGAATGGGAAAAATTTGCATACCATTGTCAATTTTGTGTGCAGACTTGTGGGTAGAAAAACTGTTTTCTTCTGTCTCCATGGCCATAACGTCTGCTCTTGATTTTTAAGAGAGAAGCAATGCATTTAGAATCTCAGAATATTTCGAAATGTTGAATCAAAAACAACTATGCAGGTCATTTAGAAACTCTTAATGAGTTATTAGTCTCACGTGACCTTTGCACTTTAAGCCTCCCTATGAACTGTAAAATTCCTTCAAATCAGTGAGATAAAAACCACTTACTTCAGCAATAGTTATTGGAAATGCATGAGGGTGGACAGAAAAGAAATATTTATCATCATGCAAATCTGTGGGAACACAGAGGGTTCTCAAATTGGAAAAAGTCACAATTACAAAAATAAAAACTAGAAATATGTGAACAACCAGAATAAAGAGCTTAAAAATACACATTGAACTTAAATCCAGTTTCTAACTTTTTAAACATTCTCTAACCAAAAACTTTACAGTGATATGTCTTTCTTCAAGCTCATTTGCAGGTATAGATATAATGATGAGAATGAGAGCGGGGCATGTATCTAATGTTAAACCCTTTCCATAAAATAAATCTGCATGTGGCATAATCAGATATTCAAACAACATGCTCATACAAGCCGTACCAATTTTATTGAAGGGTCAGAAATGCATACACCAATAGTAAGAGGATATAAAAAAAAATTGCTTTGTGGAGGTCTGCAGCAGCCATAAAGTAGTTTTACCAGTCATTTACATGCCATTCCAATCAAGTATAGGGCCAAATAATTCAGAGTTTTACAAATAAATTCAGATCTGCATATCGGTGAATGTATTTGGTCATCAGAAATACTACTTTTCTATCTTCTAAAGTGTACCCAGCAGTTTCAAATTCAACTTTCAATAAATAAATTCAGTTTTTAAGTGTTTGAGCATTGATGTTGATTCAGATCTGAATTCATTTTGCTCATCTACGGTTTGTATCAGTTAATGAGATTTGATTCAAATTTGGTATCTGTGGCTGTGACATTGCATTTAAGGGTTTAAAAATTAATTCCAAATAGCTATTCACAACCTTTCCACTGTTGTATTTGATTTTAGTTTTCAAAATTCAGAAGAAGCGGAGAATTTAAATCACAATATTTAAAAAACCCTAATTGGGGACATTACAAAATAATTTATAAACCTCTACAAGTTTCATGCCAAGGTGGGAATTTATCAAATTAAGGGAACATCAGTTTATACAACATTACCAATGTTTGTAGTGTAAATTCCTTTATGTATTCAGAATTGGTGTATATGGTGTTGACTGCATTGACAGTGTTATCTTTGGTACGTTAATCATTGATATATTTGTTAATTTATTAAAAACTAAACTTAAGAAAATAGGCATAATGCATGATGAATCTGAACACGTTAGATGGGATCCATTCCAGTATATTCAGTGTCCACAGTACTGTTCTGATATGAGCAAAATATTTCTGCTTGAGTTTGCCCAAGGTCCACCCCAGGCACTCTGGGTACCCTGTGGATCCTTCAGGGTGTGGAGCCTGGGCAAAACCCAAGCCGTCCCGGCTCAAAACCAAGATCAGGGTTGCATTTGTCAAGTACTGGTACCTATACTACATGAGCCAATAACATAGCTAAACATCCATAAAGCAAGAACTCAAATTAAGAAGTCCATTAAAAAAACAGATACACGTTATATATACATCTACATGCTTTGGTAAAGATAATTGTAGTCTGAGCTCTTATCACCAGTTCAATGTGCCAAGGAATGCCTTTGGTCCTCCAGGACAGTACAGTGCCAGTAAACATGAGGTCAAATCCAATTTCCAATAGATAGAGTGCTACTACATGGCTACTTCATACTCTTCTCGGCTATGGCACAATTTTTCGCCAAGAATAAAACGGAGGCATTGCATCTACAGGATTAGAGGTTTAAAATCAAATATGTAACTAGTTAGATTAAGTTCGTGATTGGACCAGTGTGAGTTGTAAAGCTCACAGTGTACGAAAGTTACCAGTTATAGTACATTATAGAAAGAAACATATTAATCTTGTGTAATTAAAAAAAAACAATAAACAAATAAAACAGTAATATTTAGGTATATTATGCATTGTGTGTTTGATGGATGCCTGATCTATTTGTATGTGTTTTATTATTTCATGGCTGGAAAGCCTTAGAGCTCTTAAAAGTGTATACCATTAAGCTAGCCATTTCTAATGCAGCTTAAAACTGTATAAAGAATTAGAATTGGGACACTATGTGGGTTGCTAGTGCTACCCTTATTTTTTCTTCAGTTGCTACTGCATGGGCAGCCCAAAAAAAAGACATTGAAACAAATTCATTGTCTTCATGTAAATGCTAATTGCTGACTTATTGAATCAATGTCAGAACCAATATATTATGTTTCTGAATTCTGATCACTTATGTCTGGTTAAATTGAATAAAAAATCTGCACTCAGAAATTATGCTTTTGAATAGCAACCAACCAGTCAAAAGGGCACCCAGTTGGAATAATCATGTTATAATTATTTTTGGATAGAATTATGAACTGTTAGAGGGTTTTGAAAGGTTGTAGAAATCTTATACATCAAGATAAAATATAAGCAATAACAAGACTTTAAACCCAAACAACCATATTAACTTTAACTAACATTCTTTTATTTTTATATTTTTAAGTGCTTCAAGAAAGCCCTGAAAGTTATTTTTATATTTTCTGGTGCTTCAAAAAAGGCCTGGAAGTTTAAGTATTTCTTGGAGTGATGTTCATCTACCAATGTTGAAGCTTTGCTCTATATTCACAGCTAGATTAAATGTGAGCTGAATATATGTTGAAGCTTTGCTCTATATTCACAGCCAGATTATATGTGAGCTGAATTCTGTTGGGTATTTGTCCAAATTCATAAACAACTTCATATGTTTGCTATACATTTTGATAGACATGAGACAAATGTACTATGTTTTAAATTTGTTAACTTTGCCGGGGAAATATTTTTACCTTCACAATCTCCCTATGTCAAAAGTTCTCCATAGCTTTATCTTCTTGGAGTATTAGTGTAATTGCTTAGGTTCAAAAGTGCATATATGGCCTCCATTTTTCCTTACTCGAATTAAAATCCTATCAAAAGTTAAACACAGTGCCATAAAAATCCAAGTACTTGTAGTTGATGATTAAGATTATTCGGATTAATTTCTTTCTTAGAATGCACCGTACGACAGCATCAAAACAAGTAAAATTGCTATTTGCGCTTAGGGTTTATTCTATGCACATTATATTTCTCTAATTAATACCAGTGCTCTGGTAAAATGTTCGGCAGAATAACTATCAAAACACAGCCCACTTAGAATACCAATGGCAGGAAAGAGGCATGGGTGGATACTTACCTTCGAGCAAACAGTGGAGAACCCAAACACTGACCGTCGAAAGAATGAAATGTCAAAACACGGGTTCAAAATTGAAATGCAATTTCCCTGGTATGCATTAATGCAAAATGTGAAAGCATAAACAACCCCGCAGCAAATTAGCCTCTACATGTGCCATTGCCATATCTTTGCATGTTGCCCATCTGCAGCTGCCCATAGGCTCTAAGAAGCTGCAAAATCAGATATCCAGCTTTTAGCTCTTTTGAAGAGAAATAATTCCCATCGCCTCCTCTTGCATGCGAACACTGCAAACATGGAAATAAAACCCTGATTGCCAGCTGTTTCAAACACCTGACAATTTGCAGGAGCCTCCTCTATGTTTGTGCGGTCTCTTGCGTTGGTAGCTGCACCGCACTTGCCAGCAGTCTACAGCCGTAAATAGAAACCAATAAGAGGCAAACAAATCTCAGAGTATGTTAACTTTCGAGCATATTTACATTCGAGATTAAGAACTGCATAAGAAATTTGGGGAAAACTGAGTTGTCATTGGCTGTCAGAGGAAATTTTAATCACTGTTTAACAATTGAAGGCTTTGCTATAGTTCCCGGCAGGAACTAAAATTACCTGATAAGTCTTTTCCTTTGAATCAAACTTGAGGTGCACAACCACATCATTATGATATCTTTTTATGTAAAACAAAATCCTTCTTTTCTGGGTCAGTCTTGCATCTTCAAGAAATGGGATTGCATAGTCAATGGATTGATCACTCCAAGGGTTCCATATCTCTTACAGCTAGAAACCAGGAGGCCCCCATCTTCACCTCTTAGAAACCATTGTGAGTGACTGCAGCTCCACTCATCATTAAATACCTTAGCCTACTACTGACATCAAAGAGTGTAAGTCCATTAGAAGACCCACTTGTTTCATCATAATGATCCATCACCAGCCACATTTGCATATTATTCTCTTTGCACAGATTGTGAAAGTGAACAGAGCTAGAAATAGTAGTTTGTCATGAAGTACAAACGATTTGAACTTGGAACAGAGTGTAAAGAGGAAGTTTGCAAAATAATAATATTGTTCTTCCCTGCCATATGCTTTTAAGTGTGGCCTATTGACTCATGCATAGAGGATGGATCAAGAAAATATATATGTGGCCAAGGATCCAGAGAAGAAAGGTGATAGTTCATCATGTTCGTCCACACCTAGAATCCTATTCCAGGTGTGGACGAACATGATGAACTCACCTTTCTTCTCTGCATCGGATTCTCTGCATCCTTGGCGTCATCCATGCCACATATATACTTACTTGATCCTCCTCTATGCGTGAGCCAATTGGTATAAAGTCCACTTGGTCCAGAATCACCTTTCCTCTCCATTCATTGCTTTACCCCTGCCATGTGTATCTTTGCTTGAGCCATCCTCTGTCCATGGCCCAATTCCAAGTGTGAGCCAGTTGGTTTAAGACAGCTTACTTGTACTCGGATTTCTTTGAAAAATTTCCCCTGCATTCCAATTCCAACTGATTCTCATTCTCTTAATACCATGGATGAACCTTCAATTATCAGATTTTCCCCTGAAGAGTTCTCTCTCTGAGGTGCTTCTAACGAGCTCTTGTGATTAAATAGAACTAAAATTTGTATTATAAAGAATTTTTAAGTTATTTCCAAAAATTCGGTTACATGAAAATTTTGTACTGATCAATTTTTTTTTGGTGCCTTGCATTGTTCTGTGTCATTTTTTTTTTGAGTTCTTCATTATTTTCAATTAAAGTTTGATTTTTGTTGAAAATTATCAAATTTTTTTGGAGCCTTGCATCGTTTTGTGTCAAATTTTTTTGAACCCTCTATTATTTTCAATCAAAATTTGACTTTTGTTGAAAATTTGATTTTGCACAATCTGTTAGGTTTAACATGCTAACCTCATCTCTCTGTGAGGTGCTTCTAACAAACCCTTGTGGTTAAATAGAATTAAAATTTGCATTATAAAGAACTTTTGAGCTATTTTCAAAAGTTAAGTTACATGGAAATTTTGTACTGATCAAAATTTTTTGGAGCCTTGCATTGTTATGTGTCAATTTTTTTGAGCCCTCCATTATTTTCAATCAAAATTTAACTTTTGTTGAAAATTATCAAAAAAAATTTGGAGCCTTGCATTGTTTTCATCAATTTTTTTTGAGCCCTCATTATTTTCAATCAAAATTTGACTTTTGTTGAAAATTTGGTTTTAGACAATCTGTGAGGTTTAACATGGTAACCTCTCTTCAGTGTCACATGACTCAACACCTATCTTCATCCATAGTTTGGAGCATTTAGTGTCCTATGGTAACCATATATTTTGGGAAGGGATTTTTTAAAATTTCCATTGTTAAAATGAAGGTATTCCAAATTACAACTGAGCTTTTATAGGGAAGAGGTTATGTTAAAGCTAAAGATTATGTTAGTATAATGTTGGCATTTAGTTGTATTATACATACTATATTTAGATTTAGATAATGATAGTTTATTTAATTTTTATTTTTCCACGAGATTTGATCTTTGATGACAACAACAATAATGCTACAATTTGACCATCACACTATATTACAAACAATTAAAAATTTGTTATTTTGAATCTAAAGAATATAATATATTTTATTATAATGATTATATAAAAATATATATTGTTTAATATATGCTAATAGTAAATAGTGTATATAATTGTTTATTCAACTTAGTCTTTATTATTGTTAATATTAATTTAAACCTTAAAAAAAAATTAATGTTTGTATTCTCAAAAGTAAGTATGAACTAGAGTATCAATATTAACATTTATATTTTTGTAACATTAAAAAAAATTTATATGTACTCAACTCTTATTGTGTTGAGAATTTTATTTCTAAATATTTTTTATACTCTTATGTGCTAACTTTTGAACTCTACTCAATGAAACTCCTTGATGCTATCATTTATTAATTTATGAATTCTATTTAGTTAAATCAAACCTAAAGAATATAGTGTATTTCACTAGAATAAATATAAATATTGTCAAAGGCAATGTTGAGCCTCAATATATACTTAAAAATTTAAATCCTAAATAATTTATATATTCATTTCTTGTTACAAAACATTATGTAAAGTTCTTATTCTATTGAGAGTCCCCCAGACCTCACTGCTCCAATCAAAAGCGTTTACAAATAAAAAAAATATTATATTAAATTGTAATTTTTTATATTAACTATACTAAAATATTATTATTTATCTAATAATATAATAAAATAATACTGTATAATTATATATTAATTCATGTTATGTGTTGTGACTGCTAGTAGCATATATATCTTAAATTTGAATGATGAAAAATTAAACACATCGAAATGGCATAATTTATATATCTTAAATTTAAGATATATTTTTATTTGAAATATATAATAAAGTAATTTCTTTATTATTAAAGAAAAGTAATTTCTTGTGGAACAAAAAAATAATAATAAAGAAATTACTTTTCTAAATAATTTTGATTATTAAAGTAAAACAAAATTATTATTAAAGTAAATTTTTTTATTAAACTAAATAATTTTTGTTTTTAAATTATAAAACAATTGTGAAGTAAAAAATAATTGCATGTATAGTAAAATGTTTTTCGCATAAGGCTCAAAAGACTTGAATAGATAAAAAAGAATGGGAAACTGTTACAAACATAATTCAAGGAAGTGGAGGCCATGGGCAGCCGTTGCTATGTAACTACTTTTTGCCAATGCAAATGAATATTTCACAATTCTCTTTGTTCTCTCTTTCCACAATTTGTGAAGCAAGTTTGATTGAATCAGTTTTAGGTGATCAACAGAGCCGAAGGCCAACGAATATCTCGAGGTAGTAGATGTTACATTGCTCAAATCTATTTATCAAATGATTAACAAATTAATTATGTTAGTGGTTGTTGTATTTTCTTATATTTAATAAACATTGTTTGAGGGTTTTTCTTTACAACCCTCTTGCATTGATCTTCCACAACTCTCTTGTAGATTCTAAATTCATGCACTCCATACCTGCAGACACATGTAATATGAATGCCGCCTTTGTATATTTTTTCTTTATTATTATCTTTTCAATTTTATTAAATTAAATTATTCATGTTGTCCCTAGTTTTTGACTTGTCAAAAACTGGGATAACCTATCAAAAATTTGAATAAAATCAAGGATTTTCTTCTTCAAGGCACGTTTGAAAGTTTTTGGTTTTGGATCAATAGTCCCCTTGGACATTCCTTTTCATTCACGCCTATTCATTTTTCACGAGTTTTTGGGTCATTTTTCTTGTGTTTTTGGTCAATTTCGGGTTTCTAGGGCATCACTGTAAGTAGGGGTTTTGGTTGCTTATTACAAATAAGTGATAGGAACTTTTTGCCTTTATTACAAGTGAATAATAGGAACTTTTTATTTAACTTACAAGTTGTAGAACTTTTTGTTCTAATTACAGGTTGTAGGAACTTTTGAGATAACTTACAGGTTGTAGGAACTTTTTCTTCCAACTGCAAGTTAAAAGTTCACTTGTAATGGGGGTCAAAAAGCTCGATTTGCAAGTTAGAAGATTTTAAGTCACTTTTTGTGTTTTGTTGTTTACTTGCAATGGGGGTCTTGAGACCCGATTTGCAAGTGAAAGCGCTTTAGTCACTTTATAAATTTCATGTCACTTGTAATGGGGGTCTTAAAGCCCGATTTGCAAGTTTGATATTTTTAAGTTACTTTTTGATAATATGTAACTTGTAATGGGGGTCTTGAGACCCAACTTACAAGTTGAAAAGCAAAAGTTCACTTGTAATGAGCATCAAAAAACCTAAAATGCTTGCAATGAAGTTTTACAAGTTATTTTAAACTTGTAATGAGCATAAAAGAACCTGAAATCAGTTTTGCAAGTGTTTTTGTGGATTTTTAGCCTACTCTTGCTCATATGTACCTCGATTGGAAAGATTTTTGGCATGAAGAACACTTGGCAAGGTCTGCAACTTTATTAAATCTCCCATTTTTGCACTACCATTGCCATGTTTTTGCAGATTTGAGTTTGATTTTAATGCTCTTTCCACCATGGTCAAATCTCCACAAGGCAACTGCAAGTTAACTTGTAACTTGTAGTCAGGTCTTCAAGACCCAATTACAAGTGGAAGCATAAAAGTTTTTCCCTACATTGCACTTGCTATCAGCTTTCCAAAACCCGAAATTGGTCCAAAATGCACTAAAAAAAACTTGAAAATGAGTCTCTAGGATCCAATCACAAGTGCAAAACTTGTATTTTCCCATTATACATATGAAGTTGCATGTTCATTCTCCACAATTGCAAGTCAATGTTCTTGTTTTTCCACACATGTAATGTATTCTCCAAAACCCGAAATTCAATTGTGAGTCCATTTTTGCATCAATTTATCCCTTCCTTTGTCAGTCTTGTTTGCACACATGATCTATCAAGCCACCAAATCAAGGCATGGGAATTATTTTATAACAATTTCATCTTGAATAAGGTGTTATGGTTTGTTCATCAATGAACAAAAGAAGAAGAGATACAACAGTAATTCATGGGGCAGCTTGAAGGTCAATAATCCTCATGAAGCCATTTAGGGACAAAGTAAATCAAGCATGGAAAAATAACATAATGAAGAGAAGAATTTCTTTCCCAAAGAAATGGTACTACTCCAAGCCTGTGATAAGGTTGAAGTTCCCCAAGGACACAAAGATCATTAAGAATGCAAATTCCCGTTCCAAGTTCGAGATGTCTTCACCAATCCTAAATACTTCAAGTTCTAAAATCCTGAAGCAACATGAAGATCATCACAGATGAAGGATGATGTAGTTAGAGTCGTGTCTTGGACACTTAGAATAATTTCAATTATGCATTTGTAATTTTTTTTTGACAAATTACATGTAAAGTCAAAAATTGTAATGGCAACTGGTCATGCTACTCACATTATTGAAGATTGTAATTACATGTGATTACATTACAAGTCAAATTAATATGACTTGTAATGTTGAATAAGTCAACTATAGTTAGTTAGTGGTTGAGAGAATTTCTCAAGTTAGTTCGGATCCTCCCACCTTTTTCTCAAGGCTTCTCTCCTATAAATACTTGAGGGGGTCTATTGTAATATTTATCTTTTTGGAAATAGAGAAAACTTTGCAGACATTTATAGCAAAGAGACTTTGTGCTTTGTGTATGTAAACTTAATTTCCAAGCAATAAAAGGAAGGCATATGAGATTTCAAACTTTGTGTTGAGTCTTGTTGCATGTTATTACTATGTTCCACTACTATATTTTAGTCTAATTTTCAACAAAAGTTTGTTGAATTATCGACAAATTATTGTCAGAATCCCGACGAATCACTAAAATATTTTTTCGTCGCTTTCCCGACGCATTGTAAAACGTCATAATCACAACTTAGTTTCATCGGTTGTCACCATGGACAAGGGAACTATTGTTCATCGGATTATCGACGAACGTTTCATTGATCTAGTGATAAGCAATAGCTAGAAGACAAGTGGCATGTCTCTGCCAAAGCGTCAGAAGAACATTAAAAATTCATCAAGCTTCTGATGAAATAGACCAGTCATTCCGACGAAAGTTTCGTCAGAAGTATTGCAAGTGCGCCAGATGGTATTGAAGTTTCATCAAGTCATTTCGATGAAAGTTTCGTCGGAAGTATGGAAAAATCATCAGACGGTATTGAAGTTTCATCTATTTGATTCATCGAAAGTTTGATGAAATAGTAATTTAAAAAAAAAAACTATTCAAAACTCCACACTTTCGTAGTGCCTTGGTGGCCATGGATGCTCAATTTAGAGACAAACAAGGTGCCCGAACTGTTTTATACACCTGGAAGGAATTCCATTTTCATGGAATGATATAGTGTAGGGTATGTTCGAAGTGGATACATTGAAGATGTAGTTGCAACTGCCCTGTTAGAGATGTATGCAAAATGTCAAAGCATAGACAAGGCATGTGAACTGTTTGACAAAATGCCTCAAAGAAATGTGGTCTCATGAACTGCAATGATTGTAGGATATGCACAAAATAGATTTGTTCAAAAGGCTATAGAAATTTAAAAGCAAATGTAATTGGCTGGAGTAAAGCCAAATTCGACAACCTTTGTCAGCATCCTCCCTTCCTGTGCCAAAAGGGGAGCTTTGGAATAGGGTATGGACATCCATCATAACATAATGGAAGGGGGAGTTTTGTCAAATATTATAGTTGGAAATGCTCTAGTAGACATGTATTCAAAATGTGGAAGTATAGATAAGGCATGTGAACTATTTGATGGAATGGTTCAAAGAGATGTCATCTCTTGGAATGCAATGATTGTAGGATATGCACAAAAATGACTATTTAAATAGAAATTCTTGTGATAGATGCAACATTGTCTGTATCATCCGATCCAGATTCGACATTGTAAGGATTGGTCATATCATCATCATCATCATTGATATCAATTTTGATAATGTCATCATCCACATGGATATCATTTTCATGAATATTAACTCTTACATCATCATGTTCTAGTTCATCTTCTTCGACATCTTTGTCAAGAACATCATCAACTAACTGTTGATCCTGATCATCATCTACATCATCTTCTAGTTCTTTGGTATCTTCTTCTTCCACCACATTATACTTTACCGGCCTTCCTCTTGGATCATGTCTAACAACAAATGGCCAACTTGGTTTACCTGGAACTTTTGAGTAAAATACCTGCTCACATTGGCTTGGAAGAACATAGGGCTCATTTCCAGCTCGCTCGATTGACCTCGTATTAACCATGGTAAATCCATTATCATGATCAATAACAGTTCTCTCGGGATCATTTTCATTCAATCGTAACCTGTACCATAGGACGACAAACAAAATTAATTTGAAGAACTTAAATTCACACTCAAGTATATAATCCAAAATCCCATAGTATCGATTTTCTAAGACTTTTGGATGTATGTCACTTCTAGATGAAACATTAGTCACTTGAAAGACTGCAGTTATCCTAGAATCACAAGTTTTCTTCGTGTCATCTAACTTTTTGATTCAAAATTTACAACCATTACACCACATAGCCTTGTGGTGTTTCACCTGCAATATGTCACACATGTAAAAATTATTGCAATATAATTAGTTGATAAACATATTTATTCTTGGCTGAATGTATGTAAAGAAAAAAATATCAACATATATATATATATACATCAATATAATTGAAAATAATTAAATAATATGGGTGATTAATATTTTTATACGTACCTGTTTATCTCTTAAACCATATGCTAAATCAATTTCCCAGTTACCATAGTATATGACCTTAATTTATAATTGATGTATATTGAAGATTAACAATTAAATAAGTATAATATACATAAAAACCAAATATAAAATGTATTATAATTACCTCACTTTCCTCAATCTACCTTTTCCCATTAGGTACTCCCCTTTGAATTTGTTAATGGAGTTGGGATCCCAAATGCGATCTACATGGATCTTTCCTGCAAAATTACAAATAATCAGTAATGTACACCATGGTCTAGTATATCATATATCCCTCCACCATAGAACCCTTAGGATGTCCTCTTTATCTAACCAAAGCCTTCAAAAATTTCAAGTGCCTCTCAACCATCCACATTGACCTTGTGTGTACAAATCCACACAATTCAATCTCCTCAAATTGGTGTATGAGGTAGTGTTCTTGTGCATTGAAAAATGTCGAAGGTAGACACTTTTGCATTTCACATATTAGATGAGGAATTTTTCTCTTCCAATAATTTATATATTCTTTATGGATTTATTTAAATGACAACCATCTACAAGTGATTCAAGGCACAAATATATTAACAAAATTTAATAAAAATATAGAATATATTACATAACAAGTAAAATAAATGGCAATTATAAGATCTATACAATGAATTGAACAAATATCGCTACTTACCTCATATATTTTCCCAGATCATATATAACTTGCTCGACATTGCTGTCAAAGTTGTCTGGGAGAGAGAGATAGAACGTACTGCAACAATTATAAAATAATCTTTTCATTAATTTTCCAAAAGTAGTAAACATAATACATTGATAAGTACATGCAGTATTCAAATATATATATATATAATATACCAGAATAATTACCTTAATGAAGGTATGCTAATCATGCGTTTTCATCCCTGACCCAAATTCACCTTTCTTTGTTATGATATTGTTTATGTTCGCAGCAAATCCTGTGAGAAATCAATTTTTTTGTATGACTTCTTTTATAGCATTGCTTTGCTTCTTTGTTAATAACCAAGGAAGGGTGCTTATATTAATTTGGTCTCCATCGCTATTTAATTGAATGACATTTTTCATTGCATGATTGGCTTCCTGAGTGTCACTACAAATTTTAACAATTTTTTCTTTGTCATGCCTTCCATCCAATATTTTCCATAATGTTTCTGTTATATTCTTTCCGATATGCATTGTATCAAACAAATGCACAATTTGTAGTTGCTCATAGTAGGGAAACCTACTAAATTGTCTGGGATAACTTTTCATTCCTTGTGGAAGCCGACCATTAATGCCTTGACGACCTTCATGAAGCATATAAGTTAAAAAAATTAACAACAACAATCATTGTCAATTACAACATGAGTAAACAAAACACAATATAAAAATATAAATTTCAAACATATCATATATGATAGATAAACAATTTGATCCAATGTATAACCTTGACGATTAAATCTATTATATTCCAACTTCCATAAGCGAGGTGTCATTCTTCATGGTTTGATGTGGTCTCTTCTTTCCCATTGAAAAGATGTTTTTTAGTAGCTCGATACTTATGATTTATGTGGAGGAAGTGCCTATACTCATCAAACACATGCTTTCCTAAACTTGTTGAACGACGAGATTTCATCTTTGGACCACAAATTGGATATGCAAATTTTCTCTTTGTTTGAAGACTTGCAAGATCATATATAATTGGATTAAATATGTCAATTTTTATAATTATATATAATGAATAGATTATTTAAAAAATATGCATGATATCTACTTCATAAAATTAAATATCGTTAAAGTGCAGTCGAACGTTATAACATACCACAAAAATGTGTTAGCCCTAGGGCATCATTAATTGTCCATACAAGCATTGCATGGAATTGAAATTGTCTTTGTCCTATTGGTCTAGAGACACCATACATAGTGACGCCATTGCATAACTTTAGTAACTCGTCGATGAGAGACTCGATATATACATTCATATCTTTAACTTGGTACTTACCTAGTTGAATGAACATAAACATTAATTACATAATTATTATAACCATTTTACTGCAATATATATAAATTAATGTACATGGCTCTTAAATGAAAAAAATATAAGTCATTACGCAACAAATAAGACAAATGAGATGCTATTACGTTAAAAAAAATTGATGTAAACAAATACCTGGAACAATCATTTCCAACATTATGTGCTCCCTCTTTATTGACATCCATGGAGGAATGTTATTGTTGATAACAAAAATAGGTCACACAAAGTAAATAGATCTCATCTCTCCAAATGGATTGACACCGTTCGCTACCAATGAAAGCCTGAGATTACGAGGTTCTTTGTTAAAGTGTGGCCATTTTTCCTCCATGTCCCTAAATGAAGAACCATTTGCAGACATTCGAAGAATGTCATATCCACTTCTATTACATGCATGGTAATCCATAAATTGCGCTAAGCTTTCACACCTAAATAATCATTGCATACGTGGAATAATGAGAATATAATGAAGAACCTTGTGAGGCACCTTTTTTGTTAGTTGATCTGTTCGATATCTACTGATATGACATTCCAGGCATTCTGTTGCAAATTCATGTTGTTTATGATATATAATATGATCATTGGGACATGCATCTATTGCTTGATACTCCATTCCAATATCTTTCATAATGGTAGATAAATCTCGGTATGAGCGAGGTAAAATATTAGATGGTGGTAACAAAAATTCACCTATCAATCTACAACAAAAAAATAATTTGTTAATATAAATAATATTAATGGTACATATTTCATCCTTTATTTACTAGTGATGAACTAACAACAATTAAAGTAGATGAAAAAATATGACTTATATGGCATACCTTAACATCTATGATATTGCTATGTTGGATAAACCATTCATAACCTTCAAGTTCACCAATAACAATACAACAGAAAGAAGAGTTGTTTTAGAGCCTTTATAAAGGGGCTTGTGTGCCTTCTCAAGTATAGGTAAATCATGAACATCATCAAATTCATCTCGATCATCATGATCAACTGCACCACTAAATGTGTCATGGATCAATGTATTTGTACCATCATTTTCAACTGTGTTTTATGGCGCATGATCATCTTCTTCCATAGGATCATTAACTTGATCTTCGATATTCACAGATCCATGTTCCTCTGCTTGCAAAACCACATTCTCCAAGGTGTGATAATCCATATCTTGTGCCCTAGGGCACCCCACCTTTATAATAATGATTGACACAAATAAACCATGATCATGATCAAGTGATTTTTTATATATCTAAAAATGTTAAAATGATATAAACATTTAAAAATTCAATCAATATAAAGACGTATAATGAACAACTTACCAATGGACGATAATCATGCCCCCTTTCAATGTGACCATGCTGCCTACAATTTTTCTCAGCTATTATGATTAAAATTCTTCTCGTCTTTAAGCCCTTGCAATTATTGCAAGGACAATAACATTTCCCATCACCCTTTCTTTTCAATCTAGCCCACAATCTAGCAATTGTCTGTTCATTTTGTTCTACACTAATATTATCTGACATGATTTTTCTTTACCAAGCTTGAATATTTAGATCTTCAAAAAATATCAAACTCAAACTCTAGTAATTTTTAATCATAGACAAGTAACAAAATCTAATAATTCTGATATTTTGCACTAAAACAATTCAACATGCAATCATCCCTACAAAAGAGAAGATAATTTGAAGTTAATGAACCCAAAAAACACTTGAAAATGTTAATTCCAGAACTTATTAAATTTTGATTTTACTATAATTTCCAATTGTTAGACTCCTAAAATCAGAATATTGAACTTGCACAACAAAATCTGGAAATGAAATTCTTAAAATGTACAAGTCTAAAAATGAAATCTGCTGAGATGTTGCTTTAAAATATGATTTTAAAACCTGGAAGTACAAATATGACTTCACAAATGAATTCTGGAAAAAGATAATGACTACCCTCAACCTGGCGATATCTTCTTGAATTTTTTATTTTTTTTTTCCCAAGAAAATCATCCTTAGTTCTCCACAAACTATCGCACGTATAAAAAATTTGCAAGTAGAGAAAATTCGCAAGTATAGCAAAAAACTGTCACAATAAATAGGTGAACTCACTTTTATTTATGTTGGCCACAATTTGATTTTTTATGATTTTGCATGTTCATCGAAATTTCAAAGAAAACACTTCGTTGAAATTTCGACAAAAACCCAGGTTTGTCGAAATTTCAACGAATGTCGGGGATAAAATTTTAAAAAATTGAAAATTACACATCAAATTATACATCTTTTGTCAAAAAAATTCATTGGATTTTGCAGTCAAATGAATTAGTGTTCTTATGTCATAGTGGTACATTTTTCTGAGTTATTCTTGTGATATTGTGGAGCTGTTGTGATAAGACTTTGGTCTAATTTCTTGTAGTCTTTGTGCTACAAGTTTGAAAGATTAAATTAGCTTGATTTGTGATTAGGAGTTGGAAAAAGTTACAAGTCTTTGTGCTTGTATTAATTCCCATATAAAATGATTCCTAGTTGCAATACTTGTAGACTTTGAGCTGACATATGTTGTATTTTTTTCTTAGATTATCATTCTAAAAGGGTAGATAGGATTTTGGACACTCAAGAATTTGTGCTTGGAGATTTTTTTCCCATCCTAGAGTAGGTGATAGAAGTCTTTGTGCTTTCAGGAAACTTCATTTCCTCTCTCTCAATTTCATTTCAAGTTGTTGTAATAGTTTTCTTAAAGGTTATTGTTAATTTCCTGTGAGGAGAAAAGACTATAATCCTTCCTGAAGAAAAAGGAAAGGTTGTTGTCTTACCCATATTAGCCTAAGTTAGTAGAAAAGGGGAAGCCTTCCCTAAATTAGGAGAGTATCATACTCACAGACTGTGGCTGAAACCATAAATTTACATATCCTCAAGGTATACAAAATTTTCAACCAATAGTTTTTAGCGACTCTGTTGGGGATATGATATGCATTTGAAAGTCTCACGCTTTCTTTTGAAGTATACTGGTCTCCTATTCATTGTAATTTATGTTCTTGTAATTTATCAAGCTTTCACCAAGGACATGTAAATGGTTGTTCAAGGTCCTTGGGGAAATGATTTTGGTCCGTTGAGTCTAGATCTACCCCTACATGCTCTTCCTGAAGGCTCATGGAAGAAATTTCCCAAGTTATTTGGTGATGGACAACAACATCCTGACGAGCACATTGCTACTTTCTACAATGCTTGTGGAGCTCATGGTGTTGAATACGAAGATGTATTTGTAAGGATTTTTGTGTAGACTCTCCAAGGTGTTGTTGCAAATTGGTTTTATCATCTGGAACCACGTACCATCACAAATTGGGCGACTCTCATAGCCAAGTTTGAAGGAAGGTTCAAGCCTCCTGAAGATGCTCATGCTTTGTTAGCTCAGCTCACCCAATTGAAGAAGAATCTCACATGCCTATGCACGAGTTCATTACTCACTTCAACAAGCTAACATGAAGAATTCCAACTGTTGCTCAACCTATAGTTGAGAATTTTAAATGTTTCTTTATAAATGCTCAAGTGCTTGAGGTTGGTTTCCTACTGAGAAGAGCAGCCCCAACTACTCTTGCAATTGTACAGACCTTGGCAACAAAAATTGAAGATGATTTCATTCTTGTTGGGAAAATAAAAATTGAATCAAATGAATCTGAAGAAACCCCTTCTTTGGAGTTATTTTCTTCCATCACAAGGACAAATCCTATGGTGCAAAGGTTGGTAAATGAGCTACTTGTCCTCAAAAACAAGCTAGCTCATAATTTTTCATTTGGGAATATATAAGTTATCTTCCCCACCAAGCAAGCTTTCTCTTGAAGCACCATTAGTAAATACAATAGTGGAGCATCCAAAATTTGAATCTAGTGATCTTGCTATTTTCTTTCAGGAAAATGAAGTAGACATAGCTGGTGACTCCCATTTCTGGTTTATGTAGTCTCAAAAAGCCATTGATGAAAATCAGAAGGATGAAAGCCATTTTTCTGAAGTTCAAGTGAATGAAGACAATCTTGTCTTGGGATCTGAAAAGATGTACATGCACGAAGATCTCAGTCAAGTTGAAAAGAATGCATATGTGTTTCAAGGTCATGAACTTGAACATGTGTTGCATAAAAGAATTTCCCAAAAGCTTGATGAGGACCTTTTTACAAACATCATAGAGGAGTTTTGCTTAAGTCTTGATGACAACTCTCCTAATTCTGAAATTTGTGAATAGCATAATGAAGGAAGAAATGAAGCCATGTTTTCACTTGGATTGCATGAGGAAATTCATTCCTCTCAGCATGAATATGTGGTTGAAAAAGTAGCTAGGTAAGATAGAACCAGCAAGAAAAGAGGATGTCCTATAAGAAATCTAGCTTGGTTGGAAGCCAGTGAGAAATCAAAGGTCACACTTGTACTTGAACATGAAGATATGGATGAGAATGAAGCCAAAGATACATTTGCAGTTGAGAAAGAGCAATTTAGATTCAATGTGGATATTTTCAGAGGTAGCTGAACCTATTCATATCTTCTAAGAAGCGGTAACTGAACTTCATCATCAAGAGGCTACTTATGATCATGGAAAGCATTGCAAGTTGTTGCAGAAGGGAAGCTATTTTGTAGAACCAGTTAATGGTTTCATTTGAGAAGTTTCCATTTTTGGCTAGTTTTAATTAGGTATGTTTTTACCTTTTCAATAAGTGCATTTGCACAAGTTTGTGTCAGTCATGTCATCCTTCCTGTCATTTTGTGTCTTTGTTGCTTGACTCCGTAACCCAATGGATTGGATACTAAGGCACTTGGAGATTCTAAATTCTAATACCTTCGCTTTCGAAGGTAATTCCCTAGTCGGAGCCAGCTGTTGTCCCTAGTTTTTGACTTGTCAAAAAATGGGATAACATATCAAAATTTTGAATAAAATCAAGGATTTTCTTCCTCAAGGCACATTTCATGAGGTGCAAAGGTTGGAATTTTTTGGTTTTGGATCAATAGTCCCCTTGGACATTCTTTTTCATTCATGCCTATTCATTTTCATATTTTTTTGGGTCATTTTTCTTGTGTTTTTGATCAATTTTGGGTTTCTGGGGCATCATTGCAAGTAGGGGTTTTGGTTTATTATTACAAATAAGTGATAGGAACTTTTTGCCTTTATTACAAGTGAGTAATAGGAACTTTTTATTTAACTTACAAGTTGTAGGAACTTTTTGTTCTAATTACAAGTTGTAGGAACTTTTGAGATAACTTACAGGTTGTAGGAACATTTTCTTCCAACTACAAGTTAAAAGTTCACTTGTAATGGGGGTCAAAAAGCCCGATTTGCAAGTTAGAAGTTTTTAAGTCACTTTTTGTGTTTTGTTTTTTACTTGCAATGGGGGTCTTGAGACTCGATTTGTAAGTGAAAGCGCTTTAGTCACTTTAAAAATTTCATGTCACTTGTAATGGGGGTCTTAAAGACCGATTTGCATGTTTGATATTTTTAAGTTACTTTTTGATAATATGTAACTTGTAATGGGGGTCTTGAGACCTGACTTACAAGTTGAAAAGTAAAAGTTCACTTGTAATGAGCATCAAAAAACCTGAAATGTTTGCAATGAAGTTTTACAAGTTATTTTAAACTTGTAATGAGCATCAAAAAACTTGAAATTAGTTTTGCAAGTGTTTTTGTGGATTTTTAGCTTGCTCTTGCTCATATGTACCCTGATTGGAAATATTTTTGGCATGAAGAAAACTTGGCAAGGTCTGCAACTTTATTAAATCCCACATTTTTCCTCTACCATTGCGACATTTTTGCATATTTGAGTTTGATTTTAATGCTCTTTCCTCCATGGTCAAATCTCCACAAGGTGACTGCAAGTTAACTTGTAACTTGCAGTCAGGTCTTCAAGACTCGAGTACAAGTGGAAGTGTAAATTTTTTTCCATACAACACACTTGCTGTCAACCTTCCAAAATCCAAAATTGGTCCAAACTGCACTAAAAAACACTTGAAAATGAGTCTCTAGGATCCAATCACAAGTGCAAAACTTGTATTTTCCCAATATGCATATGAAGTTGCATGTTCATTCTCCACAATTGCAAGTCAATGTTCTTGTTTTTCCACACATGTAATGTATTCTCCAAAACCCGTAATTTACTTGTGAGCCCATTTTTGCATCAATTTATCCCTTCCCTTGTCAGTCTTGTTTGCACACATGATCTATCAAGGCAGAAAATCAAGGCATGGGCATCATTTTATAACAATTTCATCTTGAATAAGGTGCTATGGGTTCTTCATCAGTGAACAAAAGAAGAAGAGATACAACAACAATTCATGGGGCAGCCCGATGGTCAATAATCCTCATGAAGTCATCTAGGGACAAAGTGAATCAAGCATGGAAAAAGAATGCAATGAAGAGAAGAATTTCCTTCCTAAAGAAATGGTACTACTCAAAGCCTGTGATAAGGTTGAAGTTCGCTAAGGACACAAAGATCATTAAGAATGCAAATTCTTGTTCCAAGTTCGAGATGTCTTCACCAATCCTGAATACTTCAAGTTCTAAAATCCTGAAGCAGCATGAAGATCATCATAGATGAAGGATGATTTAGTGAGAGTCATGTCTTGGACACTTAGAATAATTTCAATTATGCATTTGTAATTTTGTTTTGACAAATTACATGTAAAGTCAAAAATTGTAATGGAAAGTGGCCATGCTACTCGCATTATTGGAGATTGTAATTACAAGTGATTACATTACAAGTCAAATTACAATAGGACTTGTAATGTGTAATAAGTCAACTATAGTTAGTTAGTGGTTGAGAGAATTTCTCAAGTTAGTTGGGATCCTCCCACCTTTTTCTCAAGGCTTCTCTCCTATAAATACTTGAGGGGGTATATTGTAATATTTATCTTTTTGGCAATAGAGAAAACTCTACAGACATTTACGACAAAGAGACTTTGTGCTTTGTTTATGTAAACTTAATTTCCAAGCAATACAAGGAAGGCATATGAGGTTTTAGACTTTGTGTTGAGTCTTGTTGCATGTTATTACTATGTTCTTATGTCATAGTGGTACATTTTTCTGAGTTATTCTTGTGATATTGTGGAGCTATTGTGATAAGACTTTGGTTTGATTTCTTGTAGTCTTTGTGCTACAAGTTTTAAAGATTGAATTAGTTTGATTTGTGATTAGGAGTTGGAAAAAGTTACAAGTCTTTTTGCTTGTAGTAATTCCCATATAAAGTGATTCATAAGTGCACCATACTTGCAGAATTTGAGCTGATATATGTTGTATTTTGTTCTTAGATTATCATTCCAAAAGGGTAGATAGGATTTCAGACACTCAAGACTTTGTGCTTGGAGATTGTTTTCCCATCCCCGAGGAGGTGACAGAAGTCTTTTTGCTTTCAGGAAACTTCACTTCCTCTCTCTCAATTTCATTTCATGTTGTTGTAATAGTTTTATTAAAGGTTATTGTCACTTTCATATGAGGAGAAAATAATATAATCCTTCTTGAAGAAAGAGGAAAGGTTGTTGTCTTACCCATATTAGCCTAAGTTAGTTAGTAGAAAAGGGGAAGCCTTCCCTAAATTAGGAGAGTATCATACTCACACACTGTGGCTGAAACCACAATTTTGCATATCCTCAAGATATACAAAATTTTCAACCAACAATTCACTAATTTATTCTTGAAATCATTGCATTTTGGGAGACCTAGAATTTTAAAAAATCCATGCCTTTCAAATCGATTTAAATATCGTACTACTTCACTGTTGCAAGTTTAGATTAGCTGCCATTTACGTTTTATTTAGCCATCTAAATATTTTAGCTCTTCGTCTCAAGGAAATAAAATTTGATAGCCGTTTAACTATATTGTGACACCGTTCATTTTTACATTTTTATACATTTAAACTAACAAAGACGAAAATTAATTTGAAATTGAAATATTCTTGCAACATAATCTTCAAATTGATTTACCAGCTGAAAGTTATCACACAATTTTTTAGGGCACTAAGATCAATACAAAGTTTTGCAATGGTGGGTTGAGGATTCACAAACCTTTAATCAGTGTGTTTTATAATTTTGTGCCTCTGAATCATAAATATGAATAATGTAGAAGCTAATTTGTGTAATGTTTTTTAATCATGTGGAAACCTTCGGTGGCCATTGCTTTAGGTTAGTGTTTTTTATCTATTTGGTATACCAAGGTTAAAGCAGTTGAAGACCATCCACTTCTTAATTTTTATACTTCTTAACATAATGCTCTTCATTGGATGCTCTTTAAATATTTTATTAAAGAAATTTTTTTTTATTAAACTTGGTATATTTTAGTTAATCTATTGATTCTTTAATAAAATAAAATTATTAAAGTATATAATTTTATTTTATTTTATTTTATTTTAATCAAGGGGTAAATGCTTTTGACCGGAGCTATGAACCAGATACAACCATTCAACAATACCACCCCAACGAGGTTTGAACCTTGGTGGCAAGAACAACAATGCCACCTATAAACCATCACACCATGCCAATACCGGCCTTAAAGTATATAATTTTTATTATTAGAGTAATTTATTATTATTATTAGAGTAATTTTATTTTTATTATTAGAGTAATTTTTTTTATTAAACTAAATAATTTTTATTTTTAAATTATAAAACAATTGCGAAGTAAAAAATAATAATAAAGAAATTACTTTTCTAAATAAAATAACTCCTACTCTTCCAATAAAAATAAAATTATTAAAGTAAACATTTTTTATTTCTGTGATGCCTACATATATTTAGAAGTTCCAAATCCTTATGATGAATTTTACACATTTGTTTTTTTAGGATGGAAATTGTTTCTTTTAGAATCTTTAAAAAGTTGGAATGGATTTATTGGAATGTTTAAAAACTTGGTATATTTACACCGAGAGGTGTTCTATCAGTTGCATAATGGGTTGAAGAACCTGAGTACATAAAAACTCCCTATGATTATGCCGAGAGGCTTTCTATCAGTCACATAATGGGTTGAAAAACCTGAGTACATAAAAACTCCCTATGATTTAATTTGATGTGCAGGTGGCTGGTTACACTGTGAGGCGTTCTATTATTCACATAAACCTGAGTACATAAAACTCCCTATGATTTAATTTGACGTGCAGGTGGCTGGCGCATCGGCTAGTCTGAAGCGACAATGGAATAGATGTGGATGGGTGAGCGTTATATACAAGAATAACTCCCTCTTGTCAACACCTCATCTTCAATCTCGATTAGTTGAAGTTGATTGTGGCAGACAATAGTTGTCATGCATCAACTCCCATTAACTAATCGATGGGAGAAGAAGAGCCTCACGACGAAACGAAAGGCAGTGGAAGAGTCGTGTGGTCAATTTAAAAGAATGGTGGAGAGGTTGCCTGAATATCAGTTGATTATGAGAGAACTTATGTTGGGTGCCTTATTTAGTAAGAGCAAGGGGATTTATTACCTACTTTTGCTGATCAGTGACTGCTGAGAGACATTTCATTTGTTACAGTTTTGTTCTTTTGATTTCATTCCTTCATGCTGGCAATAGATTCTCCTTTTTGTCAGGGAGTCTTTATTTCTATCTCTAATTGTAATATTATTATTATAGAAGGTTTGGCAATGGTTGTGATGTGTGTTGTTTACTTATTTCTGTAGCTAGTCTTGTATTGCGTGGGCGGTAATTTGAGTGGAGGTGGGCTTGGGCTACTCTCCAAGAAATATGACCTCTCTATAGACAACATTCTAGATTCTCTCCTAGTGGACGCCAATGGAGAATTCATGGAGCTTCATATGTGTTAAGTAAGTAGGCTAGCGAAACAAATTGCATGTGTTAAAGTACATGCCATAGGGATTGTTCCAAGAAATTTCCATTCTGTCACAAATTTTGTTGGAATATTAATTAATCTGTAGCATGCAAACTTTCCCCCTGCCCATATCAAATGATGACCACCAAGTTGCAGCCAACGTAAACCTCCAACATTTATTTTGGTTGGTATATTTGAATTTGAAAAGGAGCACTTATTTTTGGGCTTGCAACAACCAACAAATACTTGCAGCATTAAATGAGTTAGGTGATTTTGAAATTTGAATGTAGTGCTCATTCTCATGAGCTTGCTAATACAAACAAAATGAATGTATTCATTGGAGTTTGTAGAAGAAGTTAGTATTTTGTATTGGGATTGGTTGAATCTGCAACAAAAAATGAAGTAGAGAATGTTCAACACTGAACAAGCGACAACAACAGTGCAGAAAGAATGTTTAGTAGATGCAACGCATTGACAATTGCAGCTATAAGATTGTAGTTTTTTGCATTTTCGATGTGAGTGTAGCACCTTTAGTATTGGAAATTTGTCTAAATTGTTTAAGTTTTATTTTCTTCATGTAAAATAGGGCTTTTCCTCTATAATTTTGTATTTTGAAGCAAACAAAGAATATATGAAAAGTTAATTTTTTCTATTTAGATTTGTTGTCACTATGCATTCTATGTGCATTTTCTATGTGTTATTTTTTGGTTCTGTCAGTCCAGTAACAGTAGTGAAGCTATGTGGTTGTACCCTTGCCTGCCAACAAGTGGTATAAGAGTCCTTTTTTGCTGGGAAGTCAGTCAGTTTGTTTATTGTGGGTAAAGCCCTAGGTTATCTAGGCATTGTTTAGTCTTCTCAAATTTGAGAAATATAGCAGGAGGTGATAGCAAAGGTTGGCAACAACCACCAAATTTTGATGGGAAAAATTATGATATATGGGATAAGAAGATGAGAACCATATTAGTTGCAAATGACATGTGGGAGTTGGTCACCAATGGGTTCAATGATATCACGAACCAGTAGCCTATGCATCCCTTTCAAATCCTCAAAAGAACCAATTGAAGGAGCTAAGAATGAAGGATGTAAAAACCCTCAGTTTGATTGAGGCAACCTTGAGGGGGGATATTTTTCCACGTATTGCAGCATCAAACTATGCAAAAAAAGCTTGGGAAATATTGCAAAATAGTTACAAGGGGACTAATAAAGTGAGGTTAGCTAAGTTGCAGCTCTTGAGAAGAAATTTTGAGACTCTGCTAATGAAAGATAATGAGTCCATTTCAGATTATCACACTAAGGTTTCAACCCTGATAAATCAACTGAGAGTCAATGGAGAAACAATGGAAGAGCAAAGGATTGTTGAGAAAATCCTGAGAAGTCTGCTTGCTAAGTTTGATTATGTAGCCATTGTCATTGAAGAGGCAAAAGATTTGTCTAAGATGACTATAGATGAGTTGATGGGTTCACTACAAACCCATGAGTAATGGTTGAATAGATTTTCCCCTTCCCTAGAGCAAGCATTCAAAGCTCAGACCAATGCAAGAGGTCAGGGAAGAGGAAGAAACAATAGAGGTAGAGGTCAAAGAGGCAGAGGAAGAAACAATTCTGGAAGAGGAGGTTCTGACAGCACAAAGGAGTTGAGCAACTCACAGTCAGCAAACTAGAACCAAAAGAAGAACAACAGTTCAAATCAGAGGTCTGACAAAAGTAATGTGTAGTGTTATTACTATCACAAATATGGTCATTATGCTAGTGAGTGTAGAAAGAAGTAGCGTGACTATGGAGGTAAAAATGCTAATGTAGCAAATGATAACAAAGCTGAAAATGACAAGCAGTCAAATGTTTTCATTGTTTGCAACCTTGCTCAACATAGCAATGATGAAGTATGGTACTTGGACATTAGATGCAACAACCACATGAGTGGTAACAAGAACAACTTTTCCTCCATAGACAACAGTATAAAAATATAAATTAAAATGGGAAATGATGAGAAGGTTCCTGTCATTGGAAGAGGTGTTGTGAGCATCCAAATGAAGAATGGTGAAAGACAAAAAATACAGGATGTCTATTATGCCCTCGGCATAAAAAATAATTTCTTGAGCATTGGACAAATGGTCCAAAACATTTACAAAGTCCTAATGGAGAATGGAGAATGCAAGATATTTGACAGAGGAGGCAACAAGAAAGTGATGGTTGCAGTGCAAATGACGAGAAATAGAATGTTTCCTCTCAGGATGCACATAGTGCTTGCGATAGACACAACTTACAAACAACAACAACAACATTGTTCACTGACACTCACAATAGTTTCATAGCAGTCAATAGTGGAACAACAGTTTTCTTTCAAGATAGTCATCAAAAACCCATCCAAACTATGGCATTTAAGGTATGGGAACTTAAGCTTTTCTAGTTTAAGTTTATTGTCTAGGAAAGGAATGGTTAGGGGTTTACCATCCATTGTAGAACTCGATGGCAAGTGTGAGGCTTGTATTTTAGGAAAGCAACATAGGAAGCCATTTCAATTTGGGTATTCTAGGAGAGCAAAGGCACCACTAGAGTTAGTGCACTCAAATTTGTGTGGACCCATGAAAACCCCCACTTTAGCTAAAAATACATATTTCATGACTTTCATAGATGACTATAGTAGAAAAGTATGGGTCTATTTCTTGAAAAACAAATTGGAAGCCTTTGAGAAATTTAAGTGGTTTAAGGAAACAGTTGAAAAGGAGAGTGGTCACTATCTCAAAGCCCTTAGAACATATAGAGGGGGAGAGTACATCTCCAAAGAATTCCTAAATTTTTGTAGGAATGAGGGCATTCACAAAAAATCACAACTAGGTATACTCCACAACAAAACGAAGTGGCCAAGAGGAAAAATAGAACCATTCAAGATATGGCAACAAGTATGTTGAATGAAAAAGCGATGTCACACATATTTTGGGGAGAAGCTATAACAACAACAATCTATATACTGAATAGGTGCCCCACAAAGGCTATCTATGATAGGATTCCACAAGAAGCATGGACAAACAAAAAATGGAGTGTTGAGCACTTAAGGATATTTGGGTGTGTGGCATACACACTCGTGCCAAAAGAGAAGAGGCATAAATTTGATGACAAAGGAGAAAAATACATCTTCATAGGATATAGTGAAGAGTCAAAAGCCTATAAATTGTACAATCCCATCACCAAGAATGTTGTAATCAGTAGGGATGTTATATTTATTGAGAATGAAGAATGGGATGGAACGGTGGATGACACCACAGGTATTTCAGTTACAATACCCCTTGATGATGAAGAAGTGTCAGATGATAGCAACATAGGGGGGGCTCAAGAGAGTAGTAGCTTAGGGAGAAACTACCATAGAGCATTATAAAACAATAGCTCCGGTGATGTGCAACAAAACAATAACTATGTAGGTGTTCAACAAATCAACAGTTCTAAATAGAGACAACAGTCTAGCAGCTCTAGAATTCAGTAGAGCAGTAGCTCTAACAGCTAGCAGTACAATAGCTCCAGAGGTCAGAGTAGCAGTAGCTCAAAATCTAATTCAGATACCACACTCGCATCATTGATGCCAAGAAAGACAAAGAGTGTAAGGGAGATTTGTGACAGCACACATCATGCTGATTTTGATGAAAATTTATATTTTTCTTTATTCTCCTATAGTGATCCAACATACATTAAGGAAGTGGTGAAAGAAGAGAAGTGGTGTAAGGCCATGGATGAAGAGTTGGATGCTATAGAGAGGAATCAAACATGGGAGTTGGCCGATTTACCCAAAGGTAAACAAGTCATTGGAGTGAAGTGGGTCTATAAGACCAAGTGTACAGTTGAAGGGAAGATTGAAAGACATAAGCAAGGCTTGTTGTCAAAGGGTACAAACAACCCGATATAGATTATGATGAGACATATGCTCTAGTTGTAAGGTTGGAAACAGTGCGAACAGTCATAGCAGTTGCAACACAACATCAGTGGAAGGTATTTCAGATGGATGTAAAGTTAGCCTTCTTGAATAGAGTGTTGAAGGAGGAAGTATATGTGGAGCAGCCACCTGGCTATGAATGCCCAAGGCAAGAGAACAAAGTGTATAGGCTCCGAAAAGCTCTTTATGGGCTGAAACAAGCACCTCAGGCATGGTACAATAGAATAGACTCCTATTTGTTGAGCAATGGATTTAGCAAGAGCAACACTGAGCCCACACTTTACATCAAAGAAGCCAAAGGTGATATTTTAATTACTGTTTTTGTATGTAGATGATCTAATTTTTATTGGTAACAGTGACAACAAAATTGCAAATTTTAAAGAGGTGATGAAAAATGAATTTGAGATGACGGATCTAGTTTATTGAAGTATTTTCTTGGGATAGAAGTTCAATAAATAGAGCATAAAATTTTTATTTCACAAGCTAATTATGCCAAACAAATTTTAAGAAGGTTTAAAATGCATAAGATCAAACTTGCCCCCACACCAACAACAATAGGTCTGAAACTGTGCAAGAATGACAACAATAAGGAAGTGAACCCGACCCTCTATAAAAGCATGGTTGGAAATTTGATGTACTTGACATCAACTAGGCTTGATTTAATGTATGTAGTAAGCTTGATATCTAGGTTCATGGAGGAACCTAAGGACACATATTGGAAAGCAGGAAAGAGGATCTTGAGGTATGTCAATGGAACAATAGGATATGGCGTCATATATGGTGCATCAAATGAATTTAAGTTGGATGGTTTCACGAATAGTGATTGGGAAGGAAATGTGGATGTTAGGAAGAGCACATCAGGGTATGTCTTCAACATGGGATCGGATGTAATCTCATGGGCATCAAAGAAGCAACCGATTGTCTCTCTCATTACAACAAAATTAGAGTATATTGCAGAAAATGCAACATGTCAGGCTATTTGATTGAGGAGGATCCTTGCATATTTACAGCAACAACAAGATGACAACACAATTATTCATTGTGACAATGTTTCCTCAATAGCTTTGACAAAGAATCTAGTCTTCCACGGATGAAGCAAACACATCGAGATTCGATATCGCTTCATAATGGAATTGGTGGAACAAGGTGAGATAGAACTTTAGTATTGCAGATCCGAGCAGCCGACATCTTCACCAAGGCATTGCCAAAGGACAGTTTTGAACGCCTAAGAGATAGGCTTGGAATTGTGGATAGCTTCAAAGATCAACTCTGAAAGGAAACTGCAGAATGATAGCTAACTTCAGATTAAGGGGGAGTGTTGGAATATTAATTAATTTGTAGCCTGCTGAATTTTCCCCTGCCCATGTGAGATGATGACCACCAAGTTACAACCAACATAAACCTCCAATATTTATTTTGGTTGGTATATTTGAATTTGAAAAGGAGCGCTTATTTTTGGGCTTGCAACAACCAACGAATACTTGCAGCATTAAATGAGTTAGGTGATTTTGAAATTTGAATGTAGTGCTCATTCTCATGAGCTTGCTAATACAAACAAAAGGAATGTATTCATTGGAGTTTGTAGAAGAAAAAGTTAGTTTTTTGTATTGGGATCGGTTGACCCTGCAACAATAGATGAAGTAGAGAATGTTCAACAAAAACAAGCGACAACAACAGTGCAGAAAGAATGTTTAGTAGGCGTAGTGCATTGACAGCTGTAGCTACAAGATTGTAGTTTTTTGTGTTTTCGATGTGAGTTGAGCACCTTTAGTATTGGACATTTGTCCAAATTGTTTAAATTTTATTTTCTTCATGTAAAATAGAGCTTGTCCTTTGTAATTTTGTATTTTGAAGCAAACAAGGAATTTATGAAAAGTTAATTTCTGTGTATTTAGATTTGTTGTCACTGTGCATACTTTGTGCGTTTCGTGTGTGTTATTTTTGTATTATGTCAGTCTAGTAACAATAGTGAAGTTGTGTGGTTGCACCCCTGCCTACCAACAAATTTTAGGCGTTAAAACACCATAGGCAGAAATCACTACTCTTTTTGTGTGTTTTATTTTCCATCCTCAATAGAAACTCTGTGTATCCACTGGAAACATGAAGTCTGAGAGGTTGGAGATCATCTGGTCCATAGGCGCCTTCATAAAATTTTAAAACAACAATTTCATCTTATGAATCTAATCTACAAACAAATTGAAATCTATCAAATTCAATTTGTAGATTTATTGACAACAAATTCATTAATTAATCACAATTTCGTAGTCGTCAAAAACCACGATACTTCGAAAAAAAAATTGCTATATTCTCCCCCAGTTCTCTCCTCTATATTTTACTCCATACCAGTTTTCAAACAACAAAGAACACTCTTCTTTTTCCAGATTGGCGAACCCCCAAATAGCCACAATTTTTCCTTTTATATTATTCCCTTGCTAACAATACTGAACTCTTTCCTAGGAAGATGAATTGATCCACTTTGAAGAAAATAATTTTCTGAAAAGAATGTAAATTAATATTCAACATGCCATGCCTGCCAATCGATGTACCACGCCTAGCCAATGTATAGATAAGGGAAACTATGGTTAATATTCATTCTGTTTTAAGGGATTCAAACTCCATGTTCAAACTGAAAATTAATTAAAGTTTGTTTTTCCTTTGATTTTGCTTCAAATATTAACAGTGCTTGATCTTGTCTCGACAAATGGATTGACGCCAACATGGAGGAGATGCATTTGTTGGAAAATAATAAAAATTTATTTCTGAGATTTCCCACGCCCCAGCCAGAGGGAAAATCCCTTTTAATAAATGAAGACGTATTTTAATAGTAGTTTGAAGACTTAATTAGGTTATTTATGGTTTTGATATTATAAATTGATTTTTAACTCATCAACTTCTAATTCATCTTCAAGTTAATTATTTACATGTAATTTGACATAGAGTTAATAACTTATTTTAGTTGTTAGAAAAGGTATAATGAATCTTGTACCAAATTTTGAGTAAAGCAACGAATTATGAGATATACAAACATGGACAAAATGTCAAAAAATACAAGGTAGCCTAATATTTAACAGGTGGCTAGTCTGTATTCGATTCATGACAACCATATAGGTTTCCATTAACCACTCTTTGTTAGATATCTTAGCAATATATATTCTACACTTCATTTGTTGAAATATTTAGAATAGTTTCTATAGAATTTCATTAAGTAATGTAATTCATTTTACTCTTAACAAATTGTCATCTAAAATTGATTAAGAGAGCACTGTTAAATACTAGCTATGGTTTCTTATGAAACATTAAACATTTAATTATTTATTATATAATATTGAGATAATATTTGATAATATAGATAAATTAATTTAAAAATATATACAATACAAAAACAAAATAAAATTAATTTAAAATTAATTAAAATATATGAAATAAAAGTAAAAGATATATATATATATATATAATTACTAAATATTCTAAAATTATAAAATAACATTAATAATATGATTTAAGTAAATTATATAGTAAATTACACAAAAAATAATAATTTTAATTGTAACATTAATTGTAACAATATTAATTATAATTTTACATTAATTATATTTCTAACACTAACATTACTTCTAACACTAACACTAATTCTAACTCCAATTCTATCACTAACACTAATTCTAACACTACACTAATCCTAATTCCAATATCAACACTAATCCTAATTTTAAAACTAACACTAGTTCTAACTCTATCATATATAACATTAACTTAATTTTATTAAATATATACAATACTAACATTAATTTTAATTCTAACTCTAATGCTAACACTAATACTAATTACAACCCTAACCCTATGTCTAATTCAAACTCAAGTTGTAATCCTAACTCTAAAACTAACACTAATTGTATATAAAATTCTAATAGTAACACTAATTTTAACACTAATGTTGGTTATAACCCTAAATCTAACATACACTAATTCTAACCCTACTCCTAACTCTAACTCTAAGTCTAACCTTTACTCTAATTCTAACTTTAACCTTAACCCTATTTCTAAAACTAACACAAATTATAATCCTAACACTAACCCTAATCCTCAACCTAAATCTAACTCTAGCTCCACCCCTACCCTTAAATCTAATTTTAACACTAAACCTAACCTTAACATTAACACTAATTGTACAACTCTAATTATAGCTTTAACACTAAATGTAACCCTATTTCTAGAACTATTACTAATATTCACATAACCCTAATTCTAATCAAGGTTTCAATTATGGTTAAGGATAGTATTGGTGTTAAAACTAAGGCTAGGGTTCAATTTGGGTTAGGGTTAGGGTTAGTTTTAGCTTTAGGTTTAGGGTTCAATTAGGATTAGACTTAGGGTTGGGGTTAGGGTTAGGAATACGAAATAGTGTTATATTTAGGGTTAGGGTCAAGGTTATAATTGAAGATCAAATTAGAGTTGGGGCTAGGCTTATAATTAGGGTTAAGACTAGGGTTAGAGTTTGTGTTATAATTAGAGATGAATTTAAATGGATTAGGGTTAGGTTTAAAGATATAATTAGTGTTAGCATTAGGATTATGGTAAGGGTTAACTTTATGGTTGGTTTAGGGTTAACTCTAATTATAACACAAACCCTAACCCTAATCTTAACCCTAAGTATAAATCTATCCCTAACCTTAATTCTATCTTTCATTATAAATCTCACCATAATTGTAATTAGAATATATTTAACCTTATCCCTGACTCTAACCTTCTCCCAAACCCTAAACGCAACCCAAACTCTACTTCTAACCCTAACCCTAACACTAAGTGTAATTCTATTTGTAGCACTAACTCTTACACTAATCCTAACCCTAACCTTAACTTTAACCCTAATCATATCCCCAAACCTAACTCTAATTCTAACTCTCATGCTAATGATAACACTAACTCTAATTCTAACCATAACCCTAACCCTAATCCTAACTATATCACTACCTATAACCCTAACCTTAACCCTAATTATAACTCTAACCATAACCCTAACCCAAATCATAACCTTAAACCTAATATTAACTCTAACCCTAACCCTAACCTTAATCCTAACCATAATCATAACTCTAAGCCTAACCCTAACCTTAATTCTAACCATAACCTTAAAACTAAACCTAACCTTAACCATAACCTTAATTTTAAAATTAACATTATCAATTAAAATTCACTTAGAATTAAGGTTGTCATTAGAATTGTGATTATGAATAGGGTTAGAATGATGTTAGGGTTAGAGTTAGAGTTAGATTTATATTAGAGTTAGGGTTAGGGTTAGGGTTAGGGTTAGGAGTTGCAACTTAAGATCAAGGTTAGGGTTGGAGTTAGGGTTAGGGTTAGGTTGGGGATTAATTACTATTAGAGTTATAATTTATTTAGGTTATATTCAATTAGGGTTAGGGTTAGGGTTCTAAGAAAAACTGTCTAGGTTATGGTTAGGTTTGAGGTTTGAATTCAATTAGGATTAGGGGTTAGGGTTGGGGTTTAGGTGATTTCACTTAGAATTAAGGTTTCCATTAGAATTATGATTATGAATAGGGTTAGAATTATGTTAGGGTTAGAGTTAGAGTTGGATTTATATTAAAGATAGGGTTAGGGTTAGGGTTGGATTTAGGGTTAGGGTTAGGTTGAGGATTGATTACTATTAGAGTTACCATTTAATTCAGGTTATATTCAATTAGGGTTAGTGTTAGGTTGAGGATTGATTACTATTAGGGTTAGTGTCAGGTTATATTCAATTAGGGTTAGGGTTAGGGTTCTAAGATAAAGTCTAGGATAGGTTTAGGTTTAGGATTTGAATTCAATTAGGATTAAAGTTATGGTTACAATTACAATAAGAGTTAACATTCAAATAGGAATTAATTAGGATTATGATTAGGGGTTATATTCTATAAGAGTTAGGGTTCAACCAGGGTTAGGATTAGGATTCACTTATAGTTATAATTAAAGGTAGGTGAGGGTTATTGTTAAATTAGGGTTAGGGTTAGGGTTTAATTAAAGTTACACTTGTAATTAAGGTTATCAATATAATTATGATTAGGGCTAGGGTTAAAATTATTGTTAGGGTTAGAGTTAGAGTTAGATTTATATTAAAGTTAGGGATAGGGTTACGGTTAGGAGTTACAAGTTAAGATCATGATTAGGATTAGAGTTAGGGCTAGGGTTAGGGTTGGACATTAATTACTATTAGGAACTCTAACCATAACCCTAATACTAGCCATACCATTAACTCTAACTGTAATCCTAACCCTATCACTCACAATAATTCTAATTCAAACCCTAATTGTAATTAGATCTATAACCCTAATGCTAACCATAATTCTAAATCTAACATTAATTCTAATTATAATTATAATCTTAACCCTAACACTAACACTAACACTATTTACAACCCACCCTAATTTATAACTAACACTAATTTTAATTGCAACCCTAACCCTAATTAGGATTATGGTTCAAGTTCAATTAGGGTTGAACTTCAATAGGTTAGAGTTAGGGTTTGGAATTAATTTTAATTAGGTTTTAATTTTAATAGGTTCAGGATTATGGTTAGGGTTCTAAAATAAATCCTAGGTTTAGGGTTTATTTTTAATTAGGTTATATTTCTATTAGGGTTAAGGTTAGGGTTTGGAGTTATAAGTTAAAATTATGGTTAGGCTTAGGTTTAAGGCTATAGTTTGAATTTAATTAGGGTTAGGGTTCAATTAAGGTTCTAGGATAAATCTTGGGGTTGTCATTACAGTAAATTTTAGGGTTATGATTATGGTAAATTAGGGTTAGGGTTCTAAAATAAATATTGGAGTCAACATTAGGGTAGGGGGTTCATTTAAGGTTGAAATTTAATAGGTTATGATTATGGTTAAGGGTCAAGTTTAATTATAGTTGAACTTTTATAGGTTTAGGGTTAAAGATAGTGTTCTAAGATAAATTCTAGGTTTACTATTTGCATTCAATTAAGTTAGATTTCTACTAGGGTTAAGGTTAGGGTTAATAGTTTTAAGTTAAGATTAGGGTTAGGATTAGAGTAAGAGTTAGGGTTAGGTTTGGGGATCAAATGGTATTAGGGGTAGGTTTTAATCCCAATACTAATATTGACCCCAACCTTAATCATATTTCTATCTCTACCTCTAACCCTAACCTTAACTATACCCTTGATCCTAATTTTATGTGTATTCCTAACCCTAACCCTAATTGTGATGATAACGCCAACCCAAATTATTATTCTAACTCTAATAATATTCATAACCCTAACCATAACCCTAATCTTACTACTAACGCTAACCCAACCCTAATCCTAATTTCAACTCTAACCCTAACCCTATTCCTATCCCTGATCATAACCCTAACCTTCCTCAATGATAAAACTAATCCTAATCGTAACCCGAACCCTTACACTAGCCCTAACCCTAATCCTAACCCTAATAATTTTTTAATTTGAATTATAATCTTAACTATAATATTAACTGTAACACAAATCATAATTGTAACCCTAATTTTAATTCAAATTATAAATGTAATTTTATCTCAAAACCTAACCCTAATCATAATTGTCATGATAACCCAACCCAAATTGAAATACTATTTGTAACCCTAACCATAACTTTGATTCAAATTCTATATTTTTACTACAAAATTTGATATAATAATTGAGATAAGGAATAAATTATTTGTTGATAATATCTATGTATTTACTTTTTTCTATTACATTCTAACATAAACAATAAATGTAACACTAAAACTATATATATATATATAATTTTGATGATAACCCCAATCCAAATTGTAATGCTCATCCCTAATTGTAATCGTAACTTTGACCTAAACATTATCCTAAACTTAGCTCTAATCCTAACCCTAATAATAACTCCAACCCTAATGCCAATTTTATTTCTAAACCTAACCCTAACCATATTTCCAATAATAAAATTATTCCCAACCTTAACCCTCATTTTTTGTCTAACATTAACCCTAAACCTAACCCTAATACTAATCCTAATAATAACACTAACCCTAACCCTAAAATATAAGCTTAACCCTAATACCAATTTCATTTGTAAACCTAACACTAACCCTATTCGTAATAATAAAATTATTGTCAAGCTTAACCCTAACCCTAACCATAAAATATAAGCATAACCCTAATTCCAATACTAATGTTAACCCCAAACTTAACCCTAATTCTATCTCTAACCCTAACCTTGACTTTAACCCTATTCCGAATAATAAAATTATTCCTAACCTTAACCCTTATTTTTTGTCTTATCCTAACGCTAGTCCTAATAATAATAGTAACCCTAACCCTAACCCTAGGCCAAACTTTATCCCAAATGTTAATTCGAAACACAATCTCCAACCCTAACCCTAACCCTAATGTTATTTGAATGTTAAACACAGTTTAACCCTAACACTAACTCAAAGATTTCCCCTAATTCAACCCCAACCTTAACTCAAAGGTTTTTCCTTAATTGAACCCTATTTTAACATTTACCCTAACTCTAATTAAACTTGAACCCTAACTATAACTTATATTAAATTTTTATATTAAATATACTAAAATAATATTATTTATCTAATAATATAATAAAATAATAGAGTATAATTTATATATATCTTAAGTTTAAGATATATAAATTACATCAAGATATATAAGTTTAAATTATGCGACTATAGAACCCTCTCAACCCAATAATTTATTTTTATTTCAAATATATAATAAATAATTTGTTTTAACTTTTAGCTAAAGCTATTTTATCTTAGATAAAATTTACTTTATTTTAATTGATGAGATATTTTATTTTTCAATAATAATGCAACAAATTATAGAAACCATGTCCAAATATTTAAAAAACTAAATAGAAAAACAAATTATTTAGTAAAAAAAATGATAGGTAATTAGATAGATAAAATATGCATAAACACTAAATTTATTTTAACTATTGATAAGAATTGTTTTTATTTTATTTTAATACTTTAAAGTTAGTAATTTCAATATATTTTATTCTACTTTTTTATTTATTTTTTCTTATTTGATAAGACTTTGTTAATATTATGCTTATTATTAAATGTGTAAATGACTATCAAAATTGTCAAATTTAAGTCAATGTTTCTTATACTTATATGTTTTATTTCTATATTTAAGTCAATGAAAGAATAGTTGAAAGAAAAATTATTTAGAGTGGACATTTATTTTTTAAATATAAAGACATTTATTCTAAAGTAAATAAATTATAGTAAAGTCACTAAAGTATTTAAATATGTCATAAAATAATTCTATATTAAAATAAAATAAAAAAATTATTTTTTAAAATATGTAGTAAATAAAATAATTGCAATGCAAAATAAAGTAACTCTTGAGTGAATTATAAATAGTTTTATGTTTAAAAAAAAATCTTAAATAGATAGACAAATATATAGATAGATGGGTAAGATACTTCCAAGGGGTAGTACCCATATATTAGAATAAAGAAAATATCAACATGTATGTATGTATGTATGTGGGTGTGTGCACATATATATGTATGTATGTATATATGTGTGTATGTAACATATATATATATATATATGTAACACACACTCACACACACATATAACATTTATACATGTGTGTGTGTATATATATCTTATAAAGAGGTTAGCAAAAAATACATAGTGACTAGAGTAGTGTTAGGAATTGCATGCAGAAGATATCAATTAAATGCAGATAAAGATTAAACAAAGGAATGAAAAATAAATAGAAATAATACTAGCGAGAGACAATTTTTAACGTGGTTCACCCAAACTCGGGCCACATCCACAAACAGAGAGTCTAATATTATTAAAATCAAACCGATTACAACTAGCAATCCTTGTAACTCAATACCATTGCATATGCTACAATACAATATCAACAGAAACCCTAAACCTTAGTCATTTTATCAAGACTTTTTTATCACAAAAAAATAGGGTTTTTTATGTTAGCCAATAGAAAAATAACTCCCAATGCCTTTATAGAATAATAAAAGTCTTGTGAGGTTTTGGGGGCGTTGCCCCTCAACCCCACCTTGTATCGCAATAGGGAGCATGCTAGGGATGTTGCCCTTGGACCCCACAAGGGGCATTGCCCCTTCACCCCATCTTGGGGGCACTGCCCTGAAACCCCTGTTAAATAATTTGGGGGGAAACCAAGTCGATAAAAGTGGGGAAAAATTAACCTCTGAGTTTGATTAGGCTCCATTAAACAATGTAGAGTAATAGATCTTATCGCAAACCACTACAAGGAGGCTGTGGAGCTCTTGGATGGAGTCACGACTCAAGAAAATCATAGACTATAAGGGACATGTCCCATTAGGTATATATATGTATAAGGAAACGTAATATATAACAAAGGAGAAATATAGAGGAGAAAAGTAAGAATAGGAAAGAGAAGATAACAAGTAAGAACTATGTATAAGAAGTATATGTACAAGATTTGGTATATGAAATCTATATGCATATATGAACTTTTGACTATTATAATATAATATTCAAAGGATACTTAATTTATGTTTATGTGTCATTCTATTAACCTATTTTTTTTGTATTAGACATTAACCCCTTATCCGTTTGTTGCTAATAATTTTGGGGTATAAATACAACACATAGAGAATACTTGGGAGTTAGAACTTTGGTCTATGACTCCCCACTTTTCTTGCTAACATTGGTTCTATTGTCCGAAATCTAGTTAAGTAGCACAAAGGAGACTAAGGGAAAATTTTAATTTTAATTCAGACATGGATACTAGAGGAATAAATGAAAATTTTCTCACAATTTGTGGTAGTATCTTCTTGGTGTCAGCCTTGTGAGAGAGGGTTAGGCATTAATGTGATGGAGAATGGAAAGGGGTGGATCTATGAAAGGATTTGATCAATCAACATAGATATAATATAACTACCATGGGATGAAATTTAGGATTAATGCAACACCAAGTCAAACACCCATGGAAAAAAGTGACACTAAGAAATCAGGAGAATTAGAGAGGATATTGAGTTGACAAAAAACCAAATATGGCCAATCCAAACTCAAAAGAAACAAGGAAAAGACAAAATGTGGAGAGGGAACAAAGACACCAAAAAAGAATGGAGATTACAAAGAAAAGGAAGAGTAACTGCACCAAGGTAGGTACTACTAAGTGCACCAATGTGGGTGATACCAAAAAGAAGAAGGAAAAAATAATGATAGAAGGAAAGTGGATGACTCCAAAACTGGTCACTTCTCCCTTAAAAGAAACAAGGAATATTTTATCAAATTTGGAAAAGAGAATAGAAGATTCAAGAATATGGGGAATCAAAGAAGCAATTGGTAGAGGATTATAAAATCATAAAGGCTCCAACACTACCACGCTTAACCAAAACACCATCAACAAGGCTTGGAGGATTGATTCCTCCCTTCCATATACTTCTTTGTTTGATCCATCATCTCTATGTGAGTTGAATCTTGTCATAACCCCTCGATACCTTGATGATTCTTTTGCATGACCCCTAGCCCTGATGTAATTTGGACTAGAGGTTTGAACTTTAGATTTTAATATATCAATAGATATAAGTGTGTGTGTGTGTGTATGTGCATGTGCGATGCAGGAGCATCCTTGTTTCTTGGCAATCTTGCATCAACCAAAAATATATTTTTTATTTTATTTTTTGTTCTTGTTCAATTTTTGTTCAGTTCAAGTTGGAGGATTCATCATATTTTCTCACCAGACCTCGCAGATCTATGTTTACATCATGGACATGTTAATTTTACTTATTCCAAGATTTGAGTGCGATTGGATCTTTTTTCGACAAGTTATTGCTTCCAGATTAAGTGGTAGTTTCTTGAACCGGCACCAAAATAATTTTCAAACCTAATGGCTAATTAGATCACTAGTGGATCTTTCCTGTGATTTTTGGATCCTTATAGTGTGTTTCGAATTTTTTTGTGGAGTGTCCCCGACCTTAATTATAGGTCCACACTTCATCCTATGCATTCACCGAGGACTAAATCAAATTTGAGGCCAACCTATTTCATGCGCATGTTACATTTTCTTTCATTAGAGATTGTAACTATCTTTGGCCAATGCAGATGATTCTAGATCTCTGGATGTGATATAAATCATTGTAATAGATCATTAGGAAGATAGATTGAAAAAAAATAGGTTTGATATGCAATATTTTCACTCGTGTTAAAGAACATATGGGAATATTGTATTTTGAGCATGTTGTAATAGGCCTGTGAGTTGAATCTGTAAGCCCAGATGTTGTCATCTATTTGCAATTGAAATTTCTAATACTAAGGAAGATAAAATCTGCATTTTCCTCCATATACTGTTTTGCTTCTATTGTGTGACTCTTGCTACACAATCCGGATTGTTCTCTTTGAGGACCCTCCTTCTGTGGCTACACCAAATTGGTATCAGAGTGAGACTCATTTTGTGAGAGAACGTTAGAATTCGCAGAGTCCTATTAAGATTTGTTGTGAGGTGGTAGACTGAGGATCCGACTTGCAGCTGTAGAGGACTTGTGTAAAGATGGTGGGAAGAGGAAATGTTAGAGGAAATGGAGCGCGTGGGAATGTAGACCCAACTATGATGGAGATGTTGAGAGGAATTGCTGCTAGATTGGAAGCAGTTGAAACGACCCAAAGGAGAGGTCGACTAGTTGATGATGTGAATGATGAAGAGGTAGGAGTACAAGAAGAAAGAGAAAGAGAAGATCAACCTGGCCTGGATCAGGGAGAAGAGAGGTTCATAAGAGCCCTAACTAGAGAAAATACGAAGCCACATTTCAATCCACTAGATTATAATGGTAATTTGGATTCAGATGAATTGCTTGATTGGATAATAGAAATGGAGAAGTATTTTGATTTTGAAGGTACCACTGAAGATAAGAAAGTGAAATTTTCTTGTACAAAGTTGAAAGGACATGCATCCCTTTGGTGGGAACATTTGAAGGCATATAGGAAAAGAAGAGAAAAATAAAAGATAAAATCATGGGATCAGATGGTAAATAAGTTAAAGACAAAGTTTATGCCTACAGATTATCGAATCAGTTTGTTCCAAAAGTTGAAAAATTTGAAGTAGAAGGAATCAAGTGTGACAGAGTATACCGATGAGTTCTACAAGTTGAATATCAGATCTAGATATTCGGAGGATAAGATCAAGCAAGTAGCCAAATATGTGAATGGCTTGAGAACATCTATACATGATGAGATTAGTTTGATCAAGTTACAAAATGTGGAGGAGGCATATCAATGTGCCCTAAAAGCATAGGAGTAGCTGAATAAAAGACATGAGCAAAGACATAGAGGAAGAGGTGGAATATTTCAGAGAGGATCTTTTGCATATCAAAATAAAGATAAGGAAGTCAACAAGAATAATAATTCATATCGTAGAGATGATGGAAACTATTACCAAAGAGGAGGATATGGTGGTTACCAGAATGAAGGTTATAGAGAAGATGAAAAAGGACAGGAGAAAAGAGTATTCAGGGGAACTTGTTTTAAATGTGGTGGAGAAGGACATAGAGCATTTGAATGCAATCAGGGAGAGACAAGTAGAAAGACAGAAAAAAATAGAACAACCTTTGTTGAGGAAGATCATGTCGGATCATCTAACAAACCGGAAGATGGAGAAGTGTTGGCGAATAGAAGAGTATTGTGTCAAAGTGAGATGGAGCAGGAATTGTTGCAGAGAGAATTTGTTTCAGACCAGATGCAAGGTAGCTGGTAAATGTTGCAAAGTAATTGTGGATAGTGGAAGCTCAGAGAACATAGTTTCTAGAGAAATGGTGATCAAATTGAGGCTGGAAAGATTGAAACATCCAAAACCCTATCAGATAGCATGGATTCAAGATGAGCATCAGATATTGGTAAGTGAACAATTTTTGGTGAAATTAAAGATAGGAAATTACCATGATGAAGTGTTGTGTGATATCATGCCTATGGATATCTGCCATGTTTTGTTGGGAAGACCTTGGTAGTATGATAGACAGGCTATTCATGATGGAAAGAAGAACACATATACCATTGTTGCTAATGGGATGAAGCAGACTTTCCTACCATTAGAAGATGTTCCTAGAGTTGAGGTTTACACGAGTGCTAGAATTTGTTTGGTTGATGGAAGGAGATTTCTAGATGGATTGAGACATGAGAACATGTGTTATTCCTTGGTTCCTAAGAACGTTGAAGACTTGAAGCATGTAGAAGAACAACCAAAGGAGATAAAGGAATTATTGGCAGAATATGAGGAGATCATTTTAGATAATGTACCTGATGGATTGCCACCTATGAGGAGTATTAGTCATTGCATAGACAAGTGAAAGATTTATTGAGGAAAGGTTTGATCATGGAAATATTAAGTCCTTGTACAGTACCTACTATGTTAGCACCTAAGAAGGATGGAGAATGGAGGATGTGTATAGACTCTAGAGCCATAAATAAAATCATAGTGAAGTATAAGTTTCCTTTAGCCATGATGGATGACATCATGGATTGTTTGAGTGGGGCTAAATACTTTACAAAGACATATTTGAAGAGTGGGTATCAGCATATCATAATCAGAGAAGGGGATGAATGGAAGACAACATTCAAGACTAATGAAGGATTGTAAAAGTGATTGGTGATTCCTTTTGGACTAAAAAATGCACCGAGTAATTTCATGAGGTTGATGAATGAGGTATTGAAGAAATTCTTGGGTAAGTTTGTGATTGTTTATTTGGATGACATCTTGATTTTTAATAAGACTAGAGAGGAACATTTGTTGCATATAAGACAAGTTTTGTAGAGGTTGAGAGAAGAGAAGTTGTTGATAAACATTAAGAAGTGTAGTTTCATGAAGGAAGAATTGGTATATCTGGGACTTGTGATATTTGGGGATGGATTAAAGATGGATACTGAGAAGGTAAGAGAAATTTTTGAATGGCTTACACCGGAAAGCATTGGAGAGGTAAGATCATTTCATTGATTGGCTAGTTTTTACTAAAAGTTCATTAGGAATTTTAGTTCTATTTGCAATTCTATGACATAAACAATGAGAGGAGATAAGAAGGATTTTAGGTGGACATCTGGAGAAAACCAGAGTTTTGATTTGTTGAAACAAAAGGTGACTGAGCATCCTATGTTGGCTTTACCAGACATTAGTAAGGAATTTTAGGTAGATTATGATGCAAGTGGAAATGAAATTGGAGTAGTATTAAGTCAAGAAGGAAGACCAGTGGCTTATTTCAGTGAGAAATTGAATGATGCTAGGAGAAGGTATTTAGTGTATGACTAGGAGTTTTATACTATAGTTCAAGCCTTGAAGAAGTGGAGACATTACTTTTTTCCTAAGGAGTTTGTGTTGTATATGGATCATCAGGCGTTGCAATATTTGAACAATAAAGGTAGGTTGAATTAGAGACACATGAGATGGGTGGAATTCTTGCAGAGTTATACTTTTGTTTTAAAACACAAGAGTGGAAAGTCAAATAGAGTTGTTGATGCTTTGAGTAGACGAAGGAATTTACTGGAAGAGATGAGAGTGGAGGTATTAGGATTTGATGAATTGAAGAACTTGTATGCAAAAGACCCAAATTTTGTAGAACCTTGGAGAGCTTGTAAAGAACCAATCTTGGAGGATAGGAGTTAGTGGTTGGATTATTTCATTTAGGAGAATATGTTGTTCAGAGGGAATCAGTTGTGTATACCCTGGAGTTTAATGAGGGATAGCTTGGTGAAAGAAAAACATAGTGGAGGATTGTCATGACACTTTGGAATTGATAAGATAGTAGCATTGGTAAGTGAGAATTAATTTTGGCCACAGATTCATAAGGATGTTAGGAAATTTGTGTAGAGTTGTAGAGTTTGTCAAGTTGCAAAAGGGAGTAGTCAGAATGTTTGATTGTATAAGCCTTTAACAGTTCTAGAGAGACCTTGGGAAGATATCAACATGGATTTCATACTTGGTTTACCGAAGACACAGAGAGGTAATGATTCTATATTTGTGGTGGTGGATAGATTTTCTAAAATGACACATTTCATACCTTGTAAGAAGACAATAGATGTGGTACATGTAGTAGACTTGTTTTCAAGGAAGTGGTCAGATTGCATGGATTACCTAGGAGTATTTTTTCAGACAGAGATAAAAAGTTTGTTGGTTACTTTTGGAGGACACTTTGGAAGAAAGACAGATTTAAATTTCAACTCTACTTTTCACCCACAGATTGATGGATAGATAGAGGTAGTAAATAGGAGTTTGGGGAATTTTATAGGATGTTTGGTTGGAGAGAAGATCGGAAGTTGGGATTTAACCCTTGCACAAGCAGAGTTTACATGCAATAATTTAGTGAACATGAGTACCAAAAAGACACCTTTTGAAATTATTGCTGAAGTTTATCCTAGAGGTATATCAGAGTTGAGAGACATCAATAAAGAAGATAAAAGGAGTGTAGAAGCAGAGGAATTTGTAGAACATATGACAGTAGTGCATACTCAAGTAAAACAACAATTGGAGGCATGAACCAGAAGTATAAGGAGCAAGCAGATGAAAAGAGGAGACATAAGGAGTTTGAAGTTGGAGATGAAGTGATGGTGTATTTGAGGAAGGAAATATTTCCAGTTGGAACATACAATAAGCTCAAGATGAGGAAGTTTGGACCCTATAAGATTTTGAAGAAATTTGATTCAAGAAATGCATATGAAGTGAAGTTACCAGATGACATGGGTATATCACCTATATTCAACATTGCATATCTACATCAATACCATGAAGCAGAATTCAATGAACGTAGTAGGGAAAAATTGGAGAATCAGTTTCCTAAACAACAATCAAATGAGAGTGAAGATATTTTGGATATCAGAGATGGGAGGAAAACTCGTGGGAGACAATACAAAGAATATCTTGTGAAGTGGAAAGGTAGACCAATGGAGGATTCTTCTTGGATTTCTCAGGATGAGGTAGACCGTTTTCATTTTCCTTTAGCCCTTGAAAAGTGAGGGACTCATTTTTCAAATAACCCTAGACTTTTTATGCAGAAGCATCCTTGGTTCTTGGCAATCTTGCATCAACCAAAAAAAAATAGTTTTTATTCTTGTTCAGTTATTGTTCAGTTCAAGTTGGAGGATTCGTCATATTTTCTCACCAGACCTCGCGGATATATTTTTACATCATGGGCATGCTCATTTTCCTTATTCCAAGATTTGAGCGCGATTGGATCTTTTTCTAGAAAGTTATCGCTTCCGGATTAAGTGGTAGTTTCTTGAACCGACACCAACATAATTTTCAAACCTAGCGGCTAGTTCGATTGCTTGTGGATCTTTCCTATGACTTGCGGATCCTTAGGGTGTGTTTTGAATTGTTTCATGGAGTTTCCTTGACCTTAATTATAGGTTCACACTTCATCCTATATATTCATGAAGGAGTAATTCAAATTTGAGGCCAACCTCTTTCATGTGCACGTTACATTTTCTTTCATTAGAGATTGTAATGATCTTTGGCCGACACAGATGATTCTAGATCTCTAGATGTGATATAAATCATTGTAATAGATCATTAGGAAGATAGATTGAAAAAAAAATAGGTTTGATATGTAAGATTTTCGCTCGTGTTAAGGAGCATATGGGAATATTGTGAGCCGAATCTATAAGCTTGTATGTTGTCGGTTGTTTGTAATTGAAATTTTTGATAATAAGGAAGTTAGAATTTTCATTTTCCTCCATATATTTTGTTTATTTTGTTGTGTGACTCTTGTTGCACAGTCCAGATTATTCTCTTTGAGGACCCTCCTTCTGTGGCTGCACCAATGTGTGTATTAATTATGAACCTTAATGTTATTATTATGGAATGTGATTGTTGATCTTATTATGTTATTTTAATTCAATGCATTAATTGTTTGGATTAACATGTACTAATGATTTGGTTGTTGGGCTTGTGTGAGGTTTGTTGTTGGTTGTAGGTTGTAGGTATCAGGCTACAAAGTGAGGTAGATTATGTGGTTTTGTGGATGAGAGGTAGATAATCAATATGCCATCCTAGTGTTGACATTTCTTGTATTTTTCATCAACCCAAGGTTCATTCAACCTAGGACCTTAGACATATATTACTTTCCATAGTTTATTCATCTCGGCTAGGCAAAGCTATCAAGTCAACCTAGATTATTCCAATTAATTAACATTGCTTAAATTGGTAAATTTATTAGAGGTTATTGAATGAATAAATAAATTAGAAATAAATAAATAAAATTAAAATAGGTAAATATTAAATAATAAACTATAAAGTAAATAACTATGAAATAATAAATTAATTAATTAATTAAAACATTAAATAACTTAAATATTCACCATTTTTATCAATACAAGTGGATGGGCATTGAAACAAATTACTCCATCAAACCATTCGATAAGGTAGGAGATAAATCATTCGATCCGGAAAAAGAAAAACAAAATCAAGGAAATAAACAAAAGGAAAAGGGTTGAAGAAATTCATGGGAGAAGGGTGAGCACTAGAAGGATAGTAGAGGTAAAAATCTCATGAAATGTTGGACCAAGGAGAGGAAATAACCTAGTGTGGGTAAAGGAGGAAGACAAGAAGGGGATGAAAGTAGCATTAAGAGGCATGTCAACCGATGAAACCTTAGAAAATGGCAGGAAGCAATTAGAGTGGAGCCATGGAAAAACTTCTCTCTCTCTCTCTCTCTCCTTTAAAATGACTTGCAAGGTCTCTTTTTTGGAGAAGAAATTTGGGGAAAATCAAGAAGAGAAGGGTGGTTTGACTATATCTAGAGGTTAGATGGTACAAAAGAGCTATTATGTGCAAGAGCAGCTAGGGCATCCTCCATTCCTGCTACAAAACGTTATACCTAGACATACCAAACTAAGATGTTTAGGTTCTCTCTCTGTTTTTCAGATTTTATTTTAGTATACTATAACCCTAAGAAAGTTTACTTTAAATCTTAAATTCATTTCTAAGTTTGAAAGAATGTTTTTATTGTCATACTTAATTAAACCAAGATACGTGAGAAGTTTTTATGGTGGTTGCATTGGAACATAACAATTTTTCAACTAGTCTTATCATTTATTCTCATCTATGAGCAACACCATCTTTGATAACAACATTGAGTTGAAAGCTTTAGATGGATGTTACTTTCAATAGGCCAATGTTTCATAATTTACCAATTTCAACATCATTGCTGACAAATTTTGATGTAATGTTTAATTGATGAGGCTTACCCTCTTGTTTTTTTAATCTCCTTGCAACATGTTGAAGCTTCATATCTCATCTTTTCAACATTTCTTTTGATTCTCCAAACATTGATCCCAATGAGACATAACTCATTCTTTAGCTCCCTGCACATTCTACTATTTTCATGGTTGACCAATGTGCAAACAGAGGTGAAAATTTTCAAACATTAGATGAATGTAATTGTTGGTGATTTTCTACTATTTCTTTGCTAGCATTAATCATTTTGTGGCTTTGAGTTAGTTTTCATATATTAGAAGTGAAAACATAGAATAAACCTCTATTAAAACCTTGCAGCTGTTAACCTATCTATGAAGATTTTGGCCATATAGCCTTCATAGCCTAGAGTTCCTAACAATGGGGTACAAAATGACTCATTTACAACACAATGGGGTTACCTTTTTTATGTAAGATAAATGGAAGCCTACAAATCAAGTAGAGTAGGATATCTCCTTTCATATTTTTCTTAATGGACTGATTTTTTTCTTTTTAATGATGCTGGTCAAATTTGATACCCATAAGAATAAGTTATATCCTTTCATATTGGTCTTAATGGACTGATCTTCTTTGATAATGGTCTTGGTCAATTCTATTGCAATAAAATAAATTATACTTGATTATGGTTCTAAGTAATAACTGCACAATACCCTTCAACAATACTAGTTTCTAGGATAACCATCCATGCGAAAGACTATAGCTGGTATGATCAATTGATTAATAGTACATACACTCTCATTTAAAGGAGTAATTGAATTGTTGTAATATGAAATTACAGTCCCTACAAGTCCATGTCTTAAAATTATTCTTGAAGGATTGAATAATGGTGCAAGAGCACCCAAGTAGAGATATGCCTCAAGAAGGAAAATTCAAGTCTTGACTAGAAATTTGATGTAATAATGATATCTTAAGGTCTAAAATACCATTTAATGCATGTATTAAGTCCTAGTTTATAATTTTGAGGTCATAGGTTGCATAATGTAAGGTTGCATAATTTGACAAATTGTTGTCAAGCAAAGATTGTAAAATGCAATAAATTGTAAATGATGGAATATGAAGGGAAAATCAGTTGGAGGTAGTTTTAGGTGTTGAAGTGGCTTTAAAAAAGGATATTTTAACCTCTTTTACTTTGAGGATGGTCTATGGAAGGTCGGGTAAATGAGTTTGAAGAAGAATTTCAATAAAAAGCTTTGCTTTTCTAACATTTTTATGTGTTTCCAGACTTGCATGCCTTTGTACGGCCATAATAAATGTCAAACCTCCCCTCCTCTAGTAGATTTGAAAAACCTATGAATCTAGTTTAAAATTCACTTGATTTCATTTAAATCCATCAAGTATTGATAAAGTTACGGGCAATTTGGTCTAGGTGGGTCACTACCCTGATCTAGGGTAACATTGCATGATCAAAAATCCATTTCTTCCAATCTAACCGTTAAAAAATCCTAGAAATTTGTGTGGAGGCTTGTTCTAGTATATTCTTTCAAACTCTAATGTTACAATTCATGAGTATATGGTTTTTGGAAATTTCAAGGAAGCCCTAGGTCTATCTTTTCACAAAAACTATGAAATGGATAGTGTGCAGACCTTATGTTGTGTTTGGGTGATGTAAAAAGTATTTCCATTTAGGGGTAGTGTCTTGTAAAGGTGTATGGGAGTGCTTTGAGTCATTTCTTTCAATATTTGGTGAATAAAAAAGTTTGAATTCATCTTTATTATGACTGTCTTGTGAGGACAGTGCTATTATAGTCCTAAAGGGACAAAACTTACAAAGTTGTTATGTTACTTATTTGTGTAAGGGCCAAAAACTCATTGAAGATTTGTTCAATGGAGGAGCCCATATGTATTTGGATCCATTCCAAGGTTGGGGTGGTGAAATTACAAGTCTTGAAATTATTGTTGGAGACTATCCTTTTAAGGGAAAGGTTATCACAAACCCTTTGGGATAGTACTTGGCATAGTCTATCATCTTCCTTTTGGAAAGCCTCGAAGCCATTGGAAGGGTGGAATAATAAGGTGTTTGTAAGCCTCTGAAACTTTTGGAGAAACATTTAGGGTCCTGGATTGTTGTATGTTGAGAGGGAATGAACTTGTAGCCTAAGAGGCCTAATTGAAGGAATAGGGATAGTCACTTTTGAAGTTTAATATCTTTGAGTTGTGTGGTGATTTGGAGGGAAATATAGTTGAATACGTGTGTCAAGGTGTTGATTTCTTCCTATGTATCTACATCAAAGTGGCATCATAGCTCGGAAAAGGTCTAGGATAGAGTTGTCTTGTGGTTTTGTGTTATGTTGTGGTTGGTTGTAGGTAACGAAGAACCTAGTTGTTGCCAAGAGAAGGTAGAGGAAAGTTGAGAAGTTGAAGCAAGGAGAGACTTGCTGAGACCATCTAGAAGGGATGGAGATACTGAGAAGGAATTTGAAGGGAGAGGAAGAAAGGAATAAGAGAAAGAAGAAAAAGAGACAAGAAAATTTTGATAGAGAGATTGTTGAGTTGAAGTAAGAGATGAAGAGGTTTGAGAAAGAGTTCCAAGAATCCATGATGAAGATGGAGCAGTTGAAGAGTTGGCATTTGACATTGAAAAGGAAGATGGTTTGGCCTATAAAGAAGATTGTGAAAAGAAGAAGACACAAGAAGATGAAAGAGGAATAAGAAGCATATGAAGATGCACATGAAGAATTCCTAAATGAAGACAAACATGTTCCTGAGCATGAAAATGAAGGAGAAGCTGAGATGAAGAACTTGCTTTTAGAGGGAGAAGATATTGAGTTGGTGTCAAGATTTGAAGAAGAAATGATCAAGGATGAATTGCTTTTGGAAACCTATAGAGAGTTGAAGAAAGATGGAGGTATTGTGGTAGAATCCATATTTCATTTCTTTATTGTGATAATATTTTGGACAAGAAACAAATTTTAGGTTAAGGTGTAGCCTATTGAAAAAGAACAAAAAAAGGTTGAGACATATCAAGGCATAAAGAAGTAGATTCCAGGCGGCAAGATGAAATGGAAGCATGTTGGCTTTGACCAACTTAAACCAAAAGTCAAGATGAGACAACCAGGGCATAGGAACTACATGGAGGAGAATTTCATGATTGCTACATTCAATCCAAGAGGACTTGGAGTTCCTTTTTTGGTCGGGAGTATGGTGCAAGAGCAACCAAGCAGAGATATGCCTCAAGAAGGAAAATTCAAGTCCTGATTGGAAATATGATATAATAATGATGTCTTAAGGTCTAAAATACCATTTAATGCATGTATTAGGTCCTAGTTTATAATTTTGAGGTCATAGGTTGCATAATGTAAAAGTTGCATAATTTCACAAATTGTTGTCAAGCAAAGATTGCAAAATGCAATAAATTGCAAATGATGGAATATGAAGGGAAAATCAGTTGGAGGTAGTTTTAGGCATTGAAGTGGCTTTAAAAAGGATTTTTTAACCTCTTTTACTTTGAGGATGGTCTGTGGAAGGTCGGGTAAATGATTTTGAAGAAGAATTTCAATAAAAACCTTTGCTTTTCTATCATTTTATGTGTTTCTAGACTTGCAGGCCATTGTACGGCCCTAATAAATGCCCAAAACCTACCCTCCTCCATTATATTTGAAATCCCTATGAATATGGTTTAATATTCACATGATTTCATTTAAATCCATCAAGTATTGATAAAGTCATGTGCAATTTGGTCTAGGCGGGTCACTACCCTGATCTAGGGTAACAATGCATGATCAAAAATCCATTTCTTCCAATCTAACCATTAAAAACTCCTAGAAATTTGTGTGGAGGATTGTTCTAGTATATTATTTCAAACTCTAATGTTACAATTCTTGAGTATATGGTTTTTGGAAAGTTCAAGTAATCCCTAGGTCTATCTTTTCACAAAAACTGTGAAGTAGACAGTGTGCAGACCTTATCTTGTGTTTGGGTGATGTAAAAAGTATTTCCTTTTAGGGGTAGTGTCTTGTAAAGGTGTATGGGAGTGCTTTGAGTCATTTCTTTCAATATTTGGTAAATAAAAAAGTTTGAATTCATCTTTATTATGATTGTCCTGTGAGGACAGTGCTAATACAGTCCTAAAGGGACAAAACTTACAAAGTTGTTATGTTTCTTATTTGTGTAAGGGCCACAAACTCATTGAAGAGTTGTTCGATGGAGGAGCCCACATGTATTTGGATCCATTCCAAGGTTGGGGTGGTGAAATTACAAGTCTTGAACTTATTTTTGGTGACTATCCTTTTAAGGGCAAGGTTATCATAGATCCTTTGGGACAGTACTTGGCATAGTCTATCATCTTCCTTTTGGAAAGCCTCGAAGCCATTGGAAGGGTGGAATAATAAGGTGTTTGTAAGCCTCTGAAACTTCTGGAGAAACATTTAGGGTCTTGGATTGTTGTATGCTGAGAGGGATTGAACTTGTAGCCTAAGAGGCCTAATTGAAGGAATAGGGATAGTCACTTTTGAAGTTTAATATGTTTGAGTTGTGTGGTGATTTAGTTGGATTTACATAGTTGAATAAGTGTGTCAAGGTGTTGATTTCTTCCTTTGTAGCTACATCAAAGTGGCATCATAGCTCGGAAAAGGTCTAGGCTAGAGTTGGCTTGTGGTTTTGTGTTATGTTGTGGTTGGTTGTAGGTAACGAAGAACCTGGTTGTTTCCAAGAGAAGGCAGAGGAAAGTTGAGAAGTTGAAGCAAGGAGAGACTCGTTGAGACCATCTAGAAGGGATGGAGATACTGAGAAGGAATTTGTAGGCAGAGGAAGAAAGGAATACGAGAAAGAAGAAGAAGAGACAAGAAAATTTTGATAGAGAGATTGTTGAGTTGAAGTAAGAGATGAAGAGGTTTGAGAAAGAGTTCCAAGAATCCATGATGAAGATGGAGCAGTTGAAGAGTTGGCATTTGACATTGAAAAGGAAGATGGTTTGGCCTATAAAGAAGATTGTGAAAAGAAGAAGACACAAGAAGATGAAAGAGGAATAAGAAGCATATGAAGATGCGCATGAAGAATTCCTAAATGAAGACAAACATGTTCCTGAGCATGAAAATGAAGGAGAAGCTGAGATGAAGAACTTGCTTTTAGAGGGAGAAGATATTGAGTTGGTGTCAAGATTTGAAGAAGAAATGATCAAGGATGAATTGCTTTTGGAAACCTATAGAGAGTTGAAGAAAGATGGAGGTATTGTGGTAGAATACATATTTCATTTCTTTATTGTGATAATATTTTGGACAAGAAACAAATTGTAGGTTAAGGTGTAGCCTATTGAAAAAGAACAAAAGAAGGTTGAGACCTATCAAGGCATAAAGAAGTAGATTCCAGGCGGCAAGATGAAATGGAAGCATGTTGGCTTTGACCAACTTAAACCAAAAGTCAAGATGAGAGAACCAGGGCATAGGAACTACATGGAGGATAATTTCATGATTGCTACATTCAATCCAAGAGGACTTGGAGTTCCTTTTTTGGTCGGGAGTATGGTGCAAGAGCAACCAAGCAGAGATATGCCTCAAGAAGGAAAATTCAAGTCCTGATTGGAAATATGATATAATAATGATGTCTTAAGGTCTAAAATACCATTTAATGCATGTATTAGGTCCTAGTTTATAATTTTGAGGTCATAGGTTGCATAATGTAAAAGTTGCATAATTTCACAAATTGTTGTCAAGCAAAGATTGCAAAATGCAATAAATTGCAAATGATGGAATATGAAGGGAAAATCAGTTGGAGGTAGTTTTAGGCATTGAAGTGGCTTTAAAAAGGATTTTTTAACCTCTTTTACTTTGAGGATGGTCTGTGGAAGGTCGGGTAAATGATTTTGAAGAAGAATTTCAATAAAAACCTTTGCTTTTCTATCATTTTATGTGTTTCTAGACTTGCAGGCCATTGTACGGCCCTAATAAATGCCCAAAACCTACCCTCCTCCATTATATTTGAAATCCCTATGAATATGGTTTAATATTCACATGATTTCATTTAAATCCATCAAGTATTGATAAAGTCATGTGCAATTTGGTCTAGGCGGGTCACTACCCTGATCTAGGGTAACAATGCATGATCAAAAATCCATTTCTTCCAATCTAACCATTAAAAACTCCTAGAAATTTGTGTGGAGGATTGTTCTAGTATATTATTTCAAACTCTAATGTTACAATTCTTGAGTATATGGTTTTTGGAAAGTTCAAGTAATCCCTAGGTCTATCTTTTCACAAAAACTGTGAAGTAGACAGTGTGCAGACCTTATCTTGTGTTTGGGTGATGTAAAAAGTATTTCCTTTTAGGGGTAGTGTCTTGTAAAGGTGTATGGGAGTGCTTTGAGTCATTTCTTTCAATATTTGGTAAATAAAAAAGTTTGAATTCATCTTTATTATGATTGTCCTGTGAGGACAGTGCTAATACAGTCCTAAAGGGACAAAACTTACAAAGTTGTTATGTTTCTTATTTGTGTAAGGGCCACAAACTCATTGAAGAGTTGTTCGATGGAGGAGCCCACATGTATTTGAATCCATTCCAAGGTTGGGGTGGTGAAATTACAAGTCTTGAACTTATTTTTGGTGACTATCCTTTTAAGGGCAAGGTTATCATAGATCCTTTGGGACAGTACTTGGCATAGTCTATCATCTTCCTTTTGGAAAGCCTCGAAGCCATTGGAAGGGTGGAATAATAAGGTGTTTGTAAGCCTCTGAAACTTCTGGAGAAACATTTAGGGTCTTGGATTGTTGTATGCTGAGAGGGATTGAACTTGTAGCCTAAGAGGCCTAATTGAAGGAATAGGGATAGTCACTTTTGAAGTTTAATATGTTTGAGTTGTGTGGTGATTTAGTTGGATTTACATAGTTGAATAAGTGTGTCAAGGTGTTGAATTCTTCCTTTGTAGCTACATCAAAGTGGCATCATAGCTCGGAAAAGGTCTAGGCTAGAGTTGGCTTGTGGTTTTGTGTTATGTTGTGGTTGGTTGTAGGTAACGAAGAACCTGGTTGTTTCCAAGAGAAGGCAGAGGAAAGTTGAGAAGTTGAAGCAAGGAGAGACTCGTTGAGACCATCTAGAAGGGATGGAGATACTGAGAAGGAATTTGTAGGCAGAGGAAGAAAGGAATACGAGAAAGAAGAAGAAGAGACAAGAAAATTTTGATAGAGAGATTGTTGAGTTGAAGTAAGAGATGAAGAGGTTTGAGAAAGAGTTCCAAGAATCCATGATGAAGATGGAGCAGTTGAAGAGTTGGCATTTGACATTGAAAAGGAAGATGGTTTGGCCTATAAAGAAGATTGTGAAAAGAAGAAGACACAAGAAGATGAAAGAGGAATAAGAAGCATATGAAGATGCACATGAAGAATTCCTAAATGAAGACAAACATGTTCCTGAGCATGAAAATGAAGGAGAAGCTGAGATGAAGAACTTGCTTTTAGAGGGAGAAGATATTGAGTTTGTGTCAAGATTTGAAGAAGAAATGATCAAGGATGAATTGCTTTTGGAAACCTATAGAGAGTTGAAGAAAGATGGAGGTATTGTGGTAGAATACATATTTCATTTCTTTATTGTGATAATATTTTGGACAAGAAACAAATTGTAGGTTAAGGTGTAGCCTATTGAAAAAGAACAAAAGAAGGTTGAGACCTATCAAGGCATAAAGAAGTAGATTCCAGGCGGCAAGATGAAATGGAAGCATGTTGGCTTTGACCAACTTAAACCAAAAGTCAAGATGAGAGAACCAGGGCATAGGAACTACATGGAGGATAATTTCATGATTGCTACATTCAATCCAAGAGGACTTGGAGTTCCTTTTTTGGTCGGGAGTATGGTGCAAGAGCAACCAAGCAGAGATATGCCTCAAGAAGGAAAATTCAAGTCCTGATTGGAAATATGATATAATAATGATGTCTTAAGGTCTAAAATACCATTTAATGCATGTATTAGGTCCTAGTTTATAATTTTGAGGTCATAGGTTGCATAATGTAAAAGTTGCATAATTTCACAAATTGTTGTCAAGCAAAGATTGCAAAATGCAATAAATTGCAAATGATGGAATATGAAGGGAAAATCAGTTGGAGGTAGTTTTAGGCATTGAAGTGGCTTTAAAAAGGATTTTTTAACCTCTTTTACTTTGAGGATGGTCTGTGGAAGGTCGGGTAAATGATTTTGAAGAAGAATTTCAATAAAAAGCTTTGTTTTTCTATCATTTTATGTGTTTCTAGACTTGCAGGCCATTGTACGGCCCTAATAAATGCCCAAAACCTACCCTCCTCCATTATATTTGAAATCCCTATGAATATGGTTTAATATTCACATGATTTCATTTAAATCCATCAAGTATTGATAAAGTTATGTGCAATTTGGTCTAGGCGGGTCACTACCCTGATCTAGGGTAACAGTGCATGATCAAAAATCCATTTCTTCCAATCTAACCATTAAAAACTCCTAGAAATTTGTGTGGAGGATTGTTCTAGTATATTATTTCAAACTCTAATGTTACAATTCTTGAGTATATGGTTTTTGGAAAGTTCAAGTAATCCCTAGGTCTATCTTTTCACAAAAACTGTGAAGTAGACAGTGTGCAGACCTTATCTTGTGTTTGGGTGATGTAAAAAGTATTTCCTTTTAGGGGTAGTGTCTTGTAAAGGTGTATGGGAGTGCTTTGAGTCATTTCTTTCAATATTTGGTAAATAAAAAAGTTTGAATTCATCTTTATTATGATTGTCCTGTGAGGACAGTGCTAATACAGTCCTAAAGGGACAAAACTTACAAAGTTGTTATGTTTCTTATTTGTGTAAGGGCCACAAACTCATTGAAGAGTTGTTCGATGGAGGAGCCCACATGTATTTGGATCCATTCCAAGGTTGGGGTGGTGAAATTACAAGTCTTGAATTTATTTTTGGTGACTATCCTTTTAAGGGCAAGGTTATCATAGATCCTTTGGGACAGTACTTGGCATAGTCTATCATCTTCCTTTTGGAAAGCCTCGAAGCCATTGGAAGGGTGGAATAATAAGGTGTTTGTAAGCCTCTGAAACTTTTGGAGAAACATTTAGGGTCTTGGATTTTTGTATGCTGAGAGGGATTGAACTTGTAGCCTAAGAGGCCTAATTGAAGGAATAGGGATAGTCACTTTTGAAGTTTAATATGTTTGAGTTGTGTGGTGATTTAGTTGGATTTACATAGTTGAATAAGTGTGTCAAGGTGTTGATTTCTTCCTTTGTATCTACATCAAAGTGGCATCATAGCTCGGAAAAGGTCTAGGCTAGAGTTGGCTTGTGGTTTTGTGTTATGTTGTGGTTGGTTGTAGGTAAGGAAGAACCTATTTGTTTCCAAGAGAAGGCAGAGGAAAGTTGAGAAGTTGAAGCAAGGAGAGACTCGTTGAGACCATCTAGAAGGGATGGAGATACTGAGAAGGAATTTGTAGGCAGAGGAAGAAAGGAATACGAGAAAGAAGAAGAAGAGACAAGAAAATTTTGATAGAGAGATTGTTGAGTTGAAGTAAGAGATGAAGAGGTTTGAGAAAGAGTTCCAAGAATCCATGATGAAGATGGAGCAGTTGAAGAGTTGGCATTTGACATTGAAAAGGAAGATGGTTTGGCCTATAAAGAAGATTGTGAAAAGAAGAAGACACAAGAAGATGAAAGAGGAATAAGAAGCATATGAAGATGCGCATGAAGAATTCCTAAATGAAGACAAACATGTTCCTGAGCATGAAAATGAAGGAGAAGCTGAGATGAAGAACTTGCTTTTAGAGGGAGAAGATATTGAGTTGGTGTCAAGATTTGAAGAAGAAATGATCAAGGATGAATTGCTTTTGGAAACCTATAGAGAGTTGAAGAAAGATGGAGGTATTGTGGTAGAATAAATATTTCATTTATTTATTGTGATAATATTTTGGACAAGAAACAAATTGTAGGTTAAGGTGTAGCCTATTGAAAAAGAACAAAAGAAGGTTGAGACCTATCAAGGCATAAAGAAGTAGATTCCAGGCGGCAAGATGAAATGGAAGCATGTTGGCTTTGACCAACTTAAACCAAAAGTCAAGATGAGAGAACCAGGGCATAAGAACTACATGGAGGAGAATTTCATGATTGCTACATTCAATCCAAGAGGACTTGGAGTTCCTTTTTTGGTCGGGAGTATGGTGCAAGAGCAACCAAGCAGAGATATGCCTCAAGAAGGAAAATTCAAGTCCTGATTGGAAATATGATATAATAATGATGTCTTAAGGTCTAAAATACCATTTAATGCGTGTATTAGGTCCTAGTTTATAATTTTGAGGTCATAGGTTGCATAATGTAAAAGTTGCATAATTTCACAAATTGTTGTCAAGCAAAGATTGCAAAATGCAATAAATTGCAAATGATGGAATATGAAGGGAAAATCAGTTGGAGGTAGTTTTAGGCATTGAAGTGGCTTTAAAAAGGATTTTTTAACCTATTTTACTTTGAGGATGGTCTATGGAAGGTCGGGTAAATGATTTTGAAGAAGAATTTCAATAAAAACCTTTGCTTTTCTATCATTTTATGTGTTTCTAGACTTGCAGGCCATTGTACGGCCCTAATAAATGCCCAAAACCTACCCTCCTCCATTATATTTGAAATCCCTATGAATATGGTTTAATATTCACATGATTTCATTTAAATCCATCAAGTATTGATAAAGTTATGTGCAATTTGGTCTAGGCGGGTCACTACCCTGATCTAGGGTAACAGTGCATGATCAAAAATCCATTTCTTCCAATCTAACCATTAAAAACTCCTAGAAATTTGTGTGGAGGATTGTTCTAGTATATTATTTCAAACTCTAATGTTACAATTCTTTAGTATATGGTTTTTGGCAAGTTCAAGGAAGCCCTAGGTCTATCTTTCACAAAAAACTGTGAAATGCATAGTGTGAAGACCTTATCTTGTGTTTGGGTGATGCAAAAAGTATTTCCTTTTAGGGGCAGTGTCTTGTAATTGTGAATGGGAGTACTCTGAGTCATTTCTTTCAATATTTGGTGAATAAACAAGTTTGGATTCATTTTTATTATGACTGTCTTGTGAGGATAGTGCTATTACAGTCCTAAAGGGACAAAACTTACAAAGTTGTTATGTTCCTTATTTGTGTAAGGGCCACAAACTCATTGAAGAGTTGTTCAATGGAGGAGCCCACATGTATTTGGATCCCTTCCAAGGTTGGGGTGGTTAAATTACAAGTCTTGAACTTATTGTTGGTGACTGTCTTTTAAGGGCAGGGTTATCACAGACCCTTTGGGATAGTACTTGGCATAGTCCATCATCTTCCTTTTGGAAAGCCTCAAAGCCATTGGAAGGGTGGAATAATAAGGTGTTTGTAAGCCTCTGAAACTTATAGAGAAAAATTTAGGGTCTTGGATTGTTGTATGCTGAGAGGGAATGAACTGGTAGCCTAATAGGCCTAATTGAAGGAATAGGGACAGTCACTTTTGAAGTCTGATATGTTTTAGTTGTGTGGTGATTTAGAGGGAAATATAGTTGAATAAGTGTGTCAAGGTGTCGATTTTTTCCTTTGTCTCTACATCAAATAAAATAGGTATCCACCTCAAACTATCAAGGGATGAAGAGTTTCCTTCTCTCCACCATAAGGTGTCTTTGAGTAAGACATGCTCTTCATGAAATATCTAGCAGTGCCATACTTGGTTGTAGCTATGATGGGAGCCTATTGGTCCTAAGTTTGGAACCTACCTTTAGTCTAGTGCTAAGCATGAGCTAAGTAGTGGTACTATGCTTGAGATGGATGGTAGTCTAAGAGGAGTTCTATGTTTGAGATGGATGGTAGTCTAAGAGAATTACTATGCTTGAGATGGACGAAAGTATAGGGGTAGTACTATGCTTGAGATGGATAGAGGACTACGGGTAGTACTATGCTTGAGATCTAGATGCTAGTCTAGGATCAGTACTATGCTCAACCTGGAAAAGAGTCTAGAAGCAGTACTAAGCTCAAGATGGTCAATCGTCTAGGAGAATTCAACGCCAATAGTGGTTACCCTTGGTTGCTTAGTCAACATATGGATAGTAGGAAAGTGGATTCCCAGTGAGCCAAAGTAGGTAGAACTAACTCCCTATGTAGATTTATAGCTATTGAAAGGTATTATAAGCTTACCATAGCTAGGTGCACCTTGGGAAAATGGTCACTAGGGCGACATTTGCATGTAGCTTAAGGGTTGGATGACAACTCTCTCTCTCTCTCTCTCTCACCATGGGCCACATAATCTACTTGGAATGACTGATAGGGTTTTATTCCACTTTGGTTGGGATAATTTTCACCTCGACAACCTGTTGGAAAAATGAAGATCATCTCATTTTTTTATTTTGTGTTGTCATTGATGTCACCATGTTATATGGGTTGCAACTGCAAGATTAAGTCTGAATTTGATCTGGCATTCTGGACCGGTATCTGAACCGGTATGAAACTTACATCATCTGGTATTTTGGTCTGCAATCATTTACTATTGGTTATTGTTGCTTGTGGTTTTGTAATTTGGTGTATGGATGTTGGCATCATGTACATTCAAAATCTCATGTATTCAGATGCTCATATGGTGTATCAACATTATTTTGTTAATTGCAATTTTGCTATTAGGTCTATCTTTGGCCTACCCAATGGATAGATGATGTAATGGTGAATTAAATTTGTTTTGTAGATATATGTGTGACCTATCTTAGGTCCATGCTGACATGATGTAGCATGTTGAGTGTTTGAATTTTTTTTGGAAAGATTTTGTGAAAGCTTGAAGCTGTCAGTCGGTATTTTTTATGATTAAGAATTGCATATAATTAGGCTAGCCTAATTGATGCTTGTGGATGGATCAAGTATATATATTGGATAGTTTTTGAAGATTGATATAGATGATATAGTTGTGAATGTGAATGTGAAGAAGTGTGAATATGATGAAGTATGTCAATTCAGTTTATTCAGCTTCATTGGAACTGAATCAACACTTGTTAGGTGTACATAATTAGTTCATTTTTTGGCTGTAAGCCATTTTGTCATTGTAATTCTATAGGCAGTGAGCCACCCCATTTTGTAATATCTTATAACTGGTTATACTATATTGTGAGCTAACACTCACTATGGTTTTTTCCATTTTTGGTTTTCCACATAAAAATCCTAGTGTTCATGTGTTTTGTGATTTCATGTCACATTAATGATATTATTTATCTTCACTATTATATGCATTAGAGTTATTGGATGGTATTTTTTCAATAAGTTTAAGAAGATACGGATTCACCCCCCTCTCAGTATCTTGGACACTCAAGAATTGGTATCAGAGCTTGGTTCCTCTAGAGAAGCCTAACAGCTTGAGGAAGATCCTGAAGATGGACCAAATGAATGATAAAGAAGAGCTTTGGGCTACACTTGAGGATCTTGACAAAGTTGAAAGTGAAAACATAGATCTGAAAGAAAATATTGAAGATGCAAATGATGTGTATGGAAATTAAAAGAGAAATTGAATAAGTTCAAAGAAAGGTATAGGGAAGTAACTGATCAATTGAAGCAAGCTAATGAAGAAATTACCGGTTTGAAGGTGCACATAGAAGAAAAGAAAAGAATTTAAGAATGTTTGAATAAAATGGTGCAAAGCAAGTCTGATGAGTGCACTAAGCTTGAGCAAGAAGTGGTGAATTTAAAAGTAGATCTGGAGAAAGTGAAACTCTATGAAAATAATTTCAAATATAGCTTAGAAAAGCTTGATGAGTTGACTTCAAGGCAGAAATTGAGTAAATACAAAGGTGGCTTGTGAATGGAAGGAGGTGAAAATTCTAAGGATAATCAAAAGACTCAGAATAAAGGAAAGCAAAAAGGAAATTCAAGGAGCTTTGCTCAGAGACTGCCTATGAGACAACCTAATGCACAAAGGTATCCATCCTTCAATGGTATTTGTTTTTCATGTAACAAATTTGGTCATAGGGCAACAAAATGTAGTAGGATGAATTAGTTTCCTAGTTCCTTCTTTGGTCAATGTTTTGCATGAAAAAGAATTGGTCATAGGGCTAATGAATGTAGAACTTAGATGGTGAATTGTTATAATGGAGGAAGAATAAATCAATCCTTTAATGGTTATTGATATTATACATGCAACAAATTTGAACACAAAGCTAATCAATGTAGATCAAAGGTTAATGGAGGTCGGACAAATTAGAAAAGTGTTGTTTGCTACAATTGCAACAAACCAGGACATATCTCAAGAGTTTGTAGAAACAAAAAGGGTAAGTAGAATGATCTGGTAGAAAAGAATGAACCTGTGAAGAAAGTTGACAAGAATGAGAATAAGCAAGAAATGAATAAGATTTAGAGGAAGAAAGAAGAGATTGAGATGACTGTGGCGTAGAAAATTGGACACTCTTGAGAAAAGAGATAATTTCACACTTAATTTGGACCTACTTTTGAATACCCCTACATTATTCATTCTTCAAAACAACATTTATAGGCCCCTAAGACCTATTATTTTTTATCTAGAGGCCCATTTCACTTAAAAATCATCTAAATCCCAACAAATAACACTTAATTCTTTCATATCCTGAAAACCCACCTCCAAAAACCAATAGTGGGACCCATTCACCACCTTGGGCGAATGAGTCCCCTCTGGTGGGACCCATTCACCAAGGGTGGAAAATGAGTCACTTTTGGGGGAAAATTCAATTTTGAGTGATAATTTAATCAATTCAACTTAATTTTTCAGTGGATGTCATCCTCTTAGGTCTAAATAACAGGAAAATTAGGTGTTGATTCCTATAAATACACATTTTAGGTCATTTTTCACAACTCTTAGTCATTTTTACAAATCAATTTCAAAAGTCAAGTATCAAGAGTCTTCCACAATAAGTTTCATTAGCATTTTCTACAACAAAGTTGAATCTTTGGGGCAGCAAACTAGGGTTTTTGTAGGTCTTCAAGTTCACTTCCTATTCAAGATTCAACATTGCAAAGAGTTGATGATGGATGCCTATGGTGAATCATGGAGAAATCTAGGTTGAGAAGAAGCAACTAGCCATCAAATATCACCTAAAGACTTGTTTTCAAAGTGATTCCATCTTCTATTTTCTCTATCTTCAAACTAAGGTTTTCATTGCATTTTCATGTCATTTATATCCATTTGATATGTTGTAGGGTTTCTAGGATTGAATTCTTGCATCATTCACATCACATTTTCTCATCTTATTCTAACACATTAGACTAGGGTTTTATCATACTTTAGATTTTCCTAGTCTTTGATACACTTAAGGGTAGGGTTTTATGCATATTTTTATCCATTCAAGGTTTGACCAAGGAAAACCCCCATTAGACAACAAAATTTAAGTTTTTTTGCAGGTATTTTCTAAGATTCTGATCCGAGTTTTCATCAAGAAGTACTATGCATGTGACAAGGTACAAATCGGAGATTTGAATTTGTAAAAAAATAAAAAAGGACTGATTCACCATGGATGGAAAATGAGTCCCACTGGAGGTTCCTGTCAGAGTTAAGTACAAATTCTAGTACCCATTTAGCAAAAATTAGATTCTAGGCAAAAAACCCTGACCTAGGACTGATTTTCCCAGGGTGGCGAATGACTCCCAGTCAACCTTTCCAGATTTACAAAGTGCTTTCCAGTTTTCATCAGTCTTACAGGTGCACACATTCTAAATTACAACTTTTTTTTTAGTTTTATTTGCATTTTTGTTCATCTTTCTAAGCTTTTTGCAAACGCCTCTATGTTTTCAAATATTGCATATTTCATTAGTTTTGCTTTCATAATCAGTCAATTTCATCACTTAGCTGCATTTAAACCATTTCATTTAGTCATATTAACATCTTACATTCCTTTTTTTGAGTGAACCACCTTAATTTTTGGTTTCTATCTCTCTCTCCTTTTAGGTGAAAAACCCTAAGAGTGCAAGAGAAGCACATAGAACACCCCTAAAATTGATGGTTCAATGATAGATGCATTTTTACCCTCATCTGGTACAAAAATTCCTCTAGGAATTAGACCTAGCAGGGTCTTAGGGGGAGCTTTAATAGAAAATTGTTTGAACCCCCTGATGTTTGGCATGTCAATCTTTGGCACAAAGATATGTTGTAAGAAATGGTTAGTTAAAGGTTATGCAAGTGGAATTGGAAGAAAATATGAAGGCATGATCATTTGCGAAGCAAATTAGGGTTTTTTTGAGCAGAGAAGAAGAGTTTTTAGCAAATTTTTGAAATCTATTGCATTTAATGTGAATTAGAGTAGATTGTTGTTTTATAAAGTAAATGTGTAAGGAATTTTAATCACTTATGAATTTGAAGAAATTGAAGAGCATTTTGGAGCGTTCTTGAGGTGATTTGAAGGTTGAGTTGTGTGAGCACTAGTTTTGGTTCTTTGTGAAGAAAAGGTATTCTACTTTTCTATGCAATTGTGGGTTTGAGTGAATCATCTTTTTGAATTGTTTGAGTTTGAAATTGTGAAGAATGGAAACCCCTATATTTATTAAAGTGTCAAAAAGACCTAGACCATCATATAGAAAATATTCTATGAAGGTCTTTGAAGATAACCCTATAGGTTCCTTCTTATCAATCCCTCATGGGGTTATGTCGACCGAGGACACAAGAATGTACATCCAAGTAAAAATAGATGAATTCAATCACAACAAATTGATTCATATTTGGCAGAATGAGCTCACTGGATATAATTTCTTGGTGAAACCTGAATACTTGAACCTTGTTGCGAAGAGATTGGGCAGATGAAACTACTTTCCTAATTTTAGTTTCGTGGTTGATGATAGATATGTGAAACCTATTGTTAGCAGAATACATGATAAATTCTTGTGGACTGACCAACCTCATTTGATAACTAAGGAGGTGATTAGGGTTGTTATTGGACTTTGTGTCATCGTACCATTACCTGTGCTGAAAGTTGTGAAGAATGAAGTGGTGATGGATCTCACCATTGTTGAATATGACAAGAGAGATCTTACAACAAATTCGATCACTAATCCAGCTGTGAAGTACGCCGCTATCATGACTGGTCATAAAATTTACTTCACCAACAAAGAGAACTCTATTTCTGCCACAACTATTTATACTAGTTTTGATATGGTAGTCAATGGTGCAAACTATGACTTGTGTGAACTTCTCTGACTATAGTTGCTTGAGAATTTAAAGTCAACCAAAGAAAAGATGCATGCATTTAAATGTGGTTCTTTGATTATGTGTCTGTTATTCTATTTTATAAAAATATTTCCTAGAAAGGATGATATGATATTTTGGGATACATCCAGACCTATGGCACATCATTTTTTTTATCACTTAAACAATCTGGATGATTTGAAAAATAGAGATAATACTCTAACATCATTCTTTTTTGTATTTAAGAGCAACATGACTGAGAGAGGATTTCGAGGAAAGTTGTTGAGAAATATAAAAATGACATCATATTTCATGTTTCCTCTAATGAATGCATGATTGAAGTAGTCAAACCCCAGACCATATGGATTCAGCCATTGGGATATGAAATTATAGAAGATGAAGCTGACGGTTATGTATATATGTTGCTGAAAATTCTAAAGGAGCCCAATGAACCTAGAATTGGCACTTATGCAGAAAAACCTATGGAGGTCCACATGGAGCACAAGAAGCCAATAATAAGAAAGAATGTTGAAAAGAAGCTTAGAGAAGTTGGATTCACTGATGAGCAGATTGGGCTAGGAAAGGCTAAGAGAGAAGAGTTGGAGGGAGAATCATTAGGTATGAGGAGATCTGGTAGGACTGCTCCTTCTAAACCCTTTGCAGCTCCTGCAGTAAAAGATGAACCCAGTACTGTTGATAAAGGTAAAGGCTCAATTTCTTTCGGACCTACTACTAGATCTAGGAAAATGAAAGAAACTCCTCTGGTGGTTCTTGGGAAAAGAGAAAATAAAGAAAAAATTTCAAGGGAGAAAAACCTTAGTGTCATAGATTATCAAGATGAAGAGGAAGAGGATCCTGATGCAAAATTGGTAAGGAAAAGAAGAGGAAGTTTATACTTTGGTAAAGGTGCTTCTAAGGAAGATGGTATTGGTTCTAAAAGAGTACATATTTTGTCATCTTCTGATGAAGAGGAAGAATAGGAATTTGGTGTTTATGTACACACCAAACCGGGGTCGAAGAAAACCAAGGTGTATGAAGAAGCCTCTTTGAACTAGGGATAATAGGACATTCCGGTAAGTCCTGGACCCCATTTCAAATTAGAGGCAACTCTCAATTCTTTATTACATTTTGAAAACATGTTGAAGCCTACAATATAATATTATGATCATGTTGGAAAAGAGGATAATAAAACATTAATTTTTGCTATCATTCAATATGTTATCATCTTGGAAGTTAAGTGGGATGATGTGAAGAAAGATGTGCCTGAGAACATGTGGGTAGTCCTGATGAAAAGGAGATCATAGGCTATTGAATTTGAAGAGAATATCAGGAATGATGCATTTGATATAATTGAGTCTTCTCTGACCCCAGATGATCTGGAAACTTTGAAAAAGATATGTACAAATATGTTTTGGATGAAGAAAAGGGTTAATATTTTGATGACTAGGGATAAAAAGAAAATAAAGAAGATTAAGAAGGAAATTGTAGAAATGATCTAGGATACAACAAAGCTATATGGCATGCTTAAGACCAATGAAGATGGTTTTGCTGAAAATGTTTAGGAAGGTATTCCTCCTAGTACATGTGATGCAGGTATTTTTGTAGGAATTGGAGTTGAAAATGATCCTCTAAAAATGGAGAAGTAGAATGAAGGTGAAGTGGAGCCTGAAAAGCATGATGTTGCTCCTCTGGAGCACACTGAAGGTGAAAAGGATAATGACGGTAAAGATAATGCTGAGGAAGAGAAAGATGAAGGAGAAAGTAAAGGAAATGATAATGAAGGTAACATGGATGAAGACAAGGATGAAGATGAAAAGGGTAAAGCAGAAAAATAAAAGGAGAAAGAAGAAGATAAAGAGAAAGTGGAAGAAGAAAATAAGGAAGAAGAGAAAAATGAGGAATCTGGGAAGAATGAAAAATGTTTAAAGAAAGTTGTAGAATCTTAGAGATCTCTCAGAGAGTCCTCCTCCAGTGATGATGTGTTCAAGGGCTTGCTATCCAAGCAAATCAGATTCTAGCCGGTGATTCCTCTAGAGCTTTTACAACTTCCTATGATTCAAGGCTATGTGGACTTACATAAAATTTCTCCTATGCATAAGATGGTATTAGGAGATGCAATGCATGCATTTGGTAGAAGGGAGATTCTGGACACACCAAAAAGGAATAGAAATGATTGAAGATTCTCTTAAGGCATTGCAGGAGACAACACCCCATACGTCAATTGATGCATCTCTCACTCTAGTAGAAAATTTGAGATTATTATTGGAATCATTTAAGGAGCATGCCTCTAGTCTTGGAGAGAAGACTAAACAAGAGGTTGAGGAGAAGCTGGAAGAGAAAAGGTTATTGGCATTGCATGACAAGTGTGCTTTGGCACACACTAATGTTGAGAAAAATATGAAATCTGTGAAAATCTGTGAGACTGAAGCTAATGTTGTTTTTGCTTTTTGTTTGAAGTGGCCAGATGCCACTCAAAGCATTAAAAATGTTATGGACTCCATTGAGTCCCAGTTGACTACTGTCTGCGGTACCTACAAAACATCCAAGGATAGAGACAAATCAACTTGGAATGCTATCTCGGCTCATAGAGATAAATTCTTCATTTTATAGAAGCAAAAGGAAGAAATCATCAGGAAATTTTGTCAGTTAGGTGATTTTGTGAGAATGGAGTACACCCTAGTTTCCAATGCTTTGGAAAGTATAGAGAAACTTGTGATGTAGAGTAGGGGTGGAATAGGTTCACTCAACATGAAATAACACAATTCAATCACCCTTCAACCCTCAAGACTCTAACAATGGTGATTTGCACAAACTCACTTGTATTCACTACTAGGTCTCCAAATCAATGTTTTCAGGCATATCTTTTAGAGGTCATTTCATCTCTATACCAACACCTTTTAAGACACCCATTAGGCCTAAATTCAACATACTTCATTTGTGACAAATTTTGTTTTGGACCAACTTCCTCAACTTAGGTCTGCAATGCTGAAACAAGGCCAAATTAGACCTCATTTCCAAAGCACCTATATGAAATTCAATCTCTTGAAACCAAAACTCTTCACCAATGATCTTATCAGGTCACATATGATCCCAATCAATAGGTTTCATCATTCACCAACACATACAATTTTCTATCCTACTACTTCCCTACCCTACCTAAGCCTAACACATGAGGATGTTAGGCTAGAGCTTGGACAAAAACCCTCCAAACTCCATCCCTGCTCCAAAAGACAAAAAAACACTAAAATAAAATCAAAAACCTCCATTCCATTGAGTTTGGAAAAATTTGAATGATGGAATGGATTGATATTTACATTTCTTGGCTACAAACCCTTGAAATTAGGGTTTACAGGTGAACTACAATAAAACTACTCAAACTCCCTTATTTCTTTATGAAATTTAATGAAATCAAGACCAAAGTGTAGATGATTCGATGTTCCAACTATTCACATGAGTTTTAGATCACCACACAACTGTATGGGGCCATATAGGGCTGGTAAGCTATAGAAAACACAATGAAATTGCACAAAACAAAGTAAATTCTTATTGTTTTGTCCTCCAAAAAGATTCAAAAACCTTGCCTCACAAAATATAGTTAATTCTTATATATATTGGATAGTTTTTTAAGATTGATATAGATGATGCAAATGTGAAGAAGTGTGATTATTATGAAGTGTGTCAAGTTAGTTTACTGAGCTTCATTGGAACTAAATTAGCACTTGTTAGGTGTACATTATCAATTCATTTTCTAGTTGTAAGCCATTTTGTCATTGTAATTTTGTAGGTAGTGAGCCTCTAATTTTGGACAGTGAGTCTTGGCAGTAAGCCACCCCATTTTGTAATATCTTATAACCAATTATACTATATTGTGAGCTAACACTCATTGTGGTTTTTCCCATTTTGGGTTTTCCACGTAAAAATTATGGTGTTCATGTGTTTTGTGATTTCATGTCCTATTAATGCTCTTATTTATCTTCATTGTTATATGCATCAAAGTTATTGGATGGTATTTTTTCAGTAAGTTTAAGAAGATACTGACTCACCCCCCCTCTCAGTATCTTGGACACTCAACACAACCAAAATAAGGAGGGACACAGAGATATCATAAATCACAATCATGAAGGTATGAGCAACTTAGTTAGCAACATTATTTTTGGACTAATGCAACAACTTTGTATTAATGGTTTATATAATTGACATGATGATAAATACTATAGCTTATCTCAATCATTGTTTTTTTAATGTGAATCTAACTTTCTATGTGATCCTTCTTGCAATGATGTTTTAAAAATAATAATAATAATAATTTCTTAGATTTCTTCCTCTCGTTGGGGTTGTTGTTACATTGGTATCAGAGCCTAGAACTTGACATTGGGACCTTGTTTCTCTCTCTCTTTCATTGTACTAATATGACTATTTGATATTGACAGTCATGGGTCATGGGAAGAAAGGAAAAGGGAAGAAGGTCTAGAGAAAATAAAATCTTCAACAAAAAAAACCAGAAGGATCCAAGGCCCCTATTACTCTAGGGTCAAACAAAACAACTGAAACAATGTCTGACACTAAGCCATTAGCTGAAATGATCAAATTAATTAAACTCCAAAAGGAAAAGGGGTTGGCTAAACTTGACAAGGATCATGAACCATCAAATAATTTCCCTCAATCAACTCCTAAACCCAGGCCCTCAGCTGTTCTGAATTTCCCATTTGGTTGTGGATGCAATGCTCCTATTCTCACTAAGGAAGTGATTGTGGAATATAATCATGTCCATGTTGATATGTCTATAAATGTGGGAACCTCATATGAGGAAGAACCTAAAGAGGAGTAGACACCTAATTGTAACTGAAGCTATGTACAAGATGACGAACTAGTACTGAATAAATATCGTCTCAGTTTTTGTAAAAGATGCTAACTATTAATAATATATAGACATATATATGTTTAAAATTAAGGTGTTATGGTGAATATGAGAAATTAGAATGGAATATTTAAATGTTGTGAGTCTTATGTTGTGTATGAATTTCTTCATGATTCTAAATATGATATAAGACAATATTTATAGAGACACTTAAGTAACACTCTCTTTTCCCTCACAGAATCAATCTAATTATATGAATAGAAATTTAAGGAGGGGAACGATCCCTAGCCTTTTTTGAATGCTATGTGTAAGTAGGGGTGCATTGTCTCCACCTCCTACCATACCTAAAGAATTTCAAGATGAATTGAATGCACTTCATGTAAAGGTAGTTTCACAGGAGCAACAAATTGAGGATCTGATAATGGAAAAGGAGTGAGGAACTAATCACAACATTGGCATAGGAACTGAAGATCCAGATAGGGATCACAATGAGCATATAAGTCAAGAAAATGAGAGTATCTCCAAAACATCCACCCATGGTCACTCCCTACAAAGTCGCAACAAGGAGTGGGAAAGGACCTATTGATTCAGGAATTGAATAAAATGCAAGCCCCTAAGTTTAACGGGACTGGGGGTGGGGATGCCACTGAAGCATGGCTCATGGGAAAGAACAAGTATTTTGGGATGATGGAATTAAGTTCCAATACTAAGGCTAGGATTTTCATTTATCACCTAGAAGGAGAAGCCTCACTATGGTGGAAACATTTGGAAAAATAAAAAACTATGATACCAATCAAATAACTTAGGACAAGTTCACCAAGTGGTTTTGCAAGGAGTACATGTCTGCTCATCATCAAGACCAAAAGATAATTGAATTCCATTCACTATGCCAAGGGGCAATGTCTGTAGCCAAATACAAGTCCAAATTCATGAGCTTACTCCTTCATGTGCCTTATATGAAAGGAGAAGAGGATTAGGTGAACAATTTTATCTTGGGATTGAATAAGTTATGTATGCAACCAAGATCACTTGACCTAAAAGCTTAAACCAGGCTATGGAGGTAGCTTTGGTCATTGAAAAAAAGCATAAGAGTAAGCAAGAACGCAAACAAAATCCATATTCCTCCAACTACTTTGATAATAAACAAAGGGGTAATCAAGAAGCTAAATCCAAAGGAAAGGATTCTTAATAGATTAAGAGGGGTCAAAATTATAGGGAGGATAATGGGTGAAAAGGTCAAAAAGATAAAGGAGACAAAAGACAAAAATCATATAGGCAAGAGGCACAAGATGATCCTAAGAGAGGAAAGAAACACCAAAAATGACCAATGAATGGATGTTGGACATGTGAAGGTGATCATTATATGAGTGAGTGTCCCAAGAATCCAAACAAAACCACCAAACCCACCACCATAATTTATTTAGTCATGGATAATCTTCAAGTAGATCAACAAGCTCCATTGATAAAACTTCAAGGTACACTTCTCAGCCAACCCATTTCTATTCTAGAATATTTAGGAGCCACAAATAGTTTTATTTCCTCCCATGCTATTCAAAAATGTAAAATTGATCATAAGATTCTTAGTCGAGAGGAGATGGAGGTTGAGTTTGGGTTGGGTAAGACATAGAAGATCAAATCTTTCCTATGAGGAGTTGAAATTAACCTAGGGATTATAAGGACCAAGGTGGATTTGTGGGTCACTTCGTTAGGATCTTATGATTTAATCCTTGGGATGGATTGGTTCCAAAAGCACCAAGCCAAGTTGGATTGCTACAACAAGAAGATTGAATGTCTAGATGACCAAGTGACCAAGGGAGGTCGGTGATTCTTCAAGGAATTAGGAGGCCAATGGTTAGTGAAAAGAGCAATGAGAAAAGTGATCAAAATTTAAACAGTAAAGGTAGAAGAGGGTAATGATGATCCCACACCTATCATTGAAGACCATCCCATTCTCCAAGAGTACCATGATGTCTTTCCTAAAGAATTTCCAGGATTGCTTCCTAAGTGACAGATGGACTTCACAATAGATCTAGTTCCAAGGGCTAAGCCTATCTCTAAATCCCCATATAGAATGAACACTGTTAAATTACAAGAGCTTAAGATTCGGTTGCAAGATCTAATGGAGAAAGGATTGATATGGCCTAATGTGTCTCCTTGGGGAGCTTCAATGTTGTTCATTAAGAAGGAAAAAACATTGAGGTTGTGCATAAATTATTGGACTTTGAACAAGGTAACCATTTGAAATAGATATCCCCTACCTAGAATTGATGACTTGTTTGATCAAATGAATGGAGCTGTTGTTTTCTCCAAAATAGATATAACGTCAGGTTATCACTAGTTGAGAATCAGGGAAGAAGATATTCCAAAGGAAGCTTTCATAACCAAGTATGGCCATTATGGATTCTTAGTGGTGCCTTTTGAAGATATTCCAAAAGAAGCTTTCATAACCAAGTATGGCCATTATGGATTCTTAGTGGTGCCTTTTGTCCTAAAAAATTCCCCCTATGCTTTCATGAGTCTCATGAACCACAATGTTTTCCATGACTACTTGGAAAAATTTGTGCTAGTATTTTTGGATGATATTTTAATCTACCCTAAAAAATTGTAAGAGCATAAGGAGCATTTAAGCATAGGTTTGGAAATGTTGAGAGATCATAAACTATATGGGAAATTGTCCAAGAGTTCTTTCTTTCAGCCTAAAGTGCACTATCTGGGACATATTATATCTACCCAAGGAATTATAGTGGATCCAACCAAGATACAAGAAATTGTAGAATGGCTTATTCCTAAAAATGTGACCAAAGTAAGAAGCTTCATGAGTTGTTAGGATATTATGGACGATTTGCAGTGAAATTATCCAAAATAGCTAACCCCATAACCTCCCTCCAATGAAAGGGAATTAGGTTTGAATGGAAAAAAAAATTGTGACATTGCATTCTAGAAGTTGAAGAAAGCTCTTAACACTGCACCAATTTTACAAGTGCCTAATCCCCAGATAAAGAATTTGTAGTTTGGATGGATGTTGCATTGGATGGGTTAGGTGGAGTGCTAATGCAAAATGGACGAGTGATTTCCTTTGAGTCTAGGAAATTGAAGGATCACAAACTCAATTATCCCACCCATGACCTAGAGTTGGCGATAATCATGGATGCTTTAAAGGTATGGAAACACTATTTGGTAGGAAGACCCTTCAAGCTGAACACTGATAAAAAGGGACTCTAATATATATTCACCCAACCTGATTTAAATGCCTGTTAGAGAAGGTGGTTGGAATTCTTAAGCAACTATGAGATAGATATCTCATATGTTAAGGGAAAATAAAACCATGTTGAATGCCTTAAGTTGAAGGGCTAAACTAGCTGCCATCTCAAAGTTGAAGTTTGGATTGCCAGAAAAGATCAAGCAAATGTAGGAACAAGATCCCTTTTGTATGTAAATGAGGTTAGAAGTACAGTGAAGGATTAATCCAACCGAGTACCATGTGGGAAATGATGGAATCCTCTATTATTTGAACCAAATTTATGTACCATAAGAGGGTAGTTTAAGATTGAAAATTCTCACAGAAGGGCATAATGTGCCTTATCAAGCACGTCCAAGGGTGACTAAAATGTATGCAGACCTTAAAAACTCATTACTTTCGGTCAGGAATGAAAAAAGAAATATCTTGTTATGTCATCAAATTTCTTGAATGTCAGCAAGTTAAGGCGAAACATTGTCATCCTATGGGAACACTTTATCTTCATGATATACCACAGCATAAGTGGTCGGTAATTTCCATGGATTTTGTGATGAGATTGCCTAAAACTTAGCATTAGCATGATAGTATATTAGTGGTGGTTGATAAACTAACCAAGGTAGCACACTTCATACTAGGCAATGTGAAGGATGATGCCCCACTTTTGGCTAAAAGATTCATAAAGGAGGTCATTAGGCTACATGGGATGCCTGAGATAATCATTGCTGATAGAGATAAGTTGTTTCCTTCCAGGTTTTGGACCTCCCTTAAGAACACATTAGGAACCAAAATCAACTTTAGTAATGCTTACCACCTTGAAATGGATGGCCAAACTGAAAGAGTTAACCAAGTTATAAAATACATGCTCATAATGTATGCCATGGATCAACCCACTAAGTGGGAGGAGTATCTACCATTAGTAGAATTTGCATATAACAATTCATAACATTCTTCCATTTGAATCATTGTATGGTAGAAAGTGAATAAAGCCTATAGGTTGGGATAGTTTACAAAATCGAGTAACTATTGGGCCAAAACTTCTTCAGGACTATGAAACTCAAGTGAAAATTATAAGAGAAATACTAAAGGAGGTTTTTGATCATCAAAAAAATTATTTTAATACCAAGTGAACCCCAAGGAAATTTTTAGTAGGAGACAAGGTGTTCCTATGTGTCAAACCGCATAAAAGCTCGATAAAGTTTGGCAAGGCTACTAAACTAGCTCCATAATACATAAGACCTTTTGAGATACTTGAGAAAATTAGCCGTGTAGCTTACCAACTAGCTCTTTTTCCATCTCTCTCTCACATTCACAATGTATTCCATGTATCCTTGCTTAAGAAATATGTTGTTGACCCCACACGCGTAATTGATTGGTAGGCACTATAGGTGGAAGACATTGGAGATATCCACCTCAAATCACTCGCAATCATAGATAGGTGCAATTTGAAATTACACAATAGAACTATCCAACAAGTTAAGGTCCTATGTGACCAATATGGAGAACAAGGAGCTACGTAGGAAGATGAAAATGTAATAAAACTAGAATATCCATACTTGTTTGATTAAGCCAAGCCAGCTTAATCCTAAGAGGGAAGTATTTCATAACCCCTTGATACCTTGATGATTATTTTTCATGACCCATCTTCCTGATTTAATTTGGACTAGAGGGTCGAACTTCAGATTTTAATATGTCGATAGATATAAGTGTGTGTGTGTGTGTGTGCATGTGTGTGTCGATTGTGAACCTTAGTGTTATTATTATGGAATGAGTTTTTTGATCTTATTATGTTATTTTAATTTAATGCATTAAATTTTTGGATTAACATGGACTACTAATTTGGTTGTTGGACTTGTGTGAGGTTTGTCGTTGGTTGTAAGCATTGGGGTGCAAAGTGAGGCAGATTATGTGTTTCTGTGGATGAGAGTTATACAATTAGTATTTCATTCTAGTATCGACCTTTCCTTTATTTTTTGTCAATCTAAGGTTCATTCAACCTAGGACCTTGGACATATATTCCTTGCCATAGTTTATTCATTTCGGATAAGCAGATCCATTGGATCAACCTAGATTATTCCAATCAATTGGCATTGCTTAAACTAGTAAATTTATTAGAGGATATGAAATGAACAAACAAATTAGAAAAAATAAATAAAATTAAAATAGGTAAATAATAAATAATAAACTATAAAGTGAATAGCTATGAAATAATAATAATAACCCCTCTTAGGATTAAGCTGGCTTGGCTTAATCAATAAGGCAACAGATAAATCATTCCATTGGGAAAAACAAAATAAAATCAAGGAAATAAACAAAAGGAAAAGGGTTGAAGCAATTCAAAGGAGAAGGATGAGAGTTGGAAGGACAACAAAGGTAAAAATATCACGAAATGCTCAACCAAGGAGAGGAAATAGCTTAGTGTGCGTAAAGGAGGAAGATAGGAAGGGGACAACAGTAGCATTAAGAGGCATGGCAACCCCTGCAACCCCAAAAAATAGCAAGAAGAAAACAGAGTGGTGCCATGGAAAAACTTGTCTCTCTTTCTCTCCTTTAAAATGACTTGCAACCTATCTCATTTTTGGAGAATAAATTTGGGAGAAAAGAAGAAGAGAAGGGTGGTTTGGTTGTATTTAGAGGTTAGATGTGATTGAAGAGTTATTCTATGCAGACAACAACTAGGGAATCCTCCATTCCTGCTACAAACACCTTATACCTGAACACACCAAACTAGGGTGTTTAGGTTCTCTCCCCATTTTGCATATTTTATTTCAGTATACTGTAACCATAAGAAAGTTTACTTTAAATCTTAAATTCATTTCTAAGTTTGCAAGAATTTTTTTATTGTCATAATTAAACCAATATACATGAGAATTTTTTATGGTGGTTGCATTGAAATATCACATTTTTTCAACTAGCCTTATCATTTATTCTCACTTATGAGCAATACCATATTTGATAACAACATTGAGATAAAAGCTTTAGATGGTTGTTACTTTCAGCAAGCCAATGGTTTCATACTTTACCACTTTCAACATCATTGCTGATAGATTTTGATGCATTGTTCAATTGATGAGGTTTACACTCTTGTTTTTCTTATCTCCTTCTTGCAACATGTTCAAGCTCCATATCTCAACTTTTCAACATTTCTTTTGATTCTCCAAATGTTGTTCCCAATGAGACATAACTCATTCTTCAGCTCCCTGCACATTCTATTGTTTTCATGGTTGACCAATGTGCAAACAGGGATGGAAATTTTCAAACATTAGATGAATGTAATTGTTGGTGATTTTTTTACAATTAATGTCTTTTTTTATTTAAACCGTTATATATATATATTGTAACATCATGAAAACAAAGTTGGATTAAAGCAATACAGATGTAATTAAACTCGAAATGTAAACTAAAACTAAACGACAAAGCACAAAGGAAAGCTTAAACATAAATACAAAATGATCTCACCCAATATCTATATAGTTCCATGTATGACCTTGATTGTCCTTCTCCATTTCGCCGTGATAGTATTCTTGCCCTCAGATTTTTAGTATGTGTGAAAGTATAGCCTTGATATATGTGATAAAAGCGAAGTATTGAAGATTAAACAAGTGCTCCAAAATTCATCAGATTTTGATAGGAGTAACAATGATGAAAGCTAGTTCAATTTATAGAAAATTGATCATTCGAATGAAAAGTTGAGATCGAAAGATAGACGAACGATTTAGATTAAAAGATTTTACATGCATTAAGTTAAGTGTTAGTACTGACATGAGTGATAAAACCTAAGAATAGAGATCAATATTAAATAATAATTTAATCTCTAGTTGAAAGTATTCAAAAATTAGAAGAATAATGTTTGCATGAAAAGGATAAATTAAAAGAAACGATTTGTTTGAAGGAACACATAAATTAATTAAATAAATAAAGATATTTAATAAAAAATTGTGTACATGCATAAGAATTAAAGCTAGATAATTGATTGGTTATGATAGAGAGTTTACTCGTGAAAGACAACCTGACATTAAATCAGAAGATTGACTAACTGATTTAAATAGATCTCAAGTCAAGTGGAAATGAATAATTAGATAACTTAAACAATTATCTAAATATAGAAGAATATGTCAAAATAGACTTTTATGAATTAAATGATTATTTAATTCAACATTCGACATTTAAGGATTAAATTAAATAAATAAGATTTATTTAATTGACTGAAGAAAAGATTAATGAATAATTAAAGTATTAAAGTATTTATTTAATTATAGTTGAAAATATGATAAGAATAAATTAAATAAGAATTTATTTAATTCAAGAAAGAGGATAAAGTTAATTAGTGACGTAATTAAATAAAGAACATTTATTTAATTAATCAGGACTGAATAAAGATAATATGAATTAATTAAATAATTAGGTTTATTTAATTAATAGAGAAGAAAGAACTTTAGAGAATAATTAAATAATTAACATTATTTAATCATGACTATGACAATACGAATTATGAAGAAACTGAAGTCGTGGGCTTAGACCAAATTTCAGTGTCTACATTTTGCCCCTCTTTGATACAATGTCATTTCAACATTCTATCAAAGAAAAAGATAGAAAAAAAGATATGCCACAATGAAAGTAGGATGAGGAAGGATGACGAGGAAGTAGTGGTATGCCCTCTCGAGAGGACAGATAGGTTCAAAGAAAACAAATGTTCTCTTTAAATGGATAAGAGGACTAGAAGATGAAGGACACAAAGGATAAAGGAACATAGATAAGGGTGGTGAAGATGTAGAAAAGAAGAAATGTTAGAGTTGAAAGATGAATGTTAGTATTAGAAATCTTCAATGTTTTTCCAAAACACAATAGTCCTTTCATTAAATCATCATTGGGCAGTAACTGATACAAATGGAGACAAACACCATGATATGAGATAGATCAAGGTGTGCAAGGTCATTCACCTGCTAAAAACAGACAATCGCAGACAAGGAGTGTCCTGACTCATACTAAGGGAATAGTTTCCCCAGTCTTTTTTTCAAGATAAACCACAGACAACAAATAAATAAAAGAAGGGTCATGAGACACCATTGCTCCTCTAAATCCTTCATGGGACATCCTTGAGAAATCTCCATAATAGGATTCCAAGATAAAGCGAAGTAAAATGATAAGATAAACAAGCCATAAAGTCACAAGCTAATAAAATATTTTCCAAAACTTGATGTGTTTGTTTGATTGTTTTGATTGATAAGATAATTGATTAATAAGACCCGATTTCAGGAGGGACACATAGTGTATAAGACGTTGAGTCTGGTTTCAAATTTATGACTGTTTGTATAAGGAATGACAAAAGTCTGGTTTCATAAAGAAATGTATCATATAAGATGTTGAGTCTGATGTCATTGATGTGACAACCTATGTAAGGCTATGTTGATTGGTTGACAGTGTCTTGTTGTATAGTTTTGCACACATGCCCCACTGAAAGTGGGGACCCTCTTTTTGCTCTAGCTTTTGGTGTCTTTTGGCCTCTTAATTTTATTGATTTCATTGTCTTTGGAGGTCCTTAGATGTTCATCTTGCTTGCCCAAGTGATTTCCCCAAGTTGCACTTTAAAAAAAAACTAAGTTCTGAACAAAATCCGGGCTTTTGCCCTAATCCGGGATAATCCTGTCCACCTGGATTTTCCCAGAATCCTGTCCGCCTAGATTTTCCTAGAATCCTATCCACTTGGATTTTCCCAGAATCCTGTCCTCCTAGATTTTCCCGGATTCTGGTCTGGAATCCGCCTGACCTGGATTTTCTCAGAATCTTGTCTGCCTGGATTTTCCCGGAATCCTATCCACCTGGATTTTCCCAGAATCCTGTCTGCCTGGATTTTCCCGGATTTTGGTCTGGAATCCGCCTGACCTGGATTTTCCCAGATTTTCCCCTTGGTCTAATTTCCCCAAAAGGGCCCATATCCCGAAAATTCTCAGAATGGAATTTTTTTTGAAAATAGTTATTTATTTATGTGAGCTATTGATGATGATATCTATTTTTCAGGATTAAATAGATATTAAAGGTGGGACCTACCTAAAAATCCGTGCCAAAACTATCTACAGTTGGAGGAATTTCTGGAAGACACGTGAATCTGATCTTGCTGGAGATCGTAGGCCGACATGGATAATATTCATGTATTTAATGCAAATCTTGTCCTATTTTGAAGTTCTCCTGGCCGACCTGTTTTGGGGCCAGTTATTATTGTAAAATCTAATTGGGCCGACATGTTTGGGGTTTTCTATAAATGGAATTTTTTCCTCATTTGTAAGGGGGTAGATAGATAGAATAAAGAACAGACGAATACACGAATAGATACAAGCGAGTTTAGCAGTAATTAGAGTTAGGAGTTAGCTTCTTTCAAGCAAATGTTGTAACATAACATTGGAATTGTTGTTGGAGTTTGGTGATTCAATATAATTGAAGGCATTGTGATTTTCTGGTGATCTCTTTTGTGTTGACTTATCTTGCATGGTTCTTATGATTCAATCTTTCAGATTGCTCAAGGTTGTTAGATTTAGATTTAAATCCGATTCAATGATGTTCATGATTTAATGTTTGAAGTGTTTGCAGCAATCCCTGGTCCAAACTTTTTACAGCTAGCTGATGGTTAGTTGTTTTGCAAAGTTAGCCTGGACTAAATATACTCATTGTGCTTGGTTCAATTGTGGAGATTTATTCATTTCAACTGCAATTGGGTTGTCTTGGGTGAATGTTCATGATTTGAAAATCTTTAAAACCTTAGAAGATTGCACTGTTTCTGTAAGATTGCAGATTAATCTTGGTCAAGCATAGATTGGTTTCGTTGGGATTGGTCCATTTCAAGTGTTTATCATTTGCATTGTTAATCTTAGGAAATAGTTTAGAATAGAATCTCTCTAAACCCTTATCTCTTTTGCTGTTTATTTTAAATCTGGGTTAGTTTTAGGATTGAAAGCATCACCATATTGTTGCATCTGATGAAAATTCACTTCCAGCATTGTTCATTTGTAAGGCCCCTTGTGATTACCAGCATTTTCACATATTATCTGAGTTGTTTATGCATTGTCATGACTTGACACCCGAGAGACCTTGGGGTGATTTTCAGCAATTTATTGTTGAAGATTATCTTTCAAGAGAGATAGAATATCATTTTCTGTCTGAGTTGTTGTTGTGCAGAAAACACCATCAATATGTCTATATTTAGGAAGGACTCATCCTGAATAAGACATAGATTGATTGTTTTGTTGATACCTATTTTTAGGAAGGACACATCCTGTAGCTGACATAAGTTGATTTGTTCTAATAATGTCTATTTTCAGGAAGGACACATCCTGTAGTAGACATAAATTGTTTTGTTTTTTTTGTTGATTTGGAAATTTGTTTGATTTGACTTGACGAGATTGTTGACTTGTTCATCTTGTTGATGTTTGACTTGATGTGATGTGCTGACCATTGATTGTGTGTGATGATGAACCCTAAAGGACTGACCTAGTGTAGGCTCGGGGGCTCATCGATTGATGGCCTTTCCTACGTTATACACACAAAAACCTCGTAGTTTGACATGACCAATGACCTTGTCATATAGACAAATGAATTGAATCGTGATTTTATTTAGGAAAACCTAAAAGGACTGACCTAATGCCTCAGGGGCACATTGGTAGATGGCCTTGCCTACGTCCAGTCACAAAGGCAACATAGTTTGACAATGACATGGACTAACAATTGTGACTAACTCTCACTCTATTTTTGGATTTTTGACATGTTTTTATTTTTTTGTGTTTTTAGATTTTCTCAGGACATTTTGTAATGTTTTTGGATTTTTGAGGATCATGAAAAATGATTTTGAATTATTCCTATAAGCAAGCAAGCAATAATGCACAAGAATCCAAGGGAAACCATGATCTTTCCCCTAGTCAAGTTAAAAACCAATTGACAAGTGTTGAGGATGTTGATGGTGTTGTTTGAGGTGGGAAGGACACATCCTGAAACAAGGCAAGGATGATGATAATGTGACTAAAGGATCATTAAGGTTTATAGTAAGGGTAGAAACAAAGCCAAGGAATTTTTTGAATGATGCACTAGGATGCATAGCAAGATTGTATGGATTGGGCTTGTTGCATGTGGAATTAATTTTCAGGATTGGATGTGATGATGGAAGATCCTTAGACCATTGACAAGGGAAAAAACCAAGGCATGCTATAGGTATGAATGGATGATGGGTGGCTTTGGTAAAAGATAAGTGACATGAGGATTTTTGGCTAGGAAAAAAATTATCATATGGTCTCCAAGGACTATGTCATATAAGGATAACTCATTTTCTTCAAGGTATGGGTTTGGAAAATGCTATGAAGGCTATGACATGACATTTTGTGGATAGTGTATGACCAAAGGATAGACATGTCAAGATTTTTTCTAAAGCATGATTTGTGTTTGTACCCCAGTCCTTATTAAGATCAAAGTAGGTGGAAAAATGGATGTGAGTGGTAGGGATTAGATGGATAGATAGAAATGCCAATAAATGTCATACAAAGGGTATGGGAGATGAGACAACTTGCCCCCAAGTGTAATGGTCCACATAGATAATTTCTTACACATGACGCTTGTTTTCCAGGTTTTCATCATGGTACTTATCCAAAGTGCCATAAGCATGGTTTTCTCTATTGGATGAAATTTTTCTCTTGACTCTTTTTTTTTGTTCTTTTTGGTGTTACCAAGATGCTTGTTTTCTAGGTTTTCATCAAGGTGACAATTTTTTTTTTTTCAATTTTTTTGTATTTATGTATTTTCTGGATGGCCTTTATGCTTTAGATGATCCCTAATTGTGTTGAATCCATTAATGGTGATGATGTAAAGAATGGTGCCATGATATTCCAATAATGACCTTTATGAAGTAGTTGCCTTGTCAGGATCATTGCGCTTGCATACAACTGATTGATGTTATTGTGATCCTTGTTGATACTAGAGTTGGCCTTATCAGAATACGGACATCGTGATAGAGTTCCATGGGAGTCCTTGCAATAAATAGTTGTTTCCAGGATGCGACAGATTTGTGACGTAGGATTTTTAGACTTTAGGCTAGATGTGGGATTATGACAGATGACGGTAGATGTGTTTGGAAATTTAGATGTAGGAATGGTTGATGGATGATGGAGATTGGATTTCGGATTGGGATAATGTTTGGAACCACGAATTTTATATGCCTTGCTTGATGACCATTTTAAAGGAGGTGGAAATTTATTATATGTGGGAGTCCTCTTTTCTTGTGGCTCCACATTTTGATTGACTTTTACTTTTGAACTATTTTCTTTGTTTGATCCAGTTTTCTTTGGGATACATTTTAACTTTATTTGTCCACTTGGATTTTTGATTGATTCAATGGCCTTTGATATTTGATTTTGAAATTTGAATTTGTAAGACTTTTGTTTTTTTTGGTTCTAAATGGAAGGTTTATTCATGTTGGAATGACAATTTATGGTATGGATGGAAGGAGTGTTGACAACAACCTTATGGTAAGAACTACTCATGGCCTCCATTTTGATGTTTGTATCAGATAAAGTTTCCCTCAATATCAAGGAGGTACCATTAACATCATTAGATTTGTTGACTAAAGGATAACCCAGATCTTGATGTCTAGGATTTTCTTGAAACTATACTGGTTCTAGAATTCCTTGCTCGTGTATGTCTAATCCTTTTCCTTGATACTGCATGCTCTAATAGATTCTGTTTGTGATGGGGTATTTTTTATTTTGAAAGAAAGATGCTAACCCATCATTGTGTATGTGGAAACTGTTACTTGGAATCTTCTCCTCTACAAGAAAGCTTGATTTAATAAAAGTGGATGATCCTAGTTGATAGGATTTCTTAGCTTCATCGACATGTTGGATATCTTTGGTGTGATTTTGTGACAGATCAGATTTAGATGATTCTACTGGTGCTTCCAAGTTGATGTCAAAACTATCTATGGTCATTGTCAAAGAGTCCAATGAACTCAGCTATAGCTTGATCATTTGCAAATATGTCTAGAGTAGGAGACTCTTGTTCTATAGGAAGATCATATATGTGTCCCATGGAGGAAAGCATTTCATTTTGGGAAATGGCAGTGTTCAGATTTTGGGTAGGATCAACCTCAAATGTTTGATCCTGAATGGCACAAGGTCGATGAGTGGATCGTTTTGGATTTCTTGATCAATGGTAGTGTCTTGATCAAAGATGGGTTTTTCTTGAATGATATAGTTGGGAATGGAATATTGATCAAGGATAGGTGTATTTTGGTTGCCATGATTATCTAGGACTTCTTGGATAGACTTAAAGACAGGGTCATGGGATGGACTACTTTGATATTGACATGAAGGTGAAGCCATGATGTCATGCTTTGGGCTTTCCATTTGACATGTATCCTCAAGTTTAGTAGATGGGATGTGACTTTGGAGACCATGACTAGATTAATTTTCATGACTAGATGTAGATTGAGATGGAATGGATTGTAAGGGATTAGTGGATGAAGGACTAGGATAGGACTGGAGGCCTGGAAGGGATTAGTGGATGAATGACTAGGATAGGACATGGAGGCTTGGAAGGGATTAGTAGATGGTTGGTTTCCCTTGTCAAGGTTAGGATAAGGGTGATAAGTGGATGTTTGTTTTGGATTAATGGCATAGATTATGCTAAGGGACTCTTGATAATGAGGGTAGATGGATGGAGAACTAGGACTTATGGATTGTTGGTAGCAAGGGTATGTGGGTAGTTGACCATGGGTTGAAATTGATTGGCATTTGGATTGGATAAAATATCTTTTGAAGTCTATGGCTTGTTGGGATTGACCATTAAAGAGTAACTAGTATTCAACTTGACTAGCAAGCATATCAAGGTAAATTACAGACATGGTGGTGAGGTTATGACAAAAGGTGGAGTATGACTAAGGTATGTGATATGAGGTCTAAGGTATGACAATGCAAAGAGGGTGACTTAAGTCTAAGGTATGCAACCTAAGCTATGTTTTTGGATTTTTTTTATAAGGGATGAATGTTAATGCAACCATTTTTTTTGTCTTTTTCTGAAAATAAGGAAAGTATAAAATGATGATGTCCTAGAATGACTACGTCTAAGTATGCAAAATTCTAAGCAAGCTTTTAAGGGTAATCAATTTTGGAAGATTCTGAAAAGATTTTATCTACCACCTAAAGTTTAACCAAGGCTTCAAATTAGTTTTGTCAAGGTACCTTTGTAAGACTAGGACCAAAAGACAAGGTGAGCTCCCAAACTAGGCTAATGAGCTAGAAGGACTCACATGTAGGAAAAAAGATATGATGACTAGGTTCAATGAAAATGTTTGTTGAAGCAAGGGTTCATCCAAAGTGTGAAAGGTTCCTATCTTAAAATCTGCAAATGGTGATCTCTCTAAAGGAAATAAAGACCCCTAAGATGAAAGTAATATCTAGGACTAGGATGCCTATCACTATGACCAAATGATAACTAAAGGATGCAATCATGCAAGTTTTGAGTAAACTTTCAGGTTTTTGTCCAAGAATTAGTGTAAAAGGATAATTCAGATACTGGTTTGATTATTTGTTTTCGGTCTATGACAGCAAATTTTGATTTTCTGGTAATCAGGTAGATGCATTGTGGGATCACAGATGCGTCACAAAATTTAGCAGTTGCGGTTTGTTTTGTCAATTGTGGTCTACTGGTAAATTTAGTCTCAAATATCATAAAGATGTGGTTTTGTGTCAAGCAGATGCGACTCATGGTATCAATTACAACTCAAGACTTCTTAGATGCAGTTTTTGGGACTCTAACTATGTACTAGCAAAAACTAGGTCGGGTATGTGATAGGGCATATGCGTCATTCTAGACTGCAGATGTGGCTCACCTATTCAGATGCATCACTAAATGTTTCAAGTGTGGGTTTTCCAATGATAGAGGCAATGAACATATGTGACTCAAGACTTTAGATGTGGTATTACAGTAAGCAGATGTGAAATTTTCTAACAAATGTGACTCATGGATCAACAGATGCGACCCAGATTCTGGTACATGCAAATTGGACTCAGTTTTGACATATGTGACAGACTAGTTAACAGATGCGACTCTAAGTAATAGATGTGTTTCTCTAGTGAACAAGTGTGACTCTGTTTGACAATTGTGATTTTCTGATGAATTGTTGTGGTTTTCCAGTAAATTACAGTGTAAACTGACTCTATTTTTTATCCAGTTTTGGCCAATAAAAACAATCAGAAGACAATGTATTTCTAGTTTGATGATCATGAACATGTGTAATTCCAGAAAATAAGTACAATCCTAAGGTTGGAAGTGACAATAATTGTTGAGTTCTCACTTGGGTTTCCCCAGCTACACCTATTCAAAGTGGATGACTAGAAGCTTGACCCCACTGGCTCCCCTCCATGACACTCACTTCTCCAAGGTAGCCAAGCTTCAATACCCATGAAACTCCCATGGCATACTTCTCATCTCTACTAAGAACCATATGAACATGAGATGGCTTCAGAGGTCTGACCTCTTACACCAGCAAATAGAAGGTTTTGGCTTACTAAAATAATTGGCTTGTAGTACGGGCACCTGTTTAGGTGGCTATGAGTGAGGCAAGATACAACGATCTTGTCTACATAAAAAATCTACACCTACAACATTAGGATTTCCCTTAAGGTTTACATTTATATACTGTTTGGGAGTAGCTTGGAAAAAAAGCTTCGTTGTTGGTTTGAGTCATCTTGGGGTGAGTAATTTTTCCCACTAAGACAGGCCTAATTTCTAGAGTCGAGAATAGTTTCTCTTACACCTAGGATCAGACGAATGTGCAAGGGGAGAGGATACTTCTATATACTAAATCGAGTAATAACATATCGTGCTTTTGCACTGAACACAGTAGACAATAGTAAATTTTAAAACCCAAATGACAATTTTCTAATCTACCAAACAATCTATTTCAAAATAGTCTTCGACACATGTCCTCCAAAACAATTCATCAGTAGTTTTGAATTGGTCTTCATTGATCGTCCTACAAAAAGGTTTCAAAAACTTGTCTTCTATGCTACATCCTACAAACCCTATGTTAATTCCTTAAAACACATGCTGCAAATCAAAAATTAGCTGAAATAAAAACACAATGAAAAATTGTAAATCAGAATTTGAACTCAAAAATTTCACCAGTTAGATGCGTTGTGCAGGGTAGCAGATGCATCGTGGATTTTCACCAATCAATTGCGTCATGAAAAATCCACGGATGTGCCAAATTCTGTCAGATGCGGCTTGTAATTTCAATCGTGTTGTTTCATGTGTTAGATGTGTCAGGTCGTATGATATCTACAAAAATCAAATAAAACTTCTACGGATTTGCAAAGAACGTGTCTTCACGTCGGGTTCACCAAATGTAACATCATGAAAACAAAGTGGGATTAAAGAAATACATATGCAATTAAACTCAAAATGTTAACTAAAGATAAACAACAAAGCACAGAGGAAAGCTTAAACATAAATATAGAATGATCTCACCCAATATCTACATAGTTCCATGCATGACCTCGATTGTACTTCTCCATTTTGTCGTGATAGTATTCTTTCCCTTAGATTTTCAGTATGTGTGCAAGTATAGCCTTGATATATGTGATAAAAGCAAAGTATCGAAGATTAAACAAGTGCTCCAAAAGTCATCAGATTTCGAGAGTAACAATGATGAAAGCCAGGTCAATTTATAGAAAATTGATCATTTGAATGACAGGCTGAGATCGAAAGATAGATGGAAAATTTAGATTAAAATATTTGACATGCATTAAGATAAGTGTTAGTACTGACGTGAGTGATAAAACTTAAGAATAGAGATCAAGATTAAATAATGATTTAATCTCTAGTTGAAAGTATTCAAAAATTAGAAGAATATTGTTTACATGAAAAGGATAAAGAGAGATTAAAAGAAATGATCTATTCGAACGCATGCATAAATTAATTAATTAAATAAAGATATTTAATTAATAAATGTGTACATGCATAAGAATTAAAGCTAGATAACTAACTGGTTATGACAGAGAGTTTATTCGTGAAAGATAATTAGACATTAAATTAGAAGATTGATTGATTGATTTAAATAGATCTCGAGTCAAGTGGAAATGAATAATTAGATAACTTAAACAATTATCTAAATATAGAAGAATATGTCAAAATAGACTTTTATGAATTAAATAATTATTTAATTCAACATTCAACATTTAAGGATTAAATTAAATAAATAAGATTTATTTAATTGATTGAAGAAAAGATTAATGAATAATTAAAGTATTAAAGTATTTATTTAATTATAGTTGAAAATATGATAAAAATAAATTAAATAAGAATTTATTTAATTCAAGAAAGAGGATAAAGTTAATTAGTGACGCAATTAAATAAAGAACATTTATTTAATTAATCAAGACTGAATAAAGATAATATGAATTAATTAAATAATTAAGTTTATTTAATTAATAGATAAGAAAGAACTTTAGAGAATAATTAAATAATTAACATTATTTAATCATGACTATGGCAATACGAATTATGAAGAAATTGAAGTCGCAGGCTTAGACCAAATTTCAGTATCTACACACACACACACACACACACACACACACACACACACACACACACACACATATATATATATATATTTGTCGCCAACATTAATCATTTTGTGGCTTTGAGTTAGCTGGCATATATTAGAGATTTAAACATAGAATAAACCTCTATCAAACCCATGCACCTGTAAACCTATCTATGAAGATTTTGGTCATACAACCTTCATAGCCTAGAGTTTCTAACCATGGGGTACAGATGACTCATTTACAACACAATGGGGTTACTATTTTTTTATGTAAGATAAATGAAAGTCTATAAAGCAATTAGAGTAGGATATCTCCTATATTTGTCTTAATGGACTAATTTTTTTCTTTTTCAATGATGTTGGCCAAATCTGATACCTGTAAGAATAAGATATCTCCTTCTGTATTGGTCTTAATGGACTAATATTCTTTGATAATGTTGTTGGTCAATTTTGTTGCAGTAAAATAAATATACTAGATCATGGTTCTAATTAATAACTGCACAATAACCCTCGACACTACTAGTTTCTAGGATAGTCATCCATACAAAAGACTATAGTTGATATGATCAGCTAATTAATAGGGTAGTCGCTCTCATTTAAAGGAGTACTTGAACTATTGTAATATGAAATTACAATCCCTAGAAGTCCATATCTTGAAATTATTCTTGAAGGATTGAATAAAATAGGTATCCACCTCAAACTATCAAGGGATGAAGAGTTGCCTTCTCTCCACAATAAGGTGTTTATGAGTAAGAGATGCTCTTCATGAAATATCTAGCAGTTCCATACTTGGTTGTAGCTATGATGGGAGCTAATTGATCCTGAGTTTGGAACCTACCTTCAGTCTAGTGCTAAGCATGAGCTAAGGAGTGGTACTATGCTTGAGATGGATGATAATCTAGAAGCAGTTATATGCTCAAGATAGATGGTAGTCTAGGAGCAGTACCTTGATATGGGCGAAAGTCTAGGGGCAATACGATGCTTGAGATGGACGAAGGACTAGGGGAAGTACTATGCTTGAGATGGACAGTAGTCTAGGAGTAGTACTATGCTCGAGATGGACAAGAGTCTAGAATCAGTACTAAGATTGAGATGGTCAATCGTATAGGAGCATTCCACGCCAACAGTGGTTACCCTTGGTTGCTTAGCTGACATATGGATAGCAGGAAAGTGGATTCCTAGTGTGTTCAAGTAGGTAGAACTAACTCCCTACGTAACTTTATAGCTGTTGAAAGGTATTATAAGCTTACCATAGCTAGGTGAACCTTGGGAAAATGGTCACTAGGGTGACATTTTGCACATAGCTTAAGGGCTAGATGACAACTCTCTCTCTCTCACCACGGGCCACAAAATTTGCTTGGAGGGGTGGATAGGGTTTCATTCCACTTTGGTTGGGATCATTTTGCACCCCCATAACCATAATAAGGAGGGACATGAAGATATCATGAATCACAATCATGAAGGTATGAACAACTTAGTTAGTAGTATTCTTTTTGGACTAATGCAACAAGTTTGTATTAATGGTTTATGTAATTGACATGATGATAAATGCTATAGCCGATCTCAATCATTTTTTTTTTATATGAATCTAACTTTATATTTGGTCCTTCTTGCAATGATGTTTAAAAAGAAATTAAAAAAATGCTTAGATTTCTTCCTCTCATTGGAGTTGTTACAATTTTGAGTTTGGATGAACTTAATGAACTCTCATCTTTCTTCTCTACATCCTTGGCCTCATCCATGCCACATACATACTTTCTTTATCCAACCTTTATGCATGAGCCAATTTTAAGGGTAATCCAATTGGTATAAAGTCCACTTGATCCAGAATCACCTTTCCTCTCTACATCCATTACTTTCCCCTTCCCATATATATCTTTGTTTGAGTCATTCTCTCTCCATGACACAATTCCAAGTGTGAGCTAGTTGGAATAAGGTTACTTGTACTTTAATTTCTTTGGGAAATATCCCATTCTTTTTCTTCATTGATAATCCAATTCGAACTTATTCTCATTCTCTTAATACCATGGTTGAACGTTGATTTATAGATTCCCTCCTAGAAGTCATCATCTCTCTATGAGGTGTCTCTAACAAGTCCCTATGGTTTAAATAGAATTGAAATTTTCATTATAAGGAACTTTTGAACAATTTCCTTAGGTTTGATAATATAGAAATTTTGGACCAACCCAAACATTTTGGAGCCTTGCATTGTTCTTTATCAAAAAATTTAGAGATCTCCATCATTTTTAATCAAAATTTGAATTTCTATTGAGACTTTAGCTTTAGACAATCTATAGAGTATTAATATTTTAACCTGTTGTCACTATCACATGACCAAGCACCTATCCTTACCCATAGTTTGAAGCATTTAGTGTCCCATGGTAAGATGTTGCTACACAACCATGTGTTTTGGGAAGACACTTTTTAAAACTTTCATTGTTAAGATGAAGGTATTCAAGATTACAACTAGGCTTTATGGGGAAGAGGTTATGTTAAAGTGGCATGCCATGTTACAATAATGCTAGTAAATTTAGTATGTAGTTGTATCGTACATACTATATTTAAATTTAAATTTGGATATAGTAGTTTATTCAATTTATTTTTATATATTTTTAATATTTAGATATATTAATATAAATTTTATTATTAAAACTTTAACTATTTTTAATTTTTATTTAAATTATAAATAAATTTTAAAATTAAAAAATATTAATCGAAATATTATAATGAGTATATATAAATATACATGGTTTAAGATATGGTAATAGTAAATAGTTTTTAAATTATTTCCTATACTTAGTCTTTATTATGTTAAGAATTTTATTATTAATATTAATTTAAATCTAAAAAATAATTACAGTTGAATGATTGTACTCTCAAAAGTAGGTATGGTTTAGTGTATCAATATTAACATTTATATTTTTATAATTTATTTTATTGCTAAAATTCTTTTATACTCCCATCTATTAATTTTTGAACTCCACTCAATAATTCAAATTTAAAAATATAATGTACTACAACACACTAAGCATACTATACTCGTACTCTTTAACTCTTCTCATGCTATCATTTATTAATTTTTGACCTCTATTCAAGTAATTAACTCTAAATTATATGATGTACTTCAATGCAATGCTTGTACACTTAAAATTCTCTCAAACCCTCATGTATTTACTTTTTAACTCTAGTTAGCTAGATCAAATCTAAGCAATATAGTGTACTTCAATGCATTGACTATATTGTTAAATTCTTGGCATACTCTCATGTATTAAATTTTTTAGATCTATTTAGTTAATCAAACCTAAGGAATATAGTGTAGTTAAATACATTAATTATAAATATCATCAAAGGCAACATTGATCCTCGATATATAATAAAAAAATTAAATAATAAGTAGTTTAAATATTCATCATTTGTCACAATGTATTATGTATGATTCTTATTCTATTGATAATTTTAGTGTTAAACTCTTCATATCTTATTGAGTTAACTTTCGAGGTATAACTGAGCACTCCACTAGGTTTTTTTTTTAAATTTGATGTTTTTGGAAAGAATCTCTGATGGGAGACTATTCAAGGCATCCTCAAGGGGATCCCTCTTCTTCATGCAAAGGTATTAAAACTCTATTAGATGCAACCCATTATGCAAAAATTCATAATTCCTGGGTTGACCTTGTGAAATGGTCAAGAAATTCAAAGAATGGAGGTGCAAATTTACTCAAAATCTCATTATCTATGGAAGGTATTGTTGTCAATTTCTTTGATCCACTTATGGGTTCAAATTTGTTTCTTCTATGGAAAATGCTTTGGTGGGAAGCTTGCAAATTGAAAGAGAGTTCCCCTTTTAATGCTATGGTGAGGGGACTATTCTTATTTATCTTTTCTATTCATGAAGATTTTATTAAGGTCCTAATTAGAGGATATTGAATAACCACAACACTCTTTTTCTATGTAAGTGGAAACCCAGGTTTTACCCTTCAACCAAACTTTGTGACCTATCTTCTACATGGGTTTGTTTGTTAGGGTTGTTTCTAGAGTATTCGGACCCTAAGATTTTTGAAAATATTGTTAGTTCATTTGGAAAACTACAGACAATGGCCAAAGTGACCAAGGAGAAACAAAGATTAGTATTTATTAGATTTTATGTTAACATGGAAACAAATAAATTTCTACCCACATAGATCACTCTCCAATCATAATTTGGGAAATAGAAATAGTAGATAGTGTATGAAAACTCTAGTTATTTTTATCAAAACTATGGTAAGTTGTATATTTAAATAATAAGTGTAAAATTCTTGTTCCAAGAAATGAGTTATCCAAAAACAAGGAAATCATTGAGGATAATGGGTTTTTGGATAAATATTATTCTTTTAATTTATTTTTTTGAAATTTATAGATGACCTCATTGAAAAAGAGGAATAGAATAAATATTTAGTGATATGAAAATTACTTCTATTGGAGGATGTGAAGCAGGCATGCTTAGGGAAGAAGGGGAAATTTTCAAAGACCAAGAACTTTAGGAAGACTTGGTTCTAAAATTGTTGACCTTTCCAATGAGGAGGTGAAGAAATGGATAATTATTGATCCATTTGGGGTCAATAGTATAAATACTACCCTTATGAAAAACTATAAAGAGAAGAAAATGGAAAGGATGATGGAAAATAAGTCATCCAAAAGTTAGGATACAATCACTACTACCCTTAACAATGAGATACTTGTAAAATATAAGAATGATATGTCTCATTGTAAAATTCCCATCTCGGGCATGCCAATTTTTTTATACCTTTAAATACACAACAAATACCAACTTAACTGACCAAGAATATTCCAATTAGATTAGATGCACTAATCAAAAAATTTATTTATTCATCCTAGTGACAACAAATCAACACCACTACTTATATACTTACACTCAAAACTGTGATAGGGTCCCAAGGTCAAGGTCTTTCCTAGACCTACAACCTAAGCCTCAAGGGTTCATGGTGACCCTACCTATGTATCCCCTTGTGGGAACTAGAGGCTTCATAGTCCACCCCACAATGACCAAGGGAGTTCAATCTAAACATTCAATTATAATATAATGATAATAACTTGCCATCAAGTATTGGGTCCATACCAATCATTACCAATTTTTTGTGTATAAAAATTCATAATATTCACAAGAGACCATTCATACTATAATCTCAAAGATTATACACAATGGCCATCATGAGCATACCCCCATATACACAAGTTGATTAGCTCATACACAATACAAGTACAACAGTGATTGGATCATACACAGATCACAAGTGCAATAGTGGTTGAATCATACACATATCACAAGTATAATAGTGACCAGATCATACACAGATCAAAAGTACAATGGTGATTATCTCATATGTACATCATAAGTACCATAATTATTATCTCATTACATATCAAAATTACATTAGTGACTATCTCCAACATATATCTCAAATACACAGTGACAAGCTCTATCATACATCACATAAATACAATGACGAGCTCCACCATACATCATATAAACACAAGAGCAATGGCTGAATAACACATCACAATGGCTAACATATGTCCATAATCCATCCCAGATAGAAAGAATATCAATTCATTGTACACTACACCTCAGGTCCTATCCTTTCCACCGGTCTTCTGCACCATTGGACAAATGGGAAGAGGATTTGGTGCACCCCATACTACACTATGGGTCCACCCTCAACCCCATAAGGCTAGGTATACAGTTTGACAGCTGGGAAGGGAATTTAGTGTATCCCATACTACATCACGGGTCCATCCACCATCCCAAGGGTTTCCCAAGTAGTGAACCTACCAAACCTATTGGATTCCAACTTCAATCGCCTATAGTCCACTAACAATGAGTTTTTCCACCCAAAAAGAAGAAGCTCCCAACATATACCACCTTGTGATCTTAGTGGTATTATCAACCATCTTCTTCATAATCCTAGGTAACACTTGGCATCGGTCACTTATGTGCTTATTAGTGACATCTAGTGAACCCTCTCAATACACGGTCAACTCCGAATTACTATTACCCGCACAGATGGGTCCATACCCATGCAACCGCTACGACCATATCATAACCAGGGTAGCCCGCTACCTTCACCTTTGTGAACCAAGTGAATGTTGAATAATCCCTAATAGTATCCCAAACATTGGTCATTGGCACGGTCCAATGACTACCTGTCACTACTCAAATATCCCAAAGATTCACTCTTAGGCAGGTCATACATAACATGAATCACAATCACAATCAACAGGTACATAGGTCTATACATAAAGACCTTTAGATATGGAGTTGAATTACATAGACACATAAGAGATACATGGAACCAACACGAGATGGACTTAACCCAACATATACACATAATCAAATACCCATTATAAGGTAGTTAAATCCCTTACTTCATTCTATTTAATAAAAACCTATTATGTATTAAATATAAGTTATTAAATTCCCTTAACTTGATCATACTTATTCAATACCCATTTTAGCCTCAAACGAAAGCTTACATAGGAGGAAAGGTCAAACCATGTAGGAACAATATGAACATCTAAGAGTTATCCCCCCTAGATCCTCCCCCTATGGACTTGAGGTCACAAAGGCATCCTTCACCCAAGGATTGCCTACATTTTTTCTTCCAAATAGATCAAAGTCACACGTAGTTCTCCTCACTAGGTCTTGTTGTGCATGTTTTGCATAGACACCCTGTCGAAGGCAAGGAGACCCTTTCTTTTTCTCCCATTGGATCATTTTTTCTCCCATTCAGTAGTTCTTGCTCCCTTCTGGTCATTTCTGCTCCTGCCTCGCTTTGTGTGCCCCTTTCTTGAGCCTAAGTTGGTCACATGCGAACTAAAACGATCAAACACCCCTTGACCAAATTCACCTATCTAAATTTTGCTAAGTATTTTTCCTTTGCGTAACTTGGCTTGTGGGTTTCCTCTGTCCTTTTTCCACCACGTCCATCGGGCATCATGAACCCGCAACTATGGGTTGCCTCAGGTGGGTTGTCACTTGTGTTTCACTACTAAGTAGCGGCCAACCCTTAACTTCCACCCGCATGGAAAGCTCCGCATTTGGTTTCTTCATCCTTTCCATCACTATGAGTGAACTGAAGCTAACACCCTTGGGAAATCAACTAAGTCCAAAATTTTTTGTGGGTCATCTTAGGTTGCTCGTCATCACCCCAACCATCATCATTTAATGACTGAGCTCTTACGTATCCCCATATTGTGGACTCCAAACCCGTGTGGTCCCTCTGTTGTTGCTCAATGATAAAACCTTTACACCATCCCGAGTTACGCATTCTATATTTATTATCTATGATCCCAACCTTGGATTCTAGGGATAACTTTAAGAAACCCCCCTTGGAAAAGGTGTAAAATCCTGGCGAATCTTTCTTTTTATTTGAAAAAATATATTAATTTTCTTGGAAAATCTATGCACATTATTAAAAAAAATTATAAAATATTGGCAAATCTTAATGAATAATTGGTAAAAATAATAATCACAATGGAAAATCCTAGTGAATAATCACTAAAAAGATAAATTACAATGGTGAATCTCTCCTTTAATTATTTTAAAAAAATATCACTTTAAAATTAAGACTAAATGAAAAGTGAAATTTTTTCCATTGATCAGCTTTTTAATCAAATGGTTGTAGGTTGATTTTGTGACCTAATATGCATGTGCCTTTTAAAAGGTTTGTTGAGGCCCAGAATTTATTTTGGGCCACACGATTAGGTTTAATCGTGTGGACCAAAACAAATTTTGGGCCTCAACAAGCCTTTTAAAGGCATGTGCGCATTAGGTTGCATAATCAACCTACAATCATCTGATTAAAAAGATAATCGATGATTTGCTAGAAATAAATAAAAGCCCTATTCAAGGCTAAAATATCCCTAAAATTAAATGGTAATTTATTATTGTGGCGATATTGCCCCAAAATTAATGGTAGTAATCTAATATTACTGGCGAATATAATTAATATTTTTAATTATAGTATAAACTACTGGTGAATCGGTTCCAATGACGCATTATTTAAAAAATAATGCATAGGGGAATTAATTGAGATGAAATTAATTCTTTGTAAAAACCTGGCGATTCAACATCCTTTTTAGCTTGTACTATATGCCATTTTTGGAGGTCTCGATTTCAATTATTCGCCAATTGGCAAAGATTCACCACAAAAGTTTTACGTGTTGGAGTTTGAAGTGGTGAAGCCACCAAGTCAAAACAATTATGTGGGTCCACCCTTGTAGGTTTCCACTAGTGAAAGTCATCACATGGCGGTCATTGTTACAACAACGGGATCTTGGAGTCACTCTGACATGTGGGCACCACCTATATGATTTCCCTAGGGGAAATCTTAAGTTCACTAGCCAAATTTTTAAGTCAGAGCTCGCTGGTGGGTCCACCCATGCAGGTCGTGGCTGGTGGGAAGCCATTTCCATAGCATCATTCCATAATGGAAAAACTTTGCTACTTCACCGCTACGCGGACCCTGAACTCACCTATACTGTCAATACCAAAAGCGCACAAAGAAAAACTTCAAAGTAGGTCCCCTCCACAAGTCCACTCATGCAGGTTGCCATCATCAGAATGTCGTCCTCACAAAGCCACTCATTGGTGGTGAAGAATCAATGATGGCTTGGCACGCGGCCCTTGCACCGCCTCACTTCATAGTCCACAAATCACAACTTGAGAGAACTTAAGCGAGTTTAGCCAAATGGAACATCACAAACATTCATGATATATTCTAGAGATAATTAACAAGGGTGTTAATCATTAAAAGAAATGGAAAATTGCATAAACTCTGAATGGATTCTAAATCATGAGCTTGAGAGGGAGGCGAGACAAATAAGAAGATGGCTAAGAACACAAGATATTCTAGTTATTTCTTTTGGTCTATCTGATCAACAATTCATCTCATTGGTCTTGCAAAGACTCATGTAATTCTCATTTTCCAATTGATCTCTCTCTAGTGACCAAGTAAATTTGAAAAGATGATGATGAAGTGAAAGTGGAGGCATCATACAAGCTCTCAGATTTGGCTAAGGAAAATATAAAATAAATTGAGGTGATGTGGGTTCAATGTTCACAGAGGTCATCGCTCATCCTCCATCACAATGACATTCTCCTGCAGCTCACCCGTAGCGAACCTCCATTATTTCTACTTGCAGTTGTAAGAGAAATTTTGTAGCAATAGAAGGAAGCATTGCATTATTTTGGGTGTTTTCTTTGAGCTTGCTCATTGTGCATGCATGATTCAGCCTCCATGTTAGTTTTACTTTGTTAGTTTCTTGAACGTCTTTAATGGTGGTTGTTTTTATAGTATTGGATGCACTTCTAGCTCATACTTTTTGTGGTTTATTGATGATGAATCACTTTGCAAAGATAGTATGATATAATTCTTATGTTGCACTTTAGTTTGATTATATGTTCATGAGGTGAATGCACAATATGAAAATTTGTAGGCCTTAGAAGATTGCATTGATTTTGTGTAGCTGTAGGTTCCTCTTGGTCAAGAAAAACTTAGTTTTATGGGAGTCTATCTACTATAGCATCCTCCATTGTTACTATTCATTCATAGTTTAGATTTACAAAAAAAATCTCAACCCTTTCCTCTTTTTCTATTTCTTTTAGTCCTTTGTTAGTTTAGGATTCCAAGCACCATCATAATGTCGAACTTGGTGATGGGAGTGAGTTTCAGCTTGCCATTTTGAGTGGGCAGCCACTGTTCATTCACTTCTAACACTTTGAAACTCCATTTGCAGACCCAAATTCCCATGCTTTGTGAACCATAAAGGCCTCCTTATGATTACCAAAAAATAACATCAACCAATTGAACTATTCCAAGCATTGTCATGACCTGACACCCGAGAGACCTTTGGAGGATTTTTAAAACTTAGTTGCAGAAATTACCTTTCAAGAGAGGTAGCATACTTGTGTGTTGCCTATGTTGAGAAAGTGAAAAAGCACCCATCAACAGATATGGTGCTAGAAGGAGGGCATGGCTAAACACAAGGCTACAAAGTTGGAAGTTGAATGCACCTTCAAGTAAAATCTGAGATAGATAGATCTCATCATATGCTAAAAATTTTAAATAAATTTTTTTGAAGAAAAACAAGATCTGAGTTGGGATGGAGCGGAAATTGCAAATCAACATCACTCAACTTCAAGATGATTTAAATAGGAGACTGAAGAGGCCATTGCAACACTTTGCATTGGCTGAAAAATGTAGAATTCATGACACTTGCAGACATAATGAGATGGAATGTTTAACATTCTTGGGAAGGATTGAAATGGTTTTGCAAGGAGAAATCCCCTTCTGGGAAATATATCAACCCTTAGCTCTTGTAGGTCCAAAAGAAGAATTTATTAACATGGTAGCCAAAGCCTTCAAGGAGTTGATCCAAGAAAAGTTGAGCAACAAAGATGGACTAAGACTAGAGGACGTGTTGATGTCTGGGTGGTGCAGGGTCCATAATGCACCCCATTTAGAATTTACTTTCCCTTCATGTGCAAACATCATTAATCAAGCTAGAAATTGTTCAAAGCAGAATGGGAAGATTGGGCAACCAACTCCCAATGAGGAACAATCATCCACTCAAATAGAAAAATAGTTAGTAGTTGAAAGGCCATACCTATAATATGAGTCAGAAGAATTTGTCACACTGCTTGTTGGGACAAAAAATGTAGATGCTGAAAATCAAAAGGAAAAAGAGGTTGAAAGCCTTGGGACAACAGAGAATAGTGATGAAAGTTTAAGTGAAGTGGCGATAGAAGACATCCCCTCCATGAATGAAGATGATCAAACGTTTGAAAGGGAAGATCTGAGGGAGTGGGAACAACTACAAGCTAAGGCAGTCTACCCTCAAAGTTCCTCTCCAATTGATGATGAAGATCCAGTGGTGGAAAGGTATAATCAACTCATTTCAAGGCTCATGAGGGATTGGTCAAAGCTGAGACACCGAATAGATTTCGAGGTGTTGTTGTTCAGTTGGTGTAGGCTCCATGACTCTACACATTCTAAGTTCACATGCGAGCTATGTCAAGAAGCCATTAAGTAGGTTAAAGAACAAGTGGAACAACCAAGTGCATAGTCTCTGATAGTTGCTTCAAGAATCGAGCTAGAAGTCTAAGACCCAGAACCAAGTGATAACTTGGCTAAGGGAATCCCACAAGAGGATCTTGGGGCAGCAACGGAAGAAGGAAAACATAGTCCAAAATCTCTAGATGATGAAGTTGGACACAAAGATTTTGGCACCATAATGCTCTCTTGCACTTCTAGTGTTTTTCACCTAGAAGGAGAGAGGTAGGCAAAAATGGGCAATGTCTACACTCAGGATTAATGTAAAATGGATGCAATGTGCCTAAATGTAATAAACTAATAAAATATATTGATTACTCAAGCAAAACTATTGAAATGCAAGTTGTTTGAAAACACATTGTGATATGCAAATATGTGATAAATGACCTAGAAATGCAAACAAAACTAGATAGAAAGCTATCAAATAGAATGTGTGCACCTGAAGGTTGAAAAAGGATGGCATGAAGGTCTAAAATGCTGAAAAAACTATTGCAAAAGCTGACTGGGACACTTGTGCCAATCTAGGTGACTTAGTCTCATATATGGAAAAACTACTCCAGAGCATGTTTCGGCCAAATGGGTATCCAAATCTACAAAAACCTCCAAAAAATAGGTTCAGTGGGACTAAGTCGCCACTATTGGCAACTTAGTCCACTTCTAAATTTTTGAAAATTCAAAAGTGGAAACGGAAGCCCTCGGTCTACACTTCAGTTATTCACATGTGTTTGCTTATGAAACTCTATTTTTTAGGCCTAAAAGTGACTTTTAATGGATATTTTGGCTTGACAAACAAGGAGAGGTCTTCAACAAGTATTCAACCTAATCTTCAATGATCTTCAAACCCTCAAAGTTCCTAGATCTACAAACACACAAGGGGAAAAGGAGAAAATATTGATTGTTAGGGCATGGGGGTTTGCCTTGGTCAAACCCCTTTTTAGGTAATTAAACCAAAATGGAGAAATAATGTAATGAAGCATGAATTAATGGAGTTAATACCTTGCCATGATGATTGATCTTGAATTTCTGCAACAATAGATGAAGAATCGACCCTTGAATGTTTGAAATATGTTATCTTGATGACTTGAAATGTTAAAACCCTAGCTTGCTTGACTTGAGGTGGAAGACAAATGATGAATGAATGATAAGAGATGTGAATTATTGTTTAGAGACTTATATTTATAGGAAATTCACCTTATTTTTCCATTAATTGGATCCCTAAGGTCGACATGAAAGAAAAATAAACTTAAATTCCAAAATTTCCCACTCAAACCTCGAAAATAAGCCAAATTGGAATAATTCGCCATGTTGGGAAACTTAGTACCACCTAGTAGGGACTCATTTTCCCAAATGGGCGACTTAGTCCCAAAGGAGCCCTTTTGACAATTGGAATGTTGGGGAATGAGGAATTTCAGTTCTTATGTTCATTTCATTAGGTATTTGATCAAATTATTCCTTAGGATGCATAATATGGGGCAATAGGGGCCTATTAATGATGATGAAAAGGTTAATTAGGACTTGGGACACAAAGTTCAATGTGAAAGTGTGATTAAATACACTTTTCAACACTAAAATGATGTCCAAACAGCCTAGAAAGGCATAACATCCAATGTGAATTTGTAGGAAACATTCCAACACTAGATTAGAGTTAAGTTTAATTTACAAGCCTTCTAGATTAATGTGATAATGCAATTGAATATATTTTATAATGTTGAATTAGGGGAAAGATGGGTTCATTAAGTCTAGAGAGGTGTGAAAGTATTTTACAACACTTTACAACACCTTCACAAGACATCGTTAAATGCATTTTATTCAGTTTGCAAGGGTCCAAGACCTAGTGTGGATGTGAAAAACACCTCACAACACTAAATCAAGGCCTCATTAAGTCCAATTTATCATCAAATATTCCCATATCAAGCAAGAAAAAAGGGATACTTTTTTGTGTCCACAGTTAGCCCCAACTTTAGTGAGAGGATGAACCTACTTCAAACTCACACTAAAGTAGACATTCAAGAAGGTTCCAATCATAATAATGTGTATGTCAAAGGATTACAAAGATCAAATGAGGTTGTGCAAGCCCCCAAGATCCAAGATCCTAAGTCAAGCCAACATAAGTGCAAAAGGACACACATAAGGTGAATAATTTGCAACAAATCAAGATACGCAATCATGAAATGGCAAGCGAAAATGAAAAGGTGGATCAAGCTTTGACCATTTTTCCAAGATGTCATGGATTAGATCTAGGATTTTTTGTTCAAAAAATAAATGTATACTCAATCTGGGGTGACGAAACTCATGGTTGTCTATTGGGTGAGAAGGCCCAAGTATACTCACTCTAGGGCCATGAAACTTCTAGTTTCCCACAGGGTGAGAAATCCACAACATACTAACTCTGGGGCCATGACACTTCTAGTCTCCCACGGGGTGAGAAAGCCCTAAAAGGTGAGACACATACAGCCAATATGTGCTCAATTACACACAGGTGGTTATGGGGAAAAGTCATGCCTCAAAATGGTCTTCCCACTTAAACCATAGCAAATTTATACCTCCTGATAACTTTAATAAGGAACCACAATGATTTTCAAGCTCTATGAGGTAAGAAAAACTTCATATACTTGACACTCATAGAAAAACAAGATGGGACCATAGGCATGCAAGTTGTGTTATGCAAGGTAGCCATATGACAATTGTTGTAAATGTGACAATAGTGTAAGGTGTCCTCAAAAGGATTTTGTTTAGTTCGTACAAGGGCTCATATTAGGGGACATTGTGCTTAACGTCTCCAAGAGAGGATGTGTCAAATAAGTAACACACTCTTGGAGGAAATCAAGCCAAATGTCACCACCAAGAAGAGGATGCATCGCAAGAAGAAAGAAATCACACAATGAAATGTGAGTGTCGATGTATGCCCCTACTTTAAAGCGGTTGTGAACATTGGTACTGGGAGCAATTGATTTAAAGTAGAAGAAGGAGAACATGAGAGCTTACTCGAAAAGCCCTATGCCAAGTCATACATTTCTGAGTTGATTTGCATCATGAATAAATATGCCATGTGGAGTCTACTTAAGACATGTCCACATCCCAAGTTTTCTCTTATATGTTCATGAAAGGTTAACGACTAGTCAAAAGAGACAATGATAAGTGACATATGAGGAAAAGGCTACTTAACCCCTTTCCCACACTTAGTGCAAGAAAAAGGTGAGCCTGGAATGGATAAAAGTAAGTATCAAGTAGACAAATTAGGTGCTCCAACACAAGGAAAGCACCACACTCCTTGAGATTTTGAATTTTGCTATGCAAAGTCTTAGATGAAAATGGAGAGAAGGGAGATAATCCTAAATATTTCTTGAAAGAGTATGATATGTCAGTTTGCTTCATGTGTTCATTATATCCATGTGTAGGAGGGAGATTGTAGTTGATACCATAACAATCTTCCAAGTTAGATGAAGGGGGTTTATGCTTTTGAGAGGGATGAGTTTCTTGGAAAGAACACAAATCCTTTTTAATGTTATGTGTCATTCCTTCATGAGGCATGGGAGTTATATTTCCCCCATCACCACCATGGGGTAATTTTGTTGAGGTAGAACCAAGTTGAGCACAAGGTTGTTTTGGTTGTGATATTTCATACTCGCCCCTAAAGTAAGGTGGGAAAACACAATTGCTACTAGAACTTATGTCTGAAAAATGAATCATTTGTATATGACTCTTTGGACCATGAGGGTGAGATTTTGGAAAGTCTATTGAAAGGAGGTGTAGAATCTAATGACCCCAATTATCACAAAATATTTTTGTTGTAGGTGAAGAATTAGCATCAACTTGTATAGGTTCAAGTTTTTATTGAGGAATAAACATATTAGGGGAGTTGTAAACATTGTGATTAGTTGATTCATAGCTTTGTTCATCTTCATCAACCATGTATATCTTGTTGTTGTATTCAAATTTCATTGTAAGGTGAAGGGTAGATGGGACTCCTTTCATAGCATGAATCCATGGTCTCCCTAGGATAAGATTGTATGGAAGGGGTCCTTGCATGATATGCAAAGAGGCAGGAAACACTACAGGTCTGACCTCAATAGGTAATGTGATCATCCCTAGTGGTTGCCTATTAACATTGTCAAAGCCATGAATATGAACATCATTAAGTTGAATGAGCTTTTTGTCCACACCAATTTTGTTTAGGAGGTCAAGGCTAAAAATATTTGTTTCAGATCCATTGTCTATGATAGTGTGCCTAACTAAACTTTCATTAACGATCACCTTTATCATCAAGGGATCATTCTTGGTTTGAATCTTAAGTGATGGTAATTCATGTTTAGGGAATTTGATTTTTGATTGGGTGACTGGCATGGGATGAGAGGGGGATGTTACATGATTTGATTTTATGTAATATTGTATCTCCTCCTATTTTTGCAAGATTTCATGAAAGAGAAATTTGATTGTAGGTGATAGTTGAATGAGTTTCCATATACATAGATTAATGGGAGTCTTTTTAAGGTCTTCAACACTAGGCACACGATGTGGAATAAGAGGGAATGTAGTAGGAGTGTTGTGTGATCCCCAAGGATGCCAATGCAATGACATGTGCTACAATGCATGTTTTTGACCATCAAACATTATCGCCTTCGCATCACGACATCCAAGTTCTATCTTTCCCTACTCTGATGAACAATCATGCTTATCATTTTAATTATGGGAATGAGGGAAGACGAAATTTTTTGTGGATTGAACACAAGTTTCATAAATTACCCCAACTGCTAATTCTTCTTGAATGTGTTATCAGATTTGAGTGTTGCACTATCAAGTTTTATCTTTCTAAATATAAGGATGAATTTGCATTTCTTAGAATTGTAATGATCACTTGTCTACTTGTGCATGCATTACGAAATCCTACAAGCGTGAGTGTTGGTTTGCATTAGCTGAATGTGGTCATTTGTAAATCTCTTTGTATATAGTTCACTTTGATAGGTGTAGGTTTTGTGTATATAGCTTGTTTTCCTGCTTTCGTTACATTAGCTGGTTTGTTGTAGATTAGGTTGCTTGAGTAGTTTCCTTGTTTTCTTTCATTTTCTTTCACTTTGCTTTGCTTCCTCTTTGCTTCTTTGTGAGGTACCTTCACTTATTGTTGGCTATGTTTACAAGTGCAACAACCACCATTTTTTTTCCTAGGGTTGTTCCAAGTATTTCCTCAACAAACTTTAATCAAGTCTCCAGAGTGGATGGTGAAGGTCTTCTATTAGCATCAAATGACCTAAATATTTGATTCAAAGTGGATAAGTCATTGATCTCGTATTTTCCTGATGTATTCTAAAATCTTATATCTCTCACACACTTTAAGAATCCTGGGGTGACTATAGGTCCTGTGTGAAGTCCAATTAAGTGAAAAATATAAAATTCTACTTCAGTGCCACTGTGATTCTCATCCCTTAGTGCAATTTTCATTGCTTGCAAGTTGAAATGAAAAGAATAAAAGGAGAAATCAAAAAGGAAATGAACAAAAGAAAAAAAGAAGAAAAACAGTGAAAATCAAAAGAGAATTCAACTTTCAGGAGGATATGAATAACTCTACCAAGGCTATGGATGTTTGGCTGGCAGTAGGGAAATGTTCAAGAGAATCATGACAACAACCTCATCGGGGCTATGGACTCCTGACTAGTAGTGAAGCAATGTCTTAGATGCTTTTGGAGTTAGAATAAACTACATAGCTTAACTTGACAGACCTTGGATTCCTGTAATGACTTAAGGATAGGAACGAATGCATCTACACACACTTGGATTTTCAATATATAGATGGTTGGGTTGACTAGTGGTTTTGATCCTTTAGATGAATGTTCAGTTTATCTGTTCTAGTGTGAAGGTCAGAATCAGAGATTCTAGGTTTGTGATTCCAGTTTGTCATCGAAATGCTCTGGAGCATTTCCCCAACAAGTCCCCATTTGTTGTGCATGTTTTGCACACACACCCCATCGAAGGTAGGGACCCCCTTTCTTTTGCTCCTATCGTGTCATTTTTTCTCCCATTCAGTCGTTCTTGCTCCCAACTGGTCATTTCTACTCTTACCTCACTTTGCATGCCCCTTTCCTGAGCCTAAGTTGGTCACATGCCTTAAAACAATCAAACACCCCTTGACCAAATTCACCTATCTAAATTTAGCTAAGTCTTTTGCCTTTGTGGAACTTGGCTTGTGGGTTTCCTATGTCCTTTTGTCATTGCATCCATTGGGCATTGCAGACCCACAACTGTGGGTCACCTCAGGCAGGTTGTCGCTTGTGTTTCGCCACTAAGTAGCAACCAACCCTTAACTTCCACCCACATGGCGGGCTCTGCATTTGGTTTCTCTATCGTCGCCATCGCCATGAGTGAACCAAACCTAACACCCTTGGGAAATCAAATAGCTTTGAAATGTTTTGCGAGTCATCTTAGGCAGCTCGCCCTCACCCCAATCGCCATCATTTAATGGTTGAGCTCTTATGTCTCCCCACATTGTGGACACTGCACCAACTTTGGTCCCTCTATTGTCGCTCAATGATAGAACCTTTACACCATCCTAAGTTACACATTCTGCATTTATTATCTATGATCCCGACCTTGGAGTCCAAAGTGGTGAACCTGCCAAGTTAAAATGATTATGCAGGTCCACCCTCATGGGTGTCCGCTAGTGGAAATTCATCACTTAGCAGCCATTATTTCAATGATAGGATCTTGGAGTCACTCTGACATGCAAGCCCTACCTATATCATTTCCTCGAGGGGAAATATTAAGTTCACTAGCCATATTTATAAGTCAGAGCTCACCGGAAATTTCGTGCATGCAATTCACCACTGGCAGGAAGCCATTTCCATAACACCATTCCATAACATCAAAAATTCACTACTTCCTTGCTACATGGACCCTGAACTCACCTATGTCGTCAATACCAAAATTGCACAAAGAAAAACCTCAAAGTAGGCCTCCTCGGTGGGTTTTCTCATGTAGGCCACCATCATAAGAATGTTGTGCTTGCAAAGCCACTCATTGGTGGCAAAGAGTCAATGATGGCCTGGCATGTGGCCCCCACACCACCTTACTCCGCAGTCCATGAATCATGGCTTGAGAGAACTTAAGCGAGTTTATCCAAACATAACATCACAAAAATTTATGATATATTCGAGAGATAATTAACAAGGGTGTTAATCATTAAAAGAAATGGAAAATTGCATAAACTCTGAATGGAGTCTAAATCATGAGCTCAAGAGAGAGCTACGATAAATAAGATGGCCAAGAACACAAGATATTCTAGTTATTTCTTTTGGTCTATCTGATCAATGATTGATCTCATTGGTCTCACAAAGACTCATGTAATTCTCATATTCCAAACGGTCTCTCTCTAGTGATTGAGTAAAGTTGAAAATATGATGATGAAGTGAAAGTGGAGGTGTAATAGAAGCTCTCGAATCTAGATAAGGAAAATATCAAATAAACTAAGGTGATGCAGGTTCAATGTTCGTAGTGTTCATTTCTCATCCCTCCATCATAACGGAATTCTCTTGCAACGAGCCCGCAACAAACCTCCACAATTTCTTCTTGCGGGCATAGTTAGGTGGGATTCCTTCAACATTACGCTGTCCTTTAATAACATTCCCAAGCGGCGCCCCCACATCATTTACCTGCACTCACTCATTCCTTGTGGGCTTTCACGTCACCAGGGTCATCACCCATGCTACCATCCTAACAGTCATCCTATCGCGGCTACCTGCACGTCATGCTCCGCATCTCCCTTTGTAGAGGTTCCTATTGTAGAGGACGAACTTCACGGCACCATTGCACTGCATCTCCATAAGTTTTATTCAACAATGGGACCAACACTTATAATATTTATTCCTTTGTTTGGGGATTACACAATACATGCGTATGGGTTTTAATGGCATCAACGAGCTAGGTAGTGGATGCATTTTAGATCTTTGGGGATTCATCACAGTGAGTTTGAAATATGTAAGAGGTTGTTCATACTAATGAGTACATGGGCAATGAAAACGTTAGGGCTGCGACGAAGCTTAGCATGATCTGGCAGGATACACGACTAATTCACAAGGAATTTTCTATGGTAGATGACAATGGGTGGCCAAGGCTGAACATTAAAGTTGATTTCATAGGGGTCCCCTTTCAACTTAGGCATGATTAGCCACAAACTAAGGCGTACAGGTGGGATGTTGGGATTTTAACTACAAACAGGGTGACCAAGTGGGTGGGATGATTTTCATCTGACGTAAAGAAGCGACCCCTATCTCAACCAACGCGGTAGTTGTTTCTTTTTGGATAGTATTGTGTGCGTTCTAGTATTCTATTCTCTGGGTGGTATTAGTGAATATATAAAATGGGGAGTTTGTTGCTAAGGTGTTCAAAGTCGTAGTTGCAGGTGTCGTGCTCCTCCAAATTGTTCTCTTACAAAAAATTTACCCTAGCTATCTATGTTCTCATCCCCACACGTCTCCCATAGGTGGCTCACCCACATCTAAATCCCACACTAGCACATTTGACCATATTGGCAAGGGTGGTCATTTAGGCTAGGGTTGATGGCATCATCGTCAAAATTTATTGTATGGCATATGTCTAATTATTTGGACTTGTTTCCACAATGTTATAAATCATACATCAAACTAGTGAAGTAAAGTGCCATGGATGGCAGATTTGGATATCATTATTTGGGTGCACCATTTTCCTTTGAATGTTTCCTACCAGTGAAGTATAACAAGAAAGATGTTGCAAGAATTTTTGTGTTGAGGGATATTCATTTATGAAGGCTTTGTTTCATGTTGTTTCCCTTGTGCGGGAAATATCATTGTGGAGGTCGCCAAGGGTAGGCCATAGTGATAACGACAAAAGGGCAGATTGCCTCCACAACCAACATCCCCGCATAAGTGGAATGCTTGCCTGTGTTTTTCTCCTCAAAGATCCTCTTAAGCCATCAAACCATTCTAAGATCCAAGGAGAGACATTGGGCAACCTCGAATTGGTTGTGTGTGCTAGGCGGAGGTATGAGCATGATCGAAATCGAAGGTGGCCTCATTGGATATATACAAACCACGTCCCGTCTGAATGAGAAGAACTTCCAAATTGCTTCACGTAGGCTATCTTTTGGATACCGTGCCTACTTGTGTGAATTCTTCATGAGTACCTTCAATGGGACCTTTGGGAAGGATGGAATGGTTAACAATGAGTGGGTTGCTCTATGGGGTAGGATGTGACTTAACAAAATCTCTTTCATGGGTTCATAAATATAAGGACACACCTTACGCTTGTGGTTGTGCACCAATTTTGATAGTTTGATCCTCGTAGAGAAAGCAGCCATATCTACACTCATAGATGTATTAGGGGGCAACATCATCACTAATTGACATCCTAATCGCCCTTGACTCCTGCAAGCACTAGCATGTATGAATAAGGAAATAACGATGGTGTCATTTTTAGGGGTCTCAATTACGTAATCAAATGGAAGTTCATCCTCTGATCAAAAGGAGCATAATTCAAACTCTACACCTCCACTAGCATGGAAGCAAGCAGTTTATGGGGATTTTGGGTTGCATCGTGGGCTTCTCATTCATGGGAGTCGTGTTGCCCAACAATGTCTGAATGACATGCTTTCCTAGACTTTTAGCATTCTCACACCCACTCTCAATGTTTGCGGACTTCCTTGTCGTGAAGGTCATTGCCTCCTCCACTATCTAAAGCGGCCTTCATTCATGAACCTCCCACATTATTTCCCCACAAACAACACAAAGCACCTTCAGACTTGCACACTATCCAAGGGGAGGTGATAAGATGTGTTTGGATATCACATGATAGACTATGCTGGTAAGCAACATTTGATCGTGTTGTTGGATGAGGAAATCCACCCAACCACTAAACGGTGTTGATATTATGAACTAACAATGTGCTTGTAGCTAATAATTAGAGTAATGGCGGATGATGGTCAACTATAGCAGGGTGATCTTTCTTGGTGGACGATGTTAATGATCCCCCCCAAGTTTGCGAGAGATCAGAATTACATGTATCATCTGAGAATCTTATGCGGGCTTCGGTCCATTCTTTGTTGGCTTAATTCCAGTGCCAATACAGCTTATGCCTGCATGACAATAATCCCTGCATGGGGAGGTGACCGTGTATAATGAAACTTATAATACGTTGTATGGGCCTCACTTTTCACTCAAAATCAATAAATAAAGCATGATCTATCCTCAAAAAGAGATGATCATTGAAGATCACCTACGGAACCATGCCAAGGAGAGGATTTCCATTCATAGAAAATGCACGCTAAATTTCTCCAGAAGGATGTCTGCACAAATGATAATTAGTTTTTCAACAATATCAAATTACATATGAATGCATGCCAAAGAAGTCAATACCAAAGAATCGGGGGACCTTTCTACTAGAATCAGAAACATGAAGGAGTTGTTTTATTTTCCACCAAATGATGATGACCATTAAGGAGTTGTCCACCAGGATCAAGAGTAGCATATATGCTTCTCAATGAAATGAATTAGTAACGAGACCCACTTGATTGGCTGAAGAGATGTTGCAAACATATTAGACAGAGGGCAGCTTTCAATAGTTTTCAGCTACAGGAAAAGGGTAGCTAGAATACAAAACAACTAAAGTGGCTAAAAGACAAAATAGAGAAGAGGACACAATAGTCTATTTTAAATTGTGAAATATTGGGGGTAGGTGAAACCCTGATTTGTAACAAATTTGGGACATTCATTGCAAATGAATCTTGGCCATTCATTTCACTTTTGGGAAACCATAAATAGGGGCTTTCTCCTCATTTCTAAGTGGTGGTGAATTCTTCTAAGAGGCATTTTGTAGCAATAGAAGGAAGCATTGCATTATTTTGGGTGTTTTCTCTGAGCTTGCTTATTGTGCATGCATGATTCAACCTCCTTGTTAGTTTTACTTTGTTAGTTTATTGAATGTCTTTAATGGTGGTTGTTGTTATAGTATTAGATGCACATCCAGCTCATTCTTTTTGTGGTTTGTTGATGATGAATCACTTTGCAAAGCTAGTATGAGATAATTCTTATGCTACACTTTAGTTCAATTGTATGTTCATGAGGTGAATCCACAATCTGAAAATATGCAAGCCTTAGAAGATTGCACTGGTTTTGTGTAGTTATAGGTTCCTCTTGGTCAAGAAAAACTTATTTTTATGGGAGTCTGTCTACTGTAGCATCCTCCATTGTTACTGTTCATTTATAGTTTAGATTTAGAACAACTTTTTCAACCCTTTCCTCTTTTGCTATTTTTTTTAGTCCTTTGTTAGTTTAGGATTCCAAGCACCATCATAATGTCAAACTTAGTGATAGGAGTGAGTTTCAACTTGCTGGTTTGAGTGGGCAGGCACTGTTCATTCACTTCTAGCACTTTGAAACTCCATTTGCAGACCCAACTTCCCATGCTTTGTGAACCATAAAGGCTTCCTTGTGATTATCAGCAAATCACATCAACCAATTGAACTATTCCAAGCATTGTCATGACCTAACACCCGAGAAACCTTGGGGTGATTTCTAAAACTTAGTTGTTGAAATTACCTTTCAAGAGAGGTAGCATACTTGTGTGTTTCCTATATTGAGAAAGTGCAAAAACACCCATCAACAGGTCTCTCTCAAGGATACCTATGCATCAATTCCCAATTTAGTGAACTTATACCATGACACTTCCATACAAATATGTTGAGATTGAGCCTCACCACCATTATTATTTATATTTCTATGTGAGCATCCTTGAACCCCTTACAATTTATTATCAGATATATTGTACCACATTTGATACCATGAGGATAGTACAACATAGTTTATAACATGGGGTTCTAATTTGACTCAAAACATGATTTGGTGATCTTATATATCACAATGTGTATTGGTTCTCGATATTTGAACCACTATATTTTATTAATAGGAAATGCCTCAAACATTCATTTATGAGGATAGTCCAGTAGATTAATTATCTTAATTAAGATACATTTACTAATAGTAAGGGTAATAGTACTTGAGAAAAATTCATAGTGTGACAATTACATGAAGCCCCAATATGGCTCCAATTGATATTCTAATAATGTGATCAAGAATCAAGATCCTTTTAATTTTTCACATCCATCACCATTAAAATAATGGTCACCTCAATAAAGCCATACTTATTTAAACTTCAAAAGGTATAGCTTTCTAGGCATGGAGAGCCAACCATACCTAAGTACAAGGTTATTTGATAATCTTAATTCCATTTAGGGATAGGACGTTAATAAAGTACATACATCCATTTAATGTAATAGTCAAATATCATTATCATGTATCAATAATGTAAGTAGCCTTGACATGGGTCCAAGTGAGGTCCCAACCCTTATTAGTTAATAGAGTACATACATCCATTTAATGTAATAGTCAAATATCATTATCATGTATCAATAATATAAGTAGCCTTGACATGGGTCCAAGTGAGGTCCCAACCCTTATTAGTTTGATGGAGTTGAGTATCATAATCATATTATATTATAGCATCACATAGGGTCAAATAGTTTTAGTTCACTTAAAAGAATAATCCTTTATGTTCAAAACAATTAGATCCTTCTCCAATTTAGAAGCTTATTTAAATATATATGTAAACAAGCAATATATTGACTCACCCACATTCTAGTACTAGGTTCATAAGGTTCATAAGATTAACTTACCTCTACATGGCTTATGTTATCCTTTAGTGCAAACATATGATGACCATGTCTATCATGAATATAATATAATGATACCATTCAAGGATACTATAAAGCATATTTTATAGTCCTACCAAGCAATGGTATCTAATTCATTAGTACAAAATAAAATAAGGACGACATAAAATTCTTGATAAAGTATAGTACATAATAATACCATATTCTATTTTATCATAGATTACATTGTAGGTCAGCCCCTATATACAAAGTTAAAACATTTCCATGGAGAATTTATTCATATAGATAGGCCTTCACCAAATAGTCAATGTGTAACCTCTCTTTAAATGTATAGTTGCCTTACAATTATCCCAACATTAATTCAACCTACAATATAGGTCTATATGGACATTTCTCTAAAATCATTTAAGAGTCTTAACCTAGATTTTATCACAAATTAATAGGAGAATCCCCTTTATAGTCAAATAAGAGGAAAGAAATTTCAAATTCTCAGCTCACAATAATGATCCGATATATAATCTTAATGTTCCTTAAATAAGGTATAGATAACATTGAGATATTGTTAATCAAGTGTGTAGGTGTGGGTATATTCATATATCATATATCTTTAGAAAAGTAATCCTATTTTTCAGAATATTTAAAGATATCCTTGGCATATTTACTCAAGCTCACTATACAATTATTCCCACATGAAAAACGTACTTTTATACCCAATATTCATATGTGCACAACCTCCACTAGTAGAATAATACAAATAAATTATTCATCCATTACCAGGAAAAACAAATTGTTTAATATAAAATTTCGATGCAATCAATAACATACAAAATATACAACTTTCTCATTTAGAAGGAGAATAAATGTGATTCCTATTGAGAACTACAAGATATTGCAAAATCAACAAACTATAGACTGAGTTTAGGATAAATACCATAATCCCTCATGTACACATTAGCTTCATACCAATTTGATGACCTAGAATTAATCTTGATCTAGGCAAAGAAATCATGTTCCCAAAATTGTAGACTCGAGTCTTACCTATGGCTCCTTGGTGTATTCTACTATTATCGACCTCTATTACTTTTGTCCTAAGAAAAAGAAACTCCCATGCCCTTTCAACTCCTTTCCTTCCTCTTTTTTCCATGCCATATTCTCCCTTCTTTTCATGTCAACCTTTGTCTGGTGGATTTCTTCAGTCCATTCATATTAGCTTCCTAGTTTCTCTGTTCTTTCCCTATGTGCATCGTCCTCCATTCACCTCTACAATTTTATCTTCCTTCTCTCTCCCTTATTCGCACCTCTGAACAACTATTCCCATATTGACTCCTTTTGCATGCCATCCTCCAAGGCGTTCGCCTCTATTCATGCATTCATTTTATCTTCATATTCTCTCACCTGCTTTCTCTTCGACTTCCTTCTCTCATGCGTTCTCTCCCTCCTATCCCCAAATTCTTTGTCTCTCTCTGCATTCCTTTCTGCATCTTTTTTTTTTTGGGTCTCTTTTTTCCAACAATCCAAGCTTGTCCAACCACTTCTCCTTCACCCTACATGCCATTCTTCTCCCGCTTCTCTATTCTTTCTCCTGCCTATATGCCTTCTCTAACGAAAATCTTCTACCATTTATGATTTGCAAAACATACTTGGCCTATTTGAAAATCTTCAACTTTTTATTTTTTAAAACCTGCTTTGATATTACTGTTAGGATCAGAAAGCACACATAAAATAAGAAAATGACATGTTTCTGTTTTTAAGTGCTGTTTGTGAAGGGTCGGAATCCTTCAACCCTTTTTATCATAATAAAAAACATTAAGAAAATATTATTTATTTTGCAGAGCTTGATAAATTCTATTACAATCTGGACCAATACAAATTTCTAATATAACCACAAATTAATATTTTGAATCCTAAGCCCTTTTAGGACCCTTTATTGATGGAGCAGCAGATAGCTTTCATTGGTTCAAGAAACAATTAAAAATAAAATACGATAGAGGACAATGGAAATGCAATCAAGGGACGCTAAAAGATAAGAAGAATGCCTACAATAGACTACCAGATATCAAGAAATCTAAGAGCAGGTGCAAAAGCTTAGTGGCATGGATAAACATTTTCACATTGAACATAGACGGACAATATTTTGGCCATATATTCAACTTTCCAGTATCTATATCTATATAAATTATATGGATGCCATAGCCCTCGATTTCCTGAAATATCCTAATATAATCCCCCCCAACACAAAGCACTCTAGGAGGAAAATGATTGGGAAATACAATTGCTTTATATTCAGATCTCCACTGGAAGCCAAGCTCATCAAACTCATAAAAAATCAAATCATGATGTGTATATGGTGGGAGTTCCATTGAATTACTTTTACAAACAATTATCATTCTGCCCTTGTACATAACAGAACCCAAGGTTTGGTGCCTTACACCTTCAATCCCCCGAATATAAAGAAACTTGATATTGCTCTCTGTATTCAGATCACACATAACCACATCTATCCCATTTTCAGAAAAATAGAAGATTTTTTGGTTCTGCATTAAAATGCTTGGAAAATTATTTTCATTCACTCTTTCCACCAATTGAATATCTCAGATTTCCCATCTCTATTCAACAGATCTATAAATCAAACCAACAAATTTGTTAAAACCTCCAATTATAACAATTACCTGATAAGTCTTTTCCTTTGAATCAAACTTGAGGTGCACACCCACATCATCATGATATCTTTTCATGTAATACGAAATCCTGCTTTGTGTGGTCACTCTTGCATCTTCAAGACAATGGGACTACATAGTCAGTGGATTGATCACTTGAAGGGTTCCATTGCTCTTACAGCTATAAACCAAGAGGCCCCCATCTCCAGCTCTGAGAAACCATTTTGAGTGACTGCATCTCCACTCATTATTAAATATCTTGTTGAACCTTAGCCTTCTACTAACATCAAAGAGTGCAAGTCCATTAGAAAACCCACTTGTTTCATCATAATGATCCATCACCAGCCATTTGCATATTCCTCTGCTCCCACAGATTGTGAAAGTGAATAGAGCTACAAATAATAGTTTTCCATAAAGTACAAATGACTTGAACTCGGAACAAAGTACGAAGAGGAAGTTTGCAAAAAAATTATGTCCAAGATGTCTTTTGTAATATGACCTACGAAAAATTGATTCTTCCCTACCTTTTACTTCTATGTTTGAGCCATCCTCTCTGCATGACCAACTTGACGAACTCTCACCTTTCTTCTCTGCATCCATGGAATATATACACTTGCTTGATCCATCATCTCTACATGACCAACTTGACGAACTCTCACATTTCTTCTCTGCATCCATGGAATATATACCCTTGCTTGATCCATCCTCTTTGCATGAGCCAAGGGTAAGCCAATTGGTATAAAGTTCATTTGATCTAGAATCACCTTTCTTCTCTACATCCATCACTTTACCCTTGCCATATGTATCTTTCTTTGAGCCATCCTCTCTCCATGGCCCATTTCCAAGTGTTAGCCACTCAGTATAAGGCTGCTTACTTATACTTGAATTTCTCTGAAAAATATCCTCTTCATTTTCTTCATTGATAATCCTATTCCAATTGATTCTCATTCTCTTAATGCCATGGATGAACCTTGAATTCTCAGATTCTCTCCTAGAAGCCATCATCTCTCTATGAGGTGCCTGTAAAAAACTCTTGTGGTTAAATAGAATTGAAGATTGCATTATAAGGAACTTTTGAGCTATTTCCAAAACTTTGGTTATATGCAAATTTTGGAGCCTTACATTGTTTTGTGTCAATTTTTTTTGGAGCCCTCTATCATTTTCTACCAAAATTTGACTTTATGTTGAAAATTTGACTTTGGAAAATCTATATAGTCTTAATATGGTAACCTCCATTCACTATCACATGACTAAGCATTGGAGCATTTAGGGTTCCATGGCAAGTTATTGCTACAAAGCCATGTGTATTGGGAAGGTATTTTTTAATGGGAAGGAATTTTTTTAATTTTTATTTATAAAACCAAGGTATTCGAGATTAAAAGTGGGCTTTATGGGGAAGAGGTTATGTTAAAGTGACACATCAACATTTATTTATTATCATTAATGTTAGGACTTGAACAAAGAATGTGTGTGATGATAGTGATAATAAACTATACAGCAGTGGAAATAATCACAACAAAAAAAATAGGGGAAATAGAGCAAAATAGAGTACATAAAAGATGCTCATGAAACCAGGAATAAACACACACAACAATATATAATAGCAGGGCCCAAAAACTGAATGTGTTGTTGCACAATAAAAAAGACCTATATTTTTCTTTTTGTGCTTACAAAAATGATTACAGATGCCTCTATAAATAGAGGTCTTAGAATTCTCTAGAAAATACTTTACAATCAAAAACATGCATAAAATGTGGATGATGGAGGAGAGATGAGACTAAGGTAGAGATGAGACTAAGGTCGGTAGTGAGAAGCTTCTACTTTAAATGTTGCAGTTGGGAGAAACTTCCATATTAAATATGGTTTGATGGAGGTGATATCCTTTCTTTATACGACACCTTTATTTTCTTTATGTCACGTTTCCAACATTCTCGAGCACTTGAAGCAAATGAAGGGTTTTGAATAAGTTGTAATCATCAAGTCACCCCCAGGCCTACCATGTCTCTACATAACTCATGCTTTTCTCTTGGCAGAATTTTAGTGAGCATATCAGCAGGGTTCTTATATGTATAGATCTTTTCCAAGGATAATTGTCCTTCCTCCAACACATGTCAAATCCAATGATACCTCAAGTCAATATGTTTGGTTCATGAGTGAAAATATTGGTTTTTCACCAAGTGAATGGTGCTCTCACTATCACAATATAACACATACTTGTATTGTTTTATTCCTAGCTCCTAGGAATCGTTGCATCCACAACATCTCTTTGCAAGCTTCTATCGTAGCTATATACTCTACCTCTGTTGTGGAGAGAGCTATTATTCATTGTAGTCTGGATACTCAAGATACCACAACACCTACAAATGTATACATATAACTAGTGGTGGATTTTCTAGTGTCCAAGTCTCCAGCCATATATGCATCTGTAAATCCTTCAAGCACCATATCAATATTGCCAAAACATAAACAGTAATGACTAGTACCCTTGAGATACCTAAAAATCCACTTTATTGCTCGCTAATGTTGTTTTCCCATATTTGCAAGGAACCTACTCACTACTCCCACTAAATGTGCAATATCCAGACGAGTGGATACCATGGCATACATCAAGCTACCAACAGCTGAAGCATAAGAAATATTTTGCATTTCCTCCTTCTCCTTGTCATCACAAGGGCATAATTCGACACTCATTTTGAAATGAGAAGCAAGAGGTGTATCAACTAGCTTGGCATCCTTCATGTTAAATCTGTCTAGCACCTTTTCAATATATTTTTCTTGTGACAACCACTTTTTTTTCTTCTTTTGGTCATGAATGATCTTCATTCCTAATATTTGTTGTGTTCGACCCAAATCCTTCATTGCAAACTGACTGCCCAAATCCTTCTTTAACCTGTTGATCATATTTTTATCCTATCCAACAACTAACATATCATCGACATATAACAGTAATATAATGAAATTTCCCTAATCATATCTCTTGATGTAGACACAATGATCAGCCTCTAGTATATTAAAACCATGCTCCAACATAAATGAATAAAATTTCTTATACCACTGGTGAGGTGCCTGTTTCAACCCATAGAGACTCTTCTTCAACCTGCAAACCAAGTTCTCTTTACCTTTTATTTTGAATCCTTCTGGCTGCTCCATGTAAATCTCCTCTTCCAAATCTCCATGAAGGAAGGTTATCTTTATATCTAATTGTTCACACTCCAAGTCTAAAGTAGCAGTAAGACCAAGAATAACTCTAATGGATGACATTTTAACAACAGGTGAAAATATTTTAGTGAAGTCAATACCTTCTTTCTAAGCAAATCCCTTCACTACTAGCCTTGCTTTGTATCTTTCCTTCTTCTCGTCACCCACATGCTTGATCTTGTACACCCATTTGTTTTGTAGGGCTTTTCTTCCTTTTGGAAGCTTTACAAACTCCCAAGTTCTATTTTCCAGCAAGGAGATCATTTCTTCCTCCATCATTTTCTTCCATTCTTTGCTATGCTCATCTTTACAAGCTTCCTGAAAACCATCAGGTTCACCTTCATCAGTTAACAAAATATAGTCTTAGGGTGTATACCTTTGTGAAGGCTTATGAGGCCTAGTGGATCTGCGAACCAACTATGGTGTTGTGTTCTCAGGTTGAATCTCTTATAAAGGCTCCTGCAAGGTTTCTTCTCGTTTTTGTACCACATTCTCCTCTTGTTGTTCATCATACTCTTGATCTTGTTGCCCATTTTCTTTCATTGGTGGGATATTTTCTTGTTGTTCTTCAAACCTGTCAACAATTTTCTTAACCTCCAAATTACTTGTAGTCCTCTTAAACATCTCTAACTCATTAAATATAACATCCCTGCTTCTAATAATCTTATGTTTAACTGGATCCCATAAACGACGTGTCGCCAAAAAAATTTATAGTTGACATTTTTATGCTCACTTGAGTCTCTCTTATGGACTTTGGCTTGATTTTTCCTAGATTTAATGTTGTAATGTGGCCAACACATTCACATTAGGTCTTGGACCCTTGTGAATCATTAAGACTTCTAGGATGTCTTGTAAAAGTGTTGTGAAGTGTTGTAACCCACTTTCACACTTTTCTAGGACCCTTTCATTATAATTCACTTAAATAACCTCTTTTTATCACTTACCAAATCTTATTTCAAAGTGTTGTAAATATTTGTAACAAACTCTAACACTTTTCTAGACTTGTTATCACTAATTCAACCCTTTCTTATGTTTAAATGACCCCTTAATGCACTTTTCGGCCATACGTAAGTGTATTTTTGAGGATATTCCAGTTAAACAACATTTAATGCACTTTAATCTCTAAAACCTAGTGAAATTTCCTTGGTGGGACCAAGTCACCACCTGGGGTGACTTAGTCCCACTGGGCACAAAAATAAAAATAATTTTAAATTCTTGGTGGGATATTATTCTCTTACCCTCGAGGTCGGCATGTGATGTGTTATTTTCAAAAAAATTAGGGAAATCGAGTATAAATAAGGTTTTTTCTTCTCATTTTAACCCCCCACTAATTCATCCACTCAAGCAATTCATTTATTCACTTAATCATTCTCAAGCATTCAAGAAATCTAAACATAATCAAGTCATCCATTGGAGCACTTCATTGCATATCTTCAGATTTACACATCAAGGATTCGGTAAGTTTATGAAATTGCATGTTTTTTATTTATCATTCTCTTATTTCATTTCATTATCTAGGGTTTGATTACCAAAGTGGGGTTTGACCAAGGAAAACCCCTATACTCTATCCCTTAACCCTTTTTCCCCTCAATGCATGTGTGTTTGCAGACTTTGTATGCAGATTTTTCAAAGACTTTGGTGTCAAAAAGTGGTCAACAATCCATCAAAGTCAACATAACCCTAATTGAAGCTTGGAGACTCTTTTCATCCCTTTTTCTGCAGATTCAAGATTGGACACCTATTAGAAAAGCAAGTGCAAACCGAAAGCTGCACAATCCTGTCCCAAATTTCCAAAAATCTCTAGGTGGATTAAGTCACCATCTGTGGTGAATTAGTCCCCTGACAAGCCTGAAAATTTATTTTCACCTTTCTGAGTACCCATTTGGAAAATTCTTGTTTCGATAGATTTTCCCTGAAACTAGACTAAGTTGCCCAGCTTGGTGTAAGTGTCTCAGTCAACTCTATAGGATTCCAAAGCCTCTCTACATCAGATTCTAGATTTCAGGTGCACCTCTCCAGTTTTGTTTAATTCTTTCATCATTTACTTGCATTCTTAGGTGTTTTTGCATACATCACTATGTTTTCCAGCACTTTGCATTTCTTAGGTTTAGCATCAATAAATCATTTCTTTTTTAGTCTATTACATTAGGACATCATATTTAGATACATTGCATCCCTTTCACATTAATATTGAGTGTATACATTAGGATTTGGGCCCATTTCTCTCCTTTTAGGTGAAAAAGCTAGAAGAGTTAGAGAACCACTTGGGTATCCAAAATCATTGTCCACAAACGATAACCAAATTCACCATCTGCATATCCCAAGAAAATGCATTTAATAGATTTATCATCTAGCTTAGTTCTATTCTCTTTGGGAATATGCACAAATGCTTCACATCCAAAAACTTTCAAGAGTGAATAATTCACCTTCTTACCAATCCAAAATTCTTCAGGAATGTTGTCATCCAAGGCTATAGTAGGAGATCGATTTATGAGATAACAGGTTGTCCTCACCGCTTCTCCATGATAGTGTGATTCATCCTTTCTACAACACCATTTTATTGAGGAGTACCAGGGACAGTCTTTTCATGCTTAATTCCAAACCTATTACAATATTCCTTGAATGCATTTGAGCAGTATTCTCCACCATTATCTGTCCTCAAGCACTTGAGAAATTTGTTATTTTTTCTTTCAACAGTAGCATGGAACTTTTGAAATATCTCAAATACATAATCTTTGCTTTTCATGGGGTAGGCCCAAACCTTTCTAGATGCATCATCTATGAATATTACAAAGTATGATGCTCATCCTAATGATTTAATATTAACAGGCCCAAATAAATCTTAGTGTATCAATTCTAACAATTTTTTCTTCCATTCATGACCACCTCCAAGAAATGAAACTCTTCATTGCCTACCATAAATACAATTCTCACAAATATCAAGATTATAGGATTTCAAACCTGGTAGCATTTTTTTCCCACGAGGATTTTTAGGCCCTTCTCACTCATATGACCCAAGCGCCTATGCCATAGATCTATTAAGTTTCCCTCTTTTACAATAGTAGTCGTATATGATCTTTCTATCATTATCGTCAATGTATACAAAGTCTTGGTCTTGGGTCCTTTAGCCATGACCAATGCACCTTTGTTGATTTTCCAGCCACATTTTTCAAAGCTTACAAAGTAGCCTTCATCATCCAATAGTCCCATAGAGATCAGGTTCATGTGCATTTCTGGTACATACCTAACCTCTTTCAGTAGGATATCTTGTCCCTCCATCTTGATCTTGAAATCTCTCACTCCAACAATGCTACAAAAATTATTTCCCAAATGCACTCTACCATAATCACTAGGATTATATGCAACAAAATTCTCTTTGCATGGAGTTACATGGTGAGATGCCCTAGAATCAAGGATCCAATCAAATCTATTGCTAGAGGTATTCAAGCATACACCTTCTACTAAAATAGTAAGTAAAAAATCTCCATCTGTAGCTATAGCAGTGGTCTCACCTTCATTTGTGCTAGTTGGCTTATGATTTTGATCTTTCTGGCTTCGCTTCCAGACTCAACACTCTCTCTTCATGTGCCCTGAATTTCCACAATGATAACAAGTGATCCTATCCCTTTTTTATTTGGATCGGCCTCTCAATCTTGAGCGTCCTTGATGGCCTCAATCAATCCTCTTACCACAATCAACTAGGGCTAGAGCTTCTCCTCCCTAGTTTTCTACAATTGATTTCATCGCAGCTCCTCATTCATTATGTTTCTACTGACATCATCAAACTTTAGGATTCCTGCATGTATTGAAGTGCTCATAGCGACAATCAAATTTTCCCAGTTGTCTGGCATAGAACACATTAGTAAAATAGCTCTAATTTCATCATCCAAAACAATTTTAATAGAGGCAAGCTTACTAGTAATGATATTAAATTCATTTAAATGTTCTACAACCAAAGCACCCTCCTTCATCTTAAGATTATATAGCCTCTTCATTAAGAACACCTTATTTGATGTTGTGTTCTTCTCATATATATCATGAAGCTTTTGCCATAGTTCTACTGATGTGTTCTCTCCAGCAACATTAAAACACACATTTTTAGCCAAATATTGATGAATGGTTGCAATCACCTTTCTATCCAGCTTTTTCCAATCTTCATCCACCATTGTTGTGGGTTTCTTTGATATTCCCTCAATTGGAAAATATTGATCCTTCAAAATCAGTATATCTTCCATTTGAGATTTCCATAGGGAAAAATTAGCCTCATTTAACTTCTCCATATCACTCATTGTTGTTGCCTCCATGCCTGCTCAGTGAATCCCTACACACACCAAACCTTCCAACAGCCTGGCTTTGATACCAGTTGTTAGGACTTGAACATAGAATGTGTGTGATGATAGTGATAATAAACTATACAGTAGTGGAAATAATCACGGTAAAAAAAAAAGGGAAACAAAGAAAAACAGAGTACATAAAAGATGCTCATGAAACCAAGAATAAACAACACAACAATATATAATAGCAGAGCCCAAAAACTGAATGTATTGTTGCACAATAAACAGACCTTTATTTTTCTTTTTGTGCTTACAAAAATGATTATAGATGCCTCTATAAATAGAGGTCTTAGAATTCTCCAGAAAATACTTTACAGTCAAAAACATGCATAAAATATGGACAATGGAGGAGAGATGAGACTGAGATCAGTGGTGAGAAGCTTATACTTTAAATGTTGTAGTTGGGAGAAACTTCCATATTAAATATGGTTTGATGGAGGTGATCTCCTTTCTTTATACAGCACCATTATTTGATTTATGTCACATTTTCAACAATTAAGAGGGGTAAACGCTTTTGATTAGAAGCTATGAACCTGTGAGATCACAAATGGGACCTATCTCCAATATAAATTCTCAACAATTACACCCCATGATCATTATTTAGTTGTATCATACATATTATATTTAAAATTAAATTTAGATATGATAGTTTATTTAAATTTTTTTTAATATATAAATATATTTTTAATAAATTTAATAATTGAAATTTTAACAATTTATTATTTATTATTAAAATATTTTTTAATTAATGTTCCATGGTAAGCTATTGTTACACAACTGTGTTTTGGGAAGGTAGTTTTTTAAACTTGAATTGTTAAGATGAAGGTATGGAGATTACAAGTGGGCTTTATGGGGAAGAGGTTATGTTAAGTGACAGATCATGTTAGTATAATGCTAGCATTTAGTTGTATTGTGCATACTATATTTAGATTTGGATATGATAGTTTAGTTAATGTAATTTTTAATAATCAAATATATAAACATGATTTTACCACAATCATAATGGTCCAACTAAGGCAATGACAATAATTCTATAATTTAACCATGACACTCACCAACAACTAAAAAATTGTTATTTTAAATCTAAAAAATGTATTATATTTAATATAATGATCATACATAAATATATATTGTTTAATATATGGCAATAATAAATAGATCATGTAATTATTTATTCAAATTAATCTTTATTATGTTAAATTTTAATGTTAATATTTATTTAAATCTAAAAAAAATATTATAACATAATGATGGTATTCTCAAAAGCAAATATGGACTAGAGTATCAATATTAACAGTTATATTTTTGTATTATTTTTTTAAATTATGTACATGATTCTTATTGTTTTGAGAATTTTATTGCTAGATTTCTTTTATACTCTTGTGTATTAACTTTTGAACTCTACCCATTTAAACTCCTTGGTGCTATCATTTATTAATTTATGAGCTCTATTTAGTTAAATCAAACCTAGAGAATATAGTGTAATTGAATACAATAATTATAAATATTGTTAAAGACTATGTTGAGCCTCAATATATACTAAAAAAATTGAATCATAAACAATTTATATATTTATTTCTTGTCACAAAGCATTATGTAGAGTTCTTAGTCTATTGAGAATTTGTGTTAAACTCTTTATATTTTCATGACTAAATTTTTTAGGAATATTCAATTATAGAACAACCAACAAAATAAAAAAAATTAATAGAAAATACTAAAAAAATAAATCCACAAACAAAATTATTAATTAATTAGTGGTGCCTATTTAAAAAGTAGTAAATAAAATTGAATTGCAATAATGATATATTTTAGATATAATAAATCATATTTTTTATAAAAAAATTTTAAAAAAAAGATACAAGACTTAAGATGTTTATATTGAATTTGTTATTTTAACTTTTAGTTAAACTATTTTATATCTTAGATAAAATTTACTTTATTTTAATTCAGGAACTATTTTATTTTTCAATAATAATGTAATGAATCATAGAAACCATGTTCAAATATTTAGAAAGATAAAAAATAGTATAGAAATGTCATTTTTAATATCCATCTAAACTATGGCTAGACAATTCTTATGGGCAGGCAACTTGTCTTCCTCTAAGTGGAGCCTAGTGAAGTGGGCTATTGTTTGCAGTCTGAAGCAGTTTGGGGGTCTTAGGTTGCGGTAGTCGACTTTGACTGGGTTGGCTTTAGTTGCAAAGCTTTATTGGAGGTGGTGTTTGGAAAAGGATCATGTTTGGGCCATAATTTTATCTCATAAGTACCTTCAAGGGGTTCCAAAGGAGGAGATTCCTCGTTATCCCCTGGTGGGGAAAGGTTCGGTGATTTGGGGAACACTTAAGAAAGGGGTTGCACTAATCAAAGAGGGCTTGTTCTGGATATGTAATATGGGGGTTGAGGCTCTCTTTTGGTCTGACTCTTGGGATGGTTTCTCCCCCATATTGTGTCAATATCCTAATCAATTGAATCTTTTCCAAAGCTTTTTGGATGCTAGATGGTCAAGGGTGAGCAATTTTAAGACTTATTATCCATGTGGGTAGGGGGAGAGAGCTAGTTGGAAGGATCCTTATGACTAGTCTGTTGTTGGTTTGGAGGAGGATTGTGTCGAGCTTAAAAATATTTTGGCTGGTAGACAGTGTGCTCTCTTCAGGATAAGGATACCTTATCTTGGTGTATTAATCTTAAGGGTGCTTTCACTATAGCTAGTGGGTATCAGGAGTTGTTGGCTCGTAAGTATGGTGGGGTAGAGGTTCCTTGGTGGGAAAATGTGTCGAACAAGTTCTTGTGGTCAAAGTGTAATTGCTTTGTGTGGACTTTAGCTTAGAATAGATGTTTGACTTGGGATAATCTTCGGAAGCGAGGTTTCTAGGGTCCTTTTGTTTGTGTTCTATGTGGATTCAATGAGGAGGATTCTTCCCACTTGTTTTTTCATTGTTCTTTTTCTATGATGCTTTGGCATTATTGGTGGGGTGTTTGGAAACATCCTTGCATTTACGCTTCTTCTCTTGTTGAGTTCTGGAGTAGTTTGGGAAGACCTCCTACTAAAACTGCTTTCCTCTAGATTGTGTGGTGCATTGGTCCTACCTTCATCCTATGGAAAATTTGGCTAGAAAGGAATCATAGGATTTTTCGTGTCGTTAGGCTAATGGTTCAACATGTTTGGCATAGAATTGTGGGTATGATCCAGGAGACGGTGGAAGTTAAATGCGAAGTTGTGTATCCTCTGGAAAGGAGCGACAATGAGATTGTGAATAGATTGGGCTTCTAGGGCTTGACTCCTGAATCTGATTGTATCAGAAGAGGTAGGCAGGCTGAAAGGAAGGTTCAAAGGGTTGGAAGATGGTTGCCCCTCTAGATAATGTTTTGAAGATCAATATTGATGGTTCTTCCAAGGGTAATTTGGGGCTGTTGGGATTGGTGGAGTTGGTAGAGACTATTTTGGCTCAGTTGTTTTCTTTTTCTCCATTCATAAAGGGAAGCATTCTAACAACTTTATGGAGGAGTTGGCGATTCTCTAGGCTATTGAGTGTGCTTTTGCTTTGGGATGGCATAATATTATTTGTGAATATGACTCATAGATTATTGTTAATATGTTGAATGAGAAAAATTTGGTTGATGTTAATTGGAGACTTGCTCTAGTTGTTTATTAGATTTTGTAGTTGTGCTCCATGTTGGAGGTGGTGTCTTTTACCCACATCCTATGATAATGGAATAGGGTTACTAATTGTTTGGCCAAGTGGGCTTCGAAGAATGATGATAATTGGAGGGTTGAGGGTTGGGAGCAGTTATCCCCTGATTATTGTCAAGATTTAGAGAGGTTCATTTCTAGTGATATGGTTGGTTGAGGTGTTTGGTGTTGTGTGGGTGGTGGTTTTTGTCTTGGTTGGGTGCTTTGGTGCTTTATTTTCTTGGGAACCTTTTGGTTTCTTGATCTCTTTGTACTGGTAATTTCTTGATTTCAATGAAGTTTTTACCCCCTTTTAAAAAAAAAATCCATCTAAACTACTAAATAATTGTGTTAATAGGTGAGTACATAGATAAAAAAAGGCAAGAACACTATTTATTTTAACATTTAATAAGAATAATTATGTTTTATTTTAAGAATTTAAACTTAGTTTAATTTCTTTTTTTCTAACTGAGTAGCAACACCATTATATTGATCTCAAAAGAAAATTACATGGTTCCTGTTACAAAATAAGGCCATTGCGACTGGAGCCTTGAGCTTTTCTATGGATAGGGACATAATCAAGAAAAAAAATTAGCATACTATTACTAAAATAACATCTATAATTTCCCATAAGTGGGGTATAAAGTGGTAAGCACAAAGATCCACTTGGATCATGAAATTTCATAGTTTTAAGATTTAGCTCTACATTTGGTGTATGTAAGGAAGCTAAGGTAGTAGAACAACTTCCTACACTAATCTTGAGAGAAGAATAATGCAAAAATTTACAAATCTTTACAACAGTTACAAAAACTTAAATAGAAATAAACACAAATATCATGCATACCACAACATAGTGATTTACATGGGGAAAACCCTTTTTAGGAGAAAAACTCCACACTCCAAAAGATGTCCAATATATTATTCAAAAATCACAAAAATTACAATACTTGCAGAGCAAGCTTCTCACCGAAGTATCACCAACCAAAGATCTAGAGGCAACACAACCGCTATTAGACTCTCAAAATACTTCACAATACACAACTGTAATACAACACCCTCATAAAATAGGGTTTCCTTCTAGGACAAGTCAAGCCAACAAAATATTGACCGCAATATTTGATACCTAATGATGAATGGTCTAGATTTATAATAATAAAATATACATAAAATTTTCCTTTCGAGGGTGCTGCCCTCGAGCCCCCATCGAAGCACACAACCCTCAGACACCCTGGTGGGGGGGTGACCCCCCTGAACCCCTCGTGGGGGGAATCCCCCCACAAACCCTCATCGCCTAAGTATCAACAGTACCTTATGTAATTGCAAGGTTGAGACACATTTTCCCAAAAATGTAGGAGTGAAGATGCATGTTGAAAGTTACTTTTTTTTAATTTCTTTTCCTTTGCACAATTGTCTAGTTTCTTGCATCCATCCCTCCATTCATGGTTACTCCCTTTTTTCCTTTGGGGAGTTAATTTCCCCCCAAGGAGAAAATATTTCCAATTTCTTTGTTTTTTTTTTTCCAATTCTTCATTATGTTTGTGGTCCTTTGAAGCCTTAATGCTTTCCCTCCTTAAGAGAGGTAAGTCATCCATAGCCCTAGACATAAAGGGAAAAGGTGCATCCTAAGATAGAAACTTGGACAGTAGCTTTCTAACAAGAGATGTAGTCCTCATTTTACACCAAGTAGTGGTGGATAAAGACATCTCTCCACCAATTGGCATGAATTTTATTTTTTGTTTGGAGAAATGATCAGCAATATGACCAGTCATGAAACATCTACATCAACAAAAAGGTAAACCCTTATAATCTAACATCTTCTTCCAACACCCATCAACAGTTTTGAGAGAGATATATTTTTCAATAGATTCTTTGAGATATCGATCTCCACCAGCATGCAAGAATATGTAGTATGCAATAATTTAATGAACCCTCATCAAAATCCAAAAACTTTCCTAATGAATTACCCATAACTTCATTTAAATGAGAATCAAACCAAAATTGAAGTGGAAGATTTGAGAGTCTTACCAAAATTGGAATGACTCCAAATGATTTAGAAGTTGGGTTGAAAGCAGGATACAAAGGTTTCAACATAAGAAAATGTTCCTCGTAGCTCCATTAATAATCACAAAGAACTATGTGGCGATCTTGACATCGAAAACCACCACAAAAAGCCCTAGTGCACATGGTTATATTTGGATATCAGCATCCAAAATTGGTCTCCATGTTTTTGAAATCCATTTATTAAGCTTGGAGAGGCTTGACCAAAACCCTTTGAACCTTCCAATCAGACCCTTCTCTAAAAAATACATCATTTTAGACAACCTCAACCATTATTTCCTCACCAAAAACCACTATAGGGGAGGCACTCACACATTGAAGGGGTTGAACCAAGTGATGGAGCCAAGGACTAGTCACAACAATCCCATTTCTCCTCGCAATAGATAAATTTGGTGCTCCATTGTCCATCCGTAGCAAAGCTGAGCACCCAACACTTCACTTGCATTGAGTTTCTACAACATTCATCTATGATCATGTTTGGTGAGATCAATCCCTCCATGCATTTTACTAGATTCCCTAGTGACAGTAGGAAAGCGCAGTGGTGGCATGGCAGTAAAGGGGCTTAAGTTTAAACTTAGTAATTTTGAAATGCTTTATTTTACTTTTTTATTTAATTTAAGGCTAATTAATATTATGTTTATTATTAAATGTGTAAATGACTATCAAATTTAAGTTAAGGTTTCTTTTTCTTGCTAGATATGTGCTATCATGGAGACAACTCCCTTTTCATTAATTACCAAACAAAAAATTACATAGGAAACAAGCCATCTACTAGACCTTCATCTATAATACATGCATGAGGCCTTCAAAGAAGGCAGCGATCCTCTCAATTTGAGAAGGGGAGAACAAGTCACCATTCTCACTTACATAGTAACTAAATGTCTCCAAACTCTTCCTCAACAAGCCCTCCCGATATAGTGAGAGGGCTTGAGAAGAGACATTCGTTCTCTTCATAGCTATAGCCTCAAAAATTCCAATGATCCATGCCGCACTTGGTTTCTTGTCTACAACAACCACCTATGCATTCACCACATTGCCATTTGCCTCCACCACCAAGTTTTTGGTGATGAACTCCCCCCATGTTGAACATCCTTTGTACTTTTGTCTTTAAATAGGTGCTTGATTTGGTTTTCCTTCATCTTAGCAAGGCATGCTCACAACACACCCTAGATCATGTTAGTAGCCATGATACCGTGAGCATATCATTCTTCAACCAACTATATATAGTTGTTTCCATTGCTTGGCACCAAGCAAAGAATCCCAAAGAAGATATATCAACAACCAAGAGGATCCATTAGGTTTAGCTATGTTAGATAAAGATTCCATGGAGATCATGGAGTCTCTTATGTGGCACAAAAAGAAGTAGCATTCAAAGTATATTCAAGACCACCATATAGGACTGCACATAGTAGTCAATGATAAAACTACCCAAGTGAGTGAGAAACATTTCAACCCTTTGTCGATGCGTCCTCGACATTCTTTGTTGGGATTGTGTTTAGGCCTAACCAGGCCAAAGGGATAGAGCCCGATAAATCCCTAACGCCATCAATTTCCCCTACATTAGCCAGTAGGTCCACAAGAGCATTACATTCCCTAAAAATGTGCTTAATGTGAAGCTTTCCAATCTTTGTAAGTTTGATGTAAATCTCTCAACCCAAGCTTGCAATTTCCAGTTCGATGTCTTTTTCTTGATAATGGCATTAATACATATCATTGAGTCCCCTTCAATGTCAACCTCCCTATAACCTTTGAAGATGCATTTTTTGATCCCTCTTTCTAATGCCTCAAATTCTGCTTTGTTGTTTATGGCAACCCCAATATTGCCTAAAAAAATTCCCATACCAACTTACCACCTTTGTCCCTTACAATTAAACCTATATTTGCACGAAAGGGTTTTCCCTTCGCTACCCAATCAAAATTTAGTTTTAGTCGACCTCTCAAAGGGGCAGACCATTTTTCCTATAGTCTCTTAACTTTTCTTCCCTTTCTAGTTTGAATCAATGGAAAAAATTTGAGTGCCAAAAATTCCTTGATCAAATCATTTTCCTAGCTAGAGAAATCTTGGTCCAACTTCCTGAGGGTCTTGTTGTTGATTACCTCACATAAGCCCAACTCAATTTTTGAAATGACCTGATTGATAGTGCATTCCACCTCATTGAAAATCCATTTATTTCTTTCTTTCCATATCTACCACACCATCATAGAAGGAACAGTGAGCCAAATTTCCCCCATAGTGTAGATCTTCGAAGAGTCAGAAAAAACACAAAGAAATTCCCTAAAGTCCTCATTCCTTGGACTTGACCAACCCAATTTTGACTGTATCTAGTCCCAACACTGGCTCGTGAAACTATAGTTCAGTAGGAGGTGGTTTTTGGTTTCTTCATCATCCTTGCATAGCACGTACCACGAATGGCTAGTGATACCAATGTTGTGGAGGCAGTCCCAATAAGGATCCTCTTATGAAGGTCCATCCAAAGGAAGGCCTCGGCTTTAGGAAGTATCTGTTATCCCCAACACAAATCCTTGTGCAACCCAAACTGATTTTCTTGTAGTTGTGACACCAAACAGCCCAGCTTGGAAGAGTACTACCTAGGTTCAATAGCACTCCCTGAGATAATTTAATTTGTCCCCATAGTAGGAACAATTCTTATTTTTCTTAATTCCTCTGTAGACATCCAAATTTGGACACTTAATTTATCCAAATTTATCACTTTTCGTCTAAACATCCTCTTATGCGAGTTAATTAAGTAATATTACTATTATTTAATTAATATCTTTAATTCTACTAAATCCCTAAGGTATTTAATTAATAATTAAATACCTTACCCTCCTTAATCCTCTTTTCATCAAATAAATTAAATAAATATTACATTTATTTAATTCCTCACATGTTATTTTCATCTAATCCTAATCCATTTCCTAATCTCTTCATTAAGGATGTGCACATGCCTAATCCTTGATTAGGATGTGTCACATCCTCCAACTTTTGCAAGTTGGCTTTTAATCCTAATTAGCCCCTAATTATCTTCTAATTACTAATTAATTAAGCCTAATCATTCTCCAAGGAATTTTTAATTCCTTTTTATTCTGTCCTAGATTCCCCTCTTTTATATGTGAATTTTTAATTCACATTCCATCCTTCCAAGGCTTCTAGAACCTTGGACTTGTCACAATCTCCACATGTGACCAACCTTGGACTTGTCACAATCTCCACATGTGACCAAGTCCCACCTTTTTGGAGCCCACCTTTTATCCTCTAGATTATCCTATGAATGTGAATTTTTAATTCACATTTATCTCCCCAACCACCTTTCCTTTTCCCATGTAGATTTTTGAGGAATTCTAAAATTCCTCAAATGTCCCTTTCACTCCCACTTGGGGACAAGAAATCCCTTTTTGTGGAAATCCTCTCATCCCCCAAGGTGCATGTCCTTTTCCACCTCATGTACCTTTTTGACAACTCATCTCCACCTCATATCCCCTTGTCCATTTCACCTCCATATGTCAAGATGTGAGGGCTTGTGGGTCTCCTCAACCCACCATAGCCCCTTCATCTTGGCCTTGTTGGAGCAATCTTGACCATTGAATCTCTAGAGAATCTCAAGATCCTCTATAAATAC